>CM035847.1:168382546-168984421 GCA_020510985.1 Pholidichthys leucotaenia | reverse complement strand
AGGTAGCAGCAAGATTAGTTTTGCGTTGTCCTTTTCTTCTTCTTCTTCTTTTAGATTTGATTGGCGGTTGGCAACCAGTTTACAAGTGCATTACCGCCACCTGCTGAATTTCTGCTGCTCTTTAGGTACTTCTTCTCCACTCTATAAATTCAAGAAATCTCTGTCAGTGTGTGTGTCACAATCATAGGCCGCCTATGATCGTCCTATGATGTCGGCATGATGTCCTACGATGTTCCTATGATGTTGGTGATCAAAGGACTGTCTACATGTTGTCTATATGATGTCACATAAACTGTACTCTATATGACGTCAGAGAAGCCGTAAGGCTGATGTTCCTGTGACCTCTGAAGGATGTCTACATGACATCATACAGACCGCAGGACTCACTAAAAAAGAGTGTGTGGCGGTTCCTTATATAGGAACAATCAGATGTCTGGCCACGGCCAAGACGGATAATTTTTTCACACATAAGTACAAAGATTTATAGAGTGATGATAATCAAGTCAGTGGCGGTATCTAGGATTGTGGTTTGATAGTGCATACACATGGAGAGGTCATGTTGAAAATCTGGAGACAAAATGCAAAAAAGTCATTAATCTCATAAAAGCTGTAGCTGGACACGAATGGTGCAGATAAACAGGCATTAATTGACATTTACAGAGCACTAATGTGATCGACAATAGACTATGGATGCATGATTTATGGAGCAGCAGCAAAGACGACTGTGGAAAAAATAGACAAAATGCAGCACAGAGCGCTTCGCCCTGTGCATTGGAGCCGTCAAAACACCACCAAACAATGCAGTTTTAATAAAAGCAGGAGAAATGCCAATGGATTTGAGAAGAGATAAACTTGCATTATCACACTGGGTCAAGCTGAAAGGAAGTGACGAAGCAAATATTTCAAAAACAACACTACAAGACTGCTGGGAATACTCTTTAATTTCCAGGGACATGGGTTTGGGTGGACAGTTGAAAGAAGGACCAGAATGTATGGGCTGCACACTATTGATATAGCTAACACCAGTCCAGTGAGTAATGTTCCCCCTTGGCTGTTTCTGGGAATAGAAGTAGACGCTAGTCTGCTAATGAGGAAAAAGGATTGACATATGAGTGAAGTTGGTGTTAAAACAAGCATTTACCTCAGGAACAATTACTATAACTTCTTACAGCTCTATACTGACGGTTCAAAGAATAAAGAGGGCTCTGTTGGAGTTGGAGTATGCATACCAGAATTTAAAGTGACCAACGCAAAAAGACTCCCAACAATACATCCATGTTTACAGCAGAGATGGTGGCAATAATTATTGGTTTGCAGTGGGTGGAGGAGGTCAGACCGGACCGGGTGGTGATGTGCATGGACTCACTTGCAGCACTAAAAACCATACAGATACTAAAATCAACAAGGGAAGACTTGGTGATTGAGCTATATCACAGTTTATTTAGGGTACACAGGAGTGGTGGAGAAGTTCAGTTTTGTTGGGTTTCTGCACATGAAGGGTTGAAAGGGAATGACTCTGCAGACAAATTAGCAAAAAGTGCTCTTGGAAAAGAGATAACTATACCATTGTCTTTCGGAAAAGGTGAAGGGAAAGCAGTAATCAAGAAAAAAGGAACTGAGCTATGGCAAAAAAGATGGGATGAAGATCATGAAGGTAGATCGTATTACAAAATACAAAAATCTATTGCAATAAAGAATTTCATAACAACCAAAAGGAGGGAAGACATCATTATGGCAAGACTCAGATTGGATCACATACGTTTAAACAGCACTTTATTCACCATGGGGAAAAGCAAAAGTGACAAATGTAGAGAATGTGTAGTAAAAGAAAATGTCGAGCACATCTTATTACACTGTCACAAATACGGAAATGAAAGACAGATAATGGAAAATGAAGTTCGAGAGGCCGGTAGGGAATGGGATTTAGCTGGGATTCTGGGAACAGAATCCCAGATTAATTCTAAGATCCAAGATGGCGGCAGTGGCATTGAGTGGTCTGGGTGGCTCCACTCACATGCAAAAATATACGAAATATACTGCCTTTAATCCCATCTACCTAATTATTAAGATATCCTTTTGGATTTTAATCATTTTATCGCATGTTATTTTGAAATGGTGCGGTAAAAACAAGAGAAACCATGATCACTACAACGCCGGTTTGTATCTTCTCGCCTGCGGCCTACTACTACTGGTGCCTGTTTTATCCATCTGCGATGCACTGGTGAAGGTGGCCGTCAAAGTGCAACATCGCATGGATTATATTATCGAGGATCCACTTGGTATTCTATCAGAAAAACAACAGCTGAACTGGTTAGGATATGGCTACGCTGCAATCTTTGCACATGTTCTTTATGATGGCCGAGCTCAGATTTTTAAGCCATCACGCAAAACTACCGGTACAAGCAGACAAACAATCAACTGGCACACACGGCATATAGCCCAAACTCTACTACTGCTGTTACTTCTAGCAAGGGACGTTCATCTCAACCCTGGACCAATCCATCAATAAGCGATTTCTGCAACCATGCAAATCTCCACCCCGAGCATGGAGTTTTTGACTCCGAGGCTGTTAGAATTGCCAATTGGTCCCCTTCAACCAACATCATTATCCCCGCAACTTACCGGAGATTTGGTGCCGGGTGTCATCTGTGGAACCCCTGCGAACGCTGCCTGTGATGGTCGACTGGCCGAAGAGGAGTTCTGTCGGAGGGTTTTGGAGGAAAAAGCATGGATGGATGATCGGCCATGTTCCACCACCACTGCTGGAGATGGCGTGTTGAACCGTCTGGGCTCTGGCGCTACAGCTGCGAGGCGACCGGTGTTGCATCCCGGAAGAATGCCGATGAAAATGTTATCCAGTGATTCCCGCTTACTTGCAGGGTTGGAAGAATCCAGGGTCGTTGCCTCTGTCACTGGGGTGAGTCCTGAGGTTCGCATTCATGTATTATCAGACTGTAATCACACTGACTCACCTGGGACAGAATGTAAACAACAACGGAATCCCGCGAGGGACAAAAGGACTTCCTATCAATGTGCATCGTCAAAACAGAAAGCACAAGCTCTTCCAAACGGTAAACCACGCACAAGTTATTTGGAACCCAGAATCCAAATCTAAAGGTTTGCTAGGAGGTCATCTAAATATTAGAAGCATATTACCAAAAATGGATCAGATATGGAATATGCTTATTGAGTCTAATTTGGATTTTCTATGTATCTCTGAAAGTTGGTTGAATTGTAATGTATCAAATGATCTAGTCAGTATACCAGGATATTTATGTTATAGAAATGATAGACTCTCAAGCAAAGGAGGGGGTGTCCTAATTTATATAAAGGAATGTCTTAAATGTGTCGAACTTGAGCTGAATATAAATTTGGAGTGCCTGGGACTTAATGTAAATATATCACCAAATATGAATTTTAACATTGTTGTAGTCTATAATCCCCCATCTCATGGTGCTGAGTTTTACAATGAATTCAAGAGTCTTCTTTCCATCTGTGATAAATGTAATGAATGTATTGTATTCGGTGATTTTTTTTTCAATATGTTTTTATTAAAATCAGTTCAGAAATTACAGAAAAGTTTGCATAATACTTCTTGAAACAAAAAATAAAGATACACTTATTAAGCACATATACATATATGTATATAAGATCTAATAGTGCATCAACAAGTACTTCACACTTAAGCACCAGATATATTTTTTTTTATATCCCCTAGAACAACCCCCCCACCCCAGCTCACAAAATCAGTAGAGGAAGTACCTCAACAGGTGTATAATATGAAACAAATACACATAATAAAGTAGGGGGAAAAAAAGTACAAAAATATATATATATAACAAGGCACATGCTGACATAATTAGATGGGTAAGACTTTTAGATTAGAAAAGTGAGATATAAAACATTGCCATTTCTGGTAAAACCTTTCTGTGCATCCTCTTATAGTATATTTTATTTTCTCAAGTTTTAGAAAAAACATCATATCCTTGAGCCATAGGGAAATTGAATCAGAATCAGGTTTATTGCCATTGTTCATGTAGTACACAAACTAGGAATTTGTCTCGGTACAATGCTGCAACATTAAACATGATAAGATAAGAGAAATAAACTATACATGTAGTAAAGTGTAGGATAAGATTAAGTGATACTGGTCAACAGTTAAAATATATATTAGCCAGCAGCAGATACTGTGGAGAACTATATAGTGCAGTCGGTAATGCAGGAAGAAAACAGTGATGATTGACATGAGTCTGGTTGAGCTGCTGTACATGGTGCACGAGAGTCAATAAGTCACTTAGTGTTCAGCAGTCTAATGGCAGAGGGGAAGAAGCTGTTCATGTGACGGGAGGTTTTAGTCTGGATGGACCGAAGTCTTCTACCAGAGGGAAGGGGGGCAAACAGTACGTGACCAGGGTGTGAGGGATCGGCTATGATCCGGCCAGCACGCCTCCGGGTCTGGAGATGTACAGATCCTGGAGAGATGGGAGCTTGCAGCCGATCACCTTCTCAGCAGTGCGCACGACGCGCTGCAGCCTTAGTCTGTCCCTGGCAGTGGCTCCTGCGTACCACACAGTTATGGAGGTGGTGAGGATGGACTCGATGATGGCTGTGTAGAACTGCACTAACAAAAAAATTGAGGGATATCTGACAGATTTCCAATGCAGCAATAAAGTACGCCTTGCTATTAAGGATGTAAAGGCCACAATATTTTCAATATGTTTTTATTAAAATCACCCCACTTATATCATGGACACACAGATCGTCCCAAATGTCTCCTGAGCCGGTGGACGGAGCCACTGTTTATAGCAGGATACGATACAACAGGGAAGAGCTGCTAGCATTTAACCGCCACCCGGTCCCACTGGAAAAACTCGACATACCGAGAGAATTGAGGCGAAAGCGTCGCGGCTGCCGGGCTGGAGTAAGGCGGAGGACAAAAAATATAAGGTACAGACCCTCCCTTCCATCTGTTGTCATGGGAAATGTACGGTCGATACTGGGAAAGTTAGATGAGCTAGCGGCTATCTCCCGTTATGATAGCACTTACCGGGAGTGCTCTCTCCTTTTGTTTACTGAGACGTGGCTAACTGAACTAGCAGCAGATGCTAACATTGAGCTGGAGGGTTTTCACATGATACGAGCTGACCGAACACCAGAGAGTGGCAAAGCTAGGGGCGGTGGAGTGATAATGTATGTTAACAACAACTGGTGCAGACCGGGACATATCACTGTTAAACAATGACACTGCAGCAAAGACATTGAGTTGCTAGCTGTTAGCATGAGGCCTACATATCTCCCGAGAGAACACTCACACGTGATCTGCATTGTTGTTTATGCAAATCCGACGGCGAACGCTGGGACAGCGCGTGACGTCATCCATTCAGTAACCAGCAGGCTGCAGACAGAACACCCAGATGCTCTTCTCCTCATCTCAGGCGATTTCAACCACGTTTCACTGTCTCCCATTCTGCCCACTTTCACCCAGTATGTCACATGCCACACTAGAGACAATAAAACACTGGATTTGTTCTACGCAAACACTAAGGAGGCGTACACCTCATCACAACTCCCCCCACTTGGGAGATCGGATCACAACTTGGTTCATCTCCGACCGGTGTACAAACCCCTAGTGCACAGACAACCTCCGGCCATGCACACTGTGGAGTTATGGTCTGAGGAGACAATGGACACTCTAAAGGACTGTTTTGAAGCCACTGCCTGGAGGCAGCTCTGCGATCCACATGGTGAGGACATCGATGGCCTCATTCACACCTTCACGGGCTACCTCAGCTTCTGTGTGGACAAATCCGTTCCCACCAAGACCATACGGCGTCACTCAAACAACAAACCCTGGATCAACCCTGAGATAAAAACACTTCTGAGAGAGAAGAAGAGGATCTTCAGGTCGGGGAACAGGGAGATGCTGAAGTCCGTACAGAGGGAGCTGAGGAGAAAGATCAGAGAAGGCAAGGACAGCTTCAGGAAGAAGATGGAGGACAAGCTGCAACAGAGCGACATCAGCGGGGTCTGGAGAAACCTCAAAACCATCTCGGGGCTCCAGAATACCTCCCCCCAGGCCACGGGGGGCAGGGAGTGGGCGAACAACCTGAATCTGTTTTTCAATAGATTTGACCAACCGCCCTTCCCCCTGTCTGCACAACAACCACTGCTGCCTCTAAGAAATCAAGTCCTGCTGCCCACTCCCCACTCCACCGACACCCCCCCCCACTCCCAACACACAGCCCCCCATCCTGACCCTGACCAAGACCCAGGTGAGGACGGAGCTGAGGAAGATCAAGGCGAGGAAGGCGTCGGGACCGGACGGCATCAGCGCAAAGCTCCTCAAGTCCTGTGCAGACCAGCTGTGTGGGATTGTGACGTATATCTTCAACATGAGCCTGAAACTGGGGAGGGTACCACAGCTGTGGAAAACATCTTGTGTGGTACCTGTACCAAAAACTTCCCACCCCAAAGACCTGAACAGCTACAGACCGGTGGCCTTGACGTCCCACTTGATGAAGACCCTGGAGAGACTGCTCCTTGCTCATCTCCGCCCCCTGGTGGAACCAGCGATGGATCCACTCCAGTTCGCCTACCAGCATGGCATTGGGGTGGAGGATGCGGTGATCTTCCTCCTTCACCGTTCTCTGTCCCACCTGGAGAAGCCCGGGAATATGGTGAGGATCGTGTTCTTTGACTTCTCCAGTGCTTTCAACACCATCCAACCGATGATCCTGAAGGACAAGCTGCTGCGCGCAGGGGTGGACCAGCACCTGTCATCATGGATCCTGGACTACCTCACGAACCGGCCTCAGTTTGTGAGAACCCGGGACTGTGTTTCCGACACGATCATCAGTAGCACGGGGGCCCCCCAGGGAACGGTGCTGGCTCCCTTCCTGTTCACTCTTTATACTGCGGACTTCTCACACAACACAACACATTGCCATCTACAGAAGTTCTCTGATGACTCTGCGATCGTTGGTCTCATCTCCAACGGAGATGAAGCTGAGTACAGAGGGCTTATCCAGGACTTTGTGGACTGGTGCCATCGGAACTGCCTCCAGATCAACGCGAGGAAAACTAAGGAGCTGGTGGTGGACTGCCGCAGGCATGGGCAGCCCCTCACAGCACCAGTAAATATACAGGGAACAGACATCGAGATGGTGACATCCTATAAGTACCTGGGTATTCATCTGAACAATAAACTAGACTGGTCACACAATACTGACGCACTCTACAAGAAGGGACAGCGCAGGCTGTTCCTGCTGAGGAGACTCAGGTCTTTTGGTGTACAAGGGGCGCTGCTGAAGTCATTCTATGACACGGTGGTGGCATCAGCCATCACTTTTGGAGTGGTCTGCTGGGGCAGTGGCATTACTGCAGCCGATAGGAAGAGACTGAACAAACTGATTAAGAAAGCTAGCTCTGTCCTGGGGCAGCGCCTTGATCCGATGGAGGAGATAGGAGAGAGAAGGACGGTGGCTAAACTGTCATCTCTGCTGGAGTCCGAGTTCCACCCTATGCAGGACATACTGGATGCACTGAGGAGCTCATTTAGCAGCAGACTACATCATCCCAGGTGCACAACCGAGAGGTTTCGTAGGTCCTTCCTACCAACGGCTGTCAGACTGTACAACCTAAGCAGGGCTGCTCGCAGAGATAGCAAAAAGACGTTACAAACTAATAGGTTTTTTTTTTTGTTGTTTTTTTTTTAATGCAAAAGATGCAATAGACTTACACAATGGTCCTCTCCGGCATACAACTAGGAACATACCGGTCGCTATGGAGGGTGAGAATATGTATGGGCACATAATCATACCATGTAGGATAACTAAATAGACGGTTATGCTGTTTCATCCCACCTAGCAACAATGCTCTGCACTGTGTGTGTTTATATATTTACATATTTATTCCATCTAGCTACAATGCTCAGCACTGGGTGTGTTTATATTTATATATCTATATATTTATTCCATCTAGCTACAATGCTCCGCACTGTGTTTTTATATATCTACATATTATTCCATCTAGCTACATTGCTCCGCACTGTGTGTTTATATACTTGCATATTTATTCCACCTAGCTGCAATGCTCCGTACTGTGGGTGTTTATATATTTACATATTTATTCCATCTAGCTACAATGCTCTGCACTGTGTGTTCATATATTCATATATTTATTCCATCCAGCTACAATGCTCTGCACTGTGTGTCTGTGTGTATATACTGTATATATTTTATAGTAATATGTACAGTACATATGTATATTAGCTGCTCTTGCTTGCTTGTTTTTTTTCTTGCCTTCTGATTGTTGCTCTGAGTGTTGCTATCCCTGTGCTGTTGCAATCCTGGAATTTCCCCGTTGTGGGACTAATAAAGGCTTATCTTATCTTATCTTATCTAATATCCCTTTGTGCCGAATTCAAAACTACAGAGGAGTTGGGAATCCCAAATATGGTAATAAATGGAGAAGGCAGCAGAGTCACTTGAAGAACCGTAGAGATAATTGTAAAGTAACTAGACCAAAAACTGTATAATTCCGGACAAAGAAAAAACATATGGCCAAGGTGACAGGGAGATCCCTTACATTTATCACAACTACCATCAACTTCTGGGTAAATCTCAGAGAGTCTGTATTCGGTGATTTTAACATTAATCGGATGGATAAAAGTACCAAAGGCAAATTGAAATCAGCTACGGGGAAATTTAGATATGTACAATTGATTGATAAACCCACCCGTATCACAAGGACATCTGAAACTCTTATTGACTTGATTTTCATTAATAGGCCAGAGAGAGTCATAAAAACATATAATTTGATTACTGGACTTTCAGATCACAACATGACGCTGGTTGTAAGAAAGCTATCAAAACAACGCCTTGTCCACCATATTAAAAATGAAAATCAATCTAGGTTCACAACAGGTATTTCTAAATCAAACATGGCTCACTTTGAACAGGACTCAATGAATGCAAATTGGGAGAATGTAATGTAACCGGGTCATATTTATGGATCTTGGTTGATTTGATTTGCGTTTAAATATTTTGATTTGAACTTGACTCAACAGGAAGTGACTTCAGGGTGTGGGCGGGATATGCCAGGTAGAGGATTTTGAATATCTGGGTTTTTTTCGGTTGGGAAAACGGTTCAGGAGACCGGATTTGAAAAGCAAGCAAGACGAGGAATAATCTTCATAAAGAAACGTAAGTTCACCAATGCAGTTAAAATATATTGTTACTCTTAACGAACACGGTGAATTATGCCGAGGAGGATGTAATAAAGTCGGCCTAGTAACAGATAAGACGTAGATTGACCTACAGATTTGCTGCCTGACTAGCATGGTATACCGTGGCTGAACATAGTGCCTATCCAAGAGGATATCATTTAAAATATCAGGCTATGTACGATGTAAGCATGAGTGTAAATGTAAAAGTGTGTTGTTTGCTACTCTGGTCACAATGTTATGATGTGTTTTTTTGTTTTACACGGTGACGAGTACTGGAACATTTTATACTGTCAATCAAACCAGGGAGACTCGGGTGTCCTGTGAAGATCAGTTAGTGATCACGCGCTGGTGTGGCGTCGTGTGTATGTTGTAAGTGAAAAGCTTTTCTTGTTAAGTTTTGAGCATATTTGGAGTGTGAACTTAAGGTTTGTGGTGTACTAAAGCTATTATGTGCCTTTCTCATTTCCAGTATCACCACTACCGTTTGTACGGACTTATTTGGGGTCATTAGTTTACTGAGCATTTTATCAGATTGTATTTTTCTTTGTTAGTAATCCACCATTTTGTTTAAGATCTGCCTCCTGTGTGTTTGAGGCAGTACAAACTGTAACACAAACGTGAGAGTTATATACAAAGAGACAATTTGTACATTTCATTTTATTTTATTTACATTTAAAAATTTTTGTAAATCTTTTCATTCTGAAGCGTGCTGCTCTTTATTTTCTATATATCAGATAAAACCCATAAAATACATTTGTTGTTCAGTGTGTATTATTTCCCGGCAACAAATTTTGGTACCAGGAGTGGGGTCAATTATCTGATAGTTTAGAGTGGGTTGGTGTACAGTAAACGGTAGTGGTGATACGAAGCAGACGAGAGCGGCTGGACGGTTGGAGCCTGACGGGGTGCAGATGGAGAGACCGGCCGGAGTGATCGTGGACCTTGGATCAGCGGAGAGGACTCGGGGCCAAGAGACTGCAATTCCCGGGGTTCCATCAGACTGGACAGTTCAACACAATATCCTCGACTACTTGTAAGAGAGACTTTTGAACATGGAAGAGGGCACAGTGGGGGGCGTTGAAAACAGAGGCGTTGAGGACTCCTCTGCGAGCAGAAATGCTGAGGTATCACCTGAAAACAGAGACCTTTTAGAACAGGTTTCTGAACTGAAACGTAAACAAACTGAAGCCTTGACAGCCATCGCAGCTTTGAGTGAGGAACCACAGAGATCCTATGTTTATGTACCTAGAGAACGGCAAATCCCCCCTTTCAGTGGTGATTATGATAAGGATGGTCGTTCTGTTGAGGATTTTATTGAGGAGGTTGAGCGTGTAGCGCATTCTAGATACCAATCAAACAGTGACCGGTATGACTTCATAATGTCACTTCTAAAGGGTGCAGCTCTAGAGGAGATGCGATTTCGTAGTGGGGGGAAATCACTACCCGTTGCTGACCTGTTCAAGTACCTCAGAGAAGCCTTTAGAGATAAAAGATGCACCGCTCAGCTCTTACATGACCTATACAGTCGAAAACAAAAAGATGGTGAAGATATCCTTGGCTACTCACATGCCTTGTGTCAGATTTTGAGAACGATCTCAAAGCACGACGCAAATGCCTTAGCTAATGAGCAGAAAGTTCTTAGGGATCAGTTCATTGAAGGCCTTAGTGATCCACTCCTTAAGCGAGAACTGAGGAAGTTTGCAAGACAGAAACCAGACTCCACTATGATGCAGGTCCGAGAAGAAGCCTATTTGTGGTCAGTGGAGGATGCTAGCCATTCCAGATCTTCTAAAAGCCGAAGTAAAGGAGACAGTGGAGATAGAGAGACCCAGTGCAGTGCCATAACAGCTCAGGAACAGCAAGTGGGAACTGTGGGTGATCTTTTCAAAGTAGTAGCAGAGCAAGGGAAGCAGATCAGTGAGCTGGCTGCTGCGGTTAAGACCCTAACTATGCAGAGAACAAATTCAAGTGAACAGACCAATACCCGCCGTCGAGCTCAGTTGAAATTTACAGATGATGGAAAACCCATCTGTCTTAAATGTCAAGGGGAGGGGCATATAGCCAAGAATTGCACCCAGAAGCAAAAGGCACAGCAAAGCGGTCAGAATCAGGGAAACTAGAGGCCCCGGTCGCCGTGAGTCAAGCGATTAGGGGGAACACTTCAGACTCAGTTAAAGCACAGATTACTCAGGATCAGTTACTGGCCCGTGCAGTAGGAACATGTCCCACGGTAGAGATTAACATACGTGGTGTGGTAACCCGTTGCTTACTAGATACGGGCAGCCAGGTCAGCACCATAACTGAACAGTTTTTCCGTCAGCATTTGTGTGGGGAGGATGATGACATGGTGACTACAGCGGGGTGGTTAAGGTTGACTGCTGCTAATGGATTAGAAATCCCATATTTAGGATATCTTGAGTTAGAGATTCAGACCATGGGACTGAAAATACCTGATTGCGGTTTCCTCGTTGTGAAAGACCCACCGAATTCAGAAACTGCAGGGATTGTTGGCATGAATATCATTAGCCGCTGCCGTCAACTGGTGCATGCTGAGTTTGATACTGTCCTTGGGGGGAAACTCGATTCAGACTGGAGAAGTGCCTTTCAACAGGTTCAGAAATGTACAGTCACTAGGCGGAGTGTGGCTAGGCTGGTAGGTAGGGATGGAGCCCACATCCCCTCAGCATCAGTAGTTACAGTCATGGCAAAAGGGTTTCCCAAGGTACAAGAGGGTAACGGCTTGAGATTACTAGAGCTGGGGAACATGACTTTGCCAAGTGGTCTGGTTGTCCTACCCACATTGGTTGAAGCTAGCAGTAATACTGTCCCAGTGCAAGTAGTGAATCTTTCATCGGAGGATGTGTGGCTAAACGCGAGGACCCGGCTTGGGGTATTTTCCCCTGTGGAGTGCTTAAGTGACGAACCCCCAGTTAAAGTAAAGTTTAACCGTATTTCAGCAAATATCGAACATGTCTCAGTTGATCAGCCTAGTGCCCTTGATGCCAGCACCTCGTCTGTCTTGGACAAATTAGACATTGGAGGGAGTAAAGAGCAACAGGATCAATTGAAAACTGTGCTGGCCAAGTATGTTAATGTTTTTGCTGTTGATGATGATGACTTGGGGTACACAGACAGAGTCAAACATGACATAAACCTAGTGGATGATGTACCTGTGAGCCTACCCTATCGGCGAATTCCACCCAACCAATACACAGAGGTTAAAGAGCACATATCCAAGCTGTTGAAAAAGGGGATAATCAAGGAGAGTTGTAGCTCTTACGCATCTCCTGTGGTGGTAGTGAGAAAAACTGATGGTAGTATACGGCTATGTGTGGATTTCCGTAAGCTTAACCAGAAGACACGAAAAGATGCTTTTCCACTGCCGCGAATTGATGACAGTTTCGATGCTTTGCAGGGAGCAAAGTTTTTCTCAACAATTGACTTAGCAAGTGGGTACCACCAGGTGGCAGTAAAAGAGCATGACCAACATAAAACAGCCTTCACAACCCCTTTTGGTCTCTTTGAGTACTTGCGCATGCCCATGGGTGTCTGTAATGGTCCAGCAACGTTTCAAAGATTGATGCAAACTGCGATGAATGATTTGATTTTCCAAATAATGCTGGTGTTTTTGGATGACATTTTGCTGTTTTCCAAGACATTCACGGAGCACCTAGAAAGAGTTGACATAGTCTTGAAACAACTATAAGATACCGGTCTTAAAGTCAAACTAGAGAAATGTCACCTTCTGCAGCAGAAGGCTAAGTTTTTTGGTCACCAGGTTTCAGCAGATGGAATTGAAACAGACCCAGGTAAAATAGAGGCAGTGAAGCAATGGCCAGTGCCTACCACACTGAAAGAGTTGCGCTCGTTCCTAGGCTTTTGCGGTTATTATAGGCGATTTGTTGAGCACTTTTCCCAGATAGCTAGCCCGCTTCACGACCTGGTGAATCTCTGTTTGAATTCAGGGCCTCCTTCCAAGGTGAATCAATGGATGTGCAGTCTATGGACGCCGCAATGCCAAAGCTCGTTTGATATTCTGAAACAGAAACTCACTAGCGCCCCAGTACTAGGGTATGCGGATTTTACTCGTCCCTTTATTGTTGAGACAGATGCCAGTAATCAAGGGTTGGGAGCAATATTGTATCAAGAACAAGGGGGAAAGAAAAGAGTAATTTCATATGCAAGCCGTAGGCTCAGAAATGCAGAGAGGAATGATAGAAATTATAGCAGTATGAAATTAGAACTTCTAGCTCTGAAATGGGCAATATCAGAAAAATTCAGAGGCTACCTACTAGGTTCTAAATTCACGGTCCTTACTGATAACAATCCGTTGTGTCATCTCAACACTGCTAGATTAGGAGCACTAGAACAGCGATGGGTGGCTCAGTTAGCAGTGTTTGATTTTGATGTTCAGTATCGGCCTGGCCGGTCTAACCGGGCTGCTGATGCATTATCTAGGCACCTGTTTGCAGAGGAGCAGGAACCAATGTCGGACGACATGGATTATGATGGGTGTGTGGCTATCTGCAATGTGATACAGAAAAGGACAACACTTGGCACTGAGCTAACCAGTGCTGGTCTTGAGAGTTGCAGGATTAGGCAAATGCGGGCGAACGAAAAGGGAGATGGTTCCGGTTCTGGAGCCCAGGGTAATACTCCTACCTTACCTGGCTACTCAAAAGAGGAATTAAGGGAATTTCAGGGGCAGGATCCAGTACTGGGAGTTTTCAGAAGGTTTTGGGACAGCAAAAGTAAACCTAACTTTCAGGAGAGGAAAGACCTTGAAAAACCAGTGCTCTCTTTATTGAAACATTGGCCACATATTAGGGAGAAGGAGGGACTGCTTTATTGGGTGATTGAGGATGTGAGGTATGGGGAACGTTTTCAACTACTAGTGCCAGGCTGTTTAAAGTCTCAGGTGTTAGAGAGTGTGCATGACTCGATGGGGCACCAAGGCATTGAGCGTACTCTGGAATTGCTACGACAAAGATGTTTTTGGGTAGGGATTCATGAGGATGTCAAACAGTGGATAAAGAAATGTGAACGCTGTGTGTTAACAAAAATGCCAAATCCCAAGATTCACCCCCCCATGAAATCATTTCTAGCTAGTAGGCCCTTAGAGGTAGTCGCAGTTGATTTTACTCTTCTAGAACCCTCTAGCGATGGTAGAGAAAATGTTCTAGTAATCACCGATGTGTTTACAAAGTTTACGCAGGCTTTCCCAACACGTGATCAAAAAGCTGACACAACAGCCAAGGTTCTGCTGCGAGAGTGGTTTCTCAAGTATGGTGTCCCTGAGCGTTTGCATTCGGACCAGGGCCGGAATTTTGAAAGCGAGGTGATCTCAGAACTCTGCAAGTTGTATGGTGGTAAAAAAAAAGTCGTACAACCCCCCATCATCCTACTGGGAATGCCCAATGTGAACGTTTTAATAGGACGTTGCATGAACTCTTGCGCACCCTCCTGCCTGAGAAAAAACGCAGATGGCCAGAGTCTTTGCCAAAGTTAGTCTATGCGTACAATGTTACCCCGCATTCAACAACAGGCTACTCCCCTTACTACCTTCTGTTTGGTGTGGACCCACACCTTCCTGTTGATGCCCTTTTAGGACAGGAGTCCACTGCAGAGCCCAGTCACGACTGGCTGGCGATCCACCAAAGGCGTCTCAATGATGCTCATGCCAGGGCCAAAGAGTACTGTGAACGGAAAGCTGCTGAACGCTTTTCAATGCATAACGAGAAGGTGTACTGTCCCCCTATTGAGCTAGGTCAGATTGTGTATGTCAGAAACCGGCCCCCAGGCAGAAACAAAATTCAAGATGCTTGGAAACCCATTCCCCACCGTGTGGTGCAGATTCAAGGAACTACATACACGGTAGAACCTGTAGAAGGAGGACCGACAAAAAGAGTTAACAGAGTTGACATCAGACCATGTGTGTCCCCACCCGTCTTCAGGTCACGACCGAGTAGCCAGTGTCTTAGAAAGTCCCCAGAGTCCCCGCCGGAGGACAGTCTAAATTCAGAGGACCCTACCGATGGTTTAGTTTTGGAAGAAGTGAGGGCTCTTAGTCCCATCCGTAACCCAGCTCACACTGATGGTCAGGTCAGGATCCCTAGCAGTGAGAATAGTGCGGAAGGTAGCATCAATGGTGAGTCAGAGCAGGATGATGAATTTCCTGAACCAGAATCTGAGGTAGACTCACAAGAAACACGGTCTGATACAGAAGATGAAGCCATGCCTCAACCTGTTCCCTTTCCCCGCAGGAGTCAAAGGTCAACAGCAGGCCAGCACTCAAACCCGTACCATGAGCCAAAGTCAGTTTTGGATCCCAGTTCTTCAGCTATAATCGCTCAGATTTTTGCAAACTTAGGCACGGTCTTGTTTAGAGAAGCTGTGAGGGAAATCAAAAACTCATTTGTAGTCACCGAGGCCGTTGACTTGTAAGCAGGGGAGAATGTAACCGGGTCATATTTATGGATCTTGGTTGATTTGATTTGCGTTTAAATATTTTGATTTGAACTTGACTCAACAGGAAGTGACTTCAGGGTGTGGGCGGGATATGCCAGGTAGAGGATTTTGAATATCTGGGTTTTTTTCGGTTGGGAAAACGGTTCAGGAGACCGGATTTGAAAAGCAAGCAAGACGAGGAATAATCTTCATAAAGAAACGTTGTAAGTTCACCAATGCAGTTAAAATATATTGTTACTCTTAACGAACACGGTGAATTATGCCGAGGAGGATGTAATAAAGTCGGCCTAGTAACAGATAAGACGTAGATTGACCTACAGATTTGCTGCCTGACTAGCATGGTATACCGTGGCTGAACATAGTGCCTATCCAAGAGGATATCGTTTAAAATATCAGGCTATGTACGATGTAAGCATGAGTGTAAATGTAAAAGTGTGTTGTTTGCTACTCTGGTCACAATGTTATGATGTGTTTTTTTGTTTTACACGGTGACGAGTACTGAAACATTTTATACTGTCAATCAAACCAGGGAGACTCAGGTGTCCTGTGAAGATCAGTCAGTGATCACGCGCTGGTGTGGCGTCGTGTGTATGTTGTAAGTGAAAAGCTTTTCTTGTTAAGTTTTGAGCATATTTGGAGTGTGAACTTAAGGTTTGTGGTGTACTAAAGCTATTATGTGCCTTTCTCATTTCCAGTATCACCACTACCGTTTGTACGGACTTATTTGGGGTCATTAGTTTACTGAGCATTTTATCAGATTGTATTTTTCTTTGTTAGTAATCCACCATTTTGTTTAAGATCCGCCTCCTGTGTGTTTGAGGCAGTACAAACTGTAACACAAACGTGAGAGTTATATACAAAGAGACAATTTGTACATTTCATTTTATTTTATTTACATTTAAAAAATTTCGTAAATCTTTTCATTCTGAAGCGTGCTGCTCTTTATTTTCTATATATCAGATAAAACCCATAAAATACATTTGTTGTTCAGTGTGTATTATTTCCCGGCAACAGTAACCAACGTGTCGAACTTAAAGAGTAGTGTCAGTAATTTTATGTCAACCTTAAGCAACTTAGTTAGTAAATACACAAGAACCTGGAAAAGCAGACCTAAGAAATGCTCCCTCCCGTGGTTTAATAAGGACATTCTTCAGCTTATGAAAAAGAGACATCTTGCTCTCAAAAGGTCTCTGGTCACTAAAACCAACACTGACCATTTCATTTTCACTAGTCTAAGGAACAAAGTGGTGTCTGAGCTTCGGAAAGCTAAGACTAATTACTTCCTTAGACTAATTGCGGAGGCCAATGGGAGCAGTTCTAAACTCTGGCAACACATTAGTAGATTAACAAATTCGAGTAAACAAAAGCATTCAAAAATAAGTAGTCTCAAGGCAGATGATAACCTCATTGATAGTAATGAGTCCATGGCCAATGTCTTCAACTGTTTTTTCACTGAATCCGTTCATAAATTGGCAAGTTATTTTAGACCACCTGAGTTATCCTCTAAGGAACATATTAATGTTCACAACAGTTTTCGCATTAAAGAGGTATCCAGTGATGCAGTTAAAGAGATTATTGGGAAAATGAATAACTCTATGGCAAAGGATGTTGATAACTTAAATGCTGCCTTAATTAAGAAACACCAGAATAGTCTGTTGGAGCCTATTACTCATTTAGTTAACTTGTCAATAAGGACAAATACCTTTCCAGAGAATTGGAAGACAGCAGTAATCACCCCGGTCTGTAAGTCGGGAGACAAGGACTTAGCAAGCAACTACAGGCCGATTGCCATATTGCCCGTAGTCTCAAAAATTTTGGAGAAGATTGTTGCTGATCAATTGATAGAACATTTATAGAGTCCAATCAATTACTTTATTCACAGCAATTTGGGTTTAGACCTAAGTATTCCACAGAAACAACTAACTGTTATTTTATTGAGAAGGTCAAGGCTTTATTGGTTAAGGGGCATGTTGTGGGGACCGTGTTTCTGGATCTAAATAAGGCCTTTGACACGGTAAACCACACTGTCCTATTGTCGAAGTTAAAAGACCTCAAGATTTCAACTGAGGCAATACAGTGGTTTAGGTCATACCTGGAGGGGAGAGAACAATGTGTCAAGGTCAATGGGGAGAAATCTGGGCTGCTCACAAATAACATGGGAGTACCACAAGGATCTATACTAGGGCCATTGTTGTTCACAATATACATCAACAACTTGCCCGAAAGTTGCTCAGGTGCCAACTGCCAGATGTATGCTGATGACACCATAATCTATCTGTCTGCCAAAACGGCTAGCATGGCAGCTGAGCACCTGACCCAGGTTTTACAGAACATGTCTAAATGGCTTGTGTTGTCGCATTTAACCTTGAATGTCAAAAAAACTGTTGCTATGTGTATCTCTATTAGAAACAGGCCCATGAATGATGTTTTTGATGTTAAAATTGGAAATGAGGTGCTTACTGAAGTAAATGAGATCAAGTATTTAGGGATCATTCTAGACAGGAACCTTCGATTCGACAAGCAGGTGCATTACATTTGTAAGAAGGTCAAACCCAATTTAAATTGCTTCCGTCTCATTGGAAGGGATTTGTCATTCAGAACTGCTCATACATATATGCACGCGATGATTCTTTCACATCTGTCATGCTGCATCACATCTTGGTCACAAACATCTCAAATTACACTAAAACCCATAACTGCAATATATAAACAGGCTATAAAAATCTTGGACCGCAAACCAATGCGGTGGCATCACTGTGGTATTTTAGCCAAGCACAATCTTCTTACTTTTGAAAATTGTATTATCTTCTGTAAAATCAGACTGGTTTTTAAATGTCTATACAATCTTGTTTCACCTCCTTTCTCTGGTTTGGTGGCTAGACGCTCGAGCTCTAGCAGAGCATGCACATGAGCTTCCATCAACGGTGACTGCATTGTCACCATGTCTAGAACTTCATTTGGTCAGTCTGCTTTCTCCATAAAAGGGGCAAACCTATGGAACTCTCTGCCAACTCACTTAAAATTGGAGACAAATGCCAACCTCTTCAACAGAGGCGCTAAAGATTGGCTAAAATCCCACCAGCAATGTGTGCATGTCTAGTCTGAATTGTGTTTGTTGTGATCATGGATCCCCCTCATGGATCGTCACCTTATCGTGGTGGGAGGGTTTGCATGCCCCAGTGATCCCAGGAGCTATGTTGTCCGGGGCAATTTGCCTCTGATAGGGTCTCCCAAGACAAACTGGTCCTGGGTGAAGGGCCAGACTAAGAACGATCCAATCAGAATCAGAATCAGCTTTATTGCTAAGTATATTTACAAGTAAACACACGAGGAATTTGACTTGACATTGGACGCGCACGTTAGGCGCATCCAATGACGCGTCGCCATACAAGGCGCCTGTCAACAGTGGAGGTAAAGAGGGGAGGGGAGGGGGAGGAAAACACAATAGGAGAGAGAAAAAACATAGTAATCAGAATAAACGCTCGTATATGAGCCAAATTTTGACTACACAGAAAAAAACCCTCATGCACAATTAACAGGCAGACAGGTCACACAAACAAGAGTTGAGAGAGGCAGTGTATATATGAGTCAGTATATGTGTGTCAGTTCGTGTAATGTTGTGTGCATTTGTGTAGTGTAGGTGTGACAGTTGCTAGTGAACAGCAGAGGGCGCCTCCAGGCAGTAGATAGATGTTAAAGTCATGTGACTTATAAACAAGTCCGGAGTCTGTCTCTTCGCTTGCAAATAAAGGCACATGGACTGTCCCTGAGAAGTTCATCCGCTGAAAACAGCAGCTGTCTGTCGATTGCTTGGGTTAAGAGCCGCTCCTATCACTTATCTTGCAGGAGGAATGTAAATACCGGGCGCCAAAGAAGGTCAAATCTGCACAGCACTCAGAGAATAGAATTTCTCACCCGAGCAATTCTGTGCTTCAGAATTTCCATGTGCAGGCTTAAACATTAACATACTCTGAAGAGCACTAGCGACTTCAAGATGTATTCCACCATCTGAATCTCCATTCAGTTCGCCATGCCGCCTCGTGCCTCCCCATCTAGTCAAATTGGTGAAGGAGCTCGCTTGGATCCGCGTTTGAACAGCTCCCATCTTCAATTTTGAAACAAACACCAGGAAACTCCAGAGCCAAAAATAGAATCCTGTGTCGTAGCCAATAGATGTCTTCTGCATCTCCAGTCGAATCATACACTCATCAGGTTCCAATTCTTGGGCTCCCCCTTGGCCCGATTCTTGTTGAAAAAATAGTGACAATAGCCCGTTTAAGCCGCTACCAAATCCATAATTTCCGTTTAGATTAAGATTCAGCAGACAAGAGCGACTAAACAGACTCTCATGATAAATTGTATATCAAGGATTCAGTGTACCCCGCCCGGTATGGGGTTACCGGGGCCCCACCCGGGAGCCAGGCCTGGGGGAGGGGCTCGAAGGCTAGCGTCTGGTGGCCGGGTTTCCACCCATGGGACCCGGCCGGGCTCAGCCCGAAGGAGTTACATGGGTCCGCCCTCCAGTGGGCTCACCACCTGCAGGAGGGATCATGGGGGTCCGGTGCTATGTGGATTAGGTGGCGGTCAAAGGCGGAGACTTTGGCAGACTGGTCCCAAGCTTTCTAAACTGGCTTTTGGTACGTTGAATGTCACCTCTCTGGTGGGGAAGGAGCCTGAGCTGGTGTACGAGGTTGAGAGATACTGGCTAGATATAGTTGGCCTCACCTCAACACACAGCTCCGGTTCCGGAACCAGTCTCCTGGAGAGGGGCTGGAGCTTGGCCTTTTCTGGAGTTGCCCCGGGCGAGAGGCGACGAGCAGGGGTGGGTATTCTTGTATCGCCCCACCTTGCTGCCTCTATATTGGAGTTTTCCCCGGTGGATGAAAGGGTTGCTTCCCTGCGCCTTCGGGTTGGGAAACGGGTCCTGACCATCATTTGTGCCTATGCACCAAATGATGTTTCAGAGTACCCACCCTTTTTGGAGTCTGTGACTGGGGTGCTGGAGGGTGCTCCTCTTGGAGACTCCATTGTCGTACTGGGGGACTTCAATGCGCACGTGGGCAATGACAGTGAAACCTGGAGGGGGGTGATTGGGAGGAACAGCCTGCCCGATCTGAACCCAAGTGGTGTTCAGTTATTGGACTTCTGTGCTAACCACAGTCTGTCCATAACGAACACCATGTTCAAGCATAAGGGTGTCCATATGTGCACCTGGCACCAGGACACCCTAGGTCGCAGGTCGATGATCGATTTTGTTATCGTATCATCAGACCTGCGACCGTATGTCTTGGACACCCGAGTAAAGAGAGGTGCAGAGCTGTCAACTGATCACCACCTGGTGGTGAGTTGGATCCGATGGCAGGGGAGGAAGCCATTCAGACCTGGTAGACGCAAACGTATAGTGAGGGTGTGCTGGGAGCGTCTGGCTGAGGCCCCTGTCCGGGAGGTCTTCAACTCCCACCTCCGGAAGAACTTCAACCACATTCTGAGGGAGTCTGGAGACATGGAGTCTGAATGGGCCATGTTCTCCACCTCTGTTGTTGAAGCGGCGGCCCAGAGCTGCGGCCGCAAGGTGGTCGGTGCATCTCGTGGTGGCAACCCCCGAACCAAGTGGTGGACACCAGTGGTGAGGGGGGCCATTAAGCTGAAGAAGGAGTCCTATCAAGCTTGGTTGGCTTGTGGGACTCCCGAAGCAGCTGAGGTGTACCAGCAGGCCAAGCGGAGTGCAGCTCGGGTGGTTGCTGAAGCAAAAACCCGGGTATGGGAGGAGTTCGGTGAGGCCATGGAACAAGACTTTCGGTCGGCCTCAAAGAGATTCTGGCAAACTGTTCAGTGGCTCAGGAGGGGAAAGCAACTCCCCGTCCACACTGTGTATGGTGCAGATGGGACACTGTTGACTTCGACTGGGGATATCGTCGGGCAGTGGAAGGAATACTTCGAGGATCTCCTCAATCCCACTGATACGCCTTCCACAGAGGAAGCAGGGTTTGGGGACGAGGGGGATGACTCGCCTATCACAGGGGCTGAGGTCGCCAAGGTGGTTAAAAATCTCCTTGGTGGCCGGGCCCCGGGGGTGGACGAGATTCGCCCCGAGTACCTCAAGGCCCTGGATGTTGTTGGGTTGTCATGGTTGACACGCCTCTGCAACATTGCGTGGAGGTTGGGGGCAATGCCTTTGGCATGGCAAACCGGGGTGGTGGTTCCTCTCTTCAAAAAAGGGGACCAGAGGGTGTGCTCCAACTTTAGAGGGATCACACTCCTCAGCCTCCCTGGGAAGGTCTATGCCAAGGTACTGGAGAGGAGAGTCCGGCCGTTGGTCGAACCTCAGATTCAGGAGGAGCAATGTGGTTTTTGTCCTGGCCGTGGCACATCGGACCAGCTCTTTACCCTCTCGAGAATTCTTGAGGGTTCGTGGGAGTTTGCCCAACCAGTTTACATGTGTTTTGTGGACTTGGAGAAGGCATTTGACCGCGTCCCTCGTGGATTTTTGTGGGGGGTGCTTCGGGAGTATGGGGTATCGGGCTTGTTGTTACGAGCTATTCGGTCTCTGTACGACCATTGTGAGAGTTTGGTTCGTATTGCCAGCACTCGGTCGGAGTCATTCCCAGTGAGAGTTGGACTCCGCCAGGGCTGCCCTTTGTCACCGATCCTGTTCATAATTTTTATGGACAGGATTTCTAGGCGCAGCCAGGGAATGGAGGGTGTCATCCTTGGTGACCACAGGATCTCATCTCTGTTGTTTGCAGATGATGATGTCCTGTTGGCTTCATCCAGCAATGACCTACAGCTCTTGCTGGGACGGTTTGCCGCTGAGTGTGAAGCGGCTGGGATGAGAATCAGCACCTCCAACTCCGAGTCCATGGTCCTCAGCCGGAAAAAGGTGGATTGTCCTCTCCGGGTTGGGGACAGGCTCCTGCCCCAAGTGGAGGAGTTTAAGTATCTTGGGGTCTTATTCACGAGTGAGGGGAAAATGGAGCGAGAGATCGACAGGCGGATTGGAGCAGCATCTGCAGTGATGCGGACGTTGTACCGGTCTGTTGTGGTGAAGAGGGAGCTTAGTTCTAAAGCAAAGCTGTCGATTTACCAGTCAATCTACGTTCCTACTCTCGCCTATGGTCACGAGCTTTGGGTAATGACCGAAAGAACGAGATCGCGGATACAAGCGGCTGAAATGAGCTTTCTCCGTGGGATTGCTGGACTCACCCTCAGAGATAGGGTGAGGAGCTCAGTCATCCGAGGCTCAGGGTAGAACCGCTGCTCCTCCACATTGAAAGGAGTCAGTTGAGGTGGTATGGGCATCTGATTAGGATGCCTCCTGGACGCCTCCCACTTGAGGTGTTTCAGGCACGTCCCACTGGGAGGAGACCCCGGGGCAGACCCAGGACTCGGTGGAGAGACTATGTCTCCCAGCTGGTCTGGGAATGCCTTGGTATCCCCTCTGAAGAGCTGGAGCAGGTGGCTGGGGAGAGGGAAGTCTGGGCTTCTCTGCTTGAACTGCTGCCTCCGCGACCCGGACCTCTGGAAAAGCGGTAGAAGATGGATGGATGGATGGTGATCATGGATCTCTTGCTCTGTTTATAATTTGTAATGTATTTGTAATTTTAATTAACTTGTAAATTTTGCGGTTATGGCTGCCACGTAGGACGGACGTGTCTCGCTCTGCTCTGCTCCTGGAGAAAAAAAAATCAGCAAATAACTCTCTCATTTGGGACAGAACGTATCCCAGCGTTTGGGCGAGGATATGTCGGCGAAGCCTAAGGCTGGAAAACCAGGTAAAGGAAAAAGCAAGCCGCCGAAACAGTCCAAATTAACGGACTTTCAGGTCTGTGACGCAGCAAATAAAACTCCATATATGGCGGAGGAGGCTGGCAACGGTGCGATGTCTGCGGGGGGAGGCGCAGATGCGCTGATGGCTGCCATGAGTTCAATGAGAGCGGACTTTTCCTCTAGATTTGATGGGATTATGACAGCATTGGAAGGAATAAGAAAGGAATTGCGTGACTGTGTAGAACGAACGGCGCAGATGGAGCTCCGTCTCGCTAGTGCTGAAGATGACGTCACCCGTCTTCAATTAAAGGTGCGCACTTTGGAAAAAAAAAATAAATCTCTGGAAGATAATATTTTGGATTTGGAATCTTGGTCGAGACAGAATAACTTGAGGCTGATGGGTCTTCCAGAGGAATCAGAAGGTCGGGACGTATGTTCCTTTCTGGAAAAGTGGATTCCGGAGGTGCTGGGCAGCGAGGAGTTGCAATCAGCAGTGGTTCTGGAAAAAGCACATCGTATTGGCCCACGGAGAGATAAGGGACCGCCGAGGACCTTAATTATGAAGTTTCTTAGCAACAGAGACAGGATGAAGATCTTCAACGCTGCACGAGCTAAAGGAGAGATTAAACACCAGGACCAGCAGGTGCGGTTCTACCCAGATTTGGCCACAGGAATCCAGCAATTGAGGAAGCAGTTTGATCCCGTACGTAAGGAGCTGCGCAACCTTGGGATTCGTCATGGTGTAATCTATCCTGCGAGACTGCTGACCACGTATGAGGGCAGAACCCACATCTTCAAGACCCCAGAGGAGGCGCCGGAGTTCATCAAGAAGATCAAAGAAGAAGAAGAGACTGGTGGGAGCTAAGCATGAACAAAATATAAGGTAGAATAATTAAGCATTTGCACAGGCATCTGACTGACTTCAGAATCAGAATCAGAATCAGAATCAGAATCAGCTTTATTGGCCAAGTATGCACAACACATACAAGGAATTTGACTTTGGCTAAAAACTTGCTCTCGTTGTTCAGGTGAAGGATTTAAATAAGGATTCAATGACAACCACAGTATGTACAGTAAATTACAGTCTGTCCACGTTTCTATAAAAGGATGCAAATATATACAGGAATATATGCAGTTATTTACTCGGACTAACCACACTTTGCAGAAATATATGAAAAAAATATACAATCACACAGTATTTCAATGTGGACTCAGATTCAGTGATATAATGTGAATGAAGTAAAAAGCAGTGTGAGAGTTATGTGCAATGTAATAATGGATGAAAAGTCATGAGTACAGCAACAGGTAGGACTAGGTGAATGTTAGGAGTTCATCAGAGTGATGGCTTGAGGAAAGAAACTGTTCCTGTGACGGGTGGTTTTGACCTTCAGTGATCTGTAACGACGACCAGAAGATAGAAGTTCAAACAGTTTGTGGCCGGGGTGTGATGGGTCAGCACAGATGTTTCCCGC
This sequence comes from Pholidichthys leucotaenia, assembly GCA_020510985.1. NCBI lineage: Eukaryota > Metazoa > Chordata > Actinopteri > Cichliformes > Pholidichthyidae > Pholidichthys > Pholidichthys leucotaenia. The sequence continues at coordinate 168,959,488 of CM035847.1, read as the reverse complement.
CCGTTTCCTGGTTATGGACCGATATAAGTTCTCAATGGAGGGTAGGTCGGTACCAATGATCCTCTCCGCAGACTTAATGATCCGCTGCAGTCTGGTCTTGTCCTGTTTAGTGGCAGATCCAAACCAGACAGTGATGGAAAAGCAGAGGACAGATTGGATGATGGCGGTGTAGTAAATAGTAAGTAAATAGTAAGTTTACAAAATATAGATTGTATTATATATTAAAAAAACAAAACAAAAACAAAACAAACAAAAAAAAAACTATGATGTACAAAGTTGTTAAAAATTTTGGAGTTAAGTTGGAAAACTACAGAGGAGAGTTAATGTTACGTTATTAAAGCAGTAGAGTTAGGGTGATTGGGAGGATGAAGAAGGAGTGGCTTAGGCTGTTCCCCGTGGGTGTGGAACGGTCGATGGCTATATCGGGAGACAGAATTTTTCTTTTGATTTTGGGGGGTTTGCCACAAGTGTGGGAAGGGGAAATTTGTTTGTGTGTAGTTTGTAGGATGAATGTTCAACCACTCATGTTTTTGCTTCTCTGTATGAGCATGTTTACACTGCAAGGTAATCCCAAACTCTCTATTGATCATAAACCAAAGTGTTAATCTTAATTTAACTTCATGGAATTGCAGAGGTCTACAAAATTTAAAAAAACTTAAACAAGTTATGAATAAAATAAAAGACATGGGTTCAAAAATTGTGTTTTTACAAGAAACTCATCTAATAGAGGAGGATGTTAAAAGAATTAGGAGTAGATGGCAAGGAAGTGTATTCACCTCTTCATTTTCATCCCGAGCCAGGGGAGTTATGACTCTCATACATAAATCAGTTCCTTTTCAAGTGAAAAATGTAATTGGAGACAAATTTGGAAGATATGTAATCATTCAAGGTTCTTTGCTATTAGAAAATATAAATCTTGTGAACTTATATGGTCCCAATATAGATGATCAGAAGTTCTTTGCTAATTTATTTCTCATCTTATCATCACTTACAGGGCAACATATAATAGCAGGGGATTTTAATTGTACATTGAATCCAGGTATAGATAGATCAACAGGACTGGATTGTACGCACATTGGATGTAGGATGACTATTAATCATTTTATGAAAGAATTGAGATTGTTAGATATATGGAGAGAAATGAAACCACAAGTTAAAGCCTATTCTTGTTATTCCAGTACCTACAAGACATTCTCACGTATTGATTATTTTTTGATTTCCACAGAATTAAGGTCCAAGATTCAAAACTGCTTTTATGATAACATCGTGATCTCTGATCATGCACCCTGTTGTCTAATATATGTAGATAAAAAATTGACAAAGGAATCAGGTAGATGGCAATTTCAGCATAAATGGCTTCAGGATGAGGAATTTGTCAAGTATATAGAAAAACAGATAGACGAGTTCTTTGACATCAATACTACACAAACATCAGCATGTGTAAAGTGGGAGGCTTTCAAAGCTTTTATTAGGGGACATATTATTAGTTATACAGGATCAAAATCTAAGAAGACTCGAGAGGAGAGAGCCCAATTGGAACATAAAATAAAAAGTCTTCAGGAAAAAGTGTATGCAGGAAGTGACCCAAGGTTGGAGAATGAATTACTGATTTTGAGAGCTGAATACGACAAAAAATCAGCGAATAGAGCTGCCTCGAGTCTTCTAAGATTGAAACAATCTTTTTATGAACAAGGTGAAAAATCAGGAAAATTATTAGCATGGCAGATTAAACAATTGGAAATTAAAACACCAATTACCAGTATTATAAGTAACGGACAGGTAGTTATAGATCCTTTAGAAATTAATAGAGCCTTTAGAGATTACTATGAAAAATTATATGATACCAAAAATGAACCTGATTTAACAAAACTAAATGGGTTTTTGAACGAACTATCTATACCGTGTATTCCAAATGAAAACAGGGAGATATTGGAGTCTAAAATTAGTCAAGAAGAAGTTGGGCTAGCCATTGATAATATGAAATCAGGAAAAAGTGCAGGACCAGATGGTCTTCCAGTTGACCTTTATAAAAAATTTAAGAATAAATTAATAAAACCTTTTTTGGAAATGGTTTTAGAAGCATTTCAAAATAATAATTTACCATCATACATAAATAATGCCTTAATTATACTGCTGCCAAAACCAGGTAAGCCCTCTAATAAATGTGAAAATATGAGACCAATAAGCCTATTAAACGCCGACCTTAAGATAATCTGTAAAATTTTAGCAAGACGAATACAAGAAATTTTACCAAATATTATTAATCGAGATCAGAATGGCTTTATAAAGGGTAGACAAGGCTTCCATAATGTAAGAAGACTATTTAATATTATTTATTTTAATAAAGAAGCACCGGATACAGCTCTCCTATCATTGGACGCCGAAAAGGCCTTTGATAGAGTTGAATGGCCCTTTCTTTTTGAAGTCCTACAAAGGTTTGGACTTGGAAATAATTTCATAAAATGGGTTCAAATAATATACAATAATGCTACAGCAGAAATCCTAACAAATAACAATATTTCAAAACCAATAAAAATCAATAGAGGATGTCGACAAGGCTGTCCACTTTCACCTTTACTGTTTACTATGGCAATTGAACCTTTAGCGATAGCGATACGTTTACATTCACAAATATATGGAATTAAAGTTGGACCAACAGAACATAAAATCTCCCTGTACGCCGATGATATAATTTTGTTTATGTCGAATCTAAAAAAATCAATTCCAACCTTGTTGAATTTAATAAAGAATTTTGGGGAAATATCAGGATATAAAATAAATAAAACTAAATCTTCAATATTAATGCTAAATGAGACCCAGAGAAATTACCCAGCCCCTGAGGTAAATCAATTCAATGTTGTAAATCAGTTTAAATATTTAGGAATCCAAATTGTGCCTAAGCTAGAATCAGTCGCCAGTGTCAACTATGAAGCCTTAATGTCAGATATCAATGAGTTAACTCAGAGATGGATGTCACTACCAATGTCGATGATCGGGAGAATCAATATACTTAAAAGTAATATTTTACCTAAAATACTTTATTTATTTCAATACATTCCCTTATCACCACCTTTAGATCTATTCTCAAGAATAAAAAAAAAGTTAGTGGAATTTATATGGAACAACAGGAGGGCTAGATTACGTTTGTCTTTATTATATTTACCATTTGATCGTGGAGGTCTGAAATGTCCAAATTTTATGTTGTATTATTGGTCGGCACAACTGAGGTCTATGACATATTATTTTTCATCAAATGATCTCCCTCACTGGACTGAAATGGAATCATACAATTTACCTTTACCTCTTCCCATATTCATATACTCAGATTCGGCAAAAAAATTACAAAAACAAGTTAAAAATCCATTTGTAAAGCATATGATCAAAATATGGTGTGAAGCTAAAAACTATTTAAAAGAACCACAGTTATTGTCACAACTTAGTCCAATATGGGGTAATCAATATTTTAAACCAGGGAGAGCGGACGCTGTATTTAAAGTATGGAATTTAAAAGGGATACAAAAGATTCAGGATTTATATTTGCCATGTGCAGATAACATAATGTCTTTTGAAGAGCTGAGGATCAAATTTAATCTCAATAGAACACATTTTTTTAAATATCTTCAACTTAGAAACTTTATTCGATCAAATCAAAATAAAGCTCTCACTCGACCTATTTATTCATCCTTGGAAAAAATGATGATGAAAGATAGTAAAAGAAAGGGTATTATTTCAGAGTTTTATAACTCATTGACACTATCTTCAAGTGAAAATTCACTGAAAAGATTAAACTACTGGAAAGAAGATCTGCAAATTGAAATTTCAGAGGAACAATGGGAATTGGCTTGTACAGAAGCTCAAACCAAATCAATAAATGCACGCCTTAAATTGATACATTTCAAATGGTTAATGCGGATGTATGTTACACCGGAGGAGTTAAATAGATATAACAAAAATATACCAGATACATGCACAAAATGCATGGAAAGTAAAGGAACCCTATTTCATTGTTTATGGGAATGTAGATTAATAAGAATGTTTTGGGAAGAGGTGAGGGTAACAATTGAAAAAATAATCTCAAAACAAATCATATTGAATCCTAAACTGTTTTTGTTGGGTCTGTACCCAGAAAAGCATAATTTTAATAAAAGTGAAAGAACATTCATAGACCTCAGTTTGCTTAATGCCAAAAAATGTATTGCACTATTATGGAAAAAGACTCATAGACCAGATGTGACTCAGTGGTTAAGACAGATGTTAACAAACCTTCCATTAGAAAGAATAACATATATACTGAAATCAAAGGAAATTGTGTTTGAGAATATATGGAGACCTTTTATTGATTATGTAAAAAATTTAAACATAACTCTTGAAGAAGAAGGTGAATGATGTGTGTGGACCTTGTAAATTCCAAACTGGTGAACATAATATGTATACTTATGTATTGGATTGTCTAGACTAAACAGAGGAGCATTGTTGAAGACTTGATTTTGTTGGTGGTTGTTGGTGTTTTTAGTGCATTTTTTTTTTTTGTAGTACTTTAGTGTTAGTGTTTGATTGTTTGTATCATGTTTGTTAAAAAAAAAAAAAAGGTTCAATAAAGATATTGTGGAAAAAAAAAAAACTTGTAAATTTTGTTTGTACAGCCTAATTTATGACCTATATAAGCCACCTATGGACTGGTTTTGAGAATTAGCACTTGTGCTATATACACCTATGCAAAACATCTGGTCTCTCCTTGTGATTGTACTAATGTAATTTGTTATGTCCATATTAAATAAAATAAAGAAAGAAAAGAAAGAACAGATGGAGATGGAGAGGCAATAAGAATCATGAGAAGGGCTCTTTTCTCTTCTTTAAATAACACAGGATTAAGTCATAGAATTTAGGGGTCGGGCTCAGATGACATAATGTTACACACTCTTGTACAGTAGGTGGTGGTATGCACCTTTCAGTTGTTTGCTATCGGATAGCAAACAACTGAAAGGTTGTGACGGGTTGTAGTGATGGGTAGATGAGGCGTCATGATGCGTTTCGACACATTGCAAAACTGTATTGATACTGTGTCACTGAATACTGACTCCTGCTGGCCCTTAAAAATCCCTACAGGCAACCTAGTTGACAGACTCATCTGACACTGATTTGATGACCTAGTATATACAATAATATACTGCTCCAAAAAATAAAGGGAACACTGTCCCTCAAACTGTCCACTTAGGAAGCAACACTGATTGACAATCAATTTCACATGCTGTTGTGTGATTTTGTTGTCAGCACATTCAACTATGTAAAGAACAAAGTATTTAATAAGAATATTTCATTCATTCAAATCTAGGATGTGTTATTTAGTGTTCCCTTTATTTTTTTGAGCAGTATATAATTTAAGTCCTTGTATTTTATATTATATTATTTCATCTCTTCATTTTAATTTCAAATATCATTGATATTTTTAGATACAGTCAATAAATAATGTGAACATGTATCATAATGTGAAAATCTAAGTGAACATGTTGTGAATGAGGATGCTTGTGGACTGGGATTTTTTTTTTTTTTTTTTTTTTTACAAATTTTTATTCAAAAAATTTAGTTTTTCCAACGTTTTGAACTTCAGTCCGTTACGCTTTTTGGACACAACTTCTCCAGCTGTCGATAAAACCCGCTCACATGGCACAGATGAGGCTGGAGTGCAGAGAAATTGTAACGCAAGCTGAAAAAGGTTGGGATAGATGGTCTTCTGGTTGTCCCAGTATCTCAGAGGATCCTGGGACCTGGCAATATTGCCCTCTGCCAGGTATCTTTGCACCTCCTGGATGGCATCAGCTGTGGCACTTTTGGTCTGCCTGCCCACTTCTATGTCAAGAGGTTGCCAAAAGTTATCTAAAAAACAACAAATTGGCATTTTAGTACATGATTTCCAAACAACAACAAATAATGCTGAATAACATGCCTGAAGTGGGTGCAGACAGCTGTTGTGAAGACGGTCCCGGCTGGGGCTCATTTGTGCGTCCAATTACAGACGCACATTCTGACCGCAGTCTACTGATGGCCTCATTGCACTTGGAGGAACTGCGGAACCCGAGTGATTAAATCTGGGGTCTAGAAGTGTTGCTAGGGTCAACACACTTAATGACTCCAGATTGGAAGCAGTGTCTGTGACTCGATGCTTCAGGTGTTCATGTAGGTGTATGGCTGCCTGTGTGTGCAAGGTTGAAGCATTACGCTCTAGTGTAAGATAGAGCATTTTCATCATCGGGATGACCTTTGATCCTGACACTCGCCTCTCTTCAGACAACTCCACTGTAGCCTGATGGAAAGGAGCAAGCACAAGAAGTGTTTCTCCTGTGATGGTATACTCATCAGCTGTAAGTGAAGTCAAATCTGTTTTTACAGAGGCCAGAGATACCCACGAGATACCCACACTGGTTCCCTCTCATCATGTAGCCTTGACAACATTTCATATGTGCTGTTCCAGCGTGTTGGCACCTCATTGATAAGTTTCAGGGTTGGTCATCCCATCTGTTGCTGCACTTGAGCAAGCTTCTCCTTGGCTGTAGTGCTTGATCTGAAGTATGTGACAATGTGCCTAGCTTTGTGTCTGATGGATGTACAATGGGGCAAAAAAGTATTTAGTCAGCCACCAATTGTGCAAGTTCTCCCAGTTAAAAGATGAGAGACGTCTCCAGTTTTCATCATAGGTATACCTCAACTATGAGAGACAAAATGAGAAAAAAAAATCCAGAAAATCACATTGAAAGATTTTTAAAAAATTTATTTGCAAATTATGGTGGAAAATAAGTATTTGGTCACCTACAAACAAGCAAGATTTCTGGCTCTCACAGACCTGTAACTTCTTCTTTAAGAGGCTCCTCTGTCCTCCACTCGTTACCTGTATTAATGGCACCTGTTTGAACTCGTTATCAGTATAAAAGACACCTGTCCACAACCTCAAACAGTCAGACTCCAAACTCCACTATGGCCAAGACCAAAGAGCTGTCAAAGGACACCAGAAACAAAATTGTAGACCTGCACCAGGCTGGGAAGACTGAATCTGCAATAGGTAAGCAGCTTGGTGTGAAAAAATCAACTGTGGGAGCAATTATTAGAAAATGGAAGACATACAAAACCACTGATAATCTCCCTCGATCTGGGGCTCCACGCAAGATCTCACCCCGTGGGGTCAAAATGATCACGAGAACGGTGAGCAAAAATCCCAGAACCACACGGGGGGACCTAGTGAATGACCTGCAGAGAGCTGGGACCAAAGTAACAAAGGCTACCATCAGTAACACACTACGCCGCCAGGGACTCAAATCCTGCAGTGCCAGACGTGTCCCCCTGCTTAAGCCAGTGCATGTCCAGGCCCGTCTGAAGTTTGCTAGAGAGCATTTGGATGATCCAGAAGAGGATTGGGAGAATGTCATATGGTCAGATGAAACCAAAATAGAACTTTTTGGTAAAAACTCAACTTGTCATGTTTGGAGGAGAAAGAACACCATACCTACTGTGAAGCATGGGGGTGGAAACATCGTGCTTTGGGGCTGTTTTTCTGCAAAGGGACCAGGACGACTGATCCGTGTAAAGGAAAGAATGAATGGGGCCATGTATCGTGAGAGTTTGAGTGAAAACCTCCTTCCATCAGCAAGGGCATTGATGATGAAACATGGCTGGGTCTTTCAGCATGACAATGATCCCAAACATACCGCCCGGGCAACGAAGGAGTGGCTTCGTAAGAAGCATTTCAAGGTCCCGGAGTGGCCTAGCCAGTCTCCAGATCTCAACCCCATAGAAAATCTTTGGAGGGAGTTGAAAGTCCGTGTTGCCCAGCGACAGCCCCAAAACATCACTGCTCTAGAGGAGATCTGCATGGAGGAATGGGCCAAAATACCAGCAACAGTGTGTGAAAACCTTGTGAAGACTTACAGAAAACGTTTGACCTCTGTCATTGCCAACAAAAGGTATATAACAAAGTATTGAGATGAACTTTTGTTATTGACCAAATACTTATTTTTCACCATAATTACCTCCGCCAGGCCAAAGGCCAGGAGGAGGTTATGTTTTTGCCAGCGTTTGTCTGTCTGCCTGTCTGTCTGTTTGTCTGTCTGTTTGTCTGTTGGTTAGCAAGATAACTCAAAAAGTTTTGGACACAGGAATTTTTTAAATGATTCTTTAACATTGTGAGATACGGCCATTTTCAACATGTGTGCAGGGGCAATAGATGCCGCTGGTCGTCGTGTCTGATGAACACAAACTCCGCCTTCTTCAAAGTTTTAGGCACAAAAGCACGCAGAAAACTGTGGTGGGCAGGGCCCGCCAGAGTGCCTGTGTTTGCGCTACGCTGCAAAAGCTGACACGGGCAGCTGTCCGGCGCCGGATTATTTGGCATAAATTCCCCGGCCAGCCATAGGGGCTGCGCAAAAACCAGCTCTCTGCCGGGGGAGGCTTCCAAATCCTCTTTTTTCCGCGGAGCGCAAACCCAATAAAACCCACGGCAACCATTATCGCACCTTCTTTTGTCCTGCGGCTCCGGAACAGAGAGGAATCCCGGCGCCAGTAATGCTGCGCCTGATATGTGTGACTCTAATGCTAAAAGTGACTGCATCAGGGATTTTCGACCTGAAGTCGCACTTTGCTACACAGCGCCACAAAAACTGTGTAGCCAAATTCCATCGATGGATGAACATTTTCAGCCAGTGACAGAACCGACACCTTCCAAATCCAATGCATCACTAGCAGAAGTGATGTTTTGTCATTTTGTGGCAGAGCACAATCAACCCCCATTGGTGGCAGATCACTTCAGTGATTTGGTGCCAACATTGTTTCCTGACAGCAAGAGCACTCAATTTTTTTGTGCTACTTGGCTTATTATTTTCACATTACCAAAAAGTTATGGCTCAACATTGTGTCCATATAAGTGTACATTTGAATAAATATGTTTGAAATAGTTCATGTTGCAGTTGCTGTTTGCTTAGTTTCTGTTTGTTTGTTTGTTTTTGCTTCACTTTTCTTTCATCTGCCGATAAATACAGTTTTAAAGTACTCAGTACAGGTGTGAAAGCCCCCCCCCCCCAATAAGGGAGGCATGAGGTATGCCTTGACAGGTCGCAGCCTGGCACTTTGCAGATGGAGGACATGGACACAACAGCAACACTTCAGTTTATTACCTCCGCCAAGAAGGTAATGCTTTTACTACTGAACCACTAATCCTATCATTGTGAATCCAATTGCTAGTCATATGTTTTCATGGTCAAGAAATCTCAAAACCTACACACAAACACTGTATGGGGGGGAACTGTGGCGCTTGGCGGAGGTCTGCGCTCTCCGAGTGCTTTTCTAGTTTGCAAATAAATTCTTTAAAAATCAGACAATGTGATTTTCTGGATTTTTTTTTTCTCATTTTGTCTCTCATAGTTGAGGTATACCTATGATAAAAATTGGAGACCTCTCTCATCTTTTAAGTGGGAGAACTTACTCAATTGGTGGCTGACTAAATACTTTTTTACCCCACTGTAAGTGTGGGGATCTGATCACATGATTTACTAACTAATAAATTTAGACTATGTGCAATGCAAATTGAGTGCCGAATTTGGAGCTGTCGAGTGGATGCAATCATGTTTGGTGCTGCGTCGGTCACAAGACACTTTATTTTATTGGTTATGGCCCAGTCCTCCATCATGCCCCTTTTGACTTGGGTCAAATTGTCAGCAGTGTGACTTTGTGGAAAGTACTGCACACCCAAAACAGACGTACACAACTGCAAATTCTCATTAATGTAGTGACAGGTAAGAGCCAAGTAAGCGTCCATGTTCACAGATGTCCACATGTCAGCTGTTATACTCACTGCCACAGCTTGTTGTACTTCCTTTTTCACTCGTTCCCGTTCCTCCTCGTACTTTTTGGCCAGCATTTGTTTGATGGTCTGAAAATTACACCAAGTCAAACCAAAAGCATATCCATATATTTAAATTAAAGATTAAATAAATTGGATATATCAACTACTACTTTAGATAATTTACACACAAACCTTTCTGGTGGGCAAAACATATTAGGGCTGAAGGGCCTGAACCAGTTCCCTGAACCCTTCACTCTCCACAATGCTGAGGGGCTGGCAGTCCTTCAGGATGAAATTGAGCAGAGCCTCATCCAGCATCTGCTTCCTGGAAGCTTGATGGTTAAAAATGAAGTTGTGGTGAACACTCAATGGACCTGTTGGACCGGTTCTGTGACTCGCATTTTAAGTCAGAACAAAGGCAGGAAGCTTAGCCTTGTTATGCAAGGCTGGAGACTGGGGGGGGGGGGGGGGGGTCAATTAAAGGATGCGTGGGAGACAGTGGAAGTGATATCATGGAGGGAAATGCATTGTGACTGTCTTTATTATGCAAGGTGGTCTGTGGGACATGTGATCTATGAGGTGTGAAGTCCCTGATATTTAAGGATGAGAGTTTACTGTTTCATTCTCTTTTTTCTGCTTTGAAATGATGGAGATGTGAATAAAGCTGACTCTGAGAAAGAACGCTGCCTCGTCATTTTCACATCTTCCACACTGGTGACCCCGAGACGTATCATGGAAGAAAGAAATTCCCCCGGGCCAGCCGCGTCAGGAGCCCCCAGCCAAGCGAATGCCACTACAGTCCAGCTACCGGACTTCTGGCAGAACAATCTGCGCTCCTGGTTCAACACAGTTGAGGCGCAGTTCAACCTCCGGGGGATATCGGTAGATGTCATGAAATTCTACCACGTAGTCGCAAAGCTGGACAACAACACGGCCCAGCATGTGGAGAGCCTGATCGACCAGCCGCCGGAGAGCGACAAATACGGCGTGTTGAAGGCTGCACTCATCCAGCAATTCACCCCCTTGGCGGAGGAGCGAGCAGAGAGGCTCCTGGCGCTGACGGAGGGGGAAAACGACATGCCCGCGAGCCTGATGAAGAAGTTGTTGAGGTTGAAAGACTCTGATGATGATCACTTCATTTTCACCCACCTCTTCCTCAGGACTCTACCGTCAGCAACGAGAGCGGCTCTGGCCAGTTCGCCACTGTTGGCCCTACGGGACTACCGCGCGCTGGGCCGAGAGGCGCAGCGGATTGTCAACGCCACCAAGTGGCGCGCAGCTACGGCCGCTGCAGCGGAACTTGGCGCGACGACCGCAGACAACAGGAGGCCAGAGACAGCGGTGCCAGACTCACCGACGACGGCGGCGGCAAGGGCCAGGGAGCGTGGACTGGACATCTTTTGTTTCTACCATCGCCGCTTCGCAGAGAGGGCACGCAAGTGTGTACCGCCGTGCCAGTTCGGGCGTTCGGGAAACGCCAAGACCGGGGGTCGGTAGCAGCCGCGGCCCTCGGGGAAGAGAACAAGCTGCTCTACTTGTGGGACGCACGCTCTGGGAGGCAGTTCCTCGTCGACACAGGCTCCCAGTTGAGTTTCATCACTCCTTCCTACGCGGACAGACTGGCGGGTTCTGGAGGTCCCCTGGTGACAGCGGCGAACGGCTCGGAGATTAAGACCTTTGGTGAGAAGACTCTGCTTCTGTCTCTACGCGGCCGTGCATATGAGTGGACTTTTGTTGTAGCAACAGTAAATTTCAATATGCTGGGGGCTGATTTTTTGTGCTCACATGGGTTGTTGGTTGATCTCGCTAACAGGCGCCTGGTTAATGCACTTTCTTTTGATTCTGTCCCCTGTGCAGCACGAGTGGCCCCGCCTACAGCACAAGCCAGCGTCACAACAGCAGGCAGTAAGTTCCACACACTGCTCACTCAGTTCCCAGCACTCATGGTCCCCACATTTTCGGCAACAGTCGCTAAGCACGGGGTGGAGCATTTTATTACCACTACCGGACCCCCCGTTTTTGCAAAAGCTCAGCGCTTGGACGCAGTTAAACTAGCCATAGCACGCGAGGAGTTCGCCAACCTGGAGAGGTTGGGCATTATCCGACGTTCAAACAGTCCATGGGCTTCCCCCCTACATATGGTCCCGAAAGCTGACGGATCATGGCGCCCTTGCGGGGATTTTCGCAGGTTAAACAACGCTACAGCGCACGACCGCTACCCAATCCCACATATCCAAGATTTCTCGGTTCATTTGGCAGGGGCGCACATTTTTTCTAAAATAGACTTGGTCCGCGGTTACCACCAAGTCCCAGTGCACGCTGAGGACATACCCAAAACAGCGGTAATAACTCTGTTTGGTTTATTCGAGTTTTTACGTATGCCATTCAGACTTAAGGGGGCTGCTCAGACGTTCCAACGCATGATGGACGCGGTGCTTCGCGATCTCCCTTTCGTGTTCGTCTACCTGGACGATATTTTAGTAGCCAGCGCATCCGAAGACGAACACGAAAAACACCTGGCCACAGTTTTCCGAAGGTTGGGAGATCACGGGTTAACCACTTGCACTCCGGGCAATTTTCCTAAAAATGCCCAAAAATAACGTGCCCAAAGTAAATCGAAAGCTGTTATTCAACCCTTTGCAGCATCTTCATGGGGTTGGTCTCATTTAAAAGAAAACACTTTGAATTTTTTGGCAAAAAAACATAATCTCTCTACGTGCTCCGGCCACTGAGTTACAGTCATCTAAACATACTGAACTTGAAGAAAAAAAAATTGGACAGTGTTTTTTTGGATACAAATGCTTGTAAATAACACACAGCTGTCCGATCCGGCTGGAAAATGCAACAGAAATGTAGAACCAAGTGTTATCCAGCTGAGATCCAAATTTGGTAACAATACCACCAAAAATGAATATTTTACACAGCTTTGTTCTCAGGCTGTTCCCAGGCGTTATGGAACTGTGCCAAATTGTGCCAAATGGCACAGTTTGGAAAAACGTCTGTAACTTTTGAATAATTCAATGTAGAATCTTCATTTTAGGCTCTAATGAAAGGTCACACTCAGGGCTGTGTCTGTGTGTGTGTGTGTGGGCGGGGGGTCGTTCCCCCCCCCCCCCGCTACCAAGGACCAAATTCGGCCCTCGCTACATGACGGAATACACTCTTTTTTTTTTTTCCTTGCATGTTTTCACAGCAGCTCCCCCCCCCCCCGCTACTGTGTGTGTGTGTGGGGGGGGGAACCATGAACGGACCGTGAATGCCCCCCCCCCTCGCTACAGAAGAGGGCCATCGCTACATGATGGAATAGACTGATATGCTTCCCCCCCCGCGGACCGGGGAGCGTTCGGACCGTGCCCCCCCGCTCCTCTTCTGCAGCGGGGGGGGGGGGGGCGTTCACGGTCCGAACACGGCAAATGAACCGTTTATCGCGGCGCACGCACTTCGTATTTCGTGCGCAGTACAGTTGTAATTTACCGATCGGTCAAAAGTCATTTTTGGATTACAGTTTTCAGGGATAAATAATAATTTAGCTTATAACACCTTACCTCTTCAAAGCAGCAGAGTCGTGGCGAACAGCTCTTCCCACGCGTCAGACGAACGTGACGCTGCTCCGCTCGTGGATCCCGATCAACATAATTCCATTATTGCCGTTTTGGCGAATGATTTACTACTTTTGTCGTCGGCCTCCGTCTATTCTGCTGGAATGAGTGCAGGTCCCACTTGTGGGTGTTCTCCATGCTGCTGGGTGAGCCTGGGTCTGTAGGAGATTCGTACAGAGTCCTTCTGCAGCAGTAAATATCGCTTCACCCGGCTCCTGCGTTCACAGTAGGCGGGTCCTCCTTCCTAGATTTTCATTCATTGGTTCTTCAAGGTTTCAGAAACCCAATTCAAGGCTCTTATTAGTCGAATGAGAGGTCAATCAGATGAACTAATCTGTTCGCGGCTGTCTCTGCAGTTTTTTTTTGAGTGGCGCTTGGACGCTACTACATCACCATCACCACCATCATGCGTCATGCGCACGAGGGCGCGCAAGAGCGCCCTCGTGCGTCATAGGACGCAGAGACTTGCCCGCCCGCGGAACAACGGAGCGCAAGTGGTTAATAATCAACCCAGCGAAGTGTCAGTTCGGGGTGGCGCAGATCAATTTTTTAGGACACCGCGTCTCCCCCGAAGGAGCAGTCCCGCTGCCTGACAAAGTGCGCGCTGTGGCAGATTTTCCCCAGCCGCAGACAGTCAGGGTGTTGCAGGAGTTTTTGGGAATGGTGAATTTTTATAACCATTTTCTCCCCCGCGCGGCACAGCTCATATGCTGCGCTCAAAAAAAAGAAACCCGCGGATAAGATCGAGTGGTCCCCGGAGCGGGACCAAGCGTTCTCGGAGGTGAAAGCAGCCTTGGCAAAGGCTGCGTTGTTGGCACACCCAGACCCAACGGCCCACATAGCGCTCACCACTGACGCGTCAGATGTGGCCATAGGGGCGGTCGTGGAGCAACACGTAGCTGGGTTTTGGCAGCCCCTCGCCTTTTTCAGCAGGACCTTGCGCGATAGCGAACGTAAATACAGCGCGTTCGACAGGGAGCTGCTCGCTCTCCATTTGGCCATCCGCCACTTTCAGTTCTGGCTGGAAGGACGCGCTTTCACCGCGTTCGTTGATCACAAACCGCTAACATTCGCAATGGCCAAGGTCTCGGAACCGTGGTCAGGCCGGCAGCAGAGACAGCTGGCCGCGATATCAGAGTTTACCACTGATATTCAGCATGTGGCGGGCAAACTCAATGTAGTGGCAGATTGCCTCTCGCGCGCTGTGGCGGCCCCAGTCAGCGTAGGGTTAGATTATGCAGCCATGGCCACAGAGCAAGGTAATGACGCGGACGTGCGCGCGCTCCAGTCTGGACCAACAGGGTTAAGGCTGGAGAGCAGGGTGCTGCAAGACGGTATGCCCCCCCAATCTGCGATGTCTCCACTGGACGGCCGCGTCCAGTAGTACCGGCCACGTGGCACCGCCGCGTTTTTGACTCGGTTCATTCTTTGGCACACCCTGGAGTGCGCGCGTCGGTCAAAATGGTGGGAGAGAAATTTGTTTGGCCGAGCCTCCGCAAACAGGTCAAAGAGTGGGCAGCAGCCTGCACGGCGTGTCAACGAGCCAAAGTACACAGGCACACGAGCGCTCCTTTGGAACCGTTTCACATTCCGGCCAAGAGGTTCGATCACGTTCATGTGGACCTCGTTGGACCCCTCCCGCTGTCACAGGGGTGCACACATCTTCTGACAATGGTGGACTGCACCACACGCTGGCCTGAAGTGGTCCCGCTGGCATCAACCACGGCCGAGGAAGTGGCGCGCGCGTTTTTAACAGCTTGGGTGGCGCACTTCGGCGTTCCATCGGACATTACGTCCGACAGAGGCCCTCAATTTGTTTCCGAACTTTGGTCGACAATGGCCCGCAGCCTGGGTGTCACAATTCACCGCACAACCGCATACAATCCGCAGGCTAATGGGTTATGCGAACGTTTTCATAGGTCATTGAAAGCGGCTCTCAGAGCGTCACTGACGGATACAAATTGGGTTGACAAGTTACCATGGGTATTATTGGGGTTGCATTCTGCACCTAAAGAGGATCTAGAAGCCTCCCCAGCGGAGCTCGTGTTTGTGCAGCCACTCCGGCTGCCTGGGGAGTTTCTCCCAGATAACCCTGCGCCAAACGCCTCCCTGTCTCAGCTGTTGCGGAGTAACATAGAATCAAACACGTTGCCCGGCCCCGCGCACCACAGTTTTCCGCGCGTTTTTGTGCCTAAAACTTTGAAGAATGCAGAGTTTGTTTTTGTTAGACACGATGCGCATCGAACCCCGCTGCGACCGCCTTATGACGGACCATTCAGAGTGCTAGAAACAGGGGACAAGCAGTTTTTGCTAGATTTGAGGGGTAGGAAAGAGAAAATTGGCATAGACAGACTTAAACCCGCTATTGTGGTGGCAGAGGAGGAAGTGCTGTTGGCAAAGGCCCCGCGGTGAGGTAGACCACCACGGAGGGTTTCACACAGTAATGTTTCCCAAAGTAATGTTTCCCCAGAACACCCGCAGAGACTGACAAAGGGTTTCCGCTCCCAGACGGCAAATCCCCAGCGGGACAGGGCCGCAGAGACGGTGAACCCCAGCTACAGCAGATTCGGCAGGAGGCTGAAGCCTATCCAGCATGTGGACTGATGTGTATTGATGCTATCACGGCATGCATGTGGTTATTTTCTTGTTGTTCTGTTTTTCTAAAATGCTGGGGGGGCTTGTGTGGTGAACACTCAATGGACCTGTTGGACCGGTTCTGTGACTCGCATTTTAGGTCAGAACAAAGGCAGGAAGCTTAGCCTTGTTATGCAAGGCTGGAGACTGGGGGGGGGGGTCGATTAAAGGATGCGTGGGAAACAGTGGAAGTGATATCATGGAGGGAAATGCATTGTGACTGTCTTTATTATGCAAGGTGGTGAAATGCATTGTGACTGTCTTTATTATGCAAGGTGGTCTGTGGAACATGTGATCTATGAGGTGTGAAGTCCCTGATATTTAAGGACGAGAGTTTACTGTTTCATTCTCTTTTTTCTGCTTTGAAATGATGGAGATGTGAATAAAGCTGACTCTGAGAAAGAACGCTGCTTCGTCATTTTCACATCTTCCACAAAGTAAAGAATAAATTAATAGGAATTAATTATCAGTAAAGCAACTGTGAGTAAGTTGTAGAATGGCTGTATACCTGAGTCTATCCTGGGTGTATCTGGGACTTCATTGTCATGCCTGGCCCTATAATGCCTCAGCATTGAGGAGGTGCTTTTGTTTAAATATGAAAGTTCGGTCGAACAAATGCGACATTTAACCTGCATAAAATAATATGAATAGTAAACTAAGAGTCACTTTGAAATGAATTTGAATTCAGATAGATCAAGTGGAAACTCTGAGAGGAACAGGATGAAACAAAAAGGAAATTAAAACAAATACTGTGGAGGTATAAATAGTCCACAGCGCGACAGAAGGGAGAGACAGTCCAATCACGTCGGGGTCACCAGTGTGGAGGCTTCAAATAAGTGCAGGTGGACACGGCGATGCTGAAGGTTTAAGAGTTTTATTCCTCCATCATCATTGAGATACACAGTAGCTCACTCACAGCGCACTGACAACAGCACACACAGAGCACACAGCGCTACTGTGTATCTCAATGATGATGGAGGAATAAAACTCAAACCTTCAGCATCGCCGTGTCCGCCTGCACTTATTTTAAGCCTCCACAATACCTTATTTTCCGATATGAGATCAAAATGGTCCCACACAGCGGAAACCTTTCTTTTAGCTTGAGGCTGCTCGTGCTCCATAATTCTTGAGGAATTTGCCGATGAACGGTCCGCAACACATCAGAGATTCTTTGGGCAGATGCATCCCGTTGACAGATGTGCTTCCTGATAAACGCAGTTTGGCGCGTCAGTGTCAGTTCGAAACAGTACCTGTATCGGTCATGTGACTTTCTTAAAGCGATGCGCACAACAACATGGGGTTTTGCTCTATGAGCTCGACGCATCGGTGTTGCCGGACCCATCACTACTATCCACCAGTAACCGAGAGAAGAAGAAGAAGTCAGTGGCGTTAATGCACCTGTAAGCTGGTTGCCAACCGCCAATCAAATCTAAAAGAAGAAGGAGGACTCACTAAAAGACATATGAATAGGACACAGGTTGGTCGAAAGGGTATCGAGCTCTGGAGACGAAGAAGATTTCTGCTGAGGAAGCTCCTGGAATTTTAAGACTTATAACACTTTTAGGAAGACCAGTTGGACCATTGGGGCGGTGGACGGACTTCGACGGGGGGAAGGTTGAGACGGCATTTATGTCTGTGTTCGGTTGGCGGTAGGATGTGATTTGTTTGTGCTGTACTCAGACTGTAACATTATGGCATCTAGCTCTGACAGGCTCGAAAAAGATGAGATGGATTGGACACTACCCAGGTATTGGAGGCGGAAAAGAGCAGCTAGGGGGGCATCGAGGTAGAAGTGGGTCAGATGAGAGTGATGCGGGAGGAAGTAACAATGCGAAAAAAACACAAACTAGCCAACATGGATGGCAGTTTGATGATGTCGGGAATGAGTGGAAGGTTGTCACTGAGTTCAGTCAAGGTGGGGGGCACTGTCACCCTGTTAAACTAACAAAGGCAATTGAGAAAGAAATTTGGAGAGTTAAGTTTGCAAAGTTCTTATATAATAACCAGCTGTTAATTCATGTATCAAGTAAACAACAGCAAGAGAAAATACTGGCAATGACATGTCTAAACGGAGAACAAATGAAGGCGCATGTTCCTGGTGCAACGGCAAACTTGAGGGGCATTATATCAGGTGTCCCTTTGAGCATGTCTATGGAATAAGTGAAAAATGAGATCCAAGGAAGAAAGGTGAAGGATGTGAAAAGGCTAAAGAGTAAAGGATATAGAGTGAAGTGATGATATAAAGTACAAGGAGACGAAGAAGAGTGATGTCTGAAGATAAGAGTTGAGGTTCAATTGGACACAGCAATGATGGCAGAAGGACTACAGCTCCTGACCAGATAGTGATGATATAGAGTGAAGTACGTGGTGGTAATGCACCTGTAAGCTGGTTGCCAACCGCCAATCAAATCTAAAAGAAGAAGAAGAAGAAAAGAAGGTTCACTGAAGGATACATTGTCTGTAATGATTCAGTTTGAGGAAACACTTCCTAAATCAGTCCAAATAGGATACCTGTATTACAGTGTCAGAGAATATGTCCCAAAGCCACTCAGGTGCTACGTATGTCAAAGGATGGGTCACACTGCTCAGCAATGTACGGGAAAGTTAAGATGCGCTAGATGTGGAGGGGAGCATGAATATGGTAAATGTGAAAAGGACACCAAAGTAAAGTGTTGCAACTGCAGGATGACCACAGTGCTGCATATGGAGGATGTGTTGTGCAGAGGGAAGCTAGACAAGCCCAGGAAATCAGAATAAGTAAGAAAATCTCATATGCGGAAGCTCTAAAGTCAGAGAGGCAGGAATGATCAGAAACATAACAGGCCTTTGTTAAAAGAAGTTCAGCTCAAAGAGAAGAACAGCCTTCAACAAATCTCACACAAGCATAAGATCATGCCGCTGCAAGGAATTTTTGTGTTCAGAAATGCAAAATGGATGATGATACATTGATAGTTAAGAGGACAAACTTTGTAGCTTTTATCTGCCACACCATTAATGTTGCAGCACAGCTAAAGAAGAAAGGTGACAGAATCAAAACCATTGTGGAAGCAGCAGGAAGATTCCAAGAGGTGAAAGATATCAAAGTCAACCAGATTCATGTTTTATTGAAAGCTGGCACAGATGCTGAAACTTAATATCTGAATTATGTTACTACACATACTACAGTAGAATGTGAGTCTTATAGCAAATGGACAAGAACTCATGAAGTATCTTTACAAACTACTAGTTGTTCCAGAGGTAGTGTGTGTACAGGAGACATGGCTTCAACCTCACTTAGATTTTGTTATTCCAGGATATAGTTAAATCAGACAGGATAGAAGTAACAGTGTAAATGGAGGTGGATGTGCCACTTTCTTCTTCTTCTTCTTCTTCTTCTTCTGCTGCTGCTGCTGCTTCTTCTTCTTCTTTTTCTTCTTCTTCTTCTCTCGGTTACTGGCGGATAGCAAACAACTGAAAGGTGCATACCGCCACCTACTGTACAAGAGTGTGTAACATTATGTCACCTGAGCCCGACCACTAAATTCTATGACTTAATCCTGTGTTATTTAAAAAAGAGAAAAGAGCCCTCCTCATGATTCTTAGTGCCTCTCCATCTCCATCTGTTCCCAGAATCCCAGTTAAATCCCATTCCCTACTCGCTTCTCGAACTTCATTTTCCATTATCTGTCTTTCATTTCCGTATTTGTGACAGTGTAATGAGATGTGCTCGACATTTTTTTTTACTCCACATTCTCTACATTTGTCACTTTCGCTTTTCCCCATGGTGAATAAAGTTCCATTTAAACGTGTGTGATCCAGTCTGAGTCTTGCCATAATGATGTCTTCCCTCCTTTTGGTTGTTATGAAATTCTTTATTGCAATAGATTTTTGTATTTTGTAATACGATCTACCTTTATGATCTTCATCCCATCTTTTTGCCCTAGCTCAGTTCCTTTTTTCTCAATTACTGCTTTACCTTCACCTTTTCCCAGAGACAATGGTATAGTTATCTCTTTTCCAAGAGCACTTTTTGCTAATTTGTCTGCACAGTCATTCCCTTTCAACCCTTCATGTGCAGGAACCCAACAAAACTGAACTTCTCCACCACCCCTGTGTACCCTAAATAAACTGTGATATAACTCAGTCACCAGCTCTTCCCTTGTAGATTTTAGTGTTTGTATGGTTTTTAGTGCAGCGAGTCCGTGCACACCACCACCCGGTCCGGTCTGACCTCCTCCACCCACTGCAAAGCAATAATTATTGCCACCATCTCTGCTGTAAACACGGATGTATTGTTGGGAGAGTCTTTTTGCGATGGTCACTTTAAATTCTGGGATGTATACTCCAACTCCAACAGAGCCCTCTTTATTCTTTGAACCATCAGTATAGAGCTGTAAGAAGGTATAGTAATTGTTCCTGAGGTAAATGCTTGTTTTAACACCAACTTCACTCATATGCCAATCCTTTTTCCTCATTAGCAGACTAGCGTCTACTTCTATTCCCGGAAACAGCCAAGGGGGAACATTACTCACTGGACTGGTGTTAGCTATATCAATAGTGTGCAGCCCATACATTCTGGTCCTTCTTTCAATTGTCCACCCAAACCCATGTCCCTGGAAATTAAGAGTATTCCCAGCAGTCTTGTAGTGTTGTTTTTGAAATATTTGCTTTGTCACTTCCTTTCAGCTTGACCCAGTGTGATAATGCAAGTTTATCTCTTCTCAAATCCGTTGGCATTTCTCCTGCTTCTATTAAAACTGCATTGTTTGGTGTTGTTTTTACAGCTCCAATGCACAGGCGAAGCGCTCTATGCTGCATTTTGTCTATTTTTTCCAGAGTCGTCTTTGCCGCTGTTCCATAAATCATGCATCCGTAGTCTATTGTCCATCACATTAGTGCTCTGTAAATGTCAATTAATGCCTGTTTATCTGCACCCCATTTGTGTCCAGCTACAGCTTTTATGAGATTAATGACTTTTTTGCATTTTTGTCTCCAGATTTTCAACATGAACTCTCCATGTGTATGCACTATCAAACCACAGTCCTAGATATTTGAACTCACTGACTTTCTCTATCAGTTCATTATATAGTGTTAATGGTTCTGTACCAGTTCTGTGTTTTTTTGTGAAAGTCATATAGCAGGTTTTACTGTTTGAAAATTTAAATCCCATCATATGACCACTTTTCCACTTTCTCGATTGCTTTTCTGATGTTTTTGAACACAAATTTCTCATTTCTTCCCCTCGTCCATATGGCTCCATCATCTGCATATAGTGTTGTTTTGATGGATCCCTCTTGATTCTCAAACATGTCATTAATCATTATATTGAATAAAACAGGGCTTATCACACTCCCCTGAGGAACAACATTTTCTATTTCAAAGTCATTAGAAACTTCTGATTCTACTTTAACCCTAATTGTCCTGTGTGTTAAAAAAATCCAATATCCAATTACAGTGGGGCAAAAAAGTATTTAGTCAGCCACCAATTGTGCAAGTTCTCCCACCTAAAAGATGAGAGAGGTCTCCAATTTTCATCATAGGTATACCTCAACTATGAGAGACAAAATGAGAAAAAAAATCCAGAAAATCACACTCAAGGATTTTTAATGAATTAATTGGTAAACTCCTCAGTAAAATAAGTATTTGGTCACCTACAAACAAGCAAGATTTCTGGCTCTCACAGACCTGTAACTTCTTCTTTAAGAGGCTCCTCTGTCCTCCACTCGTTACCTGTATTAATGGCACCTGTTTGAACTCGTTATCAGTATAAAAGACACCTGTCCACAACCTCAAACAGTCAGACTCCAAACTCCACTATGGCCAAGACCAAAGAGCTCTCAAAGGACACCAGAAACAAAATTGTAGACCTGCACCAGGCTGGGAAGACTGAATCTGCAATACGTAAGCAGCTTGGTGTGAAGAAATCAACTGTGCGAGCAATTATTAGGAAATAGAAGATATACAAGACCACTGATAATCTCCATCGATCTGGGGCTCCACGCAAGATCTCACCCCGTGGGGTCAAAATTATCACGAGAACGGTGAGCAAAAATCCCAGAACCACATGGGGGGACCTAGTGAATGACCTGCAGAGAGATGGGACCAAAGTAACAAAGGCTACATCAGAAACGCACTACGCCGCCAGGGACTCAAATCCTGCAGTGCCAGACGTGTCCCCCTGCTTAAGCCAGTACATGTCCAGGCCCGTCTGAAGTTTGCTAGAGAGCATTTGGATGATCCAGAAGAGGATTGGGAGAATGTCATATGGTCAGATGAAACCAAAATAGAACTTTTTGGTAAAAACTCAACTTGTCAACTCTCTTGGGCGCATGCGCAGACAGCGACCGGCAGCTGGTGAATTAGTGCATGTGTGTGTGTGTGTGCTTTTGTGTACATTTATACGTTTTTATAAAATCCTCTGTGTCGTTTCTGCCCTGGAGTGTTTGTGGGAATATATGGCGAAGAGCTCCCTGGTATCTACAACATGGATTTCCTCTCCTCTCTCGCACTGCTGCTATCTGTGCTGTGGCTCTTTGTCTCTGAAGTAAACGCGTTCGGCTCCATGGCAAGCAGAATAGCGGGCAGAATACAATATTCCAGGGACGTGTTGCTACACTTAAACACAGCTGATGCAGTGTCTGTGATTGAGCCTAAGCCGCAACTGCCGGACTTTATTTTGAGAGACGGACACAGCGGTGAAAAGAGAGGCGGCAGAAGGAAGCGTGGAAGACGTGGAGGTGTGAAATTGCGCCTTAGGAGACGTCAGTTTGGTAACATTCCTCTTCCTTCGATAATTTTTGGGAATGCACAGTCTGTGAGAAACAAGGTGGATGAAATTCAAGGAAATGTGCGCTACCAGAAGGATTTTAAGAACTGCTGCGTCATGGCTTTCACTGAATCTTGGCTTACTGCGCATGACCGAGATGCGGACCTGTGGATTGACGGCTTTGGAGCCCCGCTGCGCTCGGATCGGCAGGAAGAGGTAACGGGGAAGCGTCAGGGGGGCGGTGTATGTTTATACATTAACAAGCAGTACTGCACATCTGTCACGGTCAGACAGCGCATCTGTACATACAATGTGGAGCTGCTGTCTGTGTCACTACGCCCCTTTTATTTGCCTCGCGAGTTTCCCCAAATTTTCATCACAACCGTGTACATTCATCCGAGGGCAGACGCTGACTCCGCCTCCAGAACCATCTTTGATGTGATCCAGCGGCTGCAGTCAATTTCTCCAGAGGCGCCAAACTTCATTCTTGGGGATTTTAACCATGTTTCTTTAAAGAAGACACTTAAAAACTTTCATCAGTATGTCTCCTGCCCAACCAGGCGAAAAAAGACATTGGACCTGTGCTATGGATCCATAGAGAGGGCCTATAAATCACTCCCCCTTCCTCCTTTAGGATCCTCAGATCACAACTGTGTACATTTGCTGCCCACATATAAAACTGCTCTTAGAAGAGGCAAGATGGAGATGAGAGACATTGATGTGTGGACAGAAGATTCAGAGCACAGCCTCCAGGAATGCTTTGACTGTACAGACTGGGAGATGTTCATAATGGCCTGCGGGGATGATTTGGACTCTCTGGCTGAGCTCACATGCTCATACATGGCTTACTGTCAAAATAAGATTGTTCCACGTAAACGTGTCAAAATATATCCCAACAACAAACCATGGGTTACTAAATCAGTTAAATCCTGCTTACAGAGGAAAGCACTTGCCTTTAAACAGGGGTCTGTTTCTGAGCTACAGGTTGCCACTAAGGAGCTGAAGGCTGAAATTTTAAGAGCAAAACAGAATTATAAATCAGAGTTGGAAAGCAAGATGGCAGCAAATAAACTTGGTTTGGCCTGGGCCAGTATGAAAACTATTGCAGGCCTTCAGAGCACAGAGCGCAGTAATCGTGTGTTTTTAGATGGTTTTAGTTCAGACACAGAGCTGGCTAATGCTCTTAATTGTTTTTATGGTCGTTTTGACTCCTTTGATTTCAGCACAGAAATCCAAGATTTGAAACAGAAACTCAAAGACAATCAGCACTTTAATATTGAGATGCAGGATGTTAAAAAGGAGTTCTGTGCTGTAAAAGTGAACAAAAGTCAGGGACCTGATAATATATGTGGGCGCCTGGTAAAGTCCTGTGCACATGAACTGAGTCCTATATTTCATTACATTTTCAATAAGTCCTTACAGACACAACATGTGCCTAAGATCTGGAAAGATGCCGTGGTTGTTCCCGTTCCAAAATCCAGCTGTCCTAAAACGGTAAATGACTTTAGACCAGTTGCTTTGACTTCAATTTTAATGAAAATTTTTGAAAAACTGGTCAGATGTGAGGTCCTAAGGCAGACTGAACATGCATTGGATCCCCTGCAGTTTGCCTATAGGCCTCACAGAGGAGTGGAGGATGCCACTGTCACTATGTTTAACATGCTTTTTAAACATCTGGATTTTAATGGGACACATGCCAGGCTTTATTTGTGGACTTTTCTTCTGCCTTTAATACAATCCAGCCTCATATTTTAGTTGAAAGGCTCCTGCAACAATTTGATTTGAGCAATAATCTGGTGGGTTGGATTCTGGATTTCTTAACCAACAGGACGCAGAGAGTAAGGGTCAATGGCACATTGTCTGACCTAAAGTGCTCTTCTACTGGCTCTCCTCAGGGGTGTGTGTTGTCACCACTACTCTTCATCCTGTACACAAACATGTGTCGAAGCAGACATGACAACAGACACATTATAAAGTATGCTGATGACTCAGTCATTGTCAGTCTCCTCCAGGATGGTGAGAGTGGCCATGGCCCAGTAGTTGATGACTTTGTTCACTGGTGTGAGGATTCCTACCTGCAGCTGAATACAACAAAAACGAAAGATATGATTATTAACTTTAGGAGGAAAACTCCCAGGCACAAAGTCACCATACTAAAAGGCCAGACCACCGAATGTGTACAATCGTACAAATATCTTGGGACGATTATTGATAGTAAATTAAACTTTGAAGTGAACTGTGAAAGGGTGTGCAAAAAGGGTCAGCAAAATTTGCATTGTTTGAGGAAACTGGCACGCTTCCAAATTGACCGAACCATAATGACTATGTTTTATCGGGCTTTTATTGAATCTGTTTTATTCTTTTCTTTAATGTCATGGTTTGGTCAGATAAAACTGAAATCCTTGGATCAGGTAGTTAGATGGTCCAGTCGTTTGCTTGGTGAGTCACAGCTGAGCCTGACATCCCTGTACACCAGACAAGTACAGAGGATGGCTGACTCGATTTTAAATGATGACTCCCACCCTTTGCACTGCAACTTTCAGCTTCTTCCCTCCAGACGGAGGTTTGCCGTCCCAAAAAGCAAAACCCAGCGTTACAAAAACAGCTTTGTCCCTGCTGCTGTCAAAGAGTTGAACAAGCTATAAAAATATATTGTACATATTTTATATTTACTTATTTTGTATGATGTGTGCCTGTGTTTGTGTCTATGTTGAATGTAATTAGTGGCTTGTAAATATGGATGTCACCAGACTGCAAAACAAATCTACCTACGGGTACAAATAAAGTAACCTGAACCTGAACCTGAACCTTGTCATGTTTGGAGGAGAAAGAACACCATACCTACTGTGAAGCATGGGGGTGGAAACATCATACTTTGGGGCTGTTTTTCTGCAAAGGGACCAGGACGACTGATCCGTGTAAAGGAAAGAATGAATGGGGCCATGTATCGTGAGATTTTGAGTGAAAACCTCCTTCCACCAGCAAGGGCATTGAAGATGAAACGTGGCTGGGTCTTTCAGCATGACAGTGATCCCAAACACACTGCCCGGGCAACGAAGGAGTGGCTTCGTAAGAAGCATTTCAAGGTCCTGGAGTGGCCTAGCCAGTCTCCAGATCTCAACCCCATAGAAAATCTTTGGAGGGAGTTGAAAGTCTGTGTTGCCCAGCGACAGCCCCAAAACATCACTGCTCTAGAGGAGATCTGCATGGAGGGATGGGCCAAAATACCAGCAACAGTGTGTGAAAACCTTGTGAAAACTTACAGAAAACGTTTGACCTCTGTCATTGCCAACAAAGGGTATATAACAAAGTATTGAGATGAACTTTTGTTATTGACCAAATACTTATTTTACCAAGGAATTTACCAATTAATTCATTAAAAATCCTTCAACGTGATTTTCTGGATTTTTTTTTTCTTATTTTGTCTCTCATAGTTGAGGTATACCTATGATGAAAATTGGAGACCTCTCTCATCTTTTAAGTGGGAGAACTTGCACAATTGGTGGCTGTCTAAATACTTTTTTACCCCACTGTATACATCCTACCACCAATGTCCATTTTTTTCAATTTCATAAGAAGACCGTCCCTCCACAATGAGTCATAAGCCTTTTCAATATCCAGATAAACTATAACCATTACTTCTTTCATTTTGAGGGTCTTTTCAATGTCATTACTTACCCTAACTAAAGCATCCACTGTGGATCTTCCTCTTCTAAAACCATTCTGGTAGTCGTTTATTAATCGTTTTTGCTCTAATACATATGAGAGTCTGTAAACTAACACCTTCTCCATCCATTTCCCTAAATTAGGATAAGGACCTGTACTTATATAGCACTTTTCTAGTCTCAAAGACCACTCAAAGCGCTTCACTAGTACTAACCCTCTATTCTAAGGGCCTATAGGAGACAGATATCTATGGACAATTTAGAACAACCAATTATCCTAACATGCATGTCTTTGGATTGTGGGAGGAAACTGGAGCCCCCGGAGTAAACCCACACAGCACAGAGAGAACATGCAAACTCCACACAGAAAGGTTCCTACCCCTGCCAGCCTGGGGATTTGAACCTGGAACCTTCTAGCTGTAAGGCAACAGTGCTAACCACTGCACCACCGTGTTGCCCATGTGACGTTAATGCTATTGGCCTGTAGTTGCCTGGATGAGCTGGATCTTTCCCTGGTTTATTAAATGGTAAAATTACAGCCTTTTTCCACCCACTTGGGATAACCCCCTCCTTCCATATTCTGTTAAACAATTTCAGCACCAGTTGCACTGAATGCATAGGCAACTGCCGGAACATAGCATAGCTTAGCTGATCATATCCTGGAGTTGTGTATCCACTATCTTGCAAAGCTCTCTTAAGCTCTGACATTGTGAGCTCGAGGTCTAACACAGTCATGTCCTCTTTCACTTCATTTTTAAAGTTTGCATTTT
Organism: Pholidichthys leucotaenia; assembly: GCA_020510985.1. Lineage (NCBI taxonomy): Eukaryota > Metazoa > Chordata > Actinopteri > Cichliformes > Pholidichthyidae > Pholidichthys > Pholidichthys leucotaenia. The sequence goes on along the minus strand of CM035847.1, from coordinate 168,932,249 downwards.
CTCTGAGTTTATGATGCCTTTGCTGTCTATGGCTCTCACCAAGATGGTCTCCTCTATGCACTGCTGCAAATGCTCTACCTCGGACTTTTGCCTTTTCTTTGTCTGATACAGCCATCTTGTCTCCATCTACTAAAGCTGGAATTTTAACTGATACCCTTTTCCCACTCATTTTTTTAAACATACCCCAGACATCACCTAGTTCTGTTTTGCTACCAAGGGTGGAACAAAATTCTCTCCATGTTGACCTTTTCCTGTTTTTAATAATCCTTTGAGCTACTGCCCTTTTCTTTTTATGCTCTATTAAGTTTTCACTAGTCATATTCTTCCTCAGCTGTCTGAATGCCTTGTTTCGCTCTTTTATTGCAATACTACATTCGTCATTCCACCAGGGTACAACCTTCTTCCTACCCTGTTTTGTTTTCTTAGGTATACTTGCTATTGCAGCATTCAGAATATGATTGGTTACCTGACTTGAACACTCTTCTATGCCACCTTCTAATGTTACCAAATGACACGATTGAACACAGTATTGCCTAAATTTTTCCCAATCTGCCTTGTCAAAACACCATCTTGTAAAACATCTTCCCTCTTGTATACATACTTCAGTTTTAATGACTGTAGGTATTGGGAAGTGATCACTTCCCATAGTTGTCCCGTTCATAACCGTCCATTCACAGGTGCTCACAAAAGAATCAGATACCAGAGTCAGGTCAATACATGATAATGTGCCCCTATGCACATCCATCCTGGTACCTTCACCACTGTTTAGACAAATTAACGATCTTTCATCTAACATGTCTTCCACAACATTTCCATTGTTATCTGTATGTGTGCTTCATTAAAGATGGCCTGGCATATTGGGTGATTCCCTCCCCTGAGGATATAGAGTGTAATATTATTGAAATATGTAGGCCAAATGGACAAGGAAATATTAGGCTGATCAATTATTACAACCCATGTATAAAGTTAACAGCAGATACTTTCAATGTTATGGCAGGGGAAGGCCATATGAAGGAGGTATGGTGTGGAGACTTTAATGCTCATAACTGCTTGTGGGGAAGCACGCATACAGATAACAATGGAAATGTTGAAGATATGTTAGATGAAAGATCGTTAATTTGTCTCAACAGTGGTGAAGGTACCAGGGTGGATGTGCATAGGGGCACATCATCATGTATTGACCTGACTCTGGTATCTGATTCTTTGGTGAGCGCCTGTGAATGGACGGTTATGAACAGTACAACTATGGGAAGTGATCACTCCCCAATAATTACAGTCATTAAAACTGAAGTATGTATACAAGAGAGAAGATGTTTTACAAGATGATGTTTTGACAAGGCAGATTGTACACAGTATTGCCTAAATTTTCCTCAATCATGTCATTTGGTAACATTAGAAGGTGGCATAGAAAAGTGTTCAAGTCAGGTAACCAATCATATTCTGAATGCTGCAATAGCAAGTATACCTAAGAAAACAACACAGAGTAGGAAGAAGGTTGTACCTTGGTGGAATGAGGAATGTAGTATTGCAGTAAGAGAGCGAAACAAGGCATTCAGAGAGCTGAGGAAGAATATGAATAGTGAAAATTTAGTAGATTATAAAAAGAAAAGGGCAGTAGCTTGAAGGATTACTAAAAAGAGGAAAAGGTCAACATGGAGAGAATTTTGTTCCACCATTGGTAGGAAAACAGAACTCAATGATGTCTGGGGTATGTTTTAAAAAATGAGTGGGAAGAGGGTGTCAGTTAAAGTCCCAGATCTTGTGGATGGGGACAAGATGGCTGTATCAGACAAAGAAAAGGCAGAAGTCCTAGGTAGACCATTTGCTGCAGTGCATAAAGGAGAATATCTTGGTGAGAGTCATAGGGAGTCAAAGGGAGCATAAACTCAGAGAAAATGCAAACTTAAAAAAGGAAGTGAAAGAAGATATGACTGCGTTTGACCTTAAGCTCACAATGTCGGAGCTTAAGAGAGCTTTGCATGACAGTGGATACACAGCTCCAGGATATGATCAGTTAAGCTATGCTATGTTCCGGCAGTTGCCTATGCAATCAGTGGAACTGGTGCTGAAATTGTTTAACAGAATATGGAAGGAGGGGGTTATCCCAAGTGGGTGAAAAAAGGCTGTAATTTTACCATTTAATAAGCCGGGGAAAGATCCAGCTCATCCAGCCAACTACAGGCCAATAGCATTAACGTCACACTTAGGGAAATGGATGGAGAAGGTGTTAGTTTACAGACTCTGATATGTACGGTACTAGAGCAAAGACGATTAATAAACAACTATCAGAATGGTTTTAGAAGAGGAAGATCCACAGTGGATGCTCTAGTTAGGGTAAGTAATGATATTGAAAAGACTCTCAAAATGAAATAAATAATGGTTATAGTTTATCTGGCTATTGAAAAGGCTTATGACTCACTGTGGAGGGATGGACTTCTTATCAAACTGAATAAATGGGCATTGGTGGTATGTATAATTGGATCATGGATTTTTTTTTTTTTAACACACAAGACAACTAGAGTTAAAGTAGGATCAGAAGTTTCTAATGACTTTGAAATAGAAAATGGTGTTCCTCGGGGGAGTGTGATAAGCCCAGTTTTATTCAACATAATGATTAATGACATGTTAGAGGATCAAGAGGGATCTATCAAAACAGCACTATATGCAGATGATAGAGCCATATGGACGAGGAGAAAAAATGAGAAATTTGTGTTCAAAAACATCAGGAAAGCAATGGAAGAAGTGGAAAAGTGGTCATATGAGTGGGGATTTAAATTTTCAAACAGTAAAACCTGCTATAGGATTTTCACACAAACCCCCCCCCCCCCGCAGAACTGGTACAGAACCATTAACATTTTATAATCAACCAATAGAGAAAGTGAGTGAGTTCAAATATCTAGGATTGTGGTTTGATAGTGCATACACATGGAGAGTTCATGTTGAAAATCTGGAGACAAAGTGCAAAAAAGTCATTAATCTCATAAAAGCTGTAGCTGGACATGAATGGGGTGCAGATAAACAGGCATTAATTGACATTTACAGAGCACTAATGTGATCGACAATAGACTACGGATGCATGATTTATGGAGCAGCGGCAAAGACGACTCTGGAAAAAATAGAATGCAGCATAGAGTGCTTCGCCTATGCATTGGAGCCATCAAAACAACACCAAACAATGCAGTTTTAATAAAAGCAGGAGAAATGCCACTGGATTTGAGAATAGATAAACTCGCATTATCATACTGGGTCAAGCTGAAAGGAAGTGAGGAAGCGAATATTTCAAAAACAACACTACAAGACTGCTGGGAATATTCTAACCTCCAGGGACACGGGTTTGGGTGGACAATTGAAAGAAAAGCCAGAATGTATGGACTACACACTATTGATATAGCTAACACCAGTCCAGTGAGTAATGTTCCCCCTTGGCTGTTTCAGAGAATAGAAGTAGACATTAGTCTGCTAATGAGGAAAAAGGATTGGAATATGAGTGAAGCTGGTGTTAAAACAAGCATTTACCTCAGGAACAATTACTATAACTACTTACAGCTCTATACTGATAAGATAAGATAAGATAAGCCTTTATTAGTCCCACAACGGGGAAATTCCAGGATTGCAACAGCACAGGGATAGCAACACTCAGAGCAACAATCAGAAGGCAAGAAAAAAAAAAAAAAGCAAGCAAGAGCAGCTAATATACATATGTACATATTACTATAAAATATATATATATACACACACACACACACACAGACACAGTGCAGAGCATTGTAGCTGGATGGAATAAATATATGAATATATGAACACACAGTGCAGAGCATTGTAGCTAGATGGAATAAATATGTAAATATATAAACACCCACAGTACGGAGCATTGCAGCTAGGTGGAATAAATATGCAAGTATATAAACACACACAGTGCGGAGCAATGTAGCTAGATGGAATAATATGTAGATATATAAAAACACAGTGCGGAGCATTGTAGCTAGATGGAATAAATATATAGATATATAAATATAAACACACCCAGTGCTGAGCATTGTAGCTAGATGGAATAAATATATAGATATATAAATATAAACACACCCAGTGCAGAGCATTGTAGCTAGATGGAATAAATATGTAAATATATAAACACACACAGTGCAGAGCATTGTTGCTAGGTGGGATGAAACAGCATAACCGTCTATTTAGTTATCCTACATGGTATGATTATGTGCCCATACATATTCTCACCCTCCATAGCGACCGGTATGTTCCTAGTTGTATGCCGGAGAGGACCACTGTGTAAGTCTATTGCATCTTTTGCATTCAAAAAAAAACTATTAGTTTGTTACGTCTTTTTGCTATCTCTGCGAGCAGCCCTGCTTAGGTTGTACAGTCTGACAGCCGTTGGTAGGAAGGACCTGCGAAACCTCTCGGTTGTGCACCTGGGATGATGTAGTCTGCTGCTAAATGAGCTCCTCAGTGCATCCAGTATGTCCTGCATAGGGTGGAACTCGGACTCCAGCAGAGATGACAGTTTAGCCACCGTCCTTCTCTCTCCTATCTCCTCCATCGGATCAAGGCGTTGCCCCAGGACAGAGTTAGCTTTCTTAATCAGTTTGTTCAGTCTCTTCCTATCGGCTGCAGTAATGCCACTGCCCCAGCAGACCACTCCAAAAGTGATGGCTGATGCCACCACCGTGTCATAGAATGACTTCAGCAGCGCCCCTTGTACACCTTGTTCTTTGATGGTTCAAAGAACAAAGAGGGCTCTGCTGGAGTTGTAGTATACATTCCAGAGTTTAAAGTGACCATCTCAAAAAGACTCTCCAACAATACATCCATGTTTACAGCAGAGATGGTGGCAATAATTATTGCTTTGCAGTGGGTGGAGGAGGTCAGACCGGACCGGGTGGTGGTGTGCACATATTCACTTGCAGCTTTAAAAACCATACAGACACTAAAATCTACAAGGGAAGACTTGGTGATTGAGCTATATCACAGTTTATGTAAGGTACACAGGGGTGGTGGAGAAGTTCAGTTTTATTGGGTTCCTGCACATGAAGGGTTGAAAGGGAATGACTGTGCAGACAAATTAGCAAAAAGTGCTCTTGGGAAAGAAATAACTATATCATTATCTCTTGGAAAAGGTGAAGAGAAAGCAGTAATCAAGAAAAATGGAACTGAGCTATGACAAAAAAGATTGGATGAAGACCACAAAGGTAGATCGTATTACAAAATACAAAAATCTATTGCAGTAAAGAATTATAAAACAGCAAACAGGAGGGAAGACATCATTATGGCAAGACTCAGACTGGATCATTCATGTTTAAACAGCACTTTATTCACCACAGGGAAAAGAAAAAGTGACAAATGTAGAAAATGTGTAGTAAAAGAAAATGTCAAGCACATCTTAATACACTGTCACAAGTATGGAAATGAAAGAGAGAGAACGAAAAATGAAGTTTGAGAGGCCAGTAGGGAATGGGATTTAACTGGGATTCTGGGAACAGATGGAGATGGAGAGGCACTAAGAATCACGAGGAGGGCTCTTTTCTCTTTTTTAAATAACACAGGATTAAGTCATAGACTTTAGGGGTCAGGCTCAGATGACATGTTACGTTCTCTTGTACAGTAGGTGGCAGTATGCATCTTTCAGTTGTTTGCTATCCGCCAGTACCCGAGAGAAGAAGAAGAAGATGGAGAGGCACTAAGAATCACGAGAAGGGCTCTTTTCTCTTTTTTAAATAATACAGGATTAAGTCATAGAATTTAGGGGTTGGGCTCAGATGACATAATGTTCCACACTCTTGTACAGTAGGTGGCGGTATGCACCTTTCAGTTGTTTGCTATCCGCCAGTAACCGAGAGAAGAAGAAGAAGAAGCGCATAACACAGAACAGTAACAAGCAGGAGAAGAAGTAACAAGCAGGGGCAAACAGAGATGGTAGGGCATGGTTACAGAAAACGGGATTGGATGGGGTTGCACAGATAATCACACACAGGGGACCAGCGGGGAGACAAGACCAAGGCATTAATGATAATGATAATGATGATAATAATAATAACTAGAAAAGCACTCGGAGAGCGCAGACCTCCGCCAAGCGCTGTGGTATATATGACTCTTATATCCCATATCTACATATGTTAGAACAAGTGGAAATGTTTTGTGACAGCATATGTAAGGAACTTCACACCTGGAAAGGACAAAGGATCTCCCCCTCCGGGTTAAAGTCAATGGACCTCCCAAGACGCGGCGGCGGAGATGGACTTGACACCTTTACCCCCTAAGGCGAGAGGAGGAGTTCCCATCACCTCCCAAGACAAGGAGAGGAGATAGCAGAACAATGGGGGGGTTAAGATAATGGGGGGATGTCAGCTTTTTCAATGTGTGGCTCTGATGTCAGCTTTTTCAATGTGTGGCTCTATGTGTGCTTGTATTTAACCAGCGAGCGGAGCAGAGATCACTCTCTTGCCTTCTGCCAAGCTCTACACCTGATGAGACTCGATAGAAGAGCTATTCATTAAAAACCCTGTTTTTAATACAAAAATCGCCTCGTTATTTCAGCTCCTCTACACTGGTGACCTTGACGCGAGAATATGGACTGGAGGCGTTCTTCAAGCTGCTCATCCATGGTGACTCGGGCATACGCCGGCGACGACGCAGACGAGGGAACAAGCAGACAGCTTTTCCCCACGGCAGAGGGCACTGAGATTGCTCAACCGAGCTCCAGCACCGCCGTGAGTGCCGAGGCAAGGCACTCTCACCCGGCGGGCACAACAGTGATGGTGTGCATGAACGCCGTTGCTGTCAACCTGCCAGACTTCTGGCGAGAAGACCCCGCCTCTTGGTTTCAACAAGCTGAAGCCCAGTTTATACTGGCGGGCATCACAGCAGACGATATTAAGTTTTACCATATCGTCTCCAAACTCGACTCCGCCACTTCGAAGTGTGTGCGGAGCTTGGTCCGGTGACCACCAGCCCGGGACAAATATGAGACACTCAAGGCGACCATCGTGGCGAATTATGTCCCGTCAGCGGAGGAAAGAGCCGAGAGGATCCTGGCGGTCTACGGCCACAGAGGGAGCAATCCGAGGACCCTCATGGAGGATTTGCTACAACTCAAGGAGGAGGATAATGATAATTTCCTTTTCCAATTCATTTTCCTCAGCACGCTACCACCGCAGTTGAGAGGGACACTCGCCAGTATGAAGTGCAATAATCATCAGGATTTCCACACACTGGCCAACGAGGCTTACCGGCTCGTCAACGCCTGCAGAGAACGGACACTCACAGCGGCATCTGTAGATCTGAAAACTGACACCCCGAGCCTTGGAGAGACTCAACCCACGGTGACAGCGGCGCGGCCCAAGCGCAACGAGCAGAACGACGTCTGCTATTATCACCACCGTTTCGCAGAGAAAGCCCGCAAATGCGTTCCCCCCTGCAAGTTTACGATATCGTGGAAACGCCAAAGCCGAGGGCCATTAACAGCAGCGGTTCTCGGCGAGAAGAATAAGCTGTTATACGTGACGGATGGATACACAGGCAAGCAGTTCCTCATCGACACGGGAGCTCAGCTGAGTTTCGTCATGCCCTCCCACGCAGATCGAACCATGGGCACCCGGGGCAACGGAGCAGTGGCAGCCAACGGCTCTGACATCGACACGTTCGGGGAAAAGAGCCTGCACCTCCTCATCCACGGCCCCAGCTACAGATGGACATTTGTTGTAGCAGCGGTGAGCTTTAACTTGTTAGGCGCAGATTTTCTGTGTGCACACGGGTTATTAGTGGATCTTGCAAATAGGCGCCTGGTTGATGCACTATCTTTTGCTTCTATTCCATGTTCAGCTCGAGTTTCCCCACCACTTGTGCAGGCCAACGTCACCACAGCGGGAGGTAAGTTTGAACAACTCCTCACCCAATTTCCAGCACTCACAACCCCCAAATTCTCAGCCACTGTAGCCAAACACGGGGTTAAACACTTCAATTCGGTTCCGGTTCCGCCGGACCGGCGGCGCCACACGAGTCGGCTGCCTGTTGCAACAGCCTTTTTTTTATCTTCCTTCTTCTTTCTACACCTTTCACTCTGTATATATATCACGGACGCACGGATCGCCCCGGGGGTCTCCCGGGTCGGCGGACGGAGCCACGGTTTGCAGCGGGAGACGTTACAGCGGGGAGGAGCTAGTGCTAGCTAGCACTTGGCCGCCGCCCGGTGCTAATGGGAAACTCGACATACCGGGAGCTGTAGCGAAAACGAAGCGGGTGCCGGGCTGGAGTTTAGGCGGCGTGAAAGAAATATAAGACAGAATAATAAAGAGCGATGGCAAGAACCAAGCAGACCGCCCGTAAAATCTACTGGAGGAAGAAGCCCCCCAGGAGACAGCTAGCCACAGGGCTGCTCGGAGAGGCGCTCTGGCCACCGGCAGAGTGAAGAGGCCTCGCCGTCACAGGTCCGTGGCTCTGAGAGAGATCCGTCGCTACCAGAAATCCACGGAGCTGCTCATCCGTAAGCTGCCCGTCCAGCGCCTGGTGAGGGAGATCGCTCAGGACTTCAAGACCGTCCTGCGTTTCCTGAGTTTCGCCGTCATGGCTCTGCAGGAGACCAGCGAGACCCACCTGGTGGTCTCTTCTTCGCTAAGGGGGTCACCATCATGCCCAAAGACTTCCAGCTGGCCCGCTGCATCCGCGGAGAGAGAGCTTAGACTTTCTGCTGCACATCCACCAGCCATAATGCTCTGCACTGTGTGTCTATATATATACATTTATAGTAATATGGACATATGTTTACTAGATGTTGTTTTTTCTTGCCTTCTGATTGTTGCTCTGAGTGTTGCTATCCCTATGCTGTTGCAATCCTGGAATTTCCCCATTGTGGGACTAATAAAGGCATATCTTATCTAATCCGACAACAGGACCTCCTGTTTTTGCCAAAGCTCGCCGCTTAGACGTGGCCAAGCTCAACATAGCAAAGGATGAATTTGCAGCTCTCGAAAAATTGGGCATTGTTAGACGCTCGAAGAGCCCCTGGGCTTCACCACTTCACATGGTTCCGAAATCCGACGGTTCTTGGAGACCGTGCGGAGATTACCGCAGGCTAAACAACGCTACAGTGCATGACTGCTACCCTATTCCTCACATTCAGGATTTCTCACTACATTTAGCGGGTGTGCGCATTTTTTCAAAAATAGACTTAGTCCGCGGTTATCACCAAGTCCCAGTCCGAGCTGAAGATATTCCTAAAACAGCGGTTATAACCCCTTTCGGCCTTTTTGAATTCCTAAGAATGCCGTTCGGCCTCAAAGGCGCTGCTCAAACTTTTCAACGGATGATGGACGCAGTCCTGCGCGACCTACCCTTTGTTTTTGTCTACCTCGATGACATGCTGGTAGCCAGCTCATCCGAGGAAGAACACGAGCAGCACCTCACTACCGTTTTTCAGAGGCTGGAAGAGCACGGACTTATAATCAATCCAGCCAAATGCAAATTCGGCGTATCGCAAATTGATTTTTTGGGACATAGGGTCTCCCCGACAGGGGCATTTCCGCTTCCAGACAAAGTTCGTGCGATAGAAGGTTTTCCACGGCCTCAAACGGTTAAATCGCTACAGGAATTTTTGGGGATGGTTAATTTTTACAACCGTTTCCTCCCCCACGCAGCTCAGTTCATGCAACCCCTATATGACGCGCTCAGAAAAAAGAAGGCTTCCAACGCGGTCGAATGGACCCCGGAGCGCGAACGCGCTTTCGCGGAAGTAAAAAACGCCTTAGCTAACACCACAATGTTAGTCCACCCAGATCCCTCAGCCCGCATTGCTCTGACCACAGATGCTTCTGACCTGGCTATAGGGGCAGTTGTAGAACAACTTGTCAGCGGAGTCTGGCAACCTTTGGCATTCTTTAGCAAATCGCTAAACCCAACGGAACGCAAATACAGCGCTTTCGACAGAGAGCTGCTAGCGCTTCATTTGTCCATCCGCCACTTCCAGTTTTGGTTAGAAGGGCGGAGTTTCACGGTCTTTGTGGACCATAAGCCGCTCACTTTTGCTATGGCTAAAATTTCAGAACCATGGTCGGGCAGACAACAAAGACAGTTAGCTGCGATTTCAGAGTTCACCACAGACATTCGACACGTAGCAGGCAAACTTAACGTTGTAGCTGACTGTCTCTCTCGCGCTGTGACACCGCCAGAGCACGAGGAGACAGATTACGCCGCCTCAGCAGCGGAACTCTTCACTAACGCACACACATACGCAGCACCTATCCAGGATGGAATAGATTATGCAGCCATGGCAGAAGAACAAAGCAGTGATGCAGACGTGCGCGCGCTCCTGTCCGGACCAACAGGGTTAAGGCTGGAGAAAAAAGGGTTGCGCGACGGCGTGCCCCCCCTAATATGCGACGTTTCAACCGGCCGACCTCGCCCGTTAGTACCAGCTGCTTGGCGCCGCCGTATTTTCGACGCAATTCACTCCCTCGCGCACCCAGGTGTGCGCGCCTCGGTCAAAATAGTTGCTGAAAAGTTTGTGTGGCCAGGCCTGCGCAAAAACGTAAAAGAATGGGCAAAAACTTGCATTCCTTGTCAACGCGCCAAAATACACAGACACACAAAAGCCCCTCTGGAGCCTTTTCCAATTCCTGCTAGAAGATTCGACCACATTCACGTCGACCTCGTTGGGCCGCTACCTTCCTCCCAAGGTTTCACACACCTGTTAACAATGATAGACCGCACCACGCGCTGGCCAGAGGCAGTCCCTCTAGCGTCAACCACAGCGGAGGAAGTCGCTCGCGTTTTTCTAGCAAACTGGGTGGCACGTTTCGGCGTTCCATCAGACATCACGTCAGACAGAGGGCCTCAATTTATCCCAGAGCTCTGGTCAGCCATGTCTAACAGTTTAGGGGCAACAATTCATCGCACCACCGCTTATCACCCTCAGGCTAATGGGTTATGCGAGCGTTTTCACAGGTCCTTAAAGGCTGCCCTCAGGGCCTCACTAACGGACACAAATTGGGTAAATAAACTTCCCTGGGTTTTATTGGGGTTGCATGCAGCACCTAAAGAGGATTTAGACGCTTCTCCTGCAGAATTAGTTTTTGCCCAGTCTATCAGACTCCCAGGAGAATTTTTACCAGAGAACCCAGAACCAGGACACCTTCCAGTCCCAAGGTTTTTAGGCAGCAGTGGACCGGACTCCCTCCACGGTCCAGCTCATCACTCTTTTCCACGAGTTTTTGTTCCTCAAACTTTAAAAAACGCTGAGTTCGTTTTTGTTAAGCATGAAGCCATTAAACCAACGTTACGCCCAGTTTACGATGGCCCGTTCAGAGTGCTGGAAAATGGTGACAAACACTTTGTGCTTGATTATGGGGACAGAAAGGAAGTGGTCAGTGTTGACAGACTCAAACCTGCTTTCTTGCTGAGAGACGAACCTGCACAGTTGGCACGAGCACCTCGGCGTGGTAGACCCCCCAGAGGAAAAGTCTCAGCCCCCAGGCAGGGAACAAATAATCTCTTTCCTTCCCACAATGCAGATTCACCACGAGAAGGTCCCAGCGGGACACCTAAGCCAACCTACAGCAGTTTTGGGAGAAGAATAAAGCCCAGACAGCACAGGGACTGATACCAACCACCCCGCAATTATTCACTAATTGTGCTACAACAGTTTAAGGCTACTTATGATTTCACTATGCTGTTATGTTTACCACTGAACTTTCTTAGGAGCATGGCTGCTAGAAAACTTCTCCTGTGGCAACAGTTGTAACAAGTAGTATTTCATAGTTATTATCTTAGACTGTGATTCTTTCTGTGTCCTTTCCTAGTGTTTGGGGGGCCTGTGGTATATATGACTCTTATATCCCATATCTACATATGTTAGAACAAGTGGAAATGTTTTGTGACAGCATATGTAAGGAACTTCACACCTGGAAAGGACAAAGGATCTCCCCCGCCGGGTTAAAGTCAGTGGACCTCCCAAGACGCGGCGGCAGAGATGGACTTGACACCTTTACCCCCTAAGGCGAGAGGAGGAGTTCCCATCACCTCCCAAGACAAGGAGAGGAGATAGCAGAACAATGGGGGGGTTAAGATAACGGGGGGATGTCAGCTTTTTCAATGTGTGGCTCTAATGTCAGCTTTTTCAATGTGTGGCTCTATGTGTGCTTGTATTTAACCAGCGAGCGGAGCAGAGATCACTCTCTTGCCTTCTGCCAAGCTCTACACCTGATGAGACTCGATAGAAGAGCTATTCATTAAAAACCCTGTTTTTAATACAAAAATCGCCTCGTTATTTCAGCTCCTCTACAAACGCCACAGTTCCCCCCATACCGTGTTTTGCATCATAAATATTAATCCTACATTTATTGTGTCTACATTTTCAGATTCCTTGACCATGAAAACATATGAGTAGCAATTGGATTCACATTGATAGGATTAGTGGTTCAGTAGTTATTCACGAAAATCGCATTTGCCGTAATGACGGTTTTCTTCTGGATGTAGCTCCATAGCTTTTAAAGATACAACAAATCCGTTGACACACTACAGATTCCACAGTGTCTTGGCTACATGATGGTGTTTGTTGAGTGATTATAGCTTCATTTGTTGCCTTCCTATGATGAAAATTGCAAAGGTGCCCTATTTTTTCATATTCTGGATCATAGTATCCAGAATTATTCCATTATCCGGATCAGTCTTCGATATATTATAGAACATGTGGGCATCTTGTCCTGTATTTTTTTTTCCAAGTGTTCTGACGATTTTTGGCAGAATTACATGCACAAATCTTGAAAATGGCCCTATCTCGCAATGTTAAAGAATCCTTTAAAAAATTCCTGGATCCAGACGGTGATCCGGATCATCCCCAAAATTTAATCAGTTCTTCCTTGTACCATTTCCAACAACGCCTGAAAGTTTCATCGAAATCCGTCCAAAACTTTTTGAGTTATCTTGCTAACCAACAGACAGACAGACAGACAAACAGACAGACAGACAAACCCCGGCAAAAACATAACCTCCTGGCGGAGGTAATAATGCTGATAAACTTAAACTAAGAGGAAGACCAATGAAGAAATAAATATGCAAGTGTGATGATTCTCTGTGCGCTTTTACGTAGCGCACAGAGGAAGAAATGGAAAACCTAATTGCAGGAGTTCAACGTGCACTTTATTAACAAATATCCCAAAATAACAAGTCCAGCTAACAGTCATGATAATAAACAGAGTGGAAATGATGCGTATGCGGCCACCAGACATACGGGGATGCCACCTGCATGTTCCGCAGCCTGAGGGAGGGAATGCCTAGTGCCACAAGGATGCTGCCAGCATGAGGAGAAAGGCAAACATGAACTTACTGCTGGAACGATCCGGGGCGGTCTGTGTAGTCTGGTGGATGAGGGTATGCAGGAACAGCCACTAACGGCCAAGAAGTAAACAGTCTTGCGACGCCAGAGATGACGACAACGCCAGGCTGAAGGTAAACGTAGGTAATAATAACTAACATACACGAAGGTACACGCTGTCGTGTATGAAGCTGAATGTGCCGACGGTCTCCTCCTACTAACCCAGCGTTTAAGTACTAATAATACTAATGAGGGAAGAGACTGCCAGTGTGAGAATGCGTGGGCTGCACAGTAATTAACACCATGTGTGTAGGAGTGTGTCTGAGCGTATGAATGGGAGTGAATGAAGTGTGTGCGTGTACGTGTGTGAAACACCCATAATACAGAACAGCTGGTGATACTGACAGGAGGAGGAGGCGTGCCTGAGCTGCCAGGGAGTGGAGGACCCAAAGGACTCCCTGAAGCGCCTGATGGAAAATAGGGCAAAACTAACCATGGGTCAGGACTGGGTTTGGAACCACCAAACCCAGGTTCATGACATGCAAGACAGAATAATAGTAATAACAATAATAGCAACCCAGGATAATAATAATAAGGTGAAATACAGAAAATCCCAACTTAAAGGGAGGATGACAGCAAGACAGAATAATAATCTATCTATAAATTAAACAAATCTCTGTCAGTTTGTGTGTCTGTCTGTCTGTAAAGGACGGCCCATGATGTGTTATGTCCCAAATAATGAGGAGGCGAGGTGATGTTTATAATGTTTATTAGACAAGAACTATAACACATATAGGGAGACCCTACCGCAAATACGGGAGTGTGGCAAGGAGACCAGAGGTCTCCTGCCTCAGGCTTTTATAGTAAGGTGCCACCGCCTCCTATAGGTGGGGCATCACCCCTCCCAGCCTAGGGCACCACCATACTAATATATGATATTCCTATTCTACACCCCCCCCCCCCTTGAAAAAACTGCAACCACACTAATTACCCAACCAATAAATTTATACCCGAATCACACTCTAATACAGGGGAACAGGCCTATCCATTCACACAACACTGGCTCAGCAGAACCCTCTGCTGTTTAAACATAAGAGTCTCTGAAAGAAAAATGAGCCACTCATCAAACTAAAATAATCCCTCCTCAGCTAAACACATAGAAAGAAAACACAGAAAATGGTGGTACCCATCCCATCAGTGTGTGAATGTGTGTGTGAATGGGTGGATAGCAGGATCTGTAAAGCGCTTTGGTCATCAAGAGATGAGAATGAAAGCGCTATATAAGTGAATGCCTTTTACCATTTACCATAAACATGTAAACAGGGAACTCCCCAAAATAAAGACACACACAAAAAAAAAACAGTTTCACACAATGGGCAATAACGATTCCATTCACGCTCAAGTATTATTGCACCTTACACACACAGCAGTCACACACTCACTCACAACAGTGGTTTCGTGCCTATCAAATGACTTACCCTAACACAAAGGCAATTATGTCCCTAATGAGACCACCCACGGCCATAAAGACCAGCCCATAAAAGGGGAATCACCTCAACAACATGTGCTGGAAATAAAAGTAAAATACAACACTTTACAAGATGGTGGTCACTGTACCTACATCCCCTGACCAAACAGTAACACGTACTCACAGGTCACACCACAGTAAACACACACCTCAAAACAGTTGTATTTCTTCTATTCTTTTTTTTTTAAACAGAACCATTAACTACAAACCAGAACATTATAGCTTGCACAGTAGACCCACTGTTATCCCCATGCATTCAACCCGGGTCTTTCAAAGGCCCACTTCCAGAGTGTCTCCGCTTTGTTGCGATTGGAGACGGACTGCATCGATGCCCCACTGCACTTCAGCGTCGCAGCTCGTTGGGATGCCTGTCAGACCCATCAGTCAATTTTAAGTAGCCGTCGCCGCCGGACTGGACCACCCGCAGATCATCCCGTTCTGCTGTCCTGATTCTGGAGCTGCGCACACGACCAAGCCAAGGCTCAAACCCTACGGTGCACTTTATCGCCCTCCCTTAGGAGAGCACCCAATGGCTTCCTCCATCAACTGCGCTGGCTCTTTTATGACTCCGTCCATATCCCTCACCTTGGTTAACGGCACAGTTGGGGTCTGTGCCATCTGGTGTTGCCCCGGATGCCAGATGATGGTGCGTTGGAGCGGCAACAGTTACTGCTGGCTCAACAGTGGTATCCCATTGACCACCAGAACCCGGCAACTCTCGCTCTCTGGACCTTTCCGCCTCCGCAGAGATCAAACCATACCGTGTGGGTCCGTCCTCCACTGGACCACAAACACTGGCACGGGATCCCCGCCTAGTCGGTGTACTATGGTGTCGGTGGTGTCCCTCTTCACCCGGAATGGGCCAACCTAAGTCCCACACTTCGTCGTCACATCCCACATAAAAGGGCCAGTTCCACAAACCATCACCTGCCCACTCAACTCTCCGCAGGTAATGGCGAACCCGAGCCTGTAGAAGACGTCACACCCATTAGGTTTTTTCCTCCCCGCAACACCAAGAACTCGTTGGCATAGACAGAGGCTCCTTCGTACCTCACCGACAGCCAACCCGAGCCCACAATATCCAGTGGGTGACTACCATAACCATAACAGGTGATGCAGGTACCGTTAACTCTATAGTGGGGAAAACACCATCTTACCGTCGCCAAGTTCACGATGGAGACCGCTGACCCCATGTCCACCAACAGTGGCATCGTTGTCCCGTCCAGCACAATGTCACAAATTATACATCCGTCAGTGTCAGGCGAGACTGTGTGAACCACCGTTGGGGCCTTCTTCTTCGGTGGTACCTTAGCCGGGTCCCGTTCCTCCTTGGCGAAGTTGTGGCAAACTCTGGCGAAGTGATGGAGCAGGCCGCACCATCCACAACGCTTGCCCCTCGCCGTGCACTCCCTGGCTCGATACCGCTGCTTAGCGGATCCGCAGCCATAGCATTGTGGTGTCCCTGGGGTGGACCTTATTTTGACAATGGCCGCGTACTCGTCGTCGCTGCCCTCGTCTGAATCCAAAGCCAGGGTCGTTCCATATGCTTTGCTCTTCTGACAGGCTTCCTCATGGCTAATGTGTTTCGTTAGCCACTCCACAGCCTCGTGTTGCTGTGCTAGCTCAATGGCCACTAACAGGGTTAGTTCACCAGCGTGTGTTAGCAAGCGAACCTTTGCCGAGGAGTAGGCCACGTGCCCAACCAGTTGGTCACAAACCATCTCCTCCTCCAAGGGTCCAAACCTGCACTCACCCGCCAACTGCCGGAGGTCTGCCACGAATTGCTGAACCAATTCACCAGGCCGTTGGTGCCGTTGCCAGCACTGGATGCGCCGCATGATGATGTTGTCGGGTGCTCAAAAGTAGCCAGCCATGAGCCTCACCACATTGTCAAACGTGTCATCTCCTTCAAGAGGGCTGAGGATCTTCTGGCCCTCCATGCCCAGGTTATGGACAAGGAGAGCCCTCACACGTGTTTTTGTCAGGTTGCCAAGGTCCAACGCGAGTAGATAATTTTGGACGGCTGCAAACCACCTGGTCCACAGGACCAATGGCTCTCCCGGAGCCTCCAAAAAAGGTCGAAGGACGGTTGCAGCTCTCTCCATCTCCAATTCTCCTCGTCGCCAATGTTATGTCCCAAATAATGAGGAGGCGAGGTGACGTTTATAATGTTTATTAGACAACAACTATAACACATACAGGGAGACCCTACCACGAGTACGGAAGTGTGGCAAGGAGACCTGCCTCAGGCTTTTATAGTAAGGTGACGCTGCCTGCTATAGGCGAGGCCCCACCCCTCCCAGGCTAGGGCACTGCCATACTAATATAATGATATTCCTATCCTACAATGTGCTTATGATGTTCCTATGATTTCTGCATGATAGGACAGCCTATGATGTTCCTATGATTTCGGCATGATAGGACAGTTTAGGATATGATGCCTGCCTTGATGTCTTAATAAGATAGTAGTAGTAGTAGATTAGTTTATTTGACAGGGACAGTGCAATAAACATAGACAATTAATCAAAGACAATCAATCTGATGTGTTGCACATAGAGTGTATAGCTATTAGCTAATTTGCAACTCTTGTCCCTGGATGGGCTTTAGAAAAAAGAATCAAGTAAAGATGGGAAAAAAAAAATATATACACAATAACCACATACATCATAAGATAAGATAAGATAAGATAAACCTTTATTAGTCCCACAACGGGGAAATTCCAGGATTGCAACAGCACAGGGATAGCAACACTCAGAGCAACAATCAGAAGGCAAGAAAAAAAAGCAAGCAAGCAAGAGCAGCTAATATACATATGTACATATTACTATAAATATATATATATATATATATATATATATATATATATATATATATATATATATATATATATATACAGTATATATACTGTACTGTATATACAGACAGTGCAGAGCATTGTAGCTGGATGGGATATGAGTATATAAACACACAGTGCGGAGCATTGTAGCTAGATGGAATAAATATGTGGGTGTTTATATATCTACAGAACCTTCAGAACTGCCTCAATTCTTCGTGGCATAGATTCAACAAGGTGCTGGAAGCATTCCTCAGAGAGTTTGGTCCATATTGACATGATGGCATCACACAGTTGGCGCAGATTTGTCGGCTGCACATCCATGATGCGAATCTCCCGTTCCACCACGTCCCAAAGATGCTCTATTGGATTGAGATCTGGTGACTGTGGAGGCCATTTGAGTACAGTGAACTCATTGTCATGTTCAAGAAACCAGTCTGAGATGATTCCAGCTTTATGACATGGCGCATTATCCTGCTGAAAGTAGCCATCAGAAGTTGGGGTACATTGTGGTCATAAAGGGATGGACATGGTCAGCAACAATACTCAGGTAGGCTGTAGCGTTGCAACGATGCTCAATTGGTACCAAGGGGCCCAAAGAGTGCCAAGAAAATATTCCCCACACCATTACACCACCACCACCAGCCTGAACCATTGATACAAGGCAGGATGGATCCATGCTTTCATGTTGTTGACGCCAAATTCTGACCCTACCATCCGAATGTCGCAGCAGAAATCAAGACTCATCAGACCAGGCAACGTTTTTCCAATCTTCTATTGTCCAATTTCGATGAGCTTGTGCAAATTGTAGCCTCAGTTTCCTGTTCTTAGCTGAAAGGAGTGGCACCCGGCGTGGTCTTCTGCTGCTGTAGCCCATCTGCCTCAAAGTTCGACGTACT
This sequence comes from Pholidichthys leucotaenia, assembly GCA_020510985.1. Classification (NCBI taxonomy): domain Eukaryota; kingdom Metazoa; phylum Chordata; class Actinopteri; order Cichliformes; family Pholidichthyidae; genus Pholidichthys; species Pholidichthys leucotaenia. The sequence goes on along the minus strand of CM035847.1, from coordinate 168,913,671 downwards.
GTGCGTTCAGAGATGCTCTTCTGCCTACCTTGGTTGTAACGGGTGGTTATTTGAGTCACTGTTGCCTTTCTATCAGCTCGAACCAGTCTGGCCATTCTCCTCTGACCTCTGGCATCAACAAGGCATTTCCGCCCACAGAACTGCCGCTCACTGGATATTTTTTCTTTTTCGGACCATTCTCTGTAAACCCTAGAGATGGTTGTGCGTGAAAATCCCAGTAGATCAGCAGTTTCTGAAATACTCAGACCAGCCCTTCTGGCACCAACAACCATGCCACGTTCAAAGTCACTCAAATCACCTTTCTTCCCCATACTGATGCTCGGTTTGAACTGCAGGAGATTGTCTTGACCATGTCTACATGCCTAAATGCACTGAGTTGCCGCCATGTGATTGGCTGATTAGAAATTAAGTGTTAAGGAGCAGTTGGACAGGTGTACCTAATAAAGTGGCCGGTGAGTGTATATATACTGTATATACAGTATATACTGTATATATATTTATTATTATTATGGATGGAATGTGTGTGTGTGTGTATATATATTATATATACACACACACATTCCATCCATCCATCCATCCATCTCGTGGGGGGGCTGGAGCCTATCCCAGCATCTTTGGGCGAGAGGCAGGGTACACCCTGGACAGATCGCCAGTCCATCGTAGGGTCAACACAGAGAGACAACCATTCACTCTCACAGTCATATCTAAGGACAATTCAGAATCCCCAGTTTGATGCCAATTAACCTAACTTGCATGTTTTTGGCATGTGGGAGGAAACTGGAGAAATCCTGGAGTAAACCCACGCAGACACGGGGAGAACATGCAAACTCCACACAGATCACTGTTGGTTAGGGGCTGGGATTGAACCTAGGATCCCCCGGCCAAGGGTGAGTTGCTGTGCTGCTGCAGTGCTAACCACTCCACCACTGCGCTTCAAGAAATCTCTGTGTGTCTGTCTGTGTGTCTGTCACGACCATAGGACTCGCTAAAAGATCATAGGATCGCCTATGATGTTCCTATGATCTCTACATGATGTCTATATGACGTCATATAGATCATAGGATCACCTATGATGCTCCTATGATGTCTACATGATGTCTATATGACGTCATATAGACCATAGGACTCGCTAAAAGATCATAGGATCGCCTATGATATTCCTATGATGCCTACATGACGTCTATATGATATCATATAGACACCATAGTATAAAGTGACCTATAATGTTCCTATGATGTCTACATGACGTCTATATGATGTCATATAGACATCATAATGTTGAGTGATTCAAGAAAGTCTGTGTGTGTCTATATGACGATGTCTATATGATGGATCATAGGACATCAAAGATCAAAAGCAGGCATCACTCATGATCATAGGACTCGCTATGACATCATCAAAGAGCAAAGGCAGGCATCACTCATGCTCACTCATGATCATAGGACATCAGAGATCAAAGGCAGGCATCACTCACGATCAAAGGACTCACTATGACATCATCATAGATCAAACACAGGCATCACTCACAATCATAGGACTCGCTATGACAACATTAAAGATCATAGGCCCCGCTATGACATCGGGGCCCTATGCCATCATCAAAGATCAAACGCAGGCATGACTTAGGATCATAGGACTCGCTATGATATCATCAAAGATCATAGGACTCGCTATGACACCGTCAAAGATCAAAGGCAGGCATCACTGAATGAGTGCTGATGTGCTTGCTTACTGTCATGTTCGCCCCTTTCAGGGCATTAATGAGGCGCCAGGTGCTGACAGAGAGTTTGTGTATATTTATTGAAGAAGGGTAACAACATAACAAGCCACGTGGGGCAAAATACAAATGACTATACATGCGACTCCAGAGGGTGAAATTGAAATAAGGAGAGGTATAAAAAGTTGCAAGCACTTATACAAAGAGCAAGGGCAAAACCTAACGCTGTAGAGTAGCACTTACGAATGAATGAAGCGAGGGCGAAACCTATGCTGAAGAAAGACTGGAACTGGGAATAGGGATCCCAGCCTGGAACGACGACGAGGTCACAGCGAGGAGTGAGCCTCTGCTGCTCTCTTAAATACTAAAACACAAAAGCTAAGGGCCAAACAGGTGAGAGAAAACATAATCACAGAATCAAGATCAGCTGTGACAGGGCCGGCTTGACTTGACAGCCGAAAGTCCGGCTGTGGCGCTGTCACAGTAATAGCCCCCGCGGAACAAATAATTCAAAACTAGAAATGAGGAGGAACAGGGAAAACACTGAGTAACTCGGGTACGGATCAGCTCCACGCTCGGATCACCTCAGTGCCCCCCGTTTAAGAGATGCATTCCAGGCATCCCGCTGTGCCATCCAGCAGAGAAAAAAAGAAATGGGGACCCCCCCCCCAACCAGAAAACCAACCTCGGGTGGGTGGAGGGGGAGAAACTAGAAGAAAAATATGCAAAAATACCTAACAGCAGGATACAAGAAAATAGAACCCCACACAGATCAAATGAAAAACATCCACGATTCTGAAACAAAAATAGCGTGGCCAATAGTACCATGACAAGTTCAAAATAAAGAAGCGGCGAAGAACCGACCACAACTACAAGGAGAGACCTTCAAACAGAAATATCCAGATACAAATAAATCACAGTCTGAGGAAACACACAAAAAAAAACCTCAGGTACACAGCAACAACAAAACATGTATGTGTGGGCTATATTAATCATATATTCCATAACCTACATATGTTGAAGCATGTGGAAATGTTTGGTAATTACATATGTAAAGCAACTTCACACCTCTGAAAGGACAAAGGCTCTCAACCGCCAAGTGAAGAACAAAGACGTTCCCAGACACTGCGGTGGAGACCGGAGGAGCTACCCTCACCCCCTGGGCGAGGAGAGGAAATACCAAGACAATGGGGGGATTAAGATAATGAGGGATGTCAGCCTTTGTTATGCATGTCTTTTGTTATGTGCAAGTATAAAGTCAGTGAGCCGGAGATATTCGGCCTCTTTTCTTTCTGCTACCTCTGCACTAGAATGAGACTTGTTAGGAGAGCTGATAAATAAACTTTGGTTTATATATCAAATCGCCTCATCATTTCAAGCTCTTCTACATATGCACACTTTCACTTAGGCTTTAATGCATGCATTAGCGTGGGGAAAACTGGCAGGTAAAGCAAAAAAAATAGTTCTGGTGGCCTACCGGCATCCATACTCCAACCCAAGGAAAACAGTTCAGGTGGCCTACCGAAATCCCAGAACCGGTGAAACGGCTCTTCAGGCGGCTGACCCAGGTTGCAGAACCGGTGAAACAGTCCTTCCAGCGGCTGACCCATGTCCTTGGACCACCAGGACTGGAGGGGAGAGCTCGGAGGCGGCTTCCCAACCGAGAGGCTCAACAAAGGGAAGCCGAACCGGATGAGAGGGACCCCAGCGGCGTCCGGTGGTGGAGAATGGGGGGAGAAGAGGGAACCAGCCCAGTGTCTAGCAGTGAAGGATCTGCAGCTCCCTCACCATCCTCGAACTGGGCCAGCGCAGCACCCAAGGTGGACCCCGACTGGGCCAGCGCAGTACTCACGGTGGACCCCGACCGGGCCGACGTTGCACCTGGGATGACCTCCAGAAACAAACCCGGAGCCTTGGCGACATCGGGCGGAGCTGACTCCTCTTCGGTGACCCTGGAAGAAGGCTCGGAAAACTAACTAACTAACTAACTAACCTGCACTTATAGGGGTCAGGGTCACCGGCAGCGGCAGAGCCCGGCGAGACGAGCTCGGATGCAGCGGCCGGCTGCACCCGGCTCTCCTCCCCAAGAGACAGGCAAGATTGCTCTAATACAGAAAATAGGAAGACAAAATAGAGCACTTGCCTGATCTCAAGTTCTACCACCGTCCAGGACTCCAACGATCCAGGCTCGGCGATCAGAAGGTCGATTCCAGGCTCCCATTCGGCATGATGGTCACATCAGTCCGCGGACTCCCTGGCGCTGAAACCCACGCCGCTGGCTCACTTGGCGTGGTGGCCGGAGATCCGTTGCCTGCAGAGGCTGAACGCTGCTCCGTGGAGACCCGGGGATGCTTACTCGTCGGTGCACGCCCCCAACGGCAGACAGCCCTCCTTCTCTGTCCATGACGTGGCTGCGGGGCTGGAACTAGGCTTTTCAGAGCTGCAGGCTCCTCCGTCTGGCGGTCTAATCCTGAGACTGGGGAACGCTCGAGAAGAATAGGAGGAAGCACATGGGTAGCAGGATCAATTTTAATGGCAGCAGCAGGTGGTGGAAGCTCAGTGGACTGAGAAACCTGAGCTCCACCCCCAGGAATCAGACAAGGTAATTCATCAAAATGAGAACTAGAATGAAAAAACACTTGCCTGATTTCCTGTGGAACGATGGTGACTGCTGCAGCGGGCTCAATTCTCTCCCTCTCTGTGACTGTGGAGGATGTGGACCCTTCTGATGGTTGAAGAGGAGCTGCTCCTACAGACACGATCATGGGCGGGGCCAGGGGAAAAACAGCTGGGCTCCCAGCAGCGAAGGACGACGTCATGGAGGAGGGGGTACCAGTTGTGGAGACCCAGGAACAGGGGGCTGGCGAAACAGCTGACAAGGGAAACCCAAGGGCTGCAACTGCTGATCTTCCTCTCTGTTGTGGCGTAGAACAAGTTGCTGGCTGGGAGACGGGGAAATTCTTCTGGCCGTCCGTGGCTGGGTAATGGCGGGAGCTTCGTGGCACTTTCACCCGGTCATTCTCCTCCACCCGCTTAAGTACTGCTGTGTCACGGGGAGGAGTAGAGTTCTGCGCCGGGGGGCGGCGTTTATTAGGGGGTGAAGCGGGGGCTGGAGCCGGAGCAGGAGCCTGGCAAAGAGTCACTTGAATCGGGCCACGGGAGTGCCTCCCCGACAGCACCGAACTAGGCTTCCTGGAGGGTTTTTTGTCCCACTCCCGGTTCCTCTGGAGAAGCGCGATCCCTCAACCATCCTGCCCTTGATGTGATCAGCAAGGCGAGGATGGAGTTTAGCCGCCATCGCAAGGCCCAGGTACCGTACAGCGTCTTCGGGGGAGCGTTGGCAAGTGCTGCATAGGTGGTCCCAAATGGATGCCATAACCTCCTTCCAAAGAAAAAAAAACGCAGGCACCCGGTAAAAGAGAAAAAACAGAGCCGAAACAACGCTCACTGTGGCTGGAACCTCGTTTGGCTGTGACCTACTGTCATGTTCGCCCCTTCCAGGGCATTAATGAGGCGCCAGGTGCCAACAGAGAGTTTGTGTATATTTATTGAAGAAGGGTAACAAAATAACAAGCCATGTGGGGCAAAATACAAATGACTATACATGCGACCCTCGGAGGGTGAAATAAGAAGAGGTATAAGAAGTCGCAAGCACTTATACAAAGAGCGAGGGCAAAACCTAACGCTGTTGAGTAGCACTTACGAATGAATGAAGCGAGGGCGAACCCTACACTGAAGAAAGACTGGAACAGGCGATAGGGATCTCAGCCTGGAACGACGATGAGGTCACAGCGAGGAATGAGCCTGAGCTGCTCCCTTAAATACTAAAACACAAAAGCTAAGGGCCAAACAGGTGAGAGAAAACATAATCACAGAATCAAGATCAGCTGTGACAGGGCCGGCTCGACTTGACAGCCAGAAGTCCAGCTGCGGCGCTGTCACGGTAAAAGCCTCCGCAGAACAAATAATTCAAAACTAGAAATGAGGAGGAAAAGGGAAAACACTGAGTGACTCAGGCACGGATCAGCTCCACGCTCAGATCACCACACTTACACCCTTGCTTACACCTGCTTTCTACGGGCATGCAGAAATACTTGCTTATACTTGGTTTCTACAGGCATGCACGGGTATGCACTAGTGTAAATGAAATGCATAAAAGATTGTCATGGTTAACAGAGGATCTAATATTAAAATATTATCTTTTGTCATTTATGCAAAATGTTATATGGAATCATATGCCATGCTTCTTTTTTGAAACTTTCATGTACATGGGTATGAATCATGACTATGATGTGGGGAAACTGAGATATTTCTACCTCTGTAATCAAACTTTATTATTTTTAGAGCAAGAGGCTGATTGAGTTGTACAAAGATGTGTTTTGTTATGACAGAGCAGAGACTGCCCCCTCACACACGCACACATTTTTAAAAACTTTTTTTGTTTTTTATTTCTCTCTCAAATGTTCAATTTTCTCAACAATTAGTGAGTTTTTTTCTTGCAACCTTTTCATGCCAAGTTTATTACTTTTGTTTTTTTAACTTTTGCTGTTTCACCTTTTTTTCTCATATTTTCATGATTTTTTTTGTACATTTGCACCTATCCTCTAACTGATAGGTGCATCTCAATAAATTAGAATGTCATCAAAAAGCTGACTTATTTAAGTAATTCAATTTAAAAATAAAACTAGATTCATTACACACAGAGTGATATAGTATTTCGTTTATTTCTTTTAATTTTGATGATTATGGTTTACAGCTTATGAAAACCCCAAATTCAATTTCTCAAAAAAATAGAATATTACATAAAATTAATTTAAAAATTTTTTTTTTTTTTTAATTCAAAGTCAGCGCAACCATCTACCAGGAAATTTTAGAGCACTTCATGCTTCCCTCTACTGGCAAGTTTAACGGAGATGCAAGTTTTATGGAGATGCTGATTTCATTTTCCACCAGGACTTGGCACCTACCCACACTGACAAAAGTATCAAAACCTGGTCTAATGACCATGGTATCACTGAGCTTGATTGGCCAGCAAACCGGGCGGTGCGGTGGCACGGTGGTTAGCACTGCGGCAGCACAGCAACTCACCCTTGGCCATGGGATCCCTGGTTCAATCCCAGCCCCTGACCAACAGTGATCTCTGTGGAGTTTGCATGTTCTCACCGTGTCTGCGTGGGTTTACTCCGGGAGTTCTCCGGTTTCCTCCCACAGGCCAAAAACATGCAGGTTAGGTTAATTGGAGACTTTAAAAGTGGCCCTAGGTGTGAATGTGTGTGTGAATGGAAAAGGGATAGCGCCGTACTGTGGTTGCTTGATACATCCAGGTGGATGCCCTCAATTTCCCCTCTGGGGATCAATAAAGTAGCGCGGTGGCAGAGTGGTTAGCGCTGCAGCAGCACAGCAACTCATCCTTGGCTGGGGGATCCTGGGTTCGATCCCAGCCCCCGCCCAACAGTGATCTGTGTGGAGTTTGCATGTTCTCCCCGTGTCTGCGTGGGTTTACTCCGGGATTTCTCCGGTTTCCTTTTACATGCCAAAAACATCCAAGTTAGGTTAATTGGCATCAAACTGGGGATTCTAAATTGTCCTTAGGTATGAACATGGGAGTGAATGGTTGTCTGTCTCTCTGTGCTGGCCCTGTGATGGACTGGCGATCTGTCCAGGGTGTACCCTGCCTCTCGCCCAAAGATGCTGGGATAGGCTCCAGCCCCCTCGCAACCCGAAAAGGATTAAGCGGAAGAGGATGGATGGAAGATCAAAAAAAAAAAAAAAAACACCCTCCTGACCTAAACCTCATAGAGAATTTATGGAGTACTAGTGCATACCCGTGCATGCCTGTAGAAACCAAGAATAAGTCAAGCATTTCTGCATGCCCGTAGAAAGTTACTGTTACCATGGCAAAAGTAACCATGCTGATGCCTGCCTTTGATCTTTGACGTCATCACTCAGTCAATGATGCCTGCCTTTGATCTTTGATGATGTGTGTCTGGCAACAGTAACCGTGGTGAAACCTGCCTTTGATTTTTGACATCACCATTCGTTCATTGATGGCTGCCTTTGATTTTTGATGATGTCATAGCAAGTCCTATGATTGTGACACACACACAAACAGTCCTATGATTGTGACACACAGATCTGAAACATTGACTTGCATGTCTTCATACACCCAGCTGACAATATCGCCATATGGACATCATTTAGACATCATCGGAACCTCATGGGGGGGGGGGGGTCCTGTGATCTTTTAGCGAGTCCTATGGTTTACATAATATCACATAGACATCATCCTATGATCGCCGACATCATAGGAACATCATAGGACACCATGCAGACATCATAGGAACATCATAGGTGGTCCTATGATTGTGACACACTGACAGACAGACACACTGACAATGAGATTTCTTGAATTTATAGATTGTCAGGAGGAAGATGAGAGACACCAGACCCAATAATGCAGATGAGTTGAAGGCCACCTCAACACCTCAGCAGTGCCACAGGCTGATCACCTCCATGACATGCCGCATTGATGCAGTAATTCATGCAAAAGAAGCCCTGACCAAGTATTGAGTGTGTACATAGACATACTTTTCAGTCAGCCAATATTTCTATTAAAATCCATTTTTTAAAATGAATTATACTGTGGGTGACCCCCACAGCCTACGGACAAGCAGAGCGCTCAGCTGGAGCAATTAGCATAACAGTGAGATCTATGGACTGATATCATTAGGCAGCCTCTCCTTCCTGTCAGTAATCCTGCTTTTGATATGCGTGACTCTCATGTAACGTCCCATGCTTTCCTGCTGTACTGTGATGCTAATGTGCCATGCATGCATTGTCTAGCTGGGTATATAAGTGACTGAATATCGCTTGCTCATTCTCTCTCTGACTACTGCTTTTGATCACACGCATCGCCTGTTTGCTGACGAGAGCCTGAGGGCTCGCTCCAGCATGCTTACACAGTGCTGGAGTGAGTTCTGTGATGGTGGATGAATAAAACACCCTTTTAAACTTCACTTCGCCGTGCCTTATTATACCATCCGCCACACTGGTGACCCCGAAAGAAAGAACACGCTGACGAAGAACGAACGCAGCACCCGGCGGTGACTCCAACGACAAGCGAACGCAGCAGCCTGACGCAAATGGACTGCCCTCCCTTCTGCTACAGGGAGACCTCGACGCAGAGCCACCACCAGGCGAACTCTCCGGAGATCATCCACGACCGGGAAGGCTGCAGAAAGCGTCATGGTGCGACCCTCGCCTGAGATCGGGACATCCACGCTGGGACCGGCCGAGGGACAAAGAGCGTTTACTCCCTCTCACCGCTCCTCCACATTCACACGAGCGCGCACGCACCTTGTCCTCTCTCCACATCGGCGACCTCCAGGGCCGGACGGAGAACGCAGCGCGTAGACCAGAACGCACCATGACCCGGCACGAGCGAACGACAGCAACAGCCTGAACAGGGATGACTATCGGCGCCGACGACTCTGATCTCCAGCAAGCTCCCTGACCCTGACTCGCCTCGACAGTGGACCTGCCATGCACCGAACCCCCGCACGCACACCGGGGGGTTACGAGGACAGCGCACCACGCACGGGACAATAACGGCTCCACAGACCGCCATCGTCCTCCGCCGCTGCACATCGGAACCTTCAGGGCTGCTCACACACCTGAAGCACACACGCAGCTCGCTCACAGGATTTTGTATGGGTCTCAGCCACGGCGCAAATGGGAATTCAGCCGTCAGCTGTCCCCGAGCACTTTAGGGCTGCGCGCACACCTAAAGCCAACACACCAAGTCCCTCACACAGCTGCAGCTCCTTTTTTTCTTCATGGCCGCGAGAGGAGTCAGAGACAAATTTTTCTTCTCACAGCCGCGGTGGATCTCCGCCACGTTCAACGGGACAGCCCCTCAACATCGTGTCACTTCCGCTTCTGAGAGAGAGCAGACGCTTTTCTTCCCTCTCCCTCCTAATCCTCTCCCTTCTGATCCCAGCTTGCAATGTCACTCTTCTCCTGGCTGAATCTTAATCCAAATGGAAATTATGGATCTGGAAAGCGACTTATATGCGATTGTCACCACTTTAAAAAGTAGAAGATCGGGTCAGGGGGAACCCAAGGGAGACTCATGGTATTGGAATTCATGTGTCTGTGTGATTCGACTGAGATTGAACTGATCACAGGATCTTCTGTTTGGCCCCTGGAGTTTTCCTAGTGTATCGAAATTATCTGGGTGAGCTAATCAAATGCGGACCCCGGCGTAGCTCCCTTAACAAATTCAACAATTCGTCCAGCTGGGGGGAGCACTGACTGTCAGCGGCAGGATTAACATGGAATTTACTATCTGGCATGCATTGAAGAGAGAACGAACTCTCTGGACATGTTTTACCTATGTTTCGGTAGGTGGATAACATCTGTGGATCACTGAGTGCTCTCCAGAGAATGATCTAAAGTATGATTCAAGCCTGTATGAAATTGAAGCACAGAATCGAAGAGAGAGAAATTTTTTATTCTCTGAGTGCACTGTGCAGATTTGACCTTGTGTTTTGGCGCCTTTGTTTACATTCCTCCTCGATGAAGATAACGCTGGGAAGTGGCTTATGTCTACCCATACATCAACAATCAGTTGTTGTCGTCAGCGGATTGGTCTCTCGAGGACATTGCCCATGTGCCTTCTGCAAGGAAGAGGAAAAGAGAGACAGACTCTGATCTCTGACTTGTTTATAAGTCACATGATTATAACATCTATCCACTGCCTGGAGGCGCCCTCTGCTGCTCACTAACAACTGTTACACTCACACTACACAATGACATGCAAATATACACACACTGCTCTCCCTCCCTCTGCTGTGTGATTGTATCTATCGTCTGCTAATGTGCATAGAGGGTTTTTTTCTGTGTAATCAAAATTTGGCTCATAAGCTTATATGAGCTTATTCGAGCGTGATTCTGATAACTATGTTTTTTCTCTCTGCCTATTGTGTTCCCCCCCCCCCCTCCCCCCTTTACCCCCACTGCAGACAGGCGCCTCTATGGCTGCCGTGTCATTGGATGCGCCTAATGTGCGCGCCCAATGTCAAGTCAAATTCCTTGTGTGTTTACTTGTAAATATACTTGGCAATAAAGCTGATTCTGATTCTGATTCTGATTCTGATCCACATGCAATTTTTGCGCGGCCCAGACAACTTCGCCGTCCCGGGCCGGCACTTGCTACTCCCACCCCCTCCCTCCCCCTCCTCCGCTTGCACAGAGCTTTTCCCGCAGCTCGCTACCAAAGCCAGACGATCGAGGCCTCAGCCCCCCGCTGAGCCCTCTGGGGGGGAGTAGTGTGGGTGACCCCCACAGCCTACAGATAAGCAGAGCGCTCAGCTGGAGCTGAGAAGTTGGGCAACTGGCTGATCACCACATCCGACAGCTTCTCCACAAACGGCACCTGCTGCGGGGTTTCAAATTGCCAGTTGCTGGATCATGGCTTTCGAAGACTGCCCCCCTTTTTAGAGACGCATTACAAAGTAAAGCGTTGCAGTAATCTGATTACTGTTCGGTGTAACGCAGTAATGTAAAGTGTTAGTCTGATAAATATAGTAATCCTGTGTTGTTAATTCCAGAGCTCTTCCGCTCCGACATTCATGTAAGTTATCCTCTTAATTAATTACTGCCCTTCCTCTCCGCTCCAGTTCCGCCTGGAGTGCGTGGGGCATCTCTCCCTAGCCAACGAAGTTTGTAGCCGGTTGCCTCATTATTATTGTTGCGTGAATTGGCCTATAATAAAATATTTGTCATAAGGTACAGGAATTATTTATTTTATTTAATAGTGGGTGTGAAAGGGGGCGGAGTTAAACCATCACTTTTACACCCGCTAAATTAAATAAAAGCACTCGTAAAAGGGGCACCAGTCCTAACGGACAATAATATTAACTTTAATTTTAATTAATTTTGTACCTTCAATTACTTAATGAATCAGTCTCAAAATTTCAGTGAGTTCTTTTCCTGTCGTGATTAGGAAACATGTATATGCGAAAGGAAAACGCTTTAACTTCTCTCATTTACCCTTTTATTAAACTCATTCAGGTTACATGGCATGGCGTTCAAAGGATGGATAAGCAGATTCAGATGATAACAGCGTAAGATATCACATCAACTGATATTGGATTCCTGAACATAAAATCCAGCGTTACACCTCTGTAGAACCAAGGAGGAACCAGACTTATGTTTCAACGGTAAATGAGGCTGAAATGTTTTAACAAAACAACGCAATTTTATGGGGAAAATTCATAAGCTAATTATCTAAAAATGACTTCTGAATTAATCTACAAAAATTTAAGGGCAGTTACTTAAAAATGACAAAGAGTTTTCCTTCAGTTTATAGCTTTATCCTGTGGCTGAGAGACTAATTGAGCCCTGAAATACGGGCCATATTCAATTGTAATTTAATTGTTAGGACATCACGTTTTAACCCAGCAGACAGTAAAGTAGGAGCTTCACTCACACAACAGCTGTAGGTCCACGTTTCCGCGGGTCGGTACCGCTGGGTTTTGAAGTTAGGACGTCGGAGGAAGCGGCTGCTGTCCTCACAGCCGTGGAGGTGATAACTCAGCTGGGGGCCCTTCAAGGAGACAGTTGCAGCCGTGGATGGTTTGTCTCAGGGCGGCGTGAAAAGTCCTTGGAAAAGAGTCCAAATTTGAGGTCTCTTGTAGCGGGATAGACCAAAAAAAAAAAAAACTGAAGGAGAAACTTCTCAGTCTCTGTTCACTTTAAATTAGGAAAATTAAAGGTCCACTCTAATGGCGTGAAAAGTCACGAAAAAAAAAATTGAGAAAAACATTTACTAGGATAAGAATGGCTTCTGAGGTGAAGGAAAAAGTTTGAGAATTTGATTCTCTAAAAGAACGAGCTCTAAAGAAAAAAAATGTTTTCTCCTCAGTAACCAGAAAATAACGAAAGACTTGACAAACACAAAGAATAAAACTTCACAGGATCTTGAAACGGTGGAATAAAATCTTCTTCTGAGATCTAGATTACTATTCTGCTTCTTTAATCTTAATTTAGTTCCTAATCTTTCTCAAAATCTCTTTCTTTCTTCTTTCTGTGTTTCTAATTCTTAATTCTCTCACCGTTCTCTTTTTCTGCTGTTCTTGTTACATTGTTACTTCTGTTCTAATCTTCTTCCCTCACTAAAACTAAATCTCAAATCTAACTTCTCTTTTAAAGTTACCTCGCCTGTTGTAAAACTGATGATGTCGATCGCAAGACTGACCAATCGACTTTTTCAAAAGCAGTTTGAAATGGCTGCCATCCAATGTGAGAACATTTCTTTGTTTGAGAGCAGCCAATCAAATGAAGACACCATCCCATGAAATTGCAGAGGGAAAATCAACACTCAGTTCTTATGAAATTAGGTGCTCAATATAAAATCTAACTAAATTAAATGACTTGGCTAATATTTGGTGATCATGCATTTATACCATTACTCCAATATTACCTTTGTTTGAATAACACTCATGAATATAACATTTCTTATACATAATTATAATACATGCATTCATATTTAGATCAAAGCTTAATAGTACAGCAAATCATGGTTGGTGATAAAAGAGGGATGATTTTCAGTGTCCTTAGGATCCAAGAATGAGGATAAGCTGAAAGAAACAATGTTTAGAACAAATTAAAAAGTCATCCTAAGTACTGAAACACATTTCGTAGGTATCCGCTAGGAGGTACTGTTGAGCTGTAGATGATTTCCTTTAGGTCCATGGTATCTGGAGAGGAAACCTGGACAGCATCGGGGCTATAAATCTGTCTGATTAAGCCGTTTATGATCCTTTTAATAGCATTGGTTTCCTGTAAAGGTACGTTATCAAATGCAGTGTTCACGTTGGAGGTCTGGTCTCCTGAGTTTTATGTTCCTTTGAGCCTTTAAAATCAAATTCTGACCCTTACAATCTCTGCAAGAGGCAACTGTTTACATTGGGGTCCTGGGAAAGCAAACATCTTTGGTCAGGCCTGGAAGAGGCCTGCATGAGTCGACATGAAAGCCAGTGATATTCCTGAAAAAGGCAGAAAAGTGGTATTCCTGTATAAGGAATAAAGTGAAATTCCTGTAAAATGGAGAGAAGTGATCTTCTGTCTTGGTTTGAGGAGGCGATGATGCTACATTATTTACTCAGTTTTGGACTGTTACATGGACATTTTGTGTTTTCCCCCTTTTGTCAGTAAACACGTTTACTTACTGCACTTTGGGCTCGCATTAATTCATTGTGTATGTGCATTTACTCACACACATGACATCAAGCCACCACCAAATTGAGCCCAAGCAGTGAAGTGCGTGTCATTTTTTTTTTCACCTATTGTGTGTTTCTTACCTGTTGGAGCTGGCCATGTCTCCGGGTTGTCGACCTCACCCAAGGAAAGGAGGGTTGGCTCCGGGTAGACTCATCTTGGAGGAAGAATGGGCAGTGGACGTTGTCCAGAGCTACGTGGACAAGGCTCTCGATGCTCGGGGACCCAACCAGGTATGGGAGTATTTGCGTGGAGCCATGAGGGTCCTGAAGGCGCATCTCGGACTCAGGAGTTATCCCCAGTATGTGGGACTGTATTCCTCGGTCCATGCGCTCCAGCAAATGTTTCCCAACCTGAGGTTCGAAGCATTTCCCGCTGCGCTGAGGCAAAGGCACACTCCCTGACAGCCGTCCTCCTCTTCTCTCACTTCGCCATCATCACCTCCAGCAGGCATAACACCAATTCCGGCGAGGGCTTACCCAGCCTTGCGGTGGAAGAGTTGTCCAGCCCTGGATCACCGGAGAGGCACCATCTCCTCCTCGCCAGCAGCCTATTCATCATCTAGTGAGATCCATACTGTGGCAGCTCACTCTTCCAGGTTTTTTCCGCCAGCTGTCCCATCAGCCAGCGTATCCTCCCTAGCTGCCGCACAGTCCGTCTCCTCGATGGCTCCTCCCGCTGCTTGGAGGCTCTCCATGCCGTCTCCAGAAGTTCCTGTCTCCATGACGTTGGGGGTGGCCCCTACTTCTTCCATGGTGGGGCCCAAGCTCTCCAGAGCCAGGGAGAGGGACGACCCTCCACACACTACAGCAGCAGGCAACATCCAAGTCCAAGCAAACAGGCAAGTTTTTTTTTCATATTTTCATTCTTCTCCTGTTAATAATGAAAGGTTTTTCCTGATTCCTGGTAGGGAGACTCAGGGAGAGCAGTCCCCTGAGTTCTCCCCACCTGCTGCTTCCATGTATGGCTCACCAGCCCTCTTTCTACTCATTCCTGTTTCCTCCGAGGGTGCTCCAGAACTGAACCGTCAGGACCAGGAGGAGCCAGAGGTCCGGGAGGATCCTTACCCCACAGCAACGGTGAGCTAGATCCCAGCTGCCACGCCGGAGGAATTACCAGTGTGGGCCACTATGGCCGGGAGGATGAAGACTGCAGAGACCATCGAGCCTGCTGCGGAGGCCACTGCAGCAGAGTCAGCGCCTGAGCTGCACCTCCAGGAGGCTGAGCCCGTGGAAACTTCGCCCGGATCATCGGAGTCCTGGATGGTGGTGGAGCTCGAACTAAGGCAAGTGCTCTCTTTTGTCTTCCTTCTTTCCATAATAGACCATTTTTGTGTAGCTCTAGGTGAGGAGAGCCAGCTGCAGCCACATGCTGCTCCTGAACTCGCTTCGCCCTGCTCCACCGCTGCCGGCGACCCTGACCCTTCCTCCTCTGCGTCCGAGTCTTCTTCTAGGGTCGCCGGAGAGAGGTCCACATCGCCGGATGAGACTGGGGATCCAGGCTCGCCACTGGAGGTTATTGTGGCCGTTGCCACCCCTGCTGTGGTCTCCATAGGTCCAGCTCTCCGTCTGCTGAAGGTTGTGGGTCGGGTTCCTCCTCAGTCCAGGTCTCTGGGGGTGCCTGTGATTGATCGCCTCCTGGCTCAGGTTCTCGTACGGGTCGGCTGGCCCAGGGTCAAGATGGTGTTGAGGTCAGCAGTGGCCCAGTCGGGTCCCACCGCGGGTGCAGCAGGGGTCCCTCCAGGCTCCACCGTGGGTGCAACCATGGCTCGGTCAGGGTCCACTGCAGGTGCAGCAGAAGTCCAGCCAGACTCCACTGTGGGTGCAATCATGGCTCGGTTGGGTCCACCATGGGTGCAACGCAGGCCCAGTTGGGGCTGACCGTGGGAGCAATGAGGTCCCGGGAAGTGGCCACCACTGGTGCAACATTGTCCCAGGTCGGGACCACCACAAGTGCAGCCATGGCCCAGCCCGGGTCCACCGCAGGAGCGACAAAGTTCCACTTCCTCGTCGGGACCACCGAGGGTGCTGCCGGCCAGCCCAAGGACACCAGGGTCTCTTTCCCCCTTCCAGAGACCTGGTGGGTGATCCTTCTTTTCCTGCTGGGTATCGTCGTGGTCCATTGGGTCCTGCCACCAGTAACCGCAGGGGTCTCCCTTCCCTGGTCCGGCCACCCACCTCCAAGCCTCCCGGTGGATAGGCCGCTTCCTCGCTCACCCCTCTGGCCCTGGTGGCTCAACGATGCGGGCCGGCCACCTAAGGGACTGGGTCTTCCAGTGGGGGGTCCGCCTGCCAGCCCCTTTCACTTGGCCTGGTGGCTGAAGAACCCCACTCAGCCGCCCAATAAACTGTACCGTTGGGTTAGGTGGCCAGGTTTTCCAGGCAGGCCACCCAACTCACTTTGCCTGGCGGTCCGGCTGGCGTTGGACTTTGATAGGTCACCTGGCCTGGTTCGCATGACTGTTCGTGGGCCCTGGAACTTTGGCTGGCCCCCTGAACTTATGGCCGTTCGTGGGCCTTGGGACTTTGGCCAGTTCCTAGAACTTGGTGACTCTTGGGTTTTGGGGAGGGGTTTACTGTAATTTTGGGGTTGGGAATTTTTGTGTTCCTTGTTTTGTATTGTGTTGTTTTCTCCTTGGTTAATCCCTCCTGACCTGTTTCTCCCACCTCCCGCCCTGGTTAGTTGTGTTGGCCTTATGGGTGGGGGGGGGGGCAGGTTTTCTCTTGTGTTTTGTTTCCTTTTTGTGATGGTACGGTGGGTGTCTAGTATCCACCCCTTGGGGGGGGGGGGCTCCGTCATGTGTGGGGTTGTTCTCGACCCCGCCCATGATCTGTGGCTGGGCTGTAGGTCTTGATTGTTGCTTATTATTTCCAGCTGGCAGATTATTTGAGCCTGGCTCTCTGCCAGTTCTACGGCCATGCCTTATCCTCTCGGTCTCTCTCCTTGCCAGACATTCACCAGCTGTGTCATCACCACACACATTTACACACATGCACGCACGCACTCAGCACACCCTTTCATACACACACACACACACCCACACACACACATTCAGTCACTCATGCACCTGCTCTGCCACACTCCTGTATCTACTTGCCCTCATTAGCGCTCTGTGTACTTATGTGGGGCAGTGTGATCAGTCAGTGTGGCGGCTTAGTCAACATTGGACATCCAGGCTCACTTGTTGTTGGTTCCCTTCCCTTTGGACTGTATGGTGTTGTTAATTCCAGAGCTTTTCCACTCTGACATTCATTTAAGTCATCCTCTTAATTAATTACTCCCCTTCCTCTCCGCTCTGGTTCCACCTGGAGCGCGTGGGACATCTCTCCCTAGCCAACGAAGTTTGTAGCCGGTTGCCTCATTATTATTTACTCAGTTTTGGACTGTTACATGGACATTTTGTGTTTTCCCCCTTTTGTCAATAAACATGTTTACTTACTGCACTTTGGGCTCGCATTAATTCATTGTGTATGCGCATTTATGGACACACATGACAAGTATAAGCAATAAAAATGTGTAGTTTAGACATATAGTTTTACTTATGTGGAAATATGGTACATTTCACTGACGCTATCTGAAAGTAATCCAGAAGTAATCTGTCATTGATTGCTTTTGACAATGAGTATTTAAGTAAAGTAAGGGGTTATGAGGAAAAACAGACACACAGACAGACAGACATATATAGAGTGTGTGGCGGTAATGCGCCTGTAAGCTGGTTGCCAACCGCCAATCAAATCTAAAAGAAGAGGAAGAAGTAAGGGATTACATTTTTAAAAAGTAACTAGCAATTGGTAATGGATTACTTTTTTGAGTAACTACGCCCAATACTGATTGAGATGCACCTGTACTATGTTGTCCTGTATAAACTAACCTTGCAGTCTTCATGGAGATGGAGGGGGTCAGTTTAACAGAGGCAATGGTTTGGGCTCATTTTGCTGACTAGGCGAATGGCCTTTTTATTTTAATTTTTTTTTTTTTTGCAATGATTTAGTCATTTAAATGAAGTTTAAATTATTTATTGAAAGAAATTTTTTTTCATATTTTTGCAAAGATGTTTTTTATTTTGAAGAGATAATCATTTTTCAATGGAAGCTGCTCATTTTTTATTTTATTTTATTTTATTTTTGTCATTGACCTTTACATAATTAATGATGAAGACCATGGTCCCTGTGGCAGTTGATAATTTGTAAAAATCTGTGTGTCAAGCAGTGGCCCTCGTGAGCCACCATAAGACGCCACACTGTCACCAGAGAGTTGTGTTAGTGTCTTTATTTACGGTGAAGTCACAATAATACAAGTTGCTGAGGCTATGACACAAGCAAGTCTACACACAGGGAGGCGTAAGGCTAACAAGCTCACTCACAGGTCCACAGGATAAGACGGTCACACCACAGACGGGCAATGTAGAGTAATCCATATAGTACGATCGCTCCGACGATCAGCGACGGACACTGCTGCAAGGATGCAGCCACTAGCATCGGCTTAAGAAGCCGGCCGCTAACGACCGCAAATGCAGAAAGAGCTGTTCAGGTCTTGACAGCTGAGCGGAAGCCTCCCCGAGCGCTGTCACAATAAGAGCTCGGAGGGCCGGAATAATAACGCCGCTGTCAAGACCTGACAGGAATAGCCCAAGCGCAAATAACATTAGCGCTCGGGTCATAACAGTACCCCTCCCTCAAAGGCGGGCTCCGAACGCCCTTTAACACCTAGCCCCCCCCCCCCCCACACACACACACACACCCACAGGGCGAGTGAATGGAGGAACAGGCAAGGAGGGAGCGAAACAAATACCAACAAGGCCCCAGAAAAAAAACCACATCCCCTGACATACCCATTACATTTCCACAGAAACAACGAAACAAATAGGGCAAGAGTTACAATACACGGGGCACAAACCATACAGAGCATAATTTACCAGACACAGAAGGTTTTCCCACAGTAACCACAGACAAACTGTTTAACTCCAGTATACATGACTTCATGTGGTCTTAAGGAACCCATCTGAGTGAAGGTCCTTCCACGCAGTTCACACACAAACCCCTAAGTGCCACAATGGATCAGTTTATGCTTCTAAGTACCCAAGTGCATGAAACCTCTGCCGCATTCTTCACAAAAGTACCGTTTAACCCCCCCAAAAAAACATCATCTTCGAACACCAGAGTGCCTATGAAACCCCACAAAGTAACATACTATATATCAAGCCACTGGTTTTTTATTCCAATGTAGTGTTAAATTTTACATAACACAAAGGCAAAAGCAACGTGACAACCGCAGTAACGAAGAAAGAGGCGGAAAAGGTTGTTGTGATAACAAATACAACGTCTTAAATGGCTTGAGTTTAGTCAGACAAACTTAATATGTACTGTACAGCACACACATGCACGTTACCATTGGGACGTGTTGAATAAAGACCATCAACACAGCATCATTATTTACAAGACCATTCTATATACACATGTGCCTGCTGTGAAAAGTGGCTGTCCTGCACAAACACAGCATTACATTTAATGGAATAGGTAGTCCTCTTGTTTCATCAACATACACATGCGGCAATCTTATTGTTCCAAAAGACCCTCACACCGAACAGTCCAAACAGACAATGGCAGGCAGAGACCAAACGCCCCAGGCAAAGTTCCGGCGGTCTCCCTGCGTCCGATGGCCGACGGGTGGTCACGGGAAACAGTACATGGTCGGGCAGCCTGACCCAGTCCCAGGCCCCGAGAGTCAAGTCCTCCGGCGGCCGTACCAGGCCACCCAGTAACAAACACAGTTCATCGGGTGGCCGGCCGAAGGCGCCGAACAGGCAAAACAGCTCCTCGGGTGGCCGAGCTGCATCCCTCAGCCACCAGAGCCATGGAGAAACAGCATGCGGTGGCCTCCCCGATGAAGAAACTACATGGGAGCGCCAGCCTGCAGGAAGAAAACCTCCAACGGCTCCCAGCGCTGACGACCCGAGCCGGTGGCTCCTGAGAGGGGAATAATCGTGATGATGAGCCCACATCACATCAGGCAGCAAAGGGTCTGCGGCTCCTCCACCGACCTCGATCCACACTGATGCGACCGTTGAAGCTCCACCTGCATCGGATCCCGATTGAGTCACAGCTGCACCCGCATCGGACCCCAATTGGGTCACAGCAGCACCTACGTCGGACCCCCACTGGACCTTGTCGGACCCCGATTGGGTCGCAGCTGCACCCGCGTCGGACCCCCGCTGGGTCTCGTCAGACCCCGATTGGGTCACTGCAGCACCCACGTCAGACCCCCACTGGACCTCGTCGGACCCCGATTGGGTCACAGCTGCACCCACGTCGGACCCCGATTGGGTCACAGCAGCACCTGCGTCAGACCCCAATTGGACCTCGTCAGATCCCGATTGGGTCACAGCTGCACCTGCGTCGTACCCCCGCTGGGTCACAGCTGCCCCCGCGTTGGACCCCGACTGGGCCTCGTCGGACCCCGACTGGGTCGGCACTGCATCGGCGACAACCTCCACCCCCGAACTTGGGACCTCCTGTACCGCATTCTCGACAGATTCCAAGCCGGCGACACTGTGAAGAGGCTCAGAGGAACAGAGAGGACCGGGATCAGTATCCCCGGCAGCGCCAGAGCCCAGCGAGACGAGTTTGGGCGCAGCAGACAGCTGCCCCTCGCTCGCCTTCCCGCGACGCAGGCAAAAATGCTCTAACACACCACAAAGGAAAACAAAGAAGAGCACTTGCCTGCACTCGGGCTCTGGAGCCGTCCAGGACTCCGTCGATCCAGGTTCGGGTAGAAGCTCATCATTGGGCTCCCACTCAGCTGCGTCAGGCTCCGCAGCCGGCATGATGGTCTCTGCAGCCGGATCCTCTCGCGCTGATGTCCACACCGATAACCCGCACGGCGTGGCGGCAGGGGACCCTCGACCCGCTGGCTCAGGCTGCTCCTCCGTGGAGACCTGGGGACGCTTCCTCATCAGCTCAGG
Organism: Pholidichthys leucotaenia; assembly: GCA_020510985.1. Taxonomy (NCBI): domain Eukaryota; kingdom Metazoa; phylum Chordata; class Actinopteri; order Cichliformes; family Pholidichthyidae; genus Pholidichthys; species Pholidichthys leucotaenia. Next base: position 168,892,711 of record CM035847.1, on the reverse strand, counting down.
CTCCACACCACAGTCCGCTCTTCTCCTCTGTCCAAAACGTGGCTGCGAGGCCGGGATTATTCCCTGAGCCGCAGGCCTCCTCCTCGTTCGATGACATAGACCTAACGCCGAGGACCGCTCAGCGGAGGAAGACACAGAGGCAGCAGATTCAGTAAAGATGACTACAGCTGGTGGTGGGAGCTCGGGGGGCTGCAAACCCTGAACTCCACCCCCAGGAGTCAGACAAGACAGATCACTATTATAAGTAGGGGAGTGAACATGAACTTGCCTGTCTCCCGGAGGGAGGGTGGTGCCAGCTGTAGGGGGCATTGCGCCTTCCTTCTCCCGCTGGATGGTAACAGAGGGCTGCCCAGGAGGACAAAGGGGAACCACTCTCAACGACCCATGGACGGAGCTCGCCGAAGCAGGACTCTTGTCACACACAGCAGCTGGCTGGTTGATTGGGTCACTCCGGTGGCCCGGAACTGGATCCGGAACAGGAGCTTGCTGGGGCTGCCCTTGGCCGCGGCGCCGACGTCTACGATGACCCCTGGGTGGTGCGAACTCCTGGAGTGGATCGAGGACAGGAACGGGATCCCAAAGCGAGGAGCATGAACACCTCCTCCTCTGCTTCTTGCCGTATTCCTCCTCCACCATACGGAGTATCTCGCGTTGCGCGGCAATGTCATCCCTCTTCGCGGCGACTTCTGGGTGGTCGGCGTAGCGGGGAGGAAGATGATTGAGCAAGTCCTCAGTACAGTCCAGGTACCAGAGTACGCTGCGGTCGTAGTCGAGGAGGGAAGCAGAGATGAGCGTCTCATCCACATACTCCAGGGCGTCCGCCAGCTCATGGCTTGGACTCCGAGCGTGGACCCTCCACGACGGCATTCCTCCAACACACCGTACCCAGACAAGAAAAAAGGGCAATGGCCAATTAACACAACTTCACTGTTGAAAGGCGTCTCGGGTTGGCGTCACCGTAAAAACGCTGTTTTTGGCAGCAGTGTACTGTCAAGCGGTGGCCCTCGCGAGCCACCATAAGACGCCACACCATCACCAGAGAGTTGTGTTAGTGTCTTTATTTATGGTGAAGTCACAATAATACAAGCCGCTGAGGCTATGACACAAGCAAGTCTACACACAGGGAGGCGTAAGGCTAACAAGCTCACTCACGGGTCCACAGGATAAGACGGTCACACCACAGACGGGCAATGTAGAGTAATCCATATAGTACGATCGCTCCGACGATCAGCGACGGACACTGCTGCAAGGATGCAGCCGCTAGCGTCGGCTTAAGAAGCTGGCCGCTAACGACCGCAAATGCAGAACAGCTGTTCGGGTCTTGACAGCTGAGCGGAAGCCTCCCCGAGCGCTGTCACAATAACAGCTCGGACAGCCAGAATAATAACGCCGCTGTCAAGACTTGACAGAAATAGCCCAAGCGCAAATAACATTAGCGCTTGGGCCATAACACTGTGAGGTATTAAATATGTCCATGAGTGTATCCACCTTATTCCTAGGCCCCATGATGCCTTGCGTCAATTATGGTAGCAACTTATGGGACTAGTTTAGAACGTGCGGTTGTCACTGAAATGGGACACTTTTCCTTGTTAAAAAACAATGACTTTGGCATCAAAAATGTGGGAACATGGCCTTTTGCACCTCAAAAACAGTAATATAATCATACCAATTCCCATGACTATGGAGGGATAGTAAGATGACCCTAAAAAGTGGCCTCGCAGATACTAGCGCCGCTGCTAAGATGCTAATGTTGTAAACAAATAAAAGCTCTGAGATATAGCAATGTTTCCACCACAATAAAGTCGGCTGCATTTTGTTAAATATGTTGGACATAATCAAATTTACCTTAGAGCAGATGTCCGCCACAACACCATGCTTAGCTGTCGTCTGTCACCGTGTGGCAGACGCCACAACACCATGCTTGGCTGTCATGGTATATACAGACAGCTGCAGCTGTTCGTTTTACTCTGAAATTAAAATGTTTATGCTGCTGTCATGCCATAAATGCTTGTTATTTAATGTTAGAATAATTTTGAGCATAAATTATTCAATGTCAAAGATCAGGCGGAATATTGGATTTAGGTACATTTATTATAAAAATAAATGAAAGAAAAATTACAGTTCAAATTTAACCTGAAAAGGCCATTTTTGAGGGAGAGATTACAAAGCATGGCCTTCCGCACACACTAACTAACTAACTAACTAACTAACCTGCACTTATATAGCGCTTTTCTAGTCACAAAGACCACTCAAAGCGCTTTCATTAATACTAACCCTCTATTCTAAGGGCCTATAGGAAACAGATATCTAGGGACAATTTAGAACAGCCAATTAACCTAACATGCATGTTTTTGGCATGTGGGAGGAAACCGGAGAAATCCCGGAGTAAACCCACGCAACACGGGGAGAACATGCAAACTCCACACAGATCACTGTTGGTCGGGGGCTGGGATCGAACCCACGATCCCACGATCCCCACAATCCCCCGGCCAAGGGTAAACTGTGCTGCCGCAGTGCTAACCACTGCGCCACCGTGCAGCCCACACATAGAATCTCTCCCTCAAAAATGGCCATTTGAGGTTAAATTTGAACTGTAACTTTTCTTTTATTTATTTTTATAATAAAATGTACCTAAATCCAATATTCCGCCTGATCTTTGACATTGAATAATTTATGCTCAAAATTATTCTAACATTTTGGCGTTCTGAACAGCGGATCCACATATCTCCATCTTTCCGGCTTCTCTGCCCGATTTCAGCAAGTGCACAGCTGATGAAAGACCTTCCCAGGCTGGGTACAAGGCTCAGTGTTACTTCAGTGAAGGCATTTCGAACCGGGGCACTGGAACCGGCTGGGTGACGGATCTGAGAATTTATGCTCAAAATTATTCTAACATTTAACTTAACACGTACAGACATTTTCTGACAATTGTTCAGAATTTTATTGACCTATATTTTGTGATAATTTAAAAATTAATGCATGCTGAAGTCCATATCATTCCAAGGCAGTGCAATGAATGCAAACCCCCCCCCCCCAAAAACTATTTGATATCTTTCTTAAATCGTTAAACCTTAGGAAGCAAACTGTTATTATTTTTTATTTATTATTTTACTTCATGCAGCCTTCATTCTGGTGACATATATAACACATAAACGTCAGATCTGTGACATTCATACAAGTGAAAACATACCTGCTGTGCTCTTGTGTCTGTCCTGTGTCTGTACCACCGATCACATGAACAGTCTGTAGTGTTGCTTGTGGGACATGTTATGGTGTTACACGGGTGGTGACGTCACCCGAAGTGTAAGAGAGCAGTGCGGCAGAGGGGCGGTCTCTTGACCACCTCTCTGCCTAGCGGGAGCGTCTGTCTGGATAACAGTGAGGACCTACATTAATAAAGTCCTGTGTAGTTCACCACTCGCCTCATTATTCACCTACGTTTTATAGACATAACATTTGGCGACGAGGATAAAGTATGGAAATTGGCATGTCTTCTTTTCGGCCGCTTTTGGAGTCTCCGGAAGAGCCTCCGGTGCCTTGGGCGAGATGGTTCGCTGTCTTCCAGAAACTTGGTGGCATTAAACCTGGGCGAATTGAAAAAGGTACAGACATGGGCGATTGCAATTCATAATTGTGCCCTTCAGAGGTAAAGTGGGCTATCCCACATTTTTAACCCCTACTCTCTTATTGTTGTGAATATGTGATTTAAATATATTTTCATATTTAAGTCACACCTTGAAGGTAATTATAGGGGGTAACTTTTTAATGATATAGGCACACTGATTTTTTGAGAATATTTCAACTTTAGAGCTCATTTTCTCAAAATAATGGTTTTGTGGGATAGCCCACTTTACCTCTGAAGGGCACAATTTAGGTATGGAAGGACAACGTATCCTTGCTACCTTGGGAGATAGCGATAGCTTGCAGGCGCGCAACATTTTTGCGCGCCTGCAAACGTCATCGTCAGGAGGATCCAATTCTGGCAGTGCCACCAGCAGACGGGGGAGTCAGTTCAGCACTATGTTGCAGACCTGTAGCAGCTGGCTGGAGAATGCCAATTTGGTGATTTAGAGGAAGAAATGGTCCACGACCAGCTGGCAGAGCACACGCTGTGCTCGTCAGCATGGTCGAAACTACTGACACACTCCGGCGAATTGACTCTGGCCACGGCTGTGGAAATAGCTCAACAGTGAGAAGCAGCGGACAAGTTATCACACAACCTCAGTGAAAGAGCTTCGCTCCACCGTTATAGCTCACAATCGACGGCGCAGGCTGTGGATCCAGACAGTGAGGACAGTGAGTATGAGGAATGCGCTGCAGCTGTGAAAATGAGGTCCGCCCCAGGATCGCCCAAATGTTTGGGTTGCGGGTCCACTAAGCACCGATATAAGGCTAGAGAGTGTCCAGTGAGAGGTAAACGCTGTGGCAAGTGCAGACTCCTGCATCACTTTGCCAGGGCCTGTAATAGGTTCGAGCAAGGGGAATGGCAACACAAAGTGGATACCCCTGCTCCAACTCCCACAGCTATCCACACCGTTTCCCCGGACACCGACGGTCATGTGTATTGTACGGTGGAACTGGACGGAGTGGAGGTACCATTACTGGTTGACACGGGCGCAGTGAGGTTGGTGTTGAGTTGGCCAACCATGCAGAGTTTCTTCCTGTACCATCAGGTGAGAGGTCATCTGAAACCGTTATGTGGCTATGGAGGAAGGAGGCTGTCCATTGTGGTTTCAGTAGAGCTGACAGCCCGATGCAAGTCAGCAGTGGTCAGTGATCTGAAGCTTATAGTGACTGGCGGTGGCGAGAATGTGATCGGCTGGGACCTCTTCTATGGACTGGGGTTTTCCATCAGCAGTGTTGGTGAGGAGTGGTCGGGCTGCAGTTTGTGGGACCGACCAGTGCCGCAAGTGGTGGATGATGAAGTATGGGATGAACCTTGACCTAGTAGTCTGGAAAGTGAACAGTATCAACCCCATCCAGAGCCATTGTGGGAGGGTTCCTGTGCCAGAGCCCAAGTTGCCGTAGCTGAGAGAACCGGGCAGTGCCGTGGGAAGCCCGTGACGGCGGATGGAGCCCAATGGAGGACTCATCTTGCTTCTGGAGTTCGGCTGGGAGGAAATGAGAAACAGGGGTCACAACGGCTTCGCCAGCATCTCAAATGAAAGCGAGCGGGACAGGACCGGCTGGCACGGTTAAACGACGTGCCACACAGGAACACTGGAAGCCGAGTAAGGCTCCTCTGGGGATCGCTGATTTGGTCCGATCCAGAGAGAAGGCCCGGTTAAGAGGGGTTCATAGGAAGCGAAAACGACAGGAGGACCAGGGGCGGCTGCAGGTGGTAGCTGTTCGGGAGGACGGTTATCTCCAGCTGTGCGATGGTACGGAGAGGCATCCCAATGAGCTACTGTGCATCTACAAGGAGGGAGAGTTGTCTCGGCACCGATGTTGATCCTCTCTGATTGCCAAGAAAAAATGATGCTCTGGTCAGGACCCACCTGACGGGTCTCTGGGGGGGTGGGCTCTCTATGGTAACTGACTGGTTATTTGGGGGGCAATGTGTTTAAACTGTGTTACTGTTGATTGCCCGAGTTCAGTATGTTTGCATGGTAGTAAGAATAATACTTTGGATATGTGTTTGATAATAGTGAGGATTGCTTTGAATTAGTTGTTTATTTTAGGAGCACGGCACCTTTTATGTTTGAAAGACTGTATTAATAAAGACGGCAGAATAAGTCATCTGGCCATGTGGGGGTGGGACGGCAGTCCACCTGTTCCCCCCTAGCTATAGTTGTTTGTGTAAACGTTGTAGGGCCTTACAAATTTTCTGTTTACTATAGAGTGTGATTCAGGTTCCAAATTGGGGAGGGTTTTGATTGTGTGTATGTTTTGGACTTTTTTGAAAGCGGGGGGAAAATATAGTGTCGCTTGTGGGACACGTTTTGGTGTTACACGGGTGGTGACGTCACCCGAAGAGAGCTGTGTGGCAGAGGGGGAGTCTCTTGACCACCTCTCTGCCTAGCAGGAGCGTCTGTCTGGATAACAGTGAGCACCTAGTAAAGTCCTGTGTAGTTCACCACTCACCTCATTATTCACCTACGTTTTATAGACATAACACAGTCCTTTTCCATTTTCAGTGCATCATCTACGTATTGCCAGTGAGAAGCCTCCATTTATACAGTCTATGGCACAACCACGAACACCAGCAATAAGTACCAGAACTATGCCAAAACATTCTAGACGTAGTAAAATTATTACCGTTGCAGAGTAAACTAGTTAGAAAATGAAACTCACTCACTGGGAGACAGGAGGACCGGGAACTCTTCAGCTGAATCAGGTTTTTGGAGTTATTTACCCTCGGTTTCCGGCCACAAACATCCTAGCAAGCTAGCTAGCAATGTAAACACGGGATCATCTGTGAAGTGTTGGAGGCTTGAGACATCATTTTCAGGTGAGCCCCCGGTCAGATAATGTAAACATAAGCATGACATTATTTTGGGAATTTCCACAGCAGATTGAACACAGCTGCAGAAGTTTTAAAGACAACTTCGCCTAGTCTGCACTTCACTATCCATGTCTGTTGGCGTGTTTACATAGAGTTATAATGTAATTGTGCTGCACAAAAAATTCACCTGTTCACGTTTGGTGTGAATGCACCTTTACTCTCCCCGGGGGGTGCATAGAACCAACAGTCCCGTCTGATACCCCCCGGTGACACCTCCTTCTTTGGTCCATTGTCCTCCTCTTCCCTCTGTCCTCTCTGGGTGGAGAACCCCCTCCCCCATGCCCTCACACAGCCCCCCCCCCCCCGAACACCCAGAAGGGGCACTAACCCCCCCCCCCCCCCCCCGTCCTTTGGGCTTGAGCCAGCGCCCATAGCGGCTGTAGCGGGGGTCGCTGATCCAGTCGAACTGCCCTGCTGGTGAGGTGTACCGGAGGGCACGTCAGCCTGTAGAGGGAAAGGGGGGGGGGACACATTAACTTCGTGAGCGCAGGTCCCTGCCGAGGGATCAACACTTTGCGGAGCCACCAATGGTGGTCGTCCGCGCTGGGGAGCTTGGGCCAACACCACCTGCTCGTCTGCCAACACAAAAGTGGGCTTCAGCCTGTTGATGTAGACAGTCTCCCTACGTCCCCCCAAGTCTAACACAAAATGCTTCTCCCCAGGTTCCAACACCCTAAACGGTCCATCGTACGGTGGTCGCAGCGGGGTCCAGTGCACATCGTCCCTGACAAACACAAAACTGGCGTTCTGCAAACTTCTTGGGATGAATATGTGGGGAAAACAACGGTGGGCCGGGCCCAGTACGCTCACAGCCTTCGTCCTGTGTAAAAATTGCACTGGCGGACCAGCCTCGGGTGTGGGGTTTTCCGGTAAAAACTCTCCAGGGATCCACAGCGGCTGGTGTCTGTGAGCGAAGCTCTGAGCGCTGCTTTAAGTAATCTATGAAAACGCTCACATAACCCGTTAGCCTGGGGGTTGTACGTGGTAGTGCAATGAATTTTGACCCCAGGCTCTGAGCCATCGCAGACCAGAGTTCTGAAACAAATTGTGGACCCCTGTCGGACGTGATGTCCGATGGAGATCCAAAACGTGCAACCCAAACGGAAAAAAAAAAAGCGCTCACCACTCCCATGGCCGTGGTAGAAACCAGCGGGACCAATTCAGGCTAACGCGTGATGCGGTCCACGACTGTCAAAAGGTGCATGAAACCTTGCAATGGCGGGAGGGGTCCCACCAAATCCACATGGAAGTGGTTGAACCTCCTAGCCAGGATTTGGAACAGCTCAAGGGGGGGCTCTGGTGTGCTTGTGCACTTTGGCTCGCTGACACGTGATGCAAGCTGCGGCCCACTATTTCACGTCTTTGCGCAAGCGTGGCCAGACAAATTTTGCCCCCACTAGCTTCACTGAAGCGTACACTCCCAGATGCGAAAGGGAGTGGACCGACTCAAAAACGCGATGGCACCAAGAGCTCGGAACCACCGGGCATGGGCGGCTGGTGGAGACATCACAGAGCAAGGGAGGGCACCCTTCTTGCACCACCCTGCTCTCCAGCCTTAACCCAGTTGGCGTGGACTGGAGCGCGCAAATGTCTGCATCCCCGGCTTGCTCCGTGGCCATGGCGGGGAAATCTATCCCCATGTAGACCGGACAATTAACGCGTGTGACAGGCAATTGGCCATGACGTTGAGTTTACCGGCAGCGTGTTGAATGTCAGTAGTAAACTCTGAAATTGCGGCCAAATGCTGTTGCTGCCAGGCTGACCACGGTTCTGAGGTCTTGGACATCGCGTGCGTCAGCGGCTTATGGTCCACGAACACGGTGAACTCGCACCCCTCCAGCCAGAACTGGAAATGGTGCGTCGCCAGGTGGAGAGTCAGCAATTCTCTATCGAATGTGCTGTACTAGTCCAGCTAAAAAATGCGAGTGGCTGCAACGAACCTGAGAAGCACTGCTCCACCACTGTCCCTGTGGCAACATCAGATGCATCCATCGTGAGCACTGTCCATGCAGACTGATCCGGGTGGGCTAACAATGTGGCATCCGCAAGCGCTGTTTTGGCATTTGTAAAAGCCTGGTCTTGCTCGGTAGTCCAATCGATGTTTTCCGCAGGCTTGTTTTTCTTAAGTGCAGCATACAACGGCTGCATCAGTTGGGCTGCCCGGGGAAGGAAACGGTTATAAAAATTTACCATTTCCAAAAACTCCTGTAGTGCCCTCACGGTCTGCGGGCACAGAAAGTCCGACACAGTGCGCACCTTGTCGGGTAACGGGATCGCGCTCTCCGGTGAAATGTGGTGGCTCAAAGTGTCAATCACTGACACACCGAACTGGCAATTTGCCAGGTTAACTATCAGCCCATGTGCTTCCAACCTCTGGAAAACTGTCTTGAGATGGGCGATGTACTCCTCCTCAGATGCGCTGGCTACCAGAATGTCATCTAAGTAGACAAAAACAAAGGACAAGTCGTGAAGCACTGCATCCATCATCCTCTGGAAGGGCTGCGCCGCACCTTTTAATCTAAACAGCATGCGTAAAAACTCAAAAAGGCCAAAAGGAGTTGTTACAGCTGTTTTTGGAACGTCTTCCGCGTGCACTGGGACCTGGTGGTAACTGCGGACCAGATCCACTTTGGAAAAAATACACGCCTCAGCCAGGTGTACAGAAAAATCCTGGATATGTGGAATAGGATAGCAATCGTGTTCTGTGGCGTTGTTCAAGCACCGGAAATTGCCGCAAGGTCACCACGACCCCATCGACTTTAGGCATCATGTGTAGCAGTGATGCCCACGGGCTGTTGGAGCGCCTGACGATGCCCAACTGTTCTAAGTTGGCGAACTCCTCGCTCGCGCTGGCCAGTTTAGCTGCGTCCAGGCGCCGAGGTCGCGCGAATACCGGCAGCCCTTTTGTAGTTATGAAATGTTCGACCCTGTGCTTTGTTATCATAGCTGGAAACGTCGGGACCGTGAGTGCTGGGAACTGTGCGAGTAACTGTTGGTACTTACCCCCTGGAGCTATAATGTTAGCCAGTGTTGTCGATCCAGCTCCCTGAGCTGTACAGGGCAAAGAGACAAAACAGACAGCATCCACTAATCTCCTATTAGCAACATCAACTAATAACCCATAAGCACATAAAAAGTCTGTGCCTAAAATGGGGCCGGAACATACAGCTATCACAAAGTCCCACTGAATGTTACGTCCGTGTAAGCATATCGTCAGTGTCCGTTCACCAAATGTCCTGATGGTGGATCCGTTGGCGGCCGTGAGCTCGGGACTGCTGTGTCTTGCCACCCTGTCTGCATTGACCGGCAGGATGAGGCTCTTCTGGGAGCCGAAATTCAACAAAAACCGTCTCCCCGAACGTGTGTCTGTGACATAAAGCAGTCTGTTCCAGTCGCCATTGGTTGCAGCTGCCACTGAATTCCAAACGTGCCGTCTTCCCGGTTTCTTGAATTGGCGTGGCCACAGGCAGCGTTTGGCATTCGAGCCAAGACGGCGATGATAAAAACAGATCGCCCTGTTCCTTCGTCTTCTGGTGTCTGTCCCGGCTACCACGAATGGCTCCTCGACTTCGCTGGAGTCCCTCATGGATGCCAGTGCCACTGTCTGCACGCTGGGAGCTCTGGTCACCAAGATGATACGGTCCGCTTCCTGCACCAGGGCGCAGTAATCCTTGGGCACCAGCCGCGGCAAGTTGGCCAGGATCGCCCTCGCTGTAGCCAGTAGGTTCCTGAGGAACAAATGGGTGAGCAGGAAAGATTCATCGTCCTTCCCCCTCAGCGCCAACATGCTCTCCCTCAGCTCCACTGCTGACTTGTCCCCTAACTCCAAATGCGTTAGGATCCTCTCTGCCCTCTCACTGTCAAAAAGGGTATAGCGCTGGAGAAGCACCCTCTTGAGCGCTTCATATTTTCCCTGGGCCGGCGGTTCCTGGAGCAGGCTCGTCACCTGTTGCGTGGTGCGCGCATCCAGCACAGTGACCACGTAGTAATATCTGGTATCGTCCGTTGTTATCCCGCAGTGTGCAAACTGGGCTTCTATGTGCAAGAACCACGCAGTTGGGTTGTGAAGCTAGAAGTCTGGGAGCTCGACTGAGATCATGCACGCGGCGCTGGTGCTCTCCCTCCAGGCGGTCTCCGGGGCTGTGCTCGCTCACTTTCCATGGCACATCTTGGGTTACCAATGTGGAGAAAGGAGGCAGGCGAGGCAATGAGCTGGATGACACAGAAACTTTATTCCTTCTCCAACATAAGTTACAGCAAAAGAGAGTCCCGGGTCTCTGTGCATTCCTCTTTTATATCTTTATTCCCATGCATCGAGACCCGGAACTTCTGACCAAACACGTTGTATGAACAAAGAATTGTGTGGCACATTAACATAACATAATGCCGGCACCGCACCAACACCTTTCTTCTTTCCGCGACTCCGACATCTCTTACTCTCCCCAGGGGTTGCATAGAACCAACAGTCCCATCTGACACCTCCTCTTTCAGTCCATTGTCCTCCTCTTCCCTCTGCCCTCTCTTGGTGGAGAAACCCCCACCCCATGCCCCCACAGCATTATATTTAAAACTATTAGCATGAAAGAAAAAATAGCTTGTTGCATTCACTTAGCTCAAATATGTTAAAAATAAGCACATCCATCCATCTTCTACCGCTTTTCTGGAGGTCCGGGTCGTGCAGGCAGCAGTTCAAGCAGAGAAGCGCAGACTTCCCTCTCCCCAGCCACCTGCTCCAGCTCTTCAGAGAGGATACCAAGGCGTTCCCAGACCAGCTGGGAGACATAGTCTCTCCACCGAGTCCAGGGTCTGCCCCGAGGTCTCCTCCCAGTGGGACGTGCCTGAAACACCTCAAGTGGGGTGCGCCCTCCAGTGGGCTCACCACCTGCAGGAGGGATCATGGGGTCCGGTGCTATGTGGATTAGGTGGCGGTCAAACGAGGAGACCTTGGCGGACTGATCCCAAGCTTTCTTCTAAAAATAAGCCTTAAGTGTCAAAAATGCTAGTTTACATGCTAAATTAGCAGAATCTTGAAAAAAAATTAGCATATTAGGTAAAAATAGTTTTACACTGCAGGAAATTAGCTTAAAGATGCTCAATATAAGCTTAAAATTGAAAAAATGGTAGCTTACATGCTCAAATAGGCTAATCTTGACAAACGTTAGCATAAAAGCAGAAGTAGCTTAATGTCACAGGAAGTTAGCATAAAGATGTTAAATATTAGCCTAAAATATATTAAAAAAATGCTAGCTTACAAAATAAAATAGCATATTTAAAAATATTAGCATAAAAGAAGAAATACCTGATAGTTGCCAGAAGTTAGCTTAAATACATCAAAAATTAGCCTAAAATGGACTTCCGGTCTGGACGCCATGGTGATAGCAACCTAACGGTGAAACTCCCAGACTCAATCCAAGGAAAACCTCCTCAAAATCAGACCTAACGGATTTTTGGAAGATTAAAATTCAAAAGACAATAACACCATGCCTAACCAAAAGCAGAGGAAACTGACATTCCCCAGATCAGGACGCACAGCAGCCGCAGAATCTGAACCGGAGGACCTCCGTTCAGAAGACGAGTGCCTGGGCCTAGCTAACAAAAGGATTAGCTTGAAATCGCTATTTGACGAATTACGACGATTTCGGGCCGAATTTCTTGAATTCAGAGAGGATCTAAAAAAGGCGAACAGCAGATTGGACCAGGCCGAAAACCGAATCTTGGAAGCTGAAGACAGAATAAAAGTGCTTGAAGATTCTGTACTGGATTTACACAGAAAACAATCAAGGCTGGAGGCTAAGCTAGCCGACCAAGAAGGAAAACAGAGACGGGACAACATCAGAATTCACGGTCTGAAAGAAGGAACTGAAGATGGTTTCAACACAGTGGCAGAATGCGTGGAATCCTTATTGAGAGAGAAGTTGGATATTCCACAATCCACCGATTTGAAGATAGAAAAGGCACATCGCACATTAGCCGCAAAGCCAGCCCCGGAAGCGCCCCCACGTTCAGTGTTGGTAAGATTCTCCGACTTCAAAATAAAACAAGAAGTTGTAAGACGGGCTTGGCAGAAGAAAGGATTTATGCATCAAGAAAGAAAAGTCTTCGTGGAACACGATTACGCCCCTGAAGTTCTTAAAAAGCGACGGGAATATAACGACGCCAAAAAGGTTTTACGGGAAAAGAATCTACGCTTTCAGACGCCATTTCCGGCGAAGCTAAGGGTCTTTTACAGGGAAGAGTCATGTCTCTACAATTCAGCGGAAGAAGCAACATCTGACATGGCAAGAAGAGGACTCCCGGTAACGGTGTTTAAACCCGCAGCGGATCTGAGCGTGAAAATCAGAGCTCAAACGTGGTCCACTCAGAGACCTTCAAAATCCACGGGCCAGCAGCGGGAACACCCAGCCCCAGAGCTACAAAGATAAGCTTTCCAGTACCAGAAAGGAATAGCGACCTTTTTGGGTTTTTTTTTTTCTCTTTCTCTCTACAGTCACTCTGCACTTCCACCCCCCCTCCTACAAGGTAACAAACATTAAAGAAGATGCAGAATCAGCATGTGGTAAAACCTTTCATGGAGCAGTTTTAGCATTAGAAACAAATGTCTTCTTAATTTAAAGGGGAAAAAAAAAAATCATGTTAAAATAGAAATGTAACAATGACCCACTGTTCTCCCCACACTAACAAATACTGTATTAGAGTGAATGTTTGCTGTGATGGGGGTGGGAGGGTGCACACAAGCTCATAGAGTATAGGCATAAAAAAAAAAAAAAAAATCATTACAAATTCGGATTGGGATCTGAAATTCACGTTAAAAACATGGGACAACTTACAGGAGTAAGAGAGGGCCCTCAGCACGTAACAGAGTTTGAGGAATTTCCCTCAGAGCCCATACTCCATCAGGGCTCTTACAGGGTCTTTAAAGAGACCCCAGCTCAGGAAGTTTTTTTGACAGTTTTTTGTTTTAAAGTTTCGTTCATTATGTACTTAATGTTTTTTATGTTCTTAATGATCTTTCAGTTTCTGAGTAGCAAAAAAGAGGGCCACCACACTATTATACTAAATAAGAAAATACAATGGAGAAACAGGGTGTAACCAAAATAGCCTCATATAATGTGAAAGGGATCCTGAATCCAGTTAAAAGATCCAAGATTCTACGCAAAATGAAAAAAGACAAAGCAGAAATAGTATTTTTACAAGAAACCCACCTAACAGACATGGAACACACTAAACTCAGTAGACAAGGGTTTAAAATGATCTCTTCATCTTCATATAAATCAGGGAGGAGGAGGGGAGTAGCGACATTGATATCAACCAAAATTACATTTTAAAAAAAATCAGAACACAAAGATAAAGAAGGGAGGTACAGTTTGGTAACTGGGCGGCTAGAGGGAGAAGATATCACCCTGCTGAATATATATGCACCACCAGGGGCAAAATGGAAATTTTATAAAAATGTATTCGACCTAATGATAACTAAAGCCCAAGGTTTAGTGATATGTGGTGGAGACTTCAATCTAAGACTGAATCCATACTGGGATGCAACAGGTAATTCTTCACATCAAAATAACACCCAAAGTAAGAATACTCGGATGCTACTAAAAGAAATGGGAATCTGTGACGTATGGAGGGAATTCAACCCCAATGTAAAAGATTATACTTTTTATTCAACGCCACATTCATCTTACTCAAGGATTGATTACTTTTTTATGTTTAGTAGAGACATTGGAAGAGTAAAAACATGTAAAATAGGACTGATGGATCTCTCCGACCACAGTCCGATCTATATGGATTTAAACATCCAAAAATCCACAAATAATACATTTTCCTGGAGGTTGAATTCAAGTGTCCTCAAAGGGCCACTGAAAGATGAATTGGAATCAGATATTCTCAGATATTTGGAAGAAAACGATAATGGAGAAGTATCCCCTTTAATACTGTGGGATGCGTGCAAAGCTGTAATAAGGGGAAAAATTATTGCAAAACTGGCAACCCAAAAGAAACTGAGACAAGAAAAACTAACCACACTAGAGTCAGAGCTCAAGAACCTAGAAAAAGAACACAAAGATAACACTCATTCTAATGGCTCGCTCAAGATCAAAGAAATTAAAAATCAAATAAATGAGATCTACACAATAGAAATCCAGAAGAAACTTACATTTCTGAAACAAAAACACTATGAAACAGGCAGTAAATCGGCAAAATTACTAGCCTATAAATTGAGGAAACAACAAACGGAAAGAGCAATCTACAAAATCAGAGACCCAGTATCAAAGGAAATAAAATTCAGAATTCAGGATATCCTTAAAAGCTTCGAGAATTACTACAAGAACTTATACTCCCACAAAAATCATAAAAACGCATCCGAGACATTCCTAAACACATTAAACCTTCCCCAACTTACGGAATCACAAAATAAAACCCTACTGTCAGAAATACAACCTAAAGAATTGGAAAAAGCAATTATGAAACTTAAAGCTAACAAATCCCCAGGAGCAGATGGCTATACAGCAGAATGGTACAAAACCTTTAAACAGCAACTATCTCCTCTCCTCCTGAAAACATTTAACTTTGTCCTCCACACAGGGGAAATCCCCCCCCTCCTGGAGAGAAGGGGTCATTGCAGTCATACCTAAACCTGAAAAGGATAAACTAGATTGCTCCAACTACAGACCAATCAGTGTATTAAATCAGGACTATAAGCTATTTACCACTATCCTTGCCAAAAGGTTAGAAAACATACTGACAGACTTAATTCACTTAGACCAAACAGGTTTTATAAGACAAAGACAGACACAAGACAACATTCGACGCACTTTACACATAATTCATCATATAAAAAAATATAACTTAAATGCACTCATACTGGGATTAGATGCTGAAAAAGCATTCGATTCGGTTGACTGGTCTTTCCTCTATAAAATCTTATCCAGTTTCAATTTTCATAACAACTTCATTAGAACTATACAGGCATTATATAAAAAACCAACAGCTAAAATAAGGATTAACGGTAATTTATCATCATCTTTTGAGCTGGAAAGAGGATGTCGTCAAGGCTGCCCCCTGTCTCCACTGCTCTTTGCAATCTTCATAGAACCTCTGAGCCAATGGATAAGACAAAATCAAGAAATTCAAGGTATTACACTTGGTCAGAAAGAACATAAAATAGCACTCTTTGCTGATGACATTTTAATATACCTAGGGCAGCCAGACACTTCTCTACCAGAACTAATCTCAGTTTTTTCAGACTATGGAGATTTATCAGGGTACAAATTAAACATGCATAAAACCCAAGTTTTAACATTCAACTATGACCCAAATCATTTTTCACTAAATGAACTCAAAACTAACTGGGAGTTGGATTCTATGAAATATCTGGGGGTCAATATCCCGAAACAACTCGACAAAATTATAACACTAAACTATGATCCACTGGTGACAAAAATAAAATCTGACCTAGCAAGATGGAATATGATACCATTCTTAGGTACCGCACAAAGAATTGAAGCAGTCAAAATGAATATACTTTCACGTCTTCTATACCTTTTCCAAACAATACCGGTAGAACCTCCCAAAAAAACATGGCAGGAACTGGACAGAAGGATCTCAAGATTCATATGGCAGGGTAAGAGACCTAGAATCAGATATAGAACCCTACAGCTAAACAAAGACAAAGGTGGGCTCGCACTGCCAAATATCAGGGACTATTTTATAGCTGCACAAATTAAAACTTTAGTAGAGATATGTAACCCAGTCTACACTGCACAATGGAAGGAGATGGAATGCCAAATAACAAGTGACATCCCCCTACAGGCGATAATAGGGAACAATGCCTTAACTAAACTCCTGAATAACACTAACCCGTGGATAGAGACCCCGCTAAAAATTTGGTTTAAGATAGTCAGAGAGAATCAAGCTAAAGAGCCCTATCGACTTCTACAATGGATTGCCTATGATCAAGACTTTAAACCCAATAAAACAGACACTAGATTTAAAGAGTGGAAAGAGAAAGGGCTGATAAAATATTACGATTTTTTTAAGGGGCAAACTTTAAGAAGTTTTGAAGATTTGAAAAAACAAGGTCTAATAAATCAAGATCTGTACAGGTTCTTTCAGCTTAGACACCACATAAACAATATACTTAAAAAGGAGGATTTGGAAAGGGCCCAGTCAGGTGTTCTGAAGGTCTTCTTAATGGCATATAAAGGGATCCCAGGGATCAGATACATTTCTAAAATATACCAAGGTCTTCAAGACTTAAAAGGAGACAACACATCGTATATAAAAGAGAGATGGGAAAAAGAGGGGAATTTCACTTTACAATTGGAAATATGGGAAAAGCTAAATAAACAGCAATGGAAAAGTACCTCATCCCTGCAGTGGAGAGAATTTGGATGGAAAAACTTGGTAAGATTTTTCAGAACACCTGCACAAAACAAATTTACCCATAAGGGATTGAACTGTTGGCGCTTGTGTGGTGAAAAGACTGCAAATCATTTTCATGTGTTTTGGTCATGCCCAGTTATCCACCAATATTGGTCCAACGTACAGACAATATTGGGGAAAATATTCAAAATAACAGTTCCCTTTTCTTTTGTAACTTTGTATTTGGGTTTATTACCGGACTCACTGGAAAGACGAGGAGATAAATACTTATTCAATGTTTTAATATTGGCAAGTAAAAAAGCCCTAACTAAAAAATGGATGCTGAAGGACTGTCCTACACCTGAAGATTGGATTAACGTGATTCAAGACATTTACTTGATGGAAAAGTTGACATTCACACTGAGACAGGACATGGACGGGTTCATGAACTTTTGGCAACCCTGGATCGCATATGTGTCTTCCATTAGATCTAATCTTTAACAAATACCATTTCAATGATGGTCCCGCTCTACTCAGTTGCTCTTTTACTTTTAATTACTTAATTTTCTGTTTGTTTTTTGCTGTTCTGCTTGTTTGTTTATTCGTTTGTTTGTTTGTTTTTTATTTAATTCTCCTTAACTTCACTTTTTCTTTCACTTAAAAAAAAGGGGGGGTTGTTGTAATAACTATCCTACCAATGTTGTCAAATAGCAAAAAATAAGGGAACATGTGATGAAAATGTAAACAATGCAATGCTGTAATGACCTGTATACCCTTTACAAAAACTTAAATAAAAAAAAAAAAAGCCTAAAATATCAAAAATATTCTAGCTCACATGCTAAATTAACACAAGCTTGAAAAACATTAGCATATTAGCAGAAATAGCTTAACATTGCAGGAAATTAGCTTAAAGATGCTAAATTAAAGCTCAAACCTTAAGAAATGCTAGCTTACATGCTAACATAGCTTCAAGTATAAAAAAAATGTTAGCATTAAGCCAATATGACTTATAGTTGAAGAAATTTGACAAAAATGCTATATACAATATTAATCTGAAATATCGTAACATTAAATATGAAACATTAGCATAAAAGCAGACGTAGCTTAATGTCACAGGAAGTTAGCATAAAGATGCTAAATATTAGTCTAAAGTATAAAAAATGCAACGCTACATAACAAAACAGAATATTATCTAAAAAATATTAGCATAAAAGAAGAAATAGCTGAAAGTTGCCAGAAGTTAGCTTAAATACATCAAAAATTAGCCTAAAATATTTTAAAAAATGCTAGCTTACATGCTAAATTAGCACAAGCTTGAAAAACATTAGTATATTAGTAGAAATAGCTTAACGTTGCAGAAAATTAGCTTAAAGATGCTAAATTTAAGCTCAAACCTTAAGAAATGCTAGCTTACATGCTAACATAGCTTAAAGTATAAAAAAATGCTAGCATTAAGCCAATGTGACTTATAGTTGAAGAAACTTGACTTAAAAATGCTATATACAATATTAATCTGAAATATCATAACATTAAATATCAAACATTAGCATAAAAGCAGAAGTAGCTTAATGTCATAGGAAGTTAGCGTAAAGATGCTAAACATTAGCCAGTAGTTTTCCCTCAGACTGAAAGGCAGGGCAGATCAAAGGTGCTTATTGCTTTTGATTCTGGTGGATGTGAAGGAGTGAAGAATAAAGTTCCCTCTGCTCTGAACGCTCGGCCTGGTTATTCCTCCCTCCACACTGGTGACCCTTGACGCACAATGGAACATGAGCCGAACACCCCGGAGACGACCCGGACGGAAAGTGCCAGCAACGCGTGTGCCGTTTCGGTCAAACTCCCAGACTTTTGGCTACACAACCCAAAGTCGTGGTTCATTCACACCGAGGCCCAGTTCGTGCTCCGGGGAATAATGACAGATTACACCAGATACTACTACGTGATTGCAGCACTGGACGCCTGCACAACTCAGCAGGTGGCGAGCCTGCTCCAACAGCCCCCAGCCCGTGACAAATACGGTGCTCTCAAAACTGCGCTGACCCGGTGCTACACACTCTCGGACTGTGAGAGAGTGGAGAGGCTCCTGATGCGCTCCGACTTGGGAGACGGGTCGGCGGTCGAATTGATGGAGAAGATATTGGTGTTGATGGGCACATATGACAGGCATTTCCTCTTTGCCCACCTTTTCCAACGGAACCTCCCGACAGTGGCCAGGGTGGTCCTTGCCAATTCGCCGCTGCTGGCCGCACGCAACTACTGGGCACTAGCCCAAGAGGCAGATCGGATCATCCTCACCACCAGAGCCCTCACAGTGAACGCAGTGGCGTCGGAACCCAGCGAGACGACCAGCGGAGATGAGCAGCCAGCGACGGTGGCTGCAGTGGAGGCCAAGAAGCACCGAAGAGACACGCTCTGTTTCTACCACTGCCGTTTTGGAGAGGACGCACGCCGATGCCTGCCACCGTGCCAATTCAAGCGCTCGGGAAACGCCAGGGCCAGCAGTTGGTAGCAGCTGCGACCGCCGGTGAAGCAAGCAAGCTGCCCTATGTGACAGACTCCCGCTCGGGGAGACGGTTCCTCGTGGACTCTGGCTCCTAAAAGAGCCTCATCCTGCTGTCCTATGCCGACTGGCTGGCGGGAACTAGCGGCCCTGAACTGACGGCCGCAAACGGCTCAGACATTAAGACTTTTGGTGAGAGGACACTGACTGTATCCTTGCACGGCCGTACATACCAATGGACATTCGTCATAGCGGCATGCAGCTTCCCCATTTTAGGCGCTGATTTTTTGTGTGCTCACTGACTGCTAGTCGATGTTGCTAATAGACGCCTGATTAACGCAATGTCTTTTGATTCTCTCCCTTGTACAGCTCGAGGAGCCGGGCCCACAACACTAGCCAACGTCACAGCTCCAGGGGGTAAGTTCCACACACTACTCACCCAGTTCCCAGCACTCACTGTCCCAACGTTTTCGGCGGCCATCACTAAACACGGGGTGGAGCACTTCATTACCACCACGGGGCCGCCTGTTTTTGCACAACCTCGGCGCCTGGGTGCAGCTAAACTGGCCATAGCGTGCGAGGAGTTTGCCAACTTGGAAAAGTTGGGCATCATCAGACACTCAAACAGCCCATGGACATCCCCGCTACATATGGTTCCTAAAGCCGAGGGATCGTGGCGACCGTGCAGAGATTTCCGCAGATTGAACAACGCCACAGCGCACGACCGCTACCCGATCCCCCATATTCAGGATTTTTCTGTTCACCTCACCGGGGCACACATTTTTTCCAAGATAAACGTGGTCCGCGGTTACCACCAGGTCCCGGTGCGTGCTGAGGACATACTTAAAACGGCAGTAATAACCCCGTTTTGTCTTTTTTGAGCTTTTACGCATGCCTTTCAGGTTAAAAGGCGCGGCGCAGACATTCCATTGTATGATGGATGCGGTGTTGCGTGATCTGCCGTTTGTGTTCTACTACCTGGACGACATCCTGGTGGCCAGCGTGTTTGAGGACGAACTCGTAGCTCACCTCAGGACAGTTTTCCAGAGGTTGGAGAACCACGGATTAATAATAAACCTGGCGAAGTGCCAGTTCGGGGTGACGGGAATCGATTTTTTGGGCCACCGCATCTCACCGGAGGGCACAATACCTTACCGGACAAAGTGCGTGCGGTGGCAGATTTTCCCTGGCCTCAGACGGTCAGGGCGCTGCTGGAGTTTTTGGGGATGGTTAACTTTTATAACCGTTTCCTCCCCCGCGCAGCCCAGCTCATGCAGCCGTTGTACGCCACGCTTAAGAAACGGAAACCGGCGGACAGAGTCGACTGGACTCCTGAGTGAGAGCAGGCGTTTTCCGAGGTTAAAACAGCCCTGGCGAACGCCGCACTGCTGGTGCACCCTGACCCGTCGGCTTGGATAGTGCTCACTACCGATACCTCGGACGTGGCCATAGGGGCCGTCGTGGAGCAGCACGTCGCCGGTTCTTGGCAGCCGCTCACCATTTTTAGCAGGTTTTTGCCCAACAGTGAGCATAAATACAGCGTGTTCAACAGAGAGTTACTGGCTCTCCACCTGGCCATATGCCACTTCCAGTTCTGGCTGGAAGGCCGCACCTTCACTACGTTTGTGGACCACAAGCCACTAATGCACGCGATGGCCAAGGTTTTGGAGCCATGGTCGGCCTGGCAGCAGAGACAGCTGGCCGCAATCTTGGAGTTTAAGACCGAAATTTGCCATGTGGCTGGTAAACTCAACGTGGTGGCGGACTGCCTCTCGTGCGCAATAGTCGCCCCAGTCTATGTGGGGATAGATTACTCAGCCATGGCCACTGCGCAGATCGGCGATGCAGACGTTTGCACGCTCCGGTCTGGACCAATAGGGTTAAGGCTGGAGAGCAGGGTGCTGTAAGACGGGGGACTCCCCAGTCTGTGACATCTCCACAGGCCACCTGCACCCAGTAGTCCCATGCGCTTGGCGCCGCCGCGTTTTTGAGTCGGTTCACTCCCTGGCGCACCCAGGAGTGCACGTGTCAGTCAAAATGGTGGGGGCAAAGTTCATCTGGCCAAGCCTGCGCAAATAGGTGAAAGAGTGGGCTGCAGCCTGCGTAGCGTGCCAACGAGCCAAGGTGCACACGCACACAAAGGCCCCCTTGGAGTCGTTCCATATCTCGGCTAAGAGGTTTGACCACATTCATGTGGACCTCGTGGGCCCCCTCCCGCCATCGCAGGGGTTCACGCACCTCCTGACAGTGGTGGACCACACCACGTGCTGGCCCGAAGCAGTCCTGCTAGCTTCCACCGCGTCCACAGATGTGGCACGCGCTTTTTTGACAACATGGGTGGCACGTTTCGGCGCCCCTTTGGACATCACGTCCGATCGGGGCCCGCAGTTTGTTTCCGATCTCTGGTCCACGATGGCCCGGAGCCTGGGCGTCATAATTCATCGCACAACCGCGTGCAACCCACAGGCCAATGGGTTATACAAGCGTTTCCGTAGGTCACTTAAAGCAGCGCTCAGGGCTTCGCTTACGGATGCAAATTGGGTGGACCGGTTGCTGTGGGTTCTATTAGGGTTGCGTTCCGCACCGAAGGAGGATTTAGCAGCCTCCCCAGCAGAGCTATTTTTTTTCCCAGCCACTGCTCCTCCCCGGGGAATTTTTGCCAGATAACCCTGCGCCGAATACCGACCCGTCCCCACGTTCACAGCATAGCGCAGAGGCAGGGACGCTACCCGGTCCGGCCCACCACTTTTTTCCCTGCACTTTTGTGCCAAGGACCTTGAAGGACACATTGTTCATATTTGTCAGGCAGGATGCCCACTGGACCCCATTGCGCCCGCCCTACGATGGCCCCTTCAGAGTGCTGGAACCCAGGGACAAACATTTTGTGTTAGACTTGGGGGGTCGCCGAGAGACAATCTGTATAGACAGGCTTAAGCCCGCCTTTGTTTTAGCAGACGAACAGGTGGTGTTGGCCCAAGCTCCTCGGCGCGGAAGACCCCCACTGAGAACTCCCCAGGTAAATGACTCGTCAGATCAGTCACATGAGCATGCTGAAGGTGTCCCCCCCACCATCCCCCCACAGACGGACACACCCCCAGGAACCCCCCACCGGCACATCAGTGCCTCGAAGCTGAAGACCCCCCCGTTACAGCAGCTATGGATGGAGGCTGAAGCCTAAAGGACATGAGGATTAAGGCTCAGTCTGAGAGTCTGGGGGGGAGGGGGGACCCACTCAGTAGTTTTTCCTCAGACTGAAAGGCAGGGCAGATCAAAGGTGCTGGGGAACAAGGGGAATTGTCATGGGGGTTGATATGTTAATGCAGCACCTCAGGTAGCAGAGGAGTGTTGAGTGTTGTGATATAAAAGAGTGCCTGCAACCTGAGTGCTTATTGCTTTTGATTCTGGTGGATGTGTCTTCACAGACATTTTTAACACCTCCCTGAAGTTATGCCACGTGCCGACCTGCCTCAAAACCTCCACCATCATCCCTGTCCCCAAGAAGCCACGGATCACTGGACTTAACGACTACAGACCTGTAGCGCTCACCTCTGTAGTCATGAAGTCCTTTGAGCGCCTGGTCCTGCCCCACCTCAAGACCATCACCACTCCCCTCCTGGACCCGCTGCAGTTTGCCTACCGAGCCAACAGGTCTGTGGACGACGCAGTCAACCTGGCCCTCCACTCCATCCTGCAGCACCTGGACTCCCCAGGAACCTACGCCAGGATCCTGTTTGTGGACTTCAGCTCTGCATTCAACACCATCCGCCCCGCTCTGCTCCAGGACAAGCTGTCCCTGCTCAACGTGCCTGACTCCCTCTGCAGGTGGATCACCGACTTCCTGACGGACCGGAGGCAGCATGTGCGGCTGGGAAAGACTGTCTCAGACTCCGTCAGCATCAGCACCGGATCACCCCAAGGCTGTGTACTTTCCCCCCTACTCTTCTCCCTGCATACCAACTCCTGCACCTCCAGCCACCAGTCTGTCAAGCTGATCAAGTTTGCGGACGACACCACCCTCATCGGGCTCATCTCCAACGGCGACGAGTCCGTCTATAGGAGAGAGGTGGCCCAGCTGGCGTCCTGGTGCAGCCACAACAACCTGCAGCTGAACGCTCTGAAGACAGTGGAGATGATCGTGGACTTCAGGAAAGTCACAACCCCTCTGCCCCCCCTTACCCTCACAGGCTCTCCCATCACCACTGCAGATTCCTTCCGCTTCCTGGGCACCACCATCACCCGGGACCTCAAGTGGGAGCCGACCATCAGCTCCCTCATCAAAAAGGCCCAGCAGAGGATGTTCTTCCTGCGGCAGCTGAGGAAGCTCAAGCTACCCACCAAGATGTTGGTGCAGTTCTACACAGCCATCATCGAGTCCATCCTCACCACCTCCATAACCGTGTGGTACGCAGGAGCCACTGCCAGGGACAGACTAAGGCTGCAGCACGTCGTGCGCACTGCTGAGAAGGTGATCGGCTGCAAGCTCCCATCCCTCCAGGACCTGTACATCTCCAGGACCCGGAGGCATGCAGGCCGGATCATAGCCGATCCTTCACACCCTGGTCATGTACTGTTTGCCCCCCTCCCCTCAGGTAGAAGACTTCGGTCCATTCAGACTAAAACCTCCCGTCACATGAACAGCTTCTTCCCCTCTGCCATCAGACTGCTGAACACTAAGTGACTTATTAGACTCTCGTGCACTATGTACAGCAGCTCAATCAGACTCATGTCAATTCACTGTTTTCTTTTTGCATTACCGACTGCACTATGTGGTACTCCACAATATCTGCTACTCGCTAATATATTTAAAATTGCTTTGACTAGTATTACTCATTCATATTCTACATTTTATTGCATGTATAGTTTTATTTCTATCTTTTATTTTTTCATGTTTAATGTTGCAGCATCGCACCGAGACAAATTCCTAGTTTGTGTACTACATGAACAATGGCAATAAATCTGATTCTGATTCTGATTCTGATTCTGATGTGAAGGAGTGAAGAATAAAGTTCCCTCTGCTCCGAATGCTCAGCCTGGTTATTCCTCCCTCCACAAGCCTAAAATATAAAAAATGCTACGTTACATAATAAAATAGTGTAGGGAGCTTGAAATGAGGAAGCGAAGTGATTTTATAAATCAAGTTTTATTATCAGTTTCCAGTCCCTAACATGTCTCATCTCGATGCAGAAGCAGAATGAAGAGACTGAGCGCAGTCAGACCTTCATACTTATACCCACACACAACAAAAGACATTGCATATAAAAGCCGACATCCCGCATCAGCGTAATCCCTCTCCATTGTCCTCTCTCTCCTCCACCTGACCCTGGGGGGTCAGGAAGTTCGTTCAGGTCTCCACTGTTGCGTCTCCGTCTGCTCCTTGATCTTCGCCGGTGGTCGAGACCTCTTGTCCTGCTCTGAGACGTGAGGTCATTCTACATATGCAGTCTCTAAACATTCCTCTTATGTCTATACATATGTAGGTATGGATATATGGATAATATAAGCCACAATAGCATAATTTCTAAAAATATTAGCATAAAAGAAGAAATAGCTGAAAGTTGCCAGAAGTTAGCTTAAATACATCAAAAATTAGCCTAAAATATAAAAAAAAATGCTAGCTTACATGCTAAATTAGCACAAGCTTGAAAAACATTAGCATATTAGTAGAAATAGCTTAACATTGCAGAAAATTAGCTTAAAGATGCTAAATTTAAGCTCAAACCTTAAGAAATGCTAGCTTACATGCTAACATAGCTTAAAGTATAAAAAATGTTAGCATTAAGCCAATATGACATAGCTGAAGAAACAACTTAAAAATGTAGTATCCTGTGGAGTGTGTAAATGAAGAGGCATATTCATTTCAGACGATTTATTACACACTCACATCTCACAGGCAAAGAACAGACTGACTGGTCACATCAAGCATTCCTCTCTCTATATCAAGTCACACTTCACAAGGTTCAAGGCACTTCCTCATACACAGCATGACATCTACACTACACTTCATTCAACCCCCTCTCACTCACTTGGGCATTGTTCTCCCATGTGTATTCATTGTCTCTGTCTAAGGTGTGAAATAACCTGAGGCCCACACCGCCCCCCCCAGCATCTTAGATAGAACAATAGAACATCAGTCCACATGCTGTTTGGGCTTCAGTCTCCTCCCATATCTGCTGTAACTGGGGTTTACTGCCTCCGTGGCGCTGCTGTGCCGGTGGGAGGCTGCTGGGAGTGTGTCCGACTGCGGGTGAGCGATGGGGGGGGGGGGGGGGTTCACTCTGTCCGTGTGGCTGCTCTGATGAATCGTTCCCCTGGGGAGGTCTCCATGGGGGTCTTCCACGCCTAGGGGCCCTCGCCAGCAGCACTTGCTCATCCGCCACTACAAAGGCGGGTTTGAGTCTGTCTATGCCAATTATCTCCCTTCTACCCCCCAAGTCTAGCACAAAATGCTTATCCACTGTTTCCAACACTCTGAACGGTCCATCATAGGGTGGGCGCAATGGAGGGCGGTGGGTGTCGTGTCTGACGAACACGAACTCCGCGTTCTTCAAAGTTTTAGGCATGAATGCACGCGGAAAACTGTGGTGGGCAGGGCCCGGCAGCGTGCCTGTGTTTGCGCTACGCTGCAAAAGCTGAGACGGGGAGCTGCCCGGCGTGGGATTGTCTGGTAGAAATTCCCCGGGCAGCCGTAGGGGCTATGCAAAAACGAGCTCTGCCGAGGAAGCTTCCAAATCCTCTTCTGGCGCGGAACGCAACCCCAATAAAAACCACGGCAGCCTGTCTACCCAATTTACATCCATCAGTGAAGCCCTGAGTGCTGCTTTCAGTGATCTATGAAAACGCTCGCATAAACCATTGGCCTGTGGGTTGTACGCGGTTGTGCAATGAATTGCAGCACCCAGGCTGTGGGCCATCGCGGACCAGAGGTCGGAAACAAATTGCGGGCCCCTGTCGGACGTAATGTCCGACGGGACTCCAAAACGCGCCACCCACGTTGTTAAAAAAAGCGTGTGCTACGTCCGCGGACGTGGTTGCTGCCAGCGGGACTGCTTCTGGCCAGCGCGTGGTGCGGTCCACCACTGTCAGGAGGTGCGTGCACCCCTGTGATGGCGGGAGGGGGCCCACGAGGTCCACGTGCACATGGTCGAACCTCTTAGCCGGTACCGGAAATGGCTCCAAGGGAGCCTTCGTATGCCTGTGTACCTTGGCTCATTGGCACGCCACGCAGGCTGCAGCCCACTCTTTTACTTGTTTGCGTAGGCTCGGCCACACGAACTTCTCTCCCGCCATTTTGACAGACGCGCACACTCCTGGGTGCGCCAGAGTGTGAACCGACTCAAACACGAGGCGGCGCCACGCGACCGGGACTACCGGACGCGGGCGTCCCGTGGAGACGTCGCAGATTGGGGGGGGGGCGCCATCTTGCAGCACCCTGCTCTCCAGCCTTAACCCTGCTGGTCCAGACTGGAGCGCACGCACGTCTGCATCGCTAATCTGCTCCGCGGCCATGGCTGCGTAATCTATCCCCACATAGACTGGGGCCACCACGGCGCGCGAGAGGCAGTCCGCCACCACATTCAGTTTACCCGACACATGCTGAATATCGGTAGTAAACTCTGAGATCGCATCCAGCACACACACACTGGTCTCTCTCAACTTGCTCTGTTAATGTGTGGAACTGTAACTTGTCTGCGAAGTGTGCAATTAGAGGTTTTTTTTCTATGTGATCATAATCTTGCTCACTTGAGCTCTATTTTGATAACTATGCTTTTTTCTCTCTGCCCAATGTGTCACCCCCTCCCCCTCCCCCTCTTTATCCCCACTGTATGAGGCGCCTGTCGGCTGCCGCGTCATTGGGGAGTGCTTAACATGAGTGCACCTTATTGTCAAGTAAAATTCCTTGTATGTGTAAAAGCATGCTTGGCAATAAAGTTCATTCTGATTCTGATTCTGATTCTGATTCAGCTGTCTCTGCTGCCGACCCGACCACGGTTTTGAAACCTTGGCCATCGCGAACGTTAGTGGCTTGTGGTCTACGAACGCAGTGAAGCTGTGCCCTTCCAGCCAGAACTGGAAGTGGCGTATGGCCAGATGGAGAGCCAGCAACTCTCTGTCGAACGCGCTGTATTTACGTTCGCTGTCGCGCAAAGTTCTGCTGAAAAATGCGAGCAGCTGCCAAGCCTCTGCGACGTGCTGCTCCACGACAGCCCCTATGGCCACGACTGAAGCGTCGGTGGTGAGCGCTATCCAGGCTGTCGGGTCCAGATGTGCCAGCAGTGCGGCATTTGCCAGGGCTGCTTTAACTTCCGAGAACGCCCGCTCTCGCTCCAGGGTCCATTCAACTCCATCCGCGGGTTTCTGTCTCTTGAGCGCGGCGTACAATGGTTGCATGAGCCGCGCCGCGCGGGGAAGGAAATGGTTATAAAAATTCACCATCCCCAAAAATTCCTGCAGCGCCCTGACCGTCTGAGGCCGGGGAAAATCTGCCACGGCGCGTACTTTGTCTACTCAAGTACATGTGAGGATAAAACTACTTTTACTGAAGTACATTTGGTCACAGTCACTAAATTTTAATTTCACTGATTTGAAAACTGACTAGAAATGTGCCTGTTTAAAATGACTGATTAGTCTCACTAGAAATTACTGCATCTTTGGTCATTTTAGTAAATTTACAGTATAATCTTATTTAGCTGAGATGGGTGTTGATATTATTGTTCTTCTATTCCAGCAACAAAGAACAAGTAATTTAAACAAGGTAGCATTAAAAAGTTACAAATTTGTGTGAAAAGTTTATATGTAAAATGTTACAAATTCATGTTTTAAAATCATAAAAAAGTCACAAATTTGACAAAGTGATACATCCATCCATCCATCCATCCATCCATCTTCTACCGCTTTTCCGGAGGTCCGGGTCGCGGAGGCAGCAGTTCAAGCAGAGAAGCCCAGACTTCCCTCTCCCCAGCCACCTGCTCCAGCTCTTCAGAGGGGATACCAAGGCGTTCCCAGACCAGCTGGGAGACATAGTCTCTCCACCGAGTCCAGGGTCTGCCCCGGGGTCTCCTCCCAGTGGGACGTACCTGAAACACCTCAAGTGGGAGGCGTCCAGGAGGCATCCTAATCAGATGCCCATACCACCTCAACTGACTCCTTTCAATGTGGAGGAGCAGCGGTTCTACTCTGAGCCTCTCCCGGATGACTGGCGCCTCACCTTACCTCTGAGGGTGAGTCCAGCAATCCTACGGAGAAAGCTCATTTCAGCCGCTTGTATCCGCGATCTCGTTCTTTCGGTCATTACCCAAAGCTCGTGACCATAGGTGAGAGTAGGAACGTAGATTGACTGGTAAATCGACAGCTTTGCCTTAGAACTAAGCTCCCTCTTCACCACAACAGACCGGTACAACGTCCGCATCACTGCAGATGCTGCTCCAATCCGTCTGTCGATCTCTCGCTCCATTTTCCCCTCACTCGTGAACAAGACCCCAAGATACTTAAACTCCTCCACTTGGGGCAGGAGCCTGTCCCCAACCCGGAGAGGACAATCCACCTTTTTCCGGCTGAGGACCATGGACTCGGACTTGGAGGTGCTGATTCTCATCCCAGCCGCTTCACACTCAGCGGCAAACCGTCCCAGCAAGAGCTGTAGGTCATTGCTGGATGAAGCCAACAGGACAACATCATCTGCAAACAACAGAGATGAGATCCTGTGGTCACCAAGGATGACACTCTCCATTCCCTGGCTGCGCCTAGAAATCCTGTCCATAAAAATTATGAACAGGATCGGTGACAAAGGGCAGCCCTGGCGGAGTCCAACTCTCACTGGGAATGACTCCGACCGAGTGTTGGCAATACGAACCAAACTCTCACAACGGTCGTACAGAGACCGAATAGCTCGTAACAACAAGCCCGATACCCCATACTCCCGAAGCACCCCCCACAAAAATCCACGAGGGACGCGGTCAAATGCCTTCTCGAAGTCCACAAAACACATGTAAACTGGTTGGGCAAACTCCCACGAACCCTCAAGAATTCTCGAGAGGGTAAAGAGCTGGTCCGATGTGCCACGGCCAGGACGAAAACCACATTGCTCCTCCTGAATCCGAGGTTCGACCAACGGCCGGACTCTCCTCTCCAGTACCTTGGCATAGACCTTCCCAGGGAGGCTGAGGAGTGTGATCCCTCTAAAGTTGGAGCACACCCTCCGGTCCCCTTTTTTGAAGAGAGGAACCACCACCCCGGTTTGCCATGCCAAAGGCACTGCCCCCGACCTCCACGCAATGTTGCAGAGGCGTGTCAACCATGACAACCCAACAACATCCAGGGCCTTGAGGTACTCAGGGCGAATCTCGTCCACCCCCGGGGCCCGGCCACCAAGGAGATTTTTAACCACCTTGGCGACCTCAGCCCCTGTGATAGGCGAGTCATCCCCCTCGTCCCCAAACCCTGCTTCCTCTGTGGAAGGCGTATCAGTGGGATTGAGGAGATCCTCGAAGTATTCCTTCCACCGCCCGACGATATCCCCAGTTGAAGTCAACAGTGTCCCATCCGCACCATACACAGTGTGGACGGGGAGCTGCTTTCCCCTCCTGAGCCGCCGAACAGTTTGCCAGAATCTCTTTGAAGCCGACCGAAAGTCTTGTTCCATGGCCTCACCGAACTCCTCCCATACCCGCGTTTTTGCTTCAGCAACCACCCGAGCTGCACTCCGCTTGGCCTGCCGGTACACCTCAGCTGCTTCGGGAGTCCCGCAAGCCAACCAAACTTGATAGGACTCCTTCTTCAGCTTAATGGCCCCCCTCACCACTGGTGTCCACCACTTGGTTCGGGGGTTGCCACCACGAGATGCACCGACCACCTTGCGGCCGCAGCTCTGGGCCGCCGCTTCAACAACAGAGGTGGAGAACATGGCCCATTCAGACTCCATGTCTCCAGACTCCCTCGGAATGTGGTTGAAGTTCTTCCGGAGGTGGGAGTTGAAGACCTCCCGGACAGGGACCTCAGCCAGACGCTCCCAGCACACCCTCACTATACGTTTGGGTCTACCAGATCTGAATGGCTTCCTCCCCTGCCATCGGATCCAACTCACCACCAGGTGGTGATCAGTTGACAGCTCTGCACCTCTCTTTACTCGGGTGTCCAAGACATATGGTCGCAGGTCTGATGATATGATAAAAAAATCGATCATCGACCTGCGACCTAGGGTGTCCTGGTGCCAGGTGCACATATGGACACCCTTATGCTTGAACATGGTGTTCAATGCATTTAAAAGAAAAATGTTTGAAATGTAGAACTGCTAATTTTTTAAGTAAGAAGTCGAAAATGTATGTTACAGAAATCTAATTTATGTGGAAAAACTCTGATTTATAGGATAAAAGCTGTATATTCAAAAAAGACAAATGATATGAAAAGACAAATTTAGAAGAAAAAGTTTGCAAATTTAGCACTGTCATTACTACTCCGGTAACTTTTTTATTGAATACTTTCATCCTCACCTTTTCTGGCGATGACTCTTATACTTGAACAATTCCAATAACAGTAATATTACTGGAGAATAATTTCTGGCTTCTCTACCCACCTCTGGTTTTAAGCAAAGATATAGATAGGAAATTAACAAATAAATAAGAAAATGTATTTTGCTGTCCTGTTAAATTTTATTATAACAATTAAAACAGGGAGAAGAGTGCACGGTGGTGGTGACGACAGTGTGAGTCCTGGTCGCTTCTGGTTGGTATGAAACATCCTGAACAGGATGAAGTGAAGGACCTGGGATCTTCTCTGCTGTCTTCTGTAAACACAAGTGATTTTAGGTCCCAGCATGGACTCTTTCCTGTACTGTAACGTTAACATTTAAGACACTGAATTTCACCTGTGATGGTTGGGGTCATGAACTGGTTCTCATCAGTCTGGGACAAGTGGTCCACACTGTCTTCAGGTTCCACATTATGAAGATCTTTTATCAGACACACAGAGAAATGGAACATTAGATCATAGTACACTATGAAGTCTATTTTTCAGAGTTTATTACTTTGCATGTTAAAGTTTGTGAAGAGACTATAATACATAAAGCTGTGTACTGTGGAGACAGACGGTAGTCATAAAAATGATTACTTGTATATTAAATTAATTTTATGGAAGAAAAAATTTAGAGCTGTAATTGTTACATCTCGAGGTCATTAGTGAACGTCACTAATGACCTCTTGATCGCATCTGATAATGGACTTGTTTCTGTGCTCGCCCTTTTAGACCTTAGCGCAGCTTTTGATACTATCGATCATAATATTCTACTTGATAGATTAGAACACTATGTTGGACTTAATGGAACTTCATTGCAGTGGTTTAGATCTTATTTATCTGATAGATTCCAGTTTGTTCATGTCAGTAATGAGTTTTCTTTCAACTCAAAGCTCAGTCATGGTGTTCCACAGGGATCTGTGCTAGGCCCTACTCTTTTTAGTTTATATATGCTTCTGTTAGGCAACATTATTAGAAAGCATTGTGTACATTTTCATTGTTATGCAGATGACACACAATTATACCTGTCAATGAAGCCAGATGATAGTAATCAATTAGCCAAGTTAGAAGCCTGTCTTAAGGAAAGCAAAGCTTGGATGACTTGTAATTTCCTGCTATTAAATTCAGATAAGACTGAAGTCATTCTTGTTGGTCCAAAAAAACCTTAGAAATACCTTTCCTAATCAAACTTTTAGTTTGGATGCAGTTACTCATTCTCTTAATTTTTTGATCAAGATCTGTTTTTCAATTCACATATTAAATTTGTTTCTAAGACTGGCTTCTGTCATTTGCGTAATATTGCCAGGATTAGGAGCATCTTGTCTCAGAGTGATGCTGAGAAACTGATCCACGTTTTTGTTAGCTCTAGATTAGATTATTGTAACTCTTTATTATCAGGTTGTCCTAAAACATTCTAAAAAGTTTTCAGTTGATCCAAAATGTTGCAGCAAGAGTTTTAACAGGTACTAAAAAGAGAGATCATATCTCTCCGGTTCTGGCCTCCCTTCATTGGTTTCCCATAGAGTTTAGAATTAAGTTTAAAATCCTTCTTCCCACTTTCAAAGTTCTAACCAATCAGGCCCCTTTTTATGACACCAGTATGCGCCAATACGTCCCACTCGAAGAAGAGCGAGTGGGATGTCATACTGGCGCACATCTCAATTCAACTCCGCTGTTAACAAAAAAAAAAAACTTTTCTTGGTTACCAGTAAAGGTAAGGAATATTTGCAAGACAACTAAGCTGACCCGGAGAAGGTTTTGGCTCCATTTCTGCTTTCAAACAGTATTTTAAAGAGCGGTGAGCCAAGCTAACACCAGCTGGCTTAACATGAGCTGAGCTGCTCGTTAGCTGCCAAGGCCCCCAGAAGTGTGGGGGCCTGGAGGACAGCGCTGTTAAAGAGTTAAAGTGTCTGCTTTCTGGTGTATTTTTATTTTTATTAGAAAGTACTCTAAACTCACCTGCTTTAGCAGTCCTGGGATGAATGATTGGCTGGTGATGACCCTCCCCTGCAAGGACTAACTGTAGCACCCCCACGTCAGATGTTCGTCTGTGAGTTGTTGTGCTTTGTGCAGAACAAGATGGATAATGTCTCGATGGACTATCTCGTGAAATGTGTTGGCGACTTCTACAATGAGACTCAGATTGAAGGAGCAAAGAAGTTGCTGTTCGAGCAGTGTCCAGAGGGAGCATCGCGGATGAAGAAGAGGCAAGGCCCCAACTGGAAGAGGGATAACATCGCCAACATCTACCACAAGTTGAATGAGGTTGGTCAGCAGGTGCCATATTTGTTGCCCAGAACCTCATGAACTTGCCATCAGCTACGTTGGAGTCATTTGATCTTGCCAGGCTGTCAAATGATTTGTGCCATGTGATGACTCTTGGAGAGAACATTATTACTGTGTTCAATACGATAACTGCTATCCAGGACGATGTGGCAGCGATAAAGACCAAACTCAGCGACACACCTCCTCCAGCTGACGTTGTGGCTGGGGATGATGTGGACGATAGTATCCAGAGTGAAGACGGCATCATCAGCAATGAGGAGATCGAGGTAGCAGCTGACGACCATGCCTCGGTCACCGATGCTGCCCGTGGTCCACCACCTGCTGCCACGGCTGATGGTGAGAATGCGGAAGAGGCCACTAACACTGCAGAGGCCCGTGCTGATGACGCTGATGACAGCAGCCCTGTCGGAGATGCCCCTGCCGCTGAAGTTGCTGAAGAACGCGAGTTCGAGGAAGTTGAGAGTCGTCATACTAAGAAGAAGAGGAAGAGGTCCTACGCCAACACGTTCCAATCGACTGCTAAGCAGACCGCGAACCAGTTACAGGTTGTCAACAAGGCGCGCTTCCACTCACAGCTATGCGTTGTACCGAAGACTGGTAGGATGTCTGGCGGTCATCATGGTCAAGGTCAAGGTCATCAGAAGCACCAAGTCTTCATCAGTCGGCTTGACCCCACCACCAGACCCCATCATGTACAGTGGGGCAAAAAAGTATTTAGTCAGCCACCAATTGTGCAAGTTCTCCCACTTAAAAGATGAGTGAGGTCTCCAATTTTCATCATAGGTATACCTCAACTATGAGAGACAAAATGAGAAAAAAAATTCCAGAAAATCACATTGAAGGATTTTTAATGAATTAATTGGTAAATTCCTCAGTAAAATAAGTATTTGGTCACCTACAAACAAGCAAGATTTCTGGCTCTCACAGACCTGTAACTTCTTAAGAGGCTCCTCTGTCCTCCACTCGTTACCTGTATTAATGGCACCTGTTTGAACTCGTTATCAGTATAAAAGACACCTGTCCACAACCTCAAACAGTCAGACTCCAAACTCCACTATGGCCAAGACCAAAGAGCTGTCAAAGGACACCAGAAACAAAATTGTAGACCTGCACCAGGCTGGGAAGACTGAATCTGCAATAGGTAAGCAGCTTGGTGTGAAGAAATCAACTGTGGGAGCAATTATTAGAAAATGGAAGACATACAAGACCACTGATAATCTCCCTCGATCTGGGGCTCCACACAAGATCTCACCTCGTGGGGTCAAAATGATCACGAGAACGGTGAGCAAAAATCCCAGAACCACATGGGGGGACCTAGTGAATGACCTGCAGAGAGCTGGGACCAAAGTAACAAACGCTACATCAGAAACACACTACGCCGCCAGGGACTCAAATCCTGCAGTGCCAGACGTGTCTCCCTGCTTAAGCCAGTACATGTCCAGGCCCATCTGAAGTTTGCTAGAGAACATTTGGATGATCCCGAAGAGGATTGGGAGAATGTCATATGGCCAGATGAAACCAAAATAGAACTTTTTGGTAAAAACTCAACTTGTCATGTTTGGAGGAGAAAGAACACCATACCTACTGTGAAGCATGGGGGTGGAAACATCATACTTCGGGGCTGTTTTTCTGCAAAGGGACCAGGACGACTGATCCGTGTAAAGGAAAGAATGAATGGGGCCATGTATCGTAACATTTTGAGTGAAAACTTCCTTCCACCAGCAAGGGCATTGAAGATGAAACATGGCTGGGTCTTTCAGCATGACAATGATCCCAAACACACCGCCGGGGCAACAAAGGAGTGGCTTCGTAAGAAGCATTTCAAGGTCCTGGAGTGGCCTAGCCAGTCTCCAGATCTCAACCCCATAGAAAATCTTTGGAGGGAGTTGAAAGTCTGTGTTGCCCAGCGACAGCCCCAAAACATCACTGCTCTAGAGGAGATCTGGGTGGAGGAATGGGCCAAAATACCAGCAACAGTGTGTGAAAACCTTGTGAAAACTTACAGAAAACGTTTGACCTCTGTCATTGCCAACAAAGGGTATATTAACATTAATATAAGGGTATATTAACAATAACAAAAGTATTGAGATGAACTTTTGTTATTGACCAAATACTTATTTTACCGAGGAATTTACCAATTAATTCATTAAAAATCCTTCAATGTGATTTTCTGGATTTTTTTTTTCTTATTTTGTCTCTCATAGTTGAGGTATACCTACGATGAAAATTGGAGACCTCTCTCATCTTTTAAGTGGGAGAACTTGCACAATTGGTGGCTGACTAAATACTTTTTTACCCCACTGTACGTTCCTATCTCAAAACTCATTCTAAAATTAATGACAAGCTCAAGATTGAGCAATTAGAAACCAAGCATGATGGTTATGCCTCATTCAAAATTACATGTCCTGCCAGTTGTGGCAAGAAGTTGCTTGGAAAAAATGTGTGGCCATCTGGTTTATACTATAGACAGTTTTTTGAGAAGAAATGAACTATTTATGATTGTCATTATTGTGTTTGTCAACATATCCATTTAGTAGTAGGACCAGCCTAAGAATATGTTCATTCAACTGTCAAACTTCTATTAATGAGCTCTCCAGTTTATGTGATAACCATGACATTGTGTTGTTGCAGGAACACTGGTTGTTTGAACATGAATTGTCTATTTTGAGCAGAATACATGGTGATTTTATAGGTCAAGGTGTTTCTTTTATGGATACAGAAGAAAGTGTCATTTTAGGTCTCCCCTATGGTGGCGTTGGTATCCTATGGTGGAAGTCAATTGTTGACCGTTGTGTTGTGAAAACTTGAGTGTGAAAGAGTTACAGGTATTGAAGTTAACCTGGGTGACTTTCACTGTCTTATATTGTGTGTATACTTCCCCTGTGATAGTGTTGAAAACTTGGATGAATATTTGCATTGCATGAGTCTTGTTAAACAAATCACTGAGGATTTTCCAACTCCATATGTGTATATACTTGGTGACTTCAATGCTAATATATTACGTTCAAGTAGTTTTGTAAATGAACTGTTGTCTTTTTGTGAGAGATATTCTTTATATATCTCGGACAGGATTATTTTACCTGGTGATACTTTTACTCATGTTAGCATGGCCCATGGTTCTACATCATGGCTTGATCACTGTGTGACTACTTCCTCGGGTTATGATAATGTGTCCAACATCAGAGTTCTGTATGGTTATGTGAGTTCCGATCATTTACCTTTATCTGTGGATACTGAGGTATCAAGTGTTGTAAATGGCTCTCGGGGAGCTTCCTCGGCCACACAAGTAGTAGGACATATAAATGGCGTGATGCTACAGCGTCAGACTTGTCCAGGTACAAGGAACTTACTCGTAGGAAACTCTGTAACATCTGTGTTCCTATGGATGCCATTAGGTGTCAGGACCGTAATTGTGAGGCCCACAAGGATGATATCGATAGGTTTTATGGTGATATTGTTGGTGTTTTAAATTTTTGTGTGAGTGAATGCATTCCTAGTCACAATGCATCCACCCAATATAACGTCCCAGGCTGGAATGATGTTGTTAGCGAGGCTCATACAGCTGCTCGGGATGCTTTCTTGTGGTGGAGGAGTAATAGCAAACCACGTTACGGTCCAATATTTGATAACATGAAAAGTTGTAGGGCTAGGTTCAAATATGCTCTGCGTGCATGTAGGCGCAATGAAGAGAATATCAAATGTGACCAGTTAGCTAGTCATATGAGTGAACTGAACATGGTAGAATTCTGGAAACAAATGAAGCGTATGAGTTCTTCCCAGTCTGTTAGATCAAACACTATTGATGGTGTGACTGGTGATGTTAATATTGCTGAAAAGTGGAAATGTCACTATGAAGCTATTTTCAACTCAGTTAAGAATGTTTCTATGAAGGATTCTGTTATGCGTGATGTTCACCTGTATGATGACTTGTTTGATATCTTTGATATTTCTGTTGTTACTCCTGTTGAAGTTGTTTCACTGATCAAAGTTCTCAAGAAAGGCAAATCAGCTGGTCCTGATTGTCTCACTAGTGAATGCCTTATCAATGCTGATTTCAGTTTGTGTATTTTGTTGTCATTGTGTTTTAACTGTATGTTTGTTCATGGTTACATGCCAGATATGTTGTTGGATTCTGTTATTATTCCCTTGGTGAAAAACAAGTGTGCTAGTCTGTCTGACATGAACAATTACAGACCTATAGCTGTTGCAAATGTTATATCTAAATTGTTAGAGGGTTTACTCCTGAATAGAATTGAGGATTATCTGTGGACAAATGATAACCAGTTTGGTTTCAAGTCAGCTCATTCAACTGATAAGGCTGTTTATCTACTCCATGAATTTGTTGACTACTTCAGAAGTCAATCCACTAGTGTTTATGTTACATTTTTAGATGCTAGCAAAGCCTTTGATAAGATTAACCACTGGTGTTTGTTTAGAAAATTGATTGATCCAGGCATTCCTATTTATATTGTTAGCATCTTGTTATATTGGTACAGAAGGCAGTCTATGGTTTTTAGGTGGGGCAATGTTACCTCATCTAAATTTTGTGTGACCAATGGTGTTAAACAAGGTGGTATACTGTCACCCTTGTTGTTTAATGTCTATGTTGATGATCTCAGTGTACTGCTGAACAATACTAATGTTGGTGGCTCCATCGATGGTGCTTTGTTAAATCACATTTTCTATGCTGATGATCTTTGTTTGTTAAGTTTGTCTACTGCAGCTATGCAACATCTCCTCTTGGTATGTGAGAAATTTGGTGAAAAAAATGACATCTTGTTCAAATGTACTAAATCTGTGTGTGGCATTCAAACCGAAGGGTGTCAAAACTTCGGATCCTGTTATGCCACTTTGTGGCAATAGTTTGAACTTTGTTGAAAAAGCCAAATACCTAGGTGTGTGGATTGAATGTGATAAGACCAATGTTGATTGTAATAGGCAACTCAGGAAACTCTATGCTCAAACAAATTTACTGTTGCGGAATTTCCATAGGTGTTCTCCTGATGTTAAACGTATGTTGTTCAAGACTTTCTGTACCTCAATGTGTTGTTCGCCTCTATGGTTTAATAGCAATGTTGCTGTTAGGAACAAAATCTGCATTGCATATAATAATTCCCTAAGAAGGATGTTAGCTATACCTCGTAGGTCGAGTGCAAGCGAGATGTTTGTGTCCTTGAATATTCCGTCTTTTGGCGAGTTGTTACGAAAGAATGTTTATAGTTTTATGAAAAGGTTGCTGGCATGTAACAACCACTTTATATCCGTAATTGTTAATTCGTCACTCACACTTTACTCCAGTATTTGGAAGTGGTGGCGTTCTATTTTATATTGAATTCATTATTGTATTCTATTGTTGTTATATGAGCGCTGTGTGATTGCTGAATCTTATACACTTTTATTTTTTTTACACGTTTTGTATATACTATGAACCCTGAGTTCGAAATAAATGTTTGAATTTGAATTTATTTAAAAGAACTGATATTACTCTATTATCCTAACAGAGCACTACGCTCCCAAAATGCTGGATTACTTGGTAATACCTAGAATCTCCAAAAGTACAATGGGGGGCAGAGCCTTCAGTTATCAAGCTCCTCTCTTGTGGAACCAGCTGCCAATTGGGATTCAGGAGTCAGACTCGATCTCTGTTTTTAAGAATAGGGTTAAAACCTTCCTTTTTGATATAGCCTACAATTAGGGAGGGATCATGTGTTTCTGAACCCTTCCTTAGTTATGCTGCTATTAGGTTTAGACAGCCGGGGGACCTCCACTAATTGCACTGGGCTTCACTCCTTTCTTCAGTCTCAATGAAATATTTTTTTTTTGCTGGTCATCAACATTTGTTTGTTCTCTCCCATAGATTGAGTCCCCATCGTGCTGTTTGCTCTCTACATGTCTGTTCTTTTCATTTTCTTTATCCCCTCACCCCCCATCCAGTCACAGCAGATGACTGCCCCTCCCTGAGCCTGCTTCTGCTGGAGGTTTCTTCCTGTTAAAAGGGAGTTTTTCCCTCTCCACCGTCGCCAAGCTCTTGCTCACAGGGGATCGTCTGATTGCTGGGCTCTTTCTGCAACTGTGGGGGTTCCCCCTACAGTTGAAAGTGCTATGAGATGACTGTTGTTGTGAAATGGCGCTATATAAATAAAGTTGAATTGAATTGAATTGAATAACGGACAGCCGAGAAGTAGCTGATCTGAACATTCTGACTTTGTTGAACCAAATTCACAGATGTATATACTGTATATCCCCAGCCGTAGCCCACGTGACATCACTCTGACCCTGGCCAGGCTACGGCAAGGCCCAGTTCCCTTATGCCACAGTAACACTTTGAGGAAAAGGCAAAAACATCACTTTCTAAAGTGGGACGTATTAAAATACAAAAGACAAACGAGTACAAATACCATAGAATCACCCAGAATGCAAATATCAACACTAAATTGCACATGTGTCTCTGGTTATGTTTGTCCCATTTAGACGTTTGGGGGGGGGGTCTTATGGCGCATATGTTGGTTACATATTCCCCACAATTGTGTTGCTGTATGTGTATTGTGTGTTTCACGTCTCATGGAACAAAGAGGACTGAGACTCTAGGATTCAGCAGAGGAGTGTGAGATTCGCCCTTTGTTTCCGGGAGACGACCGGGGAAGATTTCCGGGCCACAGAGACTAGAGGACAATGGCGTGAGATCAAAGGGGTTACTCTGGGATTGAGATTAAGTACCATGTGACTGTATGTTTGATTAAACACCATGTGACTGCTGTTTCGTGCCCGGGGTATAAAACCCCTGATGTGAGATGAAAACTTCCTCTTGATTTGCTTTGAGATTTGATGGAGATGTGCTCTGTGAATAAAGCTGAATCTGAGGAACAAACTCAGCCTCATCCTTGAAGACATTCTCCACACTGGAGAATGTACAATCTAAGCAGGGCTGCTCGCAGAGATAGCAAAAAGACGTAACAACCTAATAGTTTTTTTTTTTGAATGCAAAAGATGCAATAGACTTACACAATGGTCGCCTCCGGCATACAACTAGGAAAATACCGGTCGCTATGGAGGGTGAGAATATGTATGGGCACATAATCATACCATGTAGGATAACTAAGTAGACGGTTGTGCTGTTTCATCCCATCTAGCAATAATGCTCTGCACTGTGTGTATTTATACATTTACATATTTATTCCATCTAGCTACAATGCTCCACACTGGGTGTGTTTATGTTTACGGTATATTTATATATATATATATATTCATTCCATGTAGCTACAATGCTCCGCACTGTGTGTGTTTATATATTTACATATTTATTCCACCTAGCTGCAATGCTCCACACTGGGTGTGTTTATGTTTACGGTATATTTATATATATATATTCATTCCATGTAGCTACAATGCTCCGCACTGTGTGTGTTTATATATTTACATATTTATTCCACCTAGCTGCAATGCTCGTACTGTGGGTGTTTATATATCTACATATTTATTCCATCTAGCTACAATGCTCCGCACTGTGTGTTTACATACTCATATATTTATCCCATCTAGCTACAATGCTCTGCACTGTGTGTCTGTGTGTATATATATATTTATAGTAATATGTACATATGTATATTAGCTGCTCTTGCTTGCTTGCTTTTTTTCTTGCCTTCTGATTGTTGCTCTGAGTGTTGCTATCCCTGTGCTGTTGCAATCCTGGAATTTCCACGTTGTGGGACTAATAAAGGCTTATCTTATCTTATCTTATCTTATCTTAAATATCACACAAAATCACTGCAGTCAAGTGGCCCGTCGATCGCAAAGAGTCAGTCAAGCTCGCCACAGCTTTAAAGTATCATGCGTTTCTATTCTAGACATTACGGTAGAGACAAAAAATAAACGCTTGTAACTTTTTTAAAGATTCAAAGTGCTTTATTAACAATTTTCAAAGTACAAATAAATTTTGTCATCAACAAAAAATACAAACCAACAGGGCACAGTACAAAAAACTGAACAAAACAGCAAACAACATTCAACAAGAGAAAAGGGGAAAAGAGGAAAAAAATCAGACAAAAATAACAAAGGCAAACAATAGCTATCTCTATAAATAAATAATATAGGCCTTATTAAACTAAACCAACCATTTCAAATGTTGCATATAACTTAAAAGCATGTATATTTTTAACAAGTCTTAGTGATGTTGTAGAGGCACAGGGGGAAGACATAATGTGTAACATCTTAGATAAGAACAAAGAGCAGAGTTTTCCTCGGAGATAACAGGGAGTTGTGAAGGATGAAGGCAGTGTGATCTTTTGTGTATCAGAGACTGCTAGGAGGATGCTAAAGGATTAAGGAAGTGAATGCAATGTGACCAGAGACGGCTAGGAGGATGTCAAAGATTAAGGAAGTGAATGCAATGTGACCTTTGATGTGTAGAGCTGCTGTAAGAAGGCCTGAGTATTTAAGGAAAGAGTCTTGTCTGAGATGTCCTCTTTCTGGCTACGCTTCTGTGTGAGATTGTGTAATAAACTGTCTGAGTCCAATCTGCCTTGCCATTTACACACTCCACACTGGTGACCCAAGACGAAGCATGGAAAACAACGAAAGATCCCCGGAGCCAACCTCGACGGGAGCCCCCAGCCACGCAAGTGCTGTTGCTATCCAGCTACCGGATTTTTGGCAGCACAACCCGCGCTCCTGGTTCCACCTAGTCGAGGCGCAGTTCGCCCTCCAGGGGATATCGGCGGATGACACAAAATTCTACTATGTAGTCACAAAGCTCGACGCCCACACGGCTCAGCATGTGGAGAGCCTGCTGGATCAGCCACCAACCAGCGACAAGTACGGCGCGTTGAAGGCTGCACTCATCCAGCACTACACACTCTCGGTTGAGGAGAGAGCAGAGAGACTCCTGATGTGGACCGGGTTGGGAGATGGGTCGGCTATTGACCTGATGGAGAAGATGCTGAGATTGAAGGGCTCGGGCGACGACCACTTCATTTTTACCCACCTCTTCCTCCGGAACCTTCCGTCAACGACGAGAGCGACCCTGGCCAGTTCGCCGTTGCTGGCCGAGCGGGACTATCGTGCGCTGGCCTGAGAAGCACACCGGATCATCATGGCCAGCAGAGAGCTCTCGACCACGGCGGCAGCGACGGAGCTCGGCGCGTCGGCCGGAGGAGGCGAGGAGCCATTGACGGCAGTAGCAGAACCACCGACGACAGCGGCGGCGGGGGCCAGAGAACGCGGAGGAGACATCCTTTGTTTCTACCACTGCCGCTTTGCAGAGAAGGCACACATATGTATACCACCGTGCCAGTTCAAGCACTCGGGAAACGCCAAGACCGGGGGTCGGTAGCAGCTGCGGCCCTCGGGGAGGAGAACAAGCTGCTCTACTTGACGGACGCATACTCGGGGAGGCATTTCCTCGTGGACACCGGCGCCCAGTTGAGTTTCATCATGCCGTCCTACGCCGACCGGCTGGCAGGATCTAGCGGCCCCAAGATGGCAGCAGCAAACGGCTCGGAGATTAAGACCTTTGGTGAGAGGACTGCTTCTGTCTCTACACGGCCGTACATTTGAGTGGACTTTTGTCGTAGCAGCATTGAATCTCAATGTATTGGGGGCTGATTTTTTGTGCTCACATGGTTTGTTGGTTGATGTCGCTAACAGGCGCCTGGTTAATGCACTGTCCTTTGATTCTATCCCCTGTACAGCTCGAGCATCCCGGCCAACAGCACAAGCCAACGTCACAGCTGCAGGCGGTAAGTTCCACACACTGCTCACTCAGTTCCCAGCACTCACAGTCCCGACATTTTCGGCAGCCGTCGCTAAACACGGGGTGGAGCATTTTATCACCACCACCGGGCCGCCCGTTTTTGCAAAACCTCGGCGCTTGGACGCAGCTAAACTGGCCATAGCGCGCGAGGAGTCCGCCAACCTGGAGAGGTTGGGCATCATCAGGCGTTCAAACAGCCCATGGGCTTCCCCGCTACACATGGTCCCTAAAGCTGACGGTTCGTGGCGACCTTGCGGGGATTTCCGCAGGTTGAACAATGCCACAGCGCACGACCGCTACCCAATTCCTCACATCCAGGATTTTTCCGTTCACTTGGCAGGAGCACGCGTTTTTTCTAAAATAGACTTGGTCCGCAGTTACCACCAAGTCCCAGTGCGCACTGAGGACATACCCAAAACAGCGGTGATAAATCCATTTGGCCTATTCGAGTTTTTGCGCATGCCATTCGGGCTTAAAGGGGCTGCACAGACGTTCCAACGCATGATGGATGCAGTGCTGCGCGATCTCCCTTTCGTATTCGTCTACTTGGATGATATCTTGATAGCCAGCACGTCCGAAGACGAACACGAAAACCACCTCATGGCGGTTTTCCGGAGGTTGGGAGAGCACGGTTTAATAATCAACCCAGCGAAGTGTCGGTTCGGGGTGACGCAGATTGATTTTTTGGGGCACCGCGTCTCTCCCGAAGGAGCGGTTCCGCTGCCTGACAAGGTGCGCACGGTAGCAGATTTTCCCCGGCCGCAAACGGTCAGGGCGTTACAGGAGTTTTTGGGAATGGTGAATTTTTATAACCGTTTCCTCCCCCGCGCAGCGCAGCTCATGCAACCACTGTACGCCGCGCTCAAAAAACAGAAACCCGCAAATAAGATCGAATGGTTCCCGGAGCGAGAGCGGGCGTTCTCGGAAGTCAAAGCAGCCCAGGCAAATGCCGCGTTGTTGGCACATCCAGACCCAACAGCCCGCATAGCGCTCACTACTGACGCGTCAGATGTGGCCATAGGGGCGGTCGTGGAGCAGCGGGTAGCCGGGGCTTGGCAGCTGCTCGCCTTTTTCAGCAGGACTTTGCGCGATAGTGAACGTAAATACAGCGCGTTTGACAGAGAGTTGCTGGCTCTCCACTTGGCCATTCGCCACTTCCAGTTCTGGCTGGAAGGACGCTGTTTCACCACGTTCATTGACCACAAGCCACTGACATTCGCGATGGCCAAGGTTTCAGAACCGTGGTCGGGCCGGCAGCAGAGACAGCTGGCCGCGATCTCAGAGTTTACTACCGATAATCAGCATGTGTTGGGTAAACTGAATGTGGTGGCAGACTGCCTCTCGCACGCCGCGGTCCGCGTGGGGATAGATTACACAACCATGGCCGCGGAGCAGGTTAGTGACGCAGATATGCGCGCGCTCCAGTCTGGACCAACAGGGTTAAGGCTGGAGAGCAGGGTGCTGCAAGACGGTATGCCCCCCCTAATCTGTGATGTCTCCACGGGGCGACTGCGTCCCGTGGTACCGGCCGTGTGGCGCCGCCGCGTTTTTGACTCGATTCATTCTTTGGCGCACCCGGGAGTGCGCGCGTCGGTCAAAATGGTAGGGGAGAAATTTGTGTGGCCGAGCCTTCGCAAACAAGTGAAAGAATGGGCAGCAGCCTGCATGGCGTGCCAACGAGCCAAAGTACACAGACACACGAAAGCTCCCTTGGAGCCGTTTCGCA
This sequence comes from Pholidichthys leucotaenia, assembly GCA_020510985.1. NCBI lineage: Eukaryota > Metazoa > Chordata > Actinopteri > Cichliformes > Pholidichthyidae > Pholidichthys > Pholidichthys leucotaenia. The sequence goes on along the minus strand of CM035847.1, from coordinate 168,848,082 downwards.
TCCCGGCTAAGAGGTTCGACCATGTTCACGTGGACCTCGTGGGCCCCCTCCCGCCTTCACAGGGGTGCACGCACCTTCTGACTATGGTGGACCGCACCACGCACTGGCCGGAAGTGGTTCCACTGGCGTCAACCACAGCCGAGGAGGTGGCGTGCGCGTTTTTAACAGCATGGGTGGCGCGTTTTGGAGTCCCGTCAGACATTACGTCCGACAGAGGCCCTCAATTTGTTTCTGAACTTTGGTCGTCAATGGCCCGCAGCCTGGGTGTCGCAGTTCACTGCACAACCGCGTACAATCCGCAGGCTAATGGGTTATGCGAACGTTTTCATAGGTCATTGAAAGCGGCTCTCAGGGCGTCACTGACGGATGCAAATTGGGTAGACAAGCTACCGTGGGTTTTATTGGGGTTACGTTCTGTGCCTAAAGAGGATTTTGAAGCTTCCCCGGCTGAACTCGTTTTTGCGCAGCCACTTCGGCTGCCTGGGGAGTTTCTCCCAGATAATCCTGTGCCAGGCAGCTCCCCGTCTCAGCTGTTGCAGCATAGCATAGACACAAGCACGCTGCCGGGCCCTGTACACCACAGTTTTCCGCGCGTTTTTGTGCCTAAAACTTTGAAAAACGCGGAGTTCATTTTTGTCAGACACGACGCACATCGCCCCCCACTGTGCCCACCTTATGATGGACTGTTCAGAGTGCTGGAAACAGGGGACAAGCAATTTTTGCTAGATTTGGGGGGTAGGAGGGAAAAGGTTGGCATAAACAAACTCAAACCCGCTTTTGTGGTGGCGGACGAGCAGGTGCTGTTGGCGAGGGCCCCTCGGCATGGAAGACCCCCTCGGGGAGCTTCCCAGAGAAAAGTTTCCCCAGAACACCCACAGGGACAGACAAAAGGTTTTCACCCCCAAACATCAGCTCCCCAGCACGACAGCGCCGCGGAGGCGGTGAATCCTGGTTACAGCAGATACGGGAGAAGACTGAAGCCCAAGCAGCATGTGGACTGATGTTTAATGGTTCTGTCACAGAATACAGACTGTTATTCTTTTGTTCTATCCAATATGCTCGGGGGGGGGGGTGTAGAGGCACAGGGGGAAGACATAATGTGTAACATCTTAGATAAAAACAAAGAGCAGAGTTTTCCTCGGAGATAACAGGGAGTAGTGAAGGATGAAGGCAGTGTGATCTTTGTGTATCAGAGACTGCTAGGAGGATGCTAAAGGATTAAGGAAGTGAATGCAATGTGACCAGAGACTGAATGCAATGTGACCTTTGATGTGTAGAGCTGCTGTAAGAAGGCCTGAGTATTTAAGGAAAGAGTCTTGTCTGAGATGTCCTCTTTCTGGCTACGCTTCTGTGTGAGATTGTGTAATAAACTGTTTTGAGTCCAATCCGCCTCGTCATTTACACACTCCACAATGTACAAAATAAAAAGAAGCAATTTTGCCAGTGGTTTATCCAGGGTTTAGTTTTAAAAAAAAAATCAACATTTATGAATAAAATGTTTACAAATTAAAATCAAATTGTTTATCATTAATTCTAATTTCTTGTTTTCACAGTTTAATCCAAACAATATAGTGGTGTCTGCTAAGTGAGAAATTATAATGTTCTTGGAGTGAAGAAGGAAGAAATAATAATGTTGTTGGAATGAAGCCAACCTTGCACATCACTCCAAAAACCACTTACAACCGCACATAAAAAAATAAATGTTCCAAAATCTCAGTGTGGATATTGAATGCTTGTAACTGTATGTAAGCAGTTTGTCTATCAGTTGTTGTTGTTTTTTTTAAATTTCCTCTTGTTTAAACCTTAATAAAATAATTTCCTTAGTGGGTCACTACATAATCTCAATGGGTTGTTGTTCAGAGTGATGAGTACTATGAGTATCACCGCGCCGGCCGCCGAGCAGCCTGGCCTCCCTTGATCGTCCCTCTGGGGGCGGATGCCTGGCTTTCCTGGAGCTTGCTGACCTCGGGGCTGGGGGTTGGTAGCGCTGCCTTGCCTGCTCGGGGTTCCCGGGGGGAGAGCTGCTGCGACCGGCCCTCCGCTCATATGTTTCCTGACAAACCACTCACATGCACACACTTATTTTGCGCACGTTCTCATATATATGCACACAGACATACACGCACAAGTGTCTCTCCTTTAACAGGTGAGGAAACCAGACTCGTGTTGAGACATCTCCGGTGGAAGAAGCAGTTTGTCTTTTGTTTGTTTTAGTTGTTTGTTTGTTTGTTTGTTTTTTGTTTTGTTTTTTTGTCTGTTCCCCTCCCTTTTCTTTTCCCCCTTCACACACTTCCTTTCCCTCTTCCCCATCCTGTTGGGTCTTCCATGGGTAAAACAATTAAAATAAAGTATTAAAAGTTATTACAGGAGGAGTTTACAACAATATACAGTACACAGTTAGGTACTGTATAAGCTCCTCTTGGCAAAGTAAATCTGTTTTGGCACAATAAGGGTGACAGATCCCTGTTCTGTTTGCCTAGCTGCCTGACAGGACAAGGGGAAAAAAGAAAAAAAGACAATTGTGGTCTATATTAATCATATATTCCATAACCTACATATGTTTAAGCATGTGAGAGTGTTTGGTGATTACATATGTAAGGCGACTTCACACCTCAGAACAGGACAAAGAGTCTCAACCTCCAGTGAAGATTAAAGAGCATCCAAGGCACTGCGGTGGAGACCGGAGGAGCTGCCCTGACCCCCCAGGGCCAGGAGGAGGAGTACGAAGACAATGGGGGGATTAAGATAATGAGGGATGTCAGCTTTTGATATGCATGTCTTTTGTTATGTGCAAGTATAAGTTCGTAGAGCCGAAGGTGTTCGCTCTCTTACTTCTTCTGCTGCTGCGCCTAGATGAGACTTGTTAGAGGAGCTGATAATAAACTTCGGTTTATGAATCACATCGCCTCGTTATTTCAAGCTCCACTACACTGGTGACCCTGACGCGAGAATGGACCAGAGGCGTTCCCCCGCGATCGATTCATCTGTGGCGACCCAGGCAGACGCCGGCGCCCATGCAGACAGGGGAACAGATGGACGACGTTCCCCCACGGCAGAAGTGATAGAGAGGGCTCAACCGAGCACCAGCGCCGCGGAGAGAGCCGAAGCAAGGCACTCTCACCCTGCGGACACATCAGTGACGGTCTACACAAACGCCGTCACCGTCAACCTGCCGGACTTCTGGCAAGAAGACCCCGCCTCGTGGTTTCAGCAAGCTGAAGCCCAGTTTGCACTTGCGGGCATCACGGCTGACGATACAAAGTTCTACCACATCGTCGCCAAACTCACTTCGAGATGTGCGCGGAGCATAATCCAGCGGCCGCCGGCCCAGGACAAATATAAAGAACTGAAAGCGACCATCGTGGCAAATTACGTCCCCTCAGCCGAGGAGAGAGCCGAGAGGATCCTGGCGGTCTACGGCCACAGAGGAGGCAGACCCAAGGCCCTCATGGAGGACTTGCTGCAACTTAAAGAAGAGGACAATGACAACTTCCTCTTCCATTTCATATTCCTCAGTACGCTGCCGCCACACATGAGAGGGACGCTTGCCAACATGCGATGCAGCACCCAGCAAGACTTCCGCACGCTGGCTCACGAAGCTCAACGGCTCGTCAACGCCTGCAAGGAGCAGACACCCACAGCAGCATCCGGAGACCTCAACGCTGATGTCCGGAGCCACGAGGAGCCACAAATCACCGAGCAGAATCAGCCCGCGGTGACAGCGACACGGCCAGGACGCAACAGATGGAGCGACGTCTGTTATTACCACCACCGCTTCACCGAGAAGGCTTACAAATGCGTTCCCCCCTGCAAATTCACGATTTCGGGAAAACGCCGAAGCCAAGAGCCGTTAACAGCGGCGGTTCTCGGCGAAAAAAGCAAGCTTTTATAAGTGATGGACGGACACACCGGCAAGCGGTTCCTTATCGACACAGGAGCTCAACTAAGTTTTGTCATGCCCTCCCAAGCAGACCGGGCCATGGGCCCCCGGGGCAATGGAGCGGTGGCAGCCAACGGCTCCATCATCGACACTTTTGGCGAAAAGAGCCTGCACCTCTGCATCCACGGCCGCAACTACAGATGGACATTTGTTGTAGCGGCGGTGAGTTTTAACTTGTTGGGCGCAGATTTTTTGTGTGCACATGGGTTATTAGTTGATCTAGCGAACAGGCGCTTGGTTAATGCACTGTCCTTTGCTTCTATTCCCTGCTCAGCTCGACTTTCTCCACCGCCCGTGCAGGCTAGCGGCACCACAGCAGGAGGTAAGTTTGATCAACTCCTCACCCAATTTCCAGCACTCACAATTCCCAAATTCTCAGCTACAGTGGCTAAACACGGGGTCGAACACTTTATTCCCACAACGGGCCCACCCGTATTCGCCAAAGCTCGGCGCTTAGACGCGACCAAGCTCGCCATAGGTCGGGACGAGTTTACCACCCTTGAAAAATTAGGCATTGTCAGACGCTCGAAAAGCCCCTGGGCCTCACCACTTCACATGGTCCCGAAATCCGACGGTTCTTGGAGACCGTGCGGCGATTACCGCAGATTAAACAATGCGACAGCGCATGACCGCTACCCAATTCCTCACATACAAGACTTTTCACTGCATCTGGCGGGTGCGCGCATTTTTTCAAAAATAGACCTGGTCCGTGGTTATCATCAAGTCCCAGTTCGAGCAGAGGACATTCCTAAAACAGCTGTAATAACCCCCTTCGGTCTTTGTGAATTTTTGCGGATGCCTTTCGGCCTCAAAGGCGCCGCTCAAACCTTTCAGCGGATGATGGACGCAGTATTACGCGACCTCCCTTTTGTTTTCGTCTACCTCGACGATATGCTGGTAGCCAGCCCGTCTGAGGAAGAACACGAGCGGCATCTCACTATGGTTTTTCAGAGGCTAGAAGAGCACGGGTTAATAATCAATCCAGCCAAATGCAAATTCAGCGTGTCACAAATTGATTTTTTAGGACACAGAGTTTCTCCGAGGGGGGCAGTTCCACTGCCAGACAAAGTTCACGCGATAAAAAGTTTCCCACGGCCACAAACGGTCAAATCGCTGCAAGAATTTTTAGGAATGGTTAATTTTTACAACCGTTTCCTCCCCCACGCAGCTCAGCTCATGCAGCCCCTATATGACGCGCTCAGAAAACAAAAACCTTCCAACGCGGTCGAATGGACCCCGGAGCGCGAACGCGCCTTCGCGGAAGTAAAAAGTGCCCTAGCTAATGCCACATTGTTGGTTCACCCCGATCCCGCGGCCCGCATTGCGCTAACCACAGACGCTTCGGACCTGGCCATAGGGGCAGTTGTAGAACAACACGTCAGCGGAATCTGGCAACCTTTGGCATTCTTCAGCAAATCGCTAAACCAAACTGAGCGTAAATACAGCACTTTTGACAGGGAGCTGTTAGCGCTTCATTTATCCATCCGCCACTTCCAGTTCTGGTTAGAGGGGCGGCGTTTCACGGCTTTTGTAGACCACAAACCGCTCACCTTTGCGATGGCTAAAATTTCCGAACCGTGGTCAGGCAGGCAGCAAAGACAGCTAGCTGCGATTTCAGAGTTCACCACAGACATTCGACATGTGGCAGACAAACTTAACGTGGTAGCAGACTACCTCTCTCGCGCTGTGGCATCGCCAGAGCACAAGGAGACAGATTATACTACTGCAGCTGCAGAGCTTTTCACCAACGCGGACACATACGCAGCACCAATCCAAGCAGGGATAGATTATGCAGCCATGGCAGAGGAGCAAAGTAGTGACGCGGACGTGCGCGCACTCCTGTCTGGACCAACAGGGTTAAGGCTGGAGAAAAGGGGTTTATGAGACGGTGTGCCCCTCCCTAATATGCGATATCTCAACTGGCCAACCTCGCCCGTTAGTCCCAGCTGCATGGCGCCGCCGTATTTTCGACTCGATTCACTCCCTCGTGCACCCAGGTGTGCGCACTTCGGTTAAAATGGTCGCCGAAAAGTTTGTGTGGCCTGGCCTGCGCAAAAACATAAAAGAATGGGCAAAAACTTGCATTTCTTGTCAGCGCGCCAAAATACACAAACACACAAAAGCCCCTCTGGAGCCTTTTCCAATCTCTGCTAGAAGGTTCGACCACATTCATGTCGACCTCGTGGGGCCGCTACCTTCCTCCCAAGGTTTCACACACCTGTTAACAATGATAGACCGCACCATGCGCTGGCCAGAGGCAGTCCCTCTGGCATCAACCACAGCGGAGGAAGTCGCTCGCGTTTTTTTGACAAACTGGGTGGCACGTTTCGGCGTCCCATCGGACATCACGTCCGATAGGGGGCCTCAATTTGTCTCGGAGCTTTGGTCAGCCATGTCCAGCAGCTTAGGGGCGACAATTCATCGCACCACCGCTTATCACCCTCAGGCTAATGGGTTATGCGAGCGTTTTCACAGATCTTTAAAGGCCGCCCTCAGAGCCTCACTAACGGATACAAATTGGGTAAATAAACTTCCGGCCGTTGGTCGAACCTCGGATTCAGGAGGAGCAATGTGGTTTTCGTCCTGGCGGTGGCACATCGGACCAGCTCTTTACCCTCTCAAGAATTGTTAAGGGTTCGTGGGAGTTTGCCCAACCAGTTTACATATGTTTTGTGGACTTGGAGAAGGCATTCAACCGCGTCCCTCGTGGTTTTTTGTGGGGGTGCTTCGGGAGTATGGGATATCGGGCTTGTTGTTACGAGCTATTCGGTCTCTGTACAACCGTTGTGAGAGTTTGGTTCGTATTGCCAACACTCAGTCGGACTCATTCCCAGTGAGAGTTGGACTCCGCCAGGGCTGCCTTTTGTCACCGATCCTGTTCATAATTTTTATGGACAGGATTTCTAGGCGCAGCCAGGGAATGGAGGGTGTCATGCTTGGTGACCACAGGATCTCATCTCTGTTGTTTGCAGATGATGTTGTCCTGTTGGCTTTATCCAGCAATGACCTACAGTTCTTGCTGGGACGGTTTGCCACTGAGTGTGAAGTGGCTGGGATGAGAATCAGCACCTCCAAGTCCGAGTCCATGGTCCTCAGCCGGAAAAAGGTGGATTGTCCTCTCCGGGTTGGGGACAGGCTCCTGCCCCAAGTGGAGGAGTTTAAGTATCTTGGGGTCTTATTCACGAGTGAGGGGAGAATGGAGTGAGAGATTGACAGACGGATCGGAGCAGCATCTGCAGTGATGTGGACGCTGAACTGGTCCGTTGTGGTGAAGGAGCTGAGTTCTAAGGCAAAGCTGTTGATTTACCAGTCACTCTACGTTCCTACTCTCACCTATGGTCATGAGTTTTGGGTAATGACCAAAAGAACGAGATTGCGGATACAAGCGGCTGAAATGAGCTTTCTCCGTAGGATTGCTGGACTGACCCTCAGAGATAGGGTGAGGAGCTCAGTCATCCGGGAGAGGCTCAGAGTAGAACTGCTGCTCTTCCACATTGAAAGGAGTCAGTTGAGGTGGTATGGGCATCTGATTAGGATGCCTCCTGTACGCCTCCCACTTAGATAGATAGATGGATAGATAGATAGCCTTTATTGTCATTATACAAACAAATGTACAATGAGATTTAAGCATATCCTTCAGTGTAACATATGTAAAAGAGAAAAATAAAAGCTTAAAAACAATAAATTCCTCCAATAAATAATGTATAATGTGTACAGTGTACGTAATCTAAGATAAAAATAAGTTATATATACAATATAAAAATAAAAAATATTAAAAAGATTGCACAGCATTCTGGACCATAAATGTCAATTACACAGTGATGTGTTTAGAGGTATACTGGGGGGTCAGGGAGGGTTAGACTGAGAATTCAGAACCATGATGGCTTTTGGAAAAAAACTGTTCTTGAGTCTATTCGTCCTGGCTCTGATGCACCTGTAGCGCCTCCCTGAGGGCAGCAGGTCAAACAGGTCAGCTCCAGGGTGGTAGATGTCCTTGATGATGTATTGTGCTCTACTAAGGCAGCGGGTGGTGTAAATGTCTGTCAGGGAGGGGAGAGGGCAGCCGATGATCTTCTGTGCTGCCTTTACTACCCTCTGCAACCTCTCCCTGTCTGCCATTGTGCAATTCCCATACCACACTGTAATGCAGTATGTGAGCAGAATCTCAATGGATGAGCGATAGAAGGTCAGCAGCAGGGTGGCGTTAAGGTCGTACTTCCTGAGGACTCTCAGGAAGTGTAGCCGCTGCTGAGCCTTCTTAATAATCGCCGAGATGTTGTCTGTCCAGGAGATGTCAGAGGAGATAAGGACGCCGAGGTAGTAGTAGTAGTAGATTAGTTTATTTGACAGGGACATAGACAACCGGAATGTGTGGACACTCTCCACATACTCACCGTTGATGAAGAGGGGGGCTGGGTCGATATTGGTCCTCCTGAAGTTGACAATGATTTCCTTGGTTTTCTTGGTGTTCAGAGTCAGGTTGTTTTCTAAACACCAAGTTGCCAACTTCAGGACCTCCCCCCTATAGGCTGTCTCGTCCCCTCCTGAAATGAGTCCAACCACCGTGGTGTCGTCAGCAAACTTCATGATGAGGTTGTTGTTATAGGCCGGATGACAGTCATGGACGTAGAGACAGTACAGGAGGGGGCTCAGCACACAGCCCTGTGGGGAGCCAGTACTCAGCGTCCGTGTAGAGGAGAAGTGGGAGCCAAGTCTCACAGTCTGAGACCGGTTAGTGAGAAAGTTCTTTATCCAAGCACATGTGAGAGGTGGGAGACCAAGGGTGTTCAGTTTGGTAATGAGAATATCCAGGATGATTGTGTTGAAGGCCGAGCTGTAGTCCATGAAGAGCATTCGGATGTAGCTGTGCTGCCGCTCCAAGTGGGACAGCACAGAATGGAAGGCTACGGCGATGGCATCTTCAGTGGATCGGTTTTCACGGTATGCAAACTGGTAAGAGTCAAGGTCCGGGGGAAGATGGCTCTTAGTGTGCTGGAGAAGCAGTCTCTCGAAGCACTTCATAATTATTGGGGTGAGGGCCACAGGACGGTAATCATTTAGGCTGGTGGTGGGAGACTTCTTTGGTACCGGGATGATTATGGCAGATTTCAGACAGGACGGCATGACTGCCTGGGCCAGGGAGAGGTTGAAAATCCTAGTAAAGATGGAGGTGAGCTGGGAGGCACACGCTCTAAGCACCTTACCAGGAACTCCATCTGGGCCGGCAGCCTTCTTGGGGTTCACTGCCAGGAGCACCCATCTGACGTCATGCTCACTGACAGTGAAAGTGGTGGTGCAGGAGCTGGGTGGGGGTGGGGGCAGGGCTGAGGCTGATGAGTGCTGCTGTTGAGTTATTTCAAAGCGAGCAAAGAAGCTATTTAGCTTCTCTGCCAGCGGTGCACTCAGGTTATCTCATGTTGTAGCACAGCCTCTGTAATTCGTGATGTTTTGAATTCCCTGCCACACCTCCCGTATGTTGTTACTGGACAAGTGAGACTCTATTCTCATCTTATAATCAGCTTTAGCTTTTTTAACTTCTTTTTTCAGATCGGCTTGAGTAGACCTATAAAGGTCTCTGTCACCTGATCTGAAGGCAGCATCACAGGCTCTAAGGAGTGTGCGGACCTGGCTGGTCATCCAGGGTTTCTGGTTGGGAAAAACCCTAATATTTTTGTCCACAGTCACATTACCGATACAAAACTTAATGTAGTCCAAGGTTGTATCAGTGGATGTTTCCAACTCCTGCTGTCCAAATAAATCCCAGTCTGTCTCTGTGAAGCGATCCTGCAGTTTGGAGAGAGCGTTGTCAGGCCAAGTTGTGACAGTCTTTACAGTGGGCCTGTCACTACGCCTGAGGGGGGTGTAGACTGGGGAGAGCAGGAGGGAAAGATGGTCCGACTGGCCAAGGTGGGGGAGGGATATGGCTCTGTATGCGTGCTTGATGTTAGTGTAGACATGGTCTAAAATGTTCTCCCCTCTAGTAGAACACTTAACATGTTGATAAAATTTGGGGAGTACAGTCTTCAGATTGGCCTTATTAAAGTCTCCTGTGACTATGTGGACACCATCAGGGTGAGCCCGCTGATGCTTGTTAATGGTGTTAAGCAGGAGGGAGAGCGCCGTATTTACATTTGCACTGGGTGAAGTATACACAGCCGTGACAAACACTACTGTTAGCTCTCTCGGTAGAGAAAAGGCCGACATCTTACAGACAAGTACTCGAGATTGGGAGAGCAATATTTGTCTGTAATAGTCCCGTTGTTACACCAGTTATTATGCACATACAAAGCCCCCCCCCGCTCTTACCGGAGTCCTCAGTCCTGTCACAGCGTAGCAACGTGCGGCCCGCTAGCTGCATGCTAGTGTCGGATATGTCCGGATGAAGCCAAGTTTCAGTGATAATCAGAACACAACAGTCATGAACATAGCGATTACCGGCAAGTTGTAATTCCAAGTCTTCCGTTTTATGCACCAAGGATCTGGCATTGGAAAGATACAAGCTCGGTAAAGGTGGCTTATGTGGTTGTCTCCTTAGCCTTAGGAGACAACCACATAAGTGGTCCCACATAAGTAGTCCCACATAAGTGGGAGGAGACCCCGGGGCAGGCCCAGGACTCGGTGGAGAGACTATGTCTCCCAGCTGGTCTGGGAACACCTTGGTATCCTCGCTGAAGAGCTGGAGCAGGTGGCTGGGGAGAGGGAAGTCTGGGCTTCTCTGCTTGAACTGCTGCCTCCACGACCCAGACCTCCGGAAAAGCGGTAGAAGATGGCTGGATGGCATTAAATCTCCATTCCTCTCTAATCAGCCTCATCTGTCCTCCGCAGGGCTCTTGCTTTTCTGGTGAGTGACTGGCATTTTTCCCTCAAGATTGCTGTTTTGAACATTCTAATAAAAGGTCAAATGTTTTTTGTGTGTTCACTTGGTGATTGCACGTTGCACTCAGGTGGCTTGTAAGATAAGATAAGATAAGCCTTTATTAGTCCCACAATGGGGAAATTCCAGGATTGCAACAGCACAGGGATAGCAACACTCAGAGCAACAATCAGAAGGCAAGAAAAAAACAAGAACAGCTAGTAAACATATGTACATATTACTATAAATATATAAGATAAGATAAGAGATAAGATAAGCCTTTATTAGTCCCACAATGGGGAAATTCCAGGATTGCAACAGCACAGGGATAGCAACACTCAGAGCAACAATCAGAAGGCAAGAAAAAAAACAAGCAAGCAAGAGCAGCTAATATACATATGTACATATTACTATAAAATATATATATACACACAGACACACAGTGCAGAGCATTGTAGCTGGATGGAATAAATATATGAATATATGAACACACAGTGCAGAGCATTGTAGCTAGATGGAATAAATATGTAAATATATAAACACCCACAGTACGGAGCATTGCAGCTAGGTGGAATAAATATGCAAGTATATAAACACACACAGTGCGGAGCAATGTAGCTAGATGGAATAAATATATAGATATATAAATATAAACACACCCAGTGCTGAGCATTGTAGCTAGATGGAATAAATATATAGATATATAAATATAAACACACCCAGTGCAGAGCATTGTAGCTAGATGGAATAAATATGTAAATATATAAACACACACAGTGCAGAGCATTGTTGCTAGGTGGGATGAAACAGCATAACCGTCTATTTAGTTATCCTACATGGTATGATTATGTGCCCATACATATTCTCACCCTCCATAGCGACCGGTATGTTCCTAGTTGTATGCCGGAGAGGACCATTGTGTAAGTCTATTGCATCTTTTGCATTCAAAAAACTATTAGTTTGTTACGTCTTTTTGCTATCTCTGCGAGCAGCCCTGCTTAGGTTGTACAGTCTGACAGCCGTTGGTAGGAAGGACCTACGAAACCTCTCGGTTGTGCACCTGGGATGATGTAGTCTGCTGCTAAATGAGCTCCTCAGTGCATCCAGTATGTCCTGCATAGGGTGGAACTCGGACTCCAGCAGAGATGACAGTTTAGCCACCGTCCTTCTCTCTCCTATCTCCTCCATCGGATCAAGGCGTTGCCCCAGGACAGAGCTAGCTTTCTTAATCAGTTTGTTCAGTCTCTTCCTATCGGCTGCAGTAATGCCACTGCCCCAGCAGACCACTCCAAAAGTGATGGCTGATGCCACCACCGTGTCATAGAATGACTTCAGCAGCGCCCCTTGTACACCAAAAGACCTGAGTCTCCTCAGCAGGAACAGCCTGCGCTGTCCCTTCTTGTAGAGTGCGTCAGTATTGTGTGACCAGTCTAGTTTATTGTTCAGATGAATACCCAGGTACTTGTAGGATGTCACCATCTCGATGTCTGTTCCCTGTATATTTACTGGTGCTGTGAGGGGCTGCCCATGCCTGCGGCAGTCCACCACCAGCTCCTTAGTTTTCCTCGCGTTGATCTGGAGGCAGTTCCGATGGCACCAGTCCACAAAGTCCTGGATAAGCCCTCTGTACTCAGCTTCATCTCCGCTGGAGATGAGACCAACGATCGCAGAGTCATCAGAGAACTTCTGTAGATGGCAATGTGTTGTGTTGTGTGAGAAGTCCGCAGTATAAAGAGTGAACAGGAAGGGAGCCAGCACCGTTCCCTGGGGGGCCCCCGTGCTACTGATGATCGTGTCGGAAACACAGTCCCGGGTTCTCACAAACTGAGGCCGGTTCGTGAGGTAGTCCAGGATCCATGATGACAGGTGCTGGTCCACCCCTGCGCGCAGCAGCTTGACCTTCAGGATCATCGGTTGGATGGTGTTGAAAGCACTGGAGAAGTCAAAGAACATGATCCTCACCATATTCCCGGGCTTCTCCAGGTGGGACAGAGAACGGTGAAGGAGGAAGATCACCGCATCCTCCACCCCAATGCCATGCTGGTAGGCGAACTGGAGTGGATCCATCACTGGTTCCACCAGGGGGCGGAGATGAGCAAGGAGCAGTCTCTCCAGGGTCTTCATCAAGTGGGACGTCAAGGCCACCGGTCTGAAGCTGTTCAGGTCTTTGGGGTGGGAAGTTTTTGGTACAGGTACCACACAAGATGTTTTCCACAGCTGTGGTACCCTCCCCAGTTTCAGGCTCATGTTGAAGATATATGTCACAATCCCACACAGCTGGTCTGCACAGGACTTGAGGAGCTTTGCGCTGATGCCGTCCGGTCCCGACGCCTTCCTCGCCTTGATCTTCCTCAGCTCCGTCCTCACCTGGGTCTTGGTCAGGGTCAGGATGGGGGGCTGTGTGTTGGGAGTGGGGGGGGGTGTCGGTGGAGTGGGGAGTGGGTAGCAGGACTTGATTTCTTAGAGGCAGCAGTGGTTGTTGTGCAGACAGGGGGGAGGGCGGTTGGTCAAATCTATTGAAAAACAGATTCAGGTTGTTCGCCCACTCCCTGCCCCCCGTGGCCTGGGGGGAGGTATTCTGGAGCCCCGAGATGGTTTTGAGGTTTCTCCAGACCCCGCTGATGTCGCTCTGTTGCAGCTTGTCCTCCATCTTCTTCCTGAAGCTGTCCTTGCCTTCTCTGATCTTTCTCCTCAGCTCCCTCTGTACGGACTTCAGCATCTCCCTGTTCCCCGACCTGAAGATCCTCTTCTTCTCTCTCAGAAGTGTTTTTATCTCAGGGTTGATCCAGGGTTTGTTGTTTGAGTGACGCCGTATGGTCTTGGTGGGAACGGATTTGTCCACACAGAAGCTGAGGTAGCCCGTGAAGGTGTGAATGAGGCCATCGATGTCCTCACCATGTGGATCGCAGAGCTGCTTCCAGGCAGTGGCTTCAAAACAGTCCTTTAGAGTGTCCATTGTCTCCTCAGACCATAACTCCACAGTGTGCATGGCCGGAGGTTGTCTGTGCACTAGGGGTTTGTACACCGGTCGGAGATGAACCAAGTTGTGATCCGATCTCCCAAGTGGGGGGAGTTGTGATGAGGTGTACGCCTCCTTAGTGTTTGCGTAGAACAAATCCAGTGTTTTATTGTCTCTAGTGTGGCATGTGACATACTGGGTGAAAGTGGGCAGAATGGGAGACAGTGAAACGTGGTTGAAATCGCCTGAGATGAGGAGAAGAGCATCTGGGTGTTCTGTCTGCAGCCTGCTGGTTACTGAATGGATGACGTCACGCGCTGTCCCAGCGTTCGCCGTCGGATTTGCATAAACAACAATGCAGATCACGTGTGAGTGTTCTCTCGGGAGATATGTAGGCCTCATGCTAACAGCTAGCAACTCAATGTCTTTGCTGCAGTGTCGTTGTTTAACAGTGATATGTCCCGGTCTGCACCAGTTGTTGTTAACATACATTATCACTCCACCGCCCCTAGTTTTGCCACTCTCTGGTGTTCGGTCAGCTCGTATCATGTGAAAACCCTCCAGCTCAATGTTAGCATCTGCTGCTAGTTCAGTTAGCCACGTCTCAGTAAACAAAAGGAGAGAGCACTCCCGGTAAGTGCTATCATAACGGGAGATAGCCGCTAGCTCATCTAACTTTCCCAGTATCGACCGTACATTTCCCATGACAACAGATGGAAGGGAGGGTCTGTACCTTATATTTTTTGTCCTCCGCCTTACTCCAGCCCGGCAGCCGCGGCGTTTTCGCCTCAGTTCTCTCGGTATGTCGAGTTTTTCCAGTGGGACCGGGTGGCGGTTAAATGCTAGCAGCTCTTCCCTGTTGTATCGAATCCTGCTATAAACAGTGGCTCCGTCCACCGGCTCAGGAGACATTTGGGACGATCTGTGTGTCCGTGATATAAGTGGGGTGAAAAAAAAAAAAAAGTGATCAAAAGAGAGAGGAAGGGAAAAAAAAACAAAACTCGGAATCGAGCCGCTGTTGCAAAAGGCAGCCGACTGGTGTGGCGCCGAGAGATATATATACGTATATATACTGTATATATATATATAGACACACAGTGCGGAGCATTATGGTTGGTGAATGTGCAGCAGAAAGTCCAAGCTCTCTCTCCGTGGATGCGGCGGGCCAGCTGGAAGTCTTTGGGCATGATGGCGACCCCCTTAGCGAAGAAGAGACCACCAGGTAGGCCTCGCCAGCCTCCTGCAGAGCCACGATGGCGAAGCTCAGGAAGCGCAGGTCGGTCTTGGAAGTCCTGAGCGATCTCCCTCACCAGGTGCTGGATGGGCAGCTTACGGATGAGCAGCTCCGTGGATTTCTGGCAGCGACGGATCTCTCTCGGAGCCATGGGCTTGTCCGGCCAATATGACAGAACGAGCCAGCCAGAGTCACCACCTGGCAGGTACATTATCATCAACTGATCACTCCGCGCTCCACCACCTCGACGTTACAGAGAAGCAGGTGGCTGAGCACACTCAGCTGCAGCAGGCAGTTACGCAGCAGCTGAATGTCCTTACTGATCGGTTGGGCCATGCTGGTGTCCCGGCTACTCCACCTTCGCCTGCTCCTCCTTCTTCCATTATCCGCCGAACCCTTGCTATTTCCAGTCCTGCCCTGCATGTGGGGGAGGAGTGGAAATAGCGATGGAGTTCCAGGTTGAGGCAGCAGATTCGGGGTGGAACGAGGCTGTGTTACGCAGCGCGTTCCTCCACAGACTGAATCCTCGTCTCCAGGATGACTTGGCAGTCTATGCTGTTCCTGCCACCTTGGACGGCCTGATAGATCAGGCGGTCAGGTTAGATAATCGATACCGTGAACGTGACCAGGAGAGCGGAGCGTCCGCTCACCCGCCGGTCACTCGTTCCCTCCCGGCATCTACTGACCGAGGCAAGCCCGACTCCACCCCCGAGCCTATGGAGCTCAGCTCTGCTCGTCTTCCGCGAGCAGAGGTTGAGCAACGTTGGCAGATCGGGGCATGTGCCTACTGTGGTTCATTGAATCATAAGTTGGACACATGCCACCTACGGCCAAAAGAATCAGCCCATCAGTAGCCGCAGGGGGTCTGGTGGGCGGACTCAATCTGTTCCCCCCAGTAATTCCTCCATCTCGGCCCTGATCCAGCTACCGGGTGTCGAGAGGAGAGCCTCCGCCCTGATTGATTGTCTCATCTACGCTGATGCACGAGATGGGGATTCCGACGGTTAAGCTGCCGGCTCCCCGCTCTGTGCGTACTCTTTCTGGCCAGACGGTGGTGTCCGTTACCCATTGCACGGTGCAGTTATCCTTTCTTTTGTCTGGTAACCACCATGAGAAGCAGGCTTTTTACGTGTTTCCACGAGCTTCTCATGTGGTGGTACTTGGTTATCCGTGGCTCCAGAGGCATAATCCTATTATTAATTGGGCACAAAATTCCATCACCTCCTGGAGTCCAAACTGTTTGGCTACGTGTCTAAATTCGGCCGAGTGTTCCCTGTCCTTTCCCGTCTCCTCGCCACAGGTTGAGCCGCCGGACCTCAGCCTCGTACCCAAGGTCTATCATGACCTCGGAGAGGTGTTCAGCAAGTCGCGAGCATTAGCGCTTCCACCGCTTCTCTCGTACAACTGTGCCATAGACCTCCTTCCGGGTGCGAGGTTGCCATCCAGCAAACTCTATAGCATTTCTGGGACTGAGAGAGAGGCGATGGAAAGGTACATTAAGCAGGGTTCCCACGGTCCTTGAAAATTCTGGAAAGTCCTGGAAAAAAAGTGATCCTGGAAAGTCATGGAAAAGTCCTGAAATACTGCCAAAAATCAGATGGTCCTGGAAATAGGATTACCAGCTAAAAAAGTCATTGAAAGTCCTTGAATTCAGTGTTGCATGGATGTTGGTTGTGCTCAATATTCTACAGTGTGTAGTGTCTGCACCTATCACATGGCTATGGCAGCCTTCCAGTTTCTAATCTTTGTATTACATTATGCAGTGGACTCGCCTATGTAGTGCACTTCTTGCCATACTTGTACATGTAACCTTGTTTGGGTCTTTGGTTTAGTGTAGTATGTAGGTTTAGAAAAGCTGGAATGCTGAAAGGGTTTGGCATCCCTTGCCTCCAGAGCTATTTGTCACACATCTATAGGCAATACACTGGCTGCTTGTCACCCCACTGTACTGTCTGTGGTGGTGGTGGTGGTGGTACATATATCAGGCGAGACATGATTGATTTTTAGCTTGCCTGAACTTCCCAGGCTTTTTCTGAGATAAGTGATTTAAACAAAAAAGAAAACAAGCAAATGATTGGCAAAGTTTTCATCCTGAAGTTAGAATTAGAAATATGTATGTTAAACTAAAATTGCAATAAGCCTTCTTGTGTGAAGCAAACTGCAATGTCATTGTTTTATTACAAGTTAGGCCACAGTTTCTTGATTCCTTGTTGCACAGAACCGCCGCTCCAGGTTGCAACTGCCGCTCAAGAAATAAATTTGCCATTCAGTTTTATTTTTTATTTTTTCCGACCGCCGCTAGGGGGCTACGTGTTGTTTTTCCTGTGGCGCTCCTAGTGGCAGGGGCAGAAACTAGCCTGATCACTATTTTTTTTACCGATGCTCAAATGAAATGATTTTTTATTTTAATTATTTATTATTATATATAGTAGCATGTACAATTTTATGTGGCCATGACTCTAGAAAGATTTGTTGCATTGTAGTTAGAGAAACGTTCCCTTCAGGTGGTGGTCTGCTTTCTGTTCTGCTGAAAAAGCGCCTATAGCCTAGTAGTGTGCACAATAATTTTGCTGAATTTTTGTAGTTGGTATTATACCTGACACTTTGATATTGTAATCTAACACAGGTAGACTGTATAGTGTAATAAAGTGGGTGGAATCGGCTGGCTGTAAGGGGTGGAGGAGGCCAGAAAGATCAGTTTGTACTAGAAAATTGTTTCAGAAATACCGTTCAAAGTCCTGGAAATTGGATGATTTTTATCCTGGAATATCCTGGAAAAGTCCTGGAATTTAGTTTTCAGTTTTCAGTGGGAACCCTGATTAAGGATTCGCTGAACACCGGCCTCATTCGGCCATCCTCGGCTCCCCTAGGGGTGGGGTTTTTCTTTGTAGGCAAAAAGGACGGGTCTTTGCATCCGTGCATTGACTATTGGGAGCTTAATGCCATTACTGTCAAAGATACTGTAAATACCCTCTGCCCCTGATGAACTCCGCTTTCGAGCTCCTGCAGCGTTCACGTGTATTCTCTAAGCTCGGCCTACGTAACGCTTATCACCTAGTTAGAATACATGAGGGGGACGAGTGGAAAACAGCGTTTAAAAGTCATCTGGGGCATTTTGAATATCTAATTATGCCATTTGGTCTAACGAATGCCCCCGCTGTTTTCCAGCATTTAATCAATGACGTCCTCCACAATATGCTTAATCGGTTTGCTTTCATCTATTTAGACAACATCCTGATTTTTCTCGCACGCCAGAGGAGCACGAGACCCATGTTAGAGCCGTGTTACAACAGCTCTTAGAGAACCAACTATACGTCCAGGCAGAGAAGTGTGAATTTTTTACATCTTCCACTTCTTTCCTTGGCTTCATTATAGCGGAGGGAGAACTGAGGGCTGACCCAGCCAAGGTGAAGGCTGTGCTAGATTGGCCAACCCCCCACTCCCACAAGGAGCTGCAACGCTTCTTGGGGTTTGCGAATTTTTATCGCAGGTTTATTCGAAACAATAGTGGGATAGCACAGCCTTTAATTAAGCTGACCTCTGTTAAGGTGCCATTTGTATGGACCGAGGCAGCTGAGCACGCCTTTAACAAATTAAAGGTCCTGTTCACTGGCGATCAAGTCTTGGTTCAGCTCAACCCTCAGTTCCAGTTCACCCTGTAGATGGATGCTTCAGAGACGGGGGTGTGCACTGTTTTATTTCAGTGTTCTTCCCCAGACTTGAAGCTCCGCCCATGTGCGTATTTCTCTTGGCGACTCACCCCATCGGAGAGGAATTACGACGTTGGGGATCGCGAGCTGCTGGCCATTAAATTGGCATTTGAGGAATGGAGACACTGGCTGGAGGAAGCTGCTCACCCGGTAGTCGTGTGGACCGACCACAAGAACTTAGAGTATCTGCGGTCGGCCGGCCAGCTTAACCCTAGGCAGGCTCGCTGGGCCTTATTTTTCCAGCGCTTTAACTTTACTGTCACTTACAGACCCAGCTCCCATACCGGGAAGCCTGATGCTCTCTCCAGGCAGTTCAGTCAGGACGTGGCTGACCCCCCTTCCCGCCCCCAGTCCATTACTCCTGCCTTCGTGCGTCCTGGGAGCCCTCACCTGGGAGATCGAGAAGCGAGTCCGCCAGGCCCAGTCTTCTGACCCCGAACCAGCGGGCTGCCCCTCCAACCACCTGTACGTCCCGGCTGCTCTCCGCATCGAAGTCATCCAGTGGGGGCACACTGAGTGTTTCGCCTGTTACCCGGGGGTGGTGCAGACCATTGACATCATCAGGCGAGCGTTTTGGTGGCCTACGTTACGGCAGGACGTGCAGGAGTATGTTAAATCCTGTCAGACGTGTGCTCGGAAGAAGTCCTCCTCCACCCCTCCCGTTGGTCTTCTTCACCCCCTCCCCATTCCCAGTCAGCCTTGGTCTCATATTGCCATGGATTTTGTCACTGGTCTTTCCCCTTCCCACGGCAACACAGTGATTTTGACCATTGTGGACAGGTTCTCCAAGGCCGTACACCTGGTTCCCCTTCCCAAGCTGCTGTCCACCGCCAAGACAGCTGAGCTTCTTTCCTACCACGTGGTCAGGCTACACAGCATTCCTACAGACATTGTGTCTGACCGAGGTCCGCAGTTCACTTCACGAGTCTGGAAGGCTTTCTGTCACTGTCTGGGCACTACCGTCAGCCTCACCTCCGGCTACCACCCCCAGAGCAATGGGCAGGCTGAGCGTGCCAACCAGTCCCTGGAGGCCGGCCTTCGTTTTGTGGCAGCTGAAGACCCCACTTCATGGAGCTCCCATCTCACTTGGGTAGAATATTCATTAAATTCCATAGTCTCCTCAGTTACAAGCCGATCTCCGTTTGAGGCGTCTGTGGGCTACAACACCCCCCCCCCCAGCTCTCTATGGCTGAGAGAGAGGTTGCGGTGCCATCCGTGGGGGCTCACTTTCATCGCTGCCACCGGGCCTGGAGATCCACCAGAGCTGCGCTTCAACGTGCCACCGAGCGCAATTAGCGCTACGCTGACCGCAAGAGTGTTCCGGCGGCGAGCTACGAAAAGGGGCAGCAGGTTTGGGTAGCCACGGACCAGGTTCCATTGAAGACTGAGTGTCGCAAACTCGCCCCCCGGTTCGTGGGCCCCTTTCCCGTCACTGGTAACGTTGGCGACTCTGCTGTCCGGCTCCAGCTTCCACGGACGCTCCGCGCGCACCCTACCTTCCATGTCTCCAAGCTGAAGCCTCTCTCTTCCAGCCCTCTCTTCCCTCCCCCGAAGCCGCCTCCTCCTCCCAAGGTCCCTGACGGATATGTCACGCACACCATGAGGGAGATTTTGGATGTACGATGTCAGGGTCGGGGCTTCCAGTATTTGGTCGACTGGGAGGGCTATGGCCCAGAGCATCGGTCATGGGTCCCCTGGTTCAAGTTCCATGACAAAGGGATGGTCCGGGACTACCATCCTGCTCACCCGGAGAAGACTGGGTGACCGCCAGGAGGCGTTCCTTGAGAGAGGGGCACTGTCATGTACGGCGAGTGCTCGCCCCCTCCTTCCTGTTTATCGGCTCTCTCATCAGACGCACCTGCTGATTCCTGCCTGCCAGCGTTTATAAGGAAGCAGTCTTCAGTGATTCAACGCTGGCTCATTTGGGTATACTGCTCAACAGATGGCTCTATTGTAAGCGGTTGTTTGTCTTATGACATTGCCTTACTATTTCTTCTCTTCCACCTTTTCCAGGTTGCTGCCAACAGAGCGGTGCGTCTACGGGGATTTGGTGCGCTCGCCAGCCTGTTGCTCCACATCTAAGCAGCCTTCCTTCTCTGCCTGGTCAGACCCAACCATCCAACCCGTCCGGCAGTAACACCTGCTGGTTCCTCTCCTTCGCTGGGTTCTGTGCTGGTCTCCTCCTGTCTCCCATGTGAGTGGCATTATTTGTTTTCCCATTAAATCTCCATTCCTCTCTAATCAGCCTTGTCTGTCCTCCGCAGGGCTCCTGCTTTTCTGGCGAGTGATTGGTGTTTTTCCCTCAAGATTGCTATTTTGAACATTCTAATAAAAGGTCAAATGTTTTTTGTGTGTTCGCTTGATGATTGCACATTGCACTTGGCTTGTCCGGCCAATATGACAGAAATGATCTATACCAATTGGCTCATTTCTGAAACTTTGAGCCCTCATAAAATCATTTCCTTCAGAGGTCACAGAATAATTCCAATGGATTAGTGTTCAGACTGACCTATAGTGCATCCAGAAAGTATTCACAGTGCTTCACTTTTTCCACATTTTGTTATGTTACAGCCTTATTCCAAAAGGGATCAAATTCATTTTATTCCTCAAAATTCTACACACAATACCCCATAATGACAATGTGAAAAAAGTTTTTTTTTTTTTTAGATTTTTGCAAATTTATTAAAAATTAAAAACTTAGAAATCACATGTACATAAATATTCACAGCCTTTGCTCAATACTTTGTTGATGCACCTTTGGCAGCAATTACAGCCGCAAGTATTTTTGAATATGATGCAACAAGCTTGGCACACCTATCTTTGGACAGTTTCACCCATTCCTCTTTGCAGCACCTCCCAAGCTCCATCAGGTTGGATGGGAAGCATAGGTGCACAGCCAGGGCCACTCAAGGATATTCACAGAGTTATCCTGAAGCCACTCCTTTGATATCTTGGCTGTGGGCTTAGGGTTGTTATCTTGCTGAAAGATGAACCATCACCCCAGTCTGAGGTCAAGAGCGCTCTGGAGCAGGTTTTCATCTAGGATGTCTCTGTACATTGCTGCATTCATCTTTCCCTCTATCCTGACTAGTCTCCCAGTTCCTGCTGCTGAAAAACATCCCCACAGCATGATGCTGCCACTACCACTGGCAGGGTTACGAGCGATGCCTAGATTCCTCCAAATATGACACCTGGCATTCACACCAAAGAGTTCAATCTTTGTCACATCAGACCAGATAATTTTGTTTCTCATGGTGTAAGAGTCCTTCAGTTGCCTTTTGGCAAACTCCAGGTGGGCTGCCATGTGTCTTTTACTAAGGAGTGGCTTCCTTCTGGCCACTCTACCATACAGGCCTGATTGGTGGATTGTTGCAGAAATGGTTGTCCTTCTGGAAGGTCCTCCTCTCTCCACAGAGGAACACTGGAGCTCTGACAAAGTGACCATCAGGTTCTTGGTCACCTCCCTGACTAAGGCCCTTCTTCCCCGATAGCTCAGTTTAGACAGCTGGCCCGCTCTAGGAAGAGTCCTGGTGGTTCTGAACTTCTTCCATTTATGGATGATGGAGGCCACTGTGCTCATTGGGACCTTCAAAGCAGCAGAAATTTTTCTGTACCCTTCCCCAGATTTGTGCCTCGAGACAATCTTGTCTCGGAGGTCTACAGACAATTCCTTTGACTTCATGCTTGGTTAGTGCTCTAACATGCACTGTCAACTGTGGGACCTTATATAGACAGGCATGTGCCTTTCCAAATCATGTCCAATCAATTGAATTTACCACAGCTGGACTCCAATTAAGCTGTAGAAACATCTCAAGGATGATCAGTGGAAACAGGATGCATCTCAGCTCAATTTTGATCTTCATGGCAAAGGCTGTGAATATTTATGTACATGTGATTTCTTAGTTTTTGATTTTTAACATGTTTGCAAAAATCTAAAAAAAAAAAACAACTTTTTTTACGTTGTCATTATGGGGTATTGTGTGTACAATTTTGAGGAAAAAAATGAATTTAATCCTTTTTGGAATAATGTAACATTATAGCGATGTGTAGCACCTTGGGAGAGCCAGATTGTCTAGCATCTCAGACAGGAGACAGTGGATAAGCTTGGGAGAACAAAGAGCAGGGGATTCCTGGTGAGATTCAATTCAATTCAATTCAACTTTATTTA
The DNA here is from genome assembly GCA_020510985.1 of Pholidichthys leucotaenia. NCBI lineage: Eukaryota > Metazoa > Chordata > Actinopteri > Cichliformes > Pholidichthyidae > Pholidichthys > Pholidichthys leucotaenia. The sequence goes on along the minus strand of CM035847.1, from coordinate 168,825,218 downwards.
TATAGCGCCATTTCACAACAACAGTCATCTCATAGCACTATCAACTGTAGGGGGGACCCCCACAGTTGCAGAAAGACCCCAGCAATCAGATAGCAGGAAGGAGTCAAGGATGAGGGGGTTGAATGCAGTGTGATGCAAATGTCATGTTGTGTGTGATGTAAATGCCATGAAACTTAAGAGAGGAGTTTCTGCTTGAGAGACCAGTCTGTTCTGTGCTTGAAAGATGTGAGTGTGTAATAAATCATCTGAAATGATTCCGCCTCTGATTTCACACACTCCACACTGGTGACCCAAGACGTATTATGGAACACGAGGCAAGATCCCCGGAGCCGGCCCGGTCAGGAAGCTACAGCGAGGCGGCAGCCATCCCACAGACAGCCAGGACTGGAACCTACAGCCACGCGTGTGCGGTTTCAGTCAAGCTACCGGATTTCTGGCAGCACAACCCGCGCTCTTGGTTCCACCTCACCGAGGCCCAGTTCGCCCTCCGGGGAGTAATGGTAGATGATACCAGATTCTACCATGTGGTCGCAGCGCTCGACGCCCGCACAGCTCAGCAGGTAGTGAGCCTGCTCGATCTGCCACCAGCCAGCAGCAAATATGAAACACTCAAGGCTGCGCTCATCCAGCGCTACACACTCTCGGAATGTGAGAGAGCACAGAGGCTCCTGACGCGGACCGAGTTAGGAGATGGTTCAGCCGTAGACCTGATGGAGAAGATGCTGGCGTTGACGGGCACGGACGACGGGCACTTTCTGTTTGCCCACCTCTTCCTCCGGAACCTCCCAACAGTGGCGAGAGCGGTTCTGGCCAATTCGCCGTGGCTGGCCGCGCGCGACTACCGTGCGCTAGCCCAGGAGGCAGACCGGATCATCATCACCACCAGAGCGATCACAGTCAACGCGGCAGCGGTGGAGCCCAGCGAGACGACCAGAGGAGGCGAGGAGCCACCGACGGTAGCGGCAGCGGGGGCCAAGGAGCTCCAGAGAGACACGCTCTGTTTCTACCACCGCCACTTCGGAGAGAAGGCACGCAGATGTGCGCCACCGTGCCAATTCAAGCGCTCGGGAAAACGCCAAGGCCGGGGGTCGGTAGCAGCTGCGACCCTCGATGAAGAGAACAAGCTGCTCTACTTAACGGATGCACGCTCTGGGAGGCGTTTCCTCGTGGACACCGGAGCCCAGAAGAGCTTCATCCTGCCGACCTACGCTGACCGGCTGGCAGGATCTAGCGGCCCCGGGATGTTGGCAGCAAACGGCTCGGATATTAAGACCTTTGGTGAGAGGACTCTGCTCTTATCTCTACACGGCCGTACGTATGAGTGGACTTTTGTCGTAGCAGCACTGAATTACCACATACTGGGGGCTGATTTTCTGTGTGCACATGGTTTACTGGTTGATGTTGCTAACAGGCGCCTGGTTAATGCACTGTCCTTTGACTCTCTCCCCTGTATAGCTCGAGTGACCCAGCCAACAGCACAAGCCAACGTCATACTACAGCTACAGGCGGTAAGTTCCACACACTGCTCACTCAGTTCCCAGCACTCACGGTCCCGACGTTTTCCGCAGCCATCACTAAACACGGGGTGGAGCACTTTATCACCACCACCGGGCCGCCCGTTTTTGCAAGACCTCGGCGCTTGGACGCAGCTAAACTGGCCATAGCGCATGAGGAGTTCACCAACCTGGAAAGGTTGAGCATCATCAGGCGCTCGAACAGCCCATGGGATTCCCCGCTACACATGGTCCCTAAGGCTGAGGGATCGTGGCGACCGTGCGGGGATTTCCGCAGGTTGAACAACGCCACAGCGCACGACCGCTACCCAATTCCCCACATATAGGATTTTTCCGTTCACCTCGCCGGAGCGCGCATTTTTTCCAAAATAGACCTGGTCCGCGGTTACCACCAAGTCCCAGTGCGCGCTGAGGACATACCCAAAACAGCAGTAATAACTCTGTTCAGTCTATTCGAGTTCCTGCGCATGCCATTCGGATTAAAAGGAGTAGCACAGACGTTCCAGTGCATGATGGATGCAGTGCTGCGCAATCTCCCGTTTGTGTTCGTCTACCTGGACGATATCCTGGTAGCCAGTGCGTCCGAAGACGAACACGAAACCCACCTCACGACGGTTTTCCGGAGGTTGGAGGAGCACAGGTTAATAATCAACCTGGCGAAATGCCAGTTCGGCGTGACGGAGATTGATTTTTTGGGGCACCGCGTCTCTCCCGAAGGAGCGATCCCGCTGCCTGACAAGGTGCGCGCTGTGGCGGATTTTCCCCGGCCTCAGACGGTCAGGGCGCTGCAGGAATTTTTGGGAATGGTGAACTTTTATAACCGTTTCCTTCCCCGCGCGACGCAGCTCATGCAACCATTATACACCGCGCTCAAGAAACAGAAACCTGCGGATAGGGTCGAATGGACCCCGGAGCGAGAGCGGGCGTTCTAGGAAGTTAAAGCAGCCCTGGCAAACGCCGCACTGCTGGCGCATCCAGACCCGATGGCCCGCATAGCGCTCACCACCGACGCTTCAGACGTGGCCATAGGGGCTGTCGTGGAGCAACGCGTCGCCGGGGCTTGGCAGCCACTCGCTTTTTTCAGCAGAACTTTGCGCGACAGCGAACGTAAATACAACGCGTTCGACAGAGAGTTGCTGGCCCTTCACCTGGCCATACGCCACTTCCAGTTCTGGCTGGAAGGGCACGGCTTCACCGTGTTCGTGGATCACAAGCCCCTAACAATCGAGATGGCCAAGGTTTCAGAACCGTGGTCGGGCCGGCAGCAGAGACAGCTGGCCGCGATCTCAGAGTTTACTACCGATATTCAGTATGTGTCTGGTAAACTGAATGTAGTGGCGGACTGCCTCTCGTGTGCCGTGGTGGCCCCAGTCTACGTGGGGATAGATTATGTAGCCATGGCCGCGGAGCAGATTAGCGTTGCAGACGTGCGCACGCTCCAGTCTGGACCAACAGGGTTAAGGCTGGAGAGCAGGGTGCTGCAGGATGGCGGCCCCCCCAATCTGCGATGTCTCCACGGGTCGCCCGCGTCCGGTGGTCCCGGCTGCGTGGCGCCGCCGAGTGTTTGAGTCAGTTCTCACTCTGGCGCACCCAGGAGTGCGCGCGTCGGTCAAAATGGTGGGGGAGAAATTTGTGTGGCCGAGCCTATGCAAACAAGTGAAAGAGTGGGCTGCAGCCTGCGTGGCGTGCCAACGAGCCAAGGTACACAGACATACGAAGGCCCCCTTGGAGCCGTTTCGTATTTCGGCTAAGAGGTTCGACCATGTTCACGTGGACCTCGTGGGCCCCCTCCCGCCATCACAGGGGTGCACGCACCTCCTGACAATGGTGAACGGCACCACACGCTGGCCAGAAGCGGTCCCGCTGGCGGCAACCGTGTCCGCGGATGTAGCGCGCGCTTTTTTAACAGCATGGGTGGCGTGTTTTGGAGTCCCGTCGGACATTACGTCCGACAGGGGCCCGCAATTTGTTTCCGAACTCTGGTCTGCGATGGCCCGCAGCCTGGGTGTTACAATTCACCGCACAACCGCATACAACCCACAGGCCAATGGGTTATGCGAGCGTTTTCATAGATCACTGAAAGCAGCACTCTGGGCTTCACTGACGGATGCAAATTGGGTAGACAGGCTGCCATGGATTTTATTGGGGTTGCGCTCTGCGCCGAAAGAGGATCTGGAAGCTTCCTCGGCAGAGCTCGTTTTTGCGCAGCCACTACGGCTGCCCGGGGAATTTCTGTCAGTAATCCCGCGCCGGGCAGCTCCCCGTCTCAGCTTTTGCAGCGTAGCGCAAACACAGGCACGCTGCCGGGCCCTGCCCACCACAGTTTTCCGCGTGTTTTCGTGCCTAAAACTTTGAAGAGCGCGGAGTTTGTGTTTATCAGACACGACGCCCACCGACCTCCATTGCGCCCACCCTATGATGGACTGTTCAGAGTGCTGGAAACAGGGGATAAGCATTTTTTGCTAGACTTGGGGGGTAGGAGGGAAAAAATTGGCATAGACAGACTCAAACCCGCTTTTGTTGTGGCGGACGAGCAAGTGCTGTTGGCTAAGGCCCCTCGGCGTGGAAGACCCCCACGGAGAGCTCCCCAGGCAAATGATTCACCAGAGCAGCCACACGGACAGACTGAAGTGCCCCCCCGCTAGCAACAGCCCACCCGCAGTCAGACACACTCCCAGCAGCCCCCCACCAGCACAGCAGCGCCGCGGAGGCAGTAAACCCCAGTTACAGCAGATATGGGAGGAGACGGAAGCCCAAGCAGCATGTGGACTGATGTTCAATTGTTCTATCACAGCATGTGGACTGTTATTCTATTGTCCTATCTAAGATGCTGGGGGGGGTGGGGTGATGTGTAGCGATGTGTAGCACCTTGGGAGAGCCAGATTGTCTAGCATCTCAGACAGGAGACAGTGGATAAGTTTGGGAGAACAAAGAGCAGGGGATTCCTGGTGAGATAGCAGGAAGGAGTCAAGGATGAGGGGGTTGAATGCAGTGTGATGCAAATGTCATGTTGTGTGTGATGTAAATGCCATGAAACTTAAGAGAGGAGTTTCTGCTTGAGAGACCAGTCTGTTCTGTGCTTGAAAGATGTGAGTGTGTAATAAATCGTCTGAAATGATTCCGCCTCTGATTTCACACACTCCACAACATAACAAAATGTGGAAAAAGTGAAGCGCTGTGAATACTTTTCAGATGCACTGTATACTATCAGTCAGATGCATTGTCAAAAAAATTTACTGTCAAAATTATGAAAAAATGAAATCCAAAATCCGTTAAATGATCTAAACAGATAAGCTAATTTCTGAAACTTTGAACCCTCATAAAATCATTTCCTTCAGAGGTCACAGAATAATTCCAACAGATTAGTGTTTAGACTGACCTACACTAGGAGTCTGAAGCATTTTCAAAAACAATTACTGTCAAAATTATGAAAAAAATGAAAGCCAAAATCAGTGATATTGTGGGAATGTGAAAGTGACGAGGCAGAGTTTATCTCACGAGTCAGGTTTATTCACATTCTCCAACATCAGCAAAAACAGAAAGAGAAAGAATTCCAGACATTCGTCCTTTTTATACCCCAGGACATCAAAGCTCACAGTCACATTGTATTTAATCCCAAGTAACAATGCATCTTCTTCCGGATCTTAACACCTCCACCCATAATCTCTGGCAGCCAGGAAAATCCCCCAAGGCCGTCTCTCTGCATACCAAAGCCTAAACTTTCACATCCTACTGTCATCTCCAAAGAGACTCAGTCCTTTGTTCAATCTAAGATGTGAAGCCTAAAGTGGTATACATATGAAGCATAAAGTAATATACATCTGTGCATATGTGTCCCACATGACCCCCCCCCCAAACGTCTAAGATGGAACAACGGAATAACAGTTTGCATGTCATGATAACATCATTACACATCAGCCCATGTTCTGCTTGGGCCTCAGTCTCCTCCCGTATCTGCTGTAAGCGGGCTTTGCCACTTCCGCGGCGCCATCCTGCTGGGGAGCTGCTGTCTGGGGATGAGAACTGTTAGTCAATCCCTGTGGGTGTTCTGGGGAATGTTCCTTAGGGGGTCTGCTGCGCCGAGGAGCCCTGGCCAACAGCACATTCTCGTCTGCCAGCACAAAGGCGGGTTTGAGCCCGTTTATGCCAATCTTTTCTTTCCTGCCCCCCAAATCTAGCAAAAAATGCTTATCCCCTGTTTCCAGCACTCTAAATGGTCTACCATAAGGTGGTCGCAACAGTGGGCGATGTGCATCGTGTCTGACAAAAACAAACTCCGCATTTTTTAAAGCCTTAGGCACAAAAACGCGCGGAAAACTGTGGTGAACGGGGCCAGGCAGCGTGCCCGATTCCGTGCCATTCTGCAACCGCTGAGCCGGGGAGCAATCTGGCGCAGGATTATCTGGGAGAAATTCCCCAGGCAGCTGAAGTGGCTGCGCAAAAACTAGCTCAGCCAGGGAGGCTTCCAAATCCTCTTTAGGTGCAGAACGCAACCCCAATAAAACCCACGGTAGCCTGTCTACCCAATTTGCATCCGTAAGCGACGCTCTGAGGGCCGCTTTCAATGACCTATGAAAACGTTCGCATAACCCATTAGCCTGCGGATTGTACGCGGTTGTGTGGATCGTTACCCCCAGGCTGCGGGCCATTGCTGACCAAAGTTCGGAAACAAATTGAGGACCTCTGTCGGACATAATGTCCGACGGGACTCCAAAGCGCGCTACCCATGCCGTTAAAAACGCGCGCGCCACCTCCTCGGCTGTGGTTGACGACAGTGGGACCACTTCCGGCCAGCGCGTGGTGCGGTCTACCATTGTCAGAAGGTGTGTGCACCCCTGTGACGGCGGGAGGGGGCCTACGAGGTCCACGTGGACATGATCAAACCTCTTAGCCGGGATGTGAAACGGCTCCAAGGGAGCTCTCGTGTGTCTGTGTACTTTGGCTCGTTGGCACGCCATGCAGGCTGCTGCCCACTCTCTAACTTGTTTGCGCAGGCTCGGCCATACAAATTTCTCTCCCACCATTTTGACCGATGCGCGCACTCCCAGGTGCGCCAGAGAATGAATCGAGCCAAAAACGCGGTGGCGCCACGCGGCCGGTACCACAGGACGCGGTCGCCCCGTGGAGACATCACAGATTAGGGGGGGCATGCCTTCTTGCAGCACCCTGTTCTCCAGCCTTAACCCTGTTGGTCCAGACTGGAGCGCGCGCACATCCACATCGCTACCCTGATCCGTGGCCATGGCTGCATAATCTATCCCTACGTGGACTGGGGCCGCCACGGCGCGCGAGAGACAGTCTGCCACTACATTCAGTTTACCCGCCATGTGCTGAATATCGGTAGTAAACTCTGAGATCGCGGCCAGCTGCCTCTGCTGCCGGCCTGACCACGGTTCTGAAACCTTGGCCATCGCGAATGTCAGCGGCTTGTGGTCAACGAACGCGGTGAAACTGCGTCCCTCCAGCCAGAACTGAAAGTGGCGAATGGCCAAGTGGAGAGCTAACAACTCCCTGTCGAATGCGCTGTATTTTCGCTCACTATCACGCAAAGTCCTGCTGAAAAAGGAGAGCAGTTGCCAAGCCCCGGCTACATGCTGCTACACGACCGCCCCTATGGCCACATCTGACGCGTCAGTAGTGAGCGCTATGCGGGCCGTTGGGTCTGGATGTGCTAACAACACAGCATTTGCCAGGGCTGTTTTGACCTCCGAGAATGCTCGCTCTCGCTCTGGAGACCATTCGATTTTATTTGCGGGTTTTTGTTTTTTTAGTGCAGCATACAATGGTTGCATGAGCTGCGCTGCGCGGGGGAGGAAACGGTTATAAAAATTCACCATTCCCAAAAACTCCTGTAATGCCTTGACTGTTTGTGGCTGGGGAAAATTTGTTACCGCGCGCACTTTGTCAGGCAGCGGAACCACTCCTTCTGGGGAGACGCGATGCCCCAAAAAATCAATCTGCGTCACCCCGAACTGACACTTCGCTGGGTTGATTATTAACCCGTGCTCTCCCAACCTCCGGAAAACTGCCGTGAGGTGGTTTTCGTGTTCGTCTTCGGATGCACTGGCTACTAAGATGTCGTCCAGGTAGACGAATACGAAGGGGAGATCGCGCAACACCGCGTCCATCATGTGTTGGAACGTCTGCGCAGCGCCTTTAAGCCCAAACGGCATGCGTAAAAACTCTAAGAGGCCAAACGGAGTTATTACCGCTGTTTTGGGTATGTCCTCAGCGCGCACTGGGACTTGGTGGTAACCGCGGACCAAGTCTATCTTAGAAAAAACGCGCACCCCCGCCAAATGAACGGAAAAATCTTGGATATGCGGGATTGGGTAGCGGTCGTGCGCTGTAGCGTTGTTCAACCTGCGGAAGTCTCCGCAAGGTCGCCACGAGCCATCAGCTTTAGGGACCATGTGAAGCGGGGAAGCCCATGGGCTATTCGAACGCCTGATGATGCCCAACTTTTCCAGGTTGGCGAACTCCTCGCGCGCTATGGTCAGTTTAGCTGAATCCAAGCGCCGAGCTTTTGCAAAAACGGGCGGTCCGGTGGTAGTAATAAAATGTTCCACTCCGTGTTTAGCGACGGCTGCTGAAAATGTGGGAACCGTGAGTGCTGGGAACTGAGTGAGCAGTGTGTGGAACTTACCGCTTGCCGTTGCGACGTTGGCTTGTGCTGTGGGCGGGGTCACTCGGGCTGCACAGGGAATAGAATAAAAAGAAAGTGCATTAACCAGGCGCCTGTTAGCAAGATCAACCAACAAACCATGTGAGCACAGAAAATCGGCCCCCAACATATTGAAATTCACTGCTGCTATGATAAAAGTCCACTCAAAATGTATGGCCCTACAGAGACAGAAACAGAGTCTTCTCACCAAAGGTCTTAATCTCCGAGCCGTTCGCTGCTACCACCAGGGGACCTTTGGAACCTGCTAGCCTGTCTGCGTAGGAAGGTGTGATGAAACTCAGCTGGGAGCCTGTGTCCACGAGGAAATGCCTCCCCGAGTGGGTGTCCAACAAATAAAGCAGCTTGTTCTCCTCCCCGAGGGCCGCAGCTGCTACCGACCCCCGGTCTTGGCGTTTCCCGAACGCCCGAACTGGCACGGTGGTACACATTTGCGTGCCCTCTCTGCGAAGCGGCGATGGTAGAAACAAAGGACGTCGTCTGATCCGTGTTTCTTGGCCCCTGCCGCCGCCATCGTCGGTGAGTCTGGTACTGCTGTCTCTGGCCCCCTGCCATCTCTGGACGCCGTGCCAAGCTCCGCTGCAGCAGCCGTGGCCGCGCGCCGTTTGGTGGCGTTGACGACTGGTTGCGCCTCCTGGCCCAGCGCTTGGTAGTCTCGTTGGGCCAACAGTGGCGAACTGGCCAGGGTCGCTCTCACCGCTGATGGTAGGGTCCTGAGGAAAAGGTGGGTGAAGATGAAGTGATCATCGTCAGAGTCCTTCAACCTCAACAGCTTCTGCATCAGGTCCGCGGGCCTGTCGCTTTCAAATTCAGTCAGCGCCAGGAGCCCCTCTGCTCGCTCCTCTGCCAAGGGAGTGAAGTACCGGATGAGTGCAGCCTTCAACACGCCGTACTTGTCGCTCTCCGGCGGCTGGTCGATCAGGCTCTCCACATGCTGGGCTGTGTGGTTGTCCAGTTTTGCAACCACATGGTAGAACTTTGTGGCGTCTACCGAAATCCCCCGGAGGTTGAACTGCGCTTCAACCGCATTAAACCAGGAGCGCGGATTGTTCTGTCAGAAGTCCGGTAGCTGGACTGTGGCTGCATTCGCTTGGCTGGCTCCTGACGAGTCTGGCTCGGGGGAATTTCTTTCACTCATGATACGTCTTAGGGTCACCAGTGTGGAAATGTGAAAGTGACGAGGCAGAGTTTATCTCACGAGTCAGGTTTATTCACATTCTCCAACATCAGCAAAAACAGAAAGAGAAAGAATTCCAGACATTCGTCCTTTTAATACCCCAGGACATCAAAGCTCACAGTCACATTGTGTTTAATCCCAAGTAACAATGCATCTTCTTCCGGATCTTAACACCTCCACCCATAATCTCTGGCAGCCAGGAAAATCCCCCAAGGCCGTCTCTCTGCATACCAAAGCCTAAATTTTCACATCCTCCTGTCATCTCCAAAGAGACTCAGTCCTTTGTTCAATCTAAGATGTGAAGCCTAAAGTGGTATACATATGAAGCATAAAGTAATATACATCTGTGCATATGTGTCCCACAATATCATCTATACCGACTGGCTCATTTTTGAAACTTTGAACCCTCATAAAAATCATTTCCTTCAGAGGTCACAGAATAATTCCAATGGATTAGTGTTCAGACTGACCTAAACTAAGAGCCTGAGGCATTTTCAAAAAAATTACTGTCAAAATTATGAAAAAATGAAATCCAAACTCCATGAAATGATCAACACCAACTGGCTCATTTCTGAAACTTTGAACTCTCATAAAATCATTTCCTTTAGATGTCACAAAATAATTCCAGTGGATAAGGGTTCAGAGTGATGTGTACTACTATTCTGATGCATTGTCCAAAAAATTTACTGTCAAAATTATGAAAAAATAAAATCCAAAATCCATGAAATGATCTATACACACTGGCTCATTCTGAAACTTTGAACCCTCATAAAATACATTTCCTTCAGAGGTCACAGAAAAATTCCAATGGATTAGTGTTCAGACTGACCTACACTATGAGTCTGAGGCATTTTCAAAAAAATTTACTGTCAAAATTATGAAAAAATGAAAGCCAAAATCCATGAAATGATCTATACTGACTGGCTCATTTACATCCATCCATCTTCTACCGCTTTTCCAGAGGTCCGGGTCACGGAGGCAGCAGTTCAAGCAGAGAAGCCTAGACTTCCCTCTCCCCAGCCACCTCCTCCAGCTCTTCAGAGAGGATACCAAGGCGTTCCCAGACCAGCTGGGAGACATAGTCTCTCCATTGAGTCCTGGGTCTGTCCCGGGGTCTCCTCCCAGTGGGACGTGCCCAAAACACCTCAAGTGGGAGGTGTCCAGGAGGCATCCTTATCAGATGCCCACACCACCTCAGCTGGCGCCTTTCAATGTGGAGGAGCAGCAGTTCTACTCTGAGCCTCACCGGGATGACTGAGCTCCTCACCCTATCTCTGAGGGTGAGTCCAGCAGTCCTACGGAGAAAGCTCATTTCAGCCGCTTGTATCCACGATCTCGTTCTTTCAGTCATTACCCAAAGCTCATGACCATAGGTGAGGGTAAGAACATAGATTGACTAGTAAATCGACAGCTTTGCCTTAGAACTTAGCTCCCTCTTCACCACAACAGACCGGTACAATGTCTGCATCACTGCAGATGCTGCTCCGATCCATCTGTCAATCTCTCGCTTCATTCTCCCCTCACTCGTGAATAAGATACTTAAACTCCTCCACTTGGGGCAGGAGCTTGTCCCCAACCCATAGAGGACAATCCACCTTTTTCCAGCTGAGGACCATGGACTCGAACTTGGAGGTACTGATTCTCATCCCAGCTGCTTCACACTCAGTGGCAAATCGCGGAAAGGCGGAAAGCGGAAAGCGTGGAGGCGTGAAATTGCCCCTGAGAAGATGTCATTTTGGTAACATTCCTCTTCCTTCTATGATTTTTGGGAACGTACAATCTCTGAGGAACAAGGTGGATGAAATTCAAGGGAATGTACGCTACCAGAAGGACTTTAAGAACTGCTGTGTCATGGCCTATACCGAGTCTTGGCTTACTGCGCGTGACTGGGATGTGGACTTGTGGATTGACGGCTTTGGAGCCCCACTCCGCTCTGATCGGCAGGAAGAGGTAACGGGAAAACATCAGGGGGGCGGCATATGTTTATATATTAATAAGCAGTACTGCACATCTGTCACGGTCAGAGAGCGCATCTGTACACCCGATGTGGAGCTGCTGTCTGTGTCACTACGCCCCTTTTATTTGCCTTGCGAGTTCCCCCAGCTTTTTATCACAACTGTGTACATCCACCCGAGGGCAGACGCTGACTCCGCCTCCGGCACCATCTTTGATGTGGTCCAGCAGCTGCAGTCAATTTCTCCAAAGGCGCCAATCTTTATTCTTGGGGATTTTAACCATGTTTCTTTAAAGAAGACACTTAAAAACTTTTATCAGTATGTCTCCTGCCCAACCAGGCGAAAAAAGACATTGGACCTATGCTATGGATCCATAGAGAGGGCCTATAAATCACTCCCCCTTCCTCCTTTAGGATCCTCAGATCACAACTGTGTACATTTGCTGCCCACATATAAAACTGCTCTCACAAGAGGCAAGGTGGAGACCAGAGACATTGATGTGTGGACAGAGGATTCAGTGCACAGCCTCCAGGAATGCTTTAACTGTACGGACTGGGAGATGTTCACACTGGCCTGCGGGGATGATTTGGAGGACGTCACATGCTCATACATGGCTTTCTGTAAAAATACGATCGTTCCACGTAAACGTGTCAAAATATATCCCAACAACAAGCCATGGGTTACAAAATCAGTTAAATCCTGCTTACAGAGGAAAGCACTTGCCTTTAAACGGGGTCTGTTTCTGAGCTACAGGTTGCCACAAAAGAGCTGAAGGCCGAAATTTTAAGAGCAAAACAGAATTATAAATCAGAGTTGGAAAGCAAGATGGCAACAAAGAAACTTGGTTCAGCCTGGGCCAGTATGAAAACTATTGCAGGCCTTCAGAGCACAGAACGCAGCAATCGTGTGTTTTTAGATGGTTTTAATTCAGACACAGAGCTGGCTAATGCTCTTAATTGCTTTTATGGTCATTTTGACTCCTTTGATTTTAGCACAGAAACCCAAGAGTTGAAACAGAAACTCAAAGACAATCAGCACTTTAATATTGAGGTGCAAGATGTTAAAAGGGAGTTCTGCGCTGCAAAAGTGAACAAAAGTAAGGGCCCTGATAATATATGTGGGCGCTTGGTAAAGTCCTGTGCACATGAACTGAGTCCTATATTTCATTACATTTTCAATAAGTCCTTACAGACATAACATGTGCCTAAGATCTGGAAAGAAGCCGTGGTTGTTCCCGTTCCAAAATCCCGCTGTCCTAAAACGGTAAACGACTTTAGACCAGTTGCTTTGACTTCAATTTTAATGAAAAATTTTTGAAAAACTGGTCAGATGTGAGGTCCTAAAGCAGACTGAGCATGCATTGGATCCTCTGCAGTTTGCCTATAGGCCTCACAGAGGAGTGGAGGATGCCACTGTCACTCTGTTTAACATGCTTTTTAAACATCTGGATTTTAATGGGACACACGCCAGGCTTTTATTTGTGGACTTTTTCTCCGCCTTTAATACAATCCAACCTCACATTTTAGTTGAAAGGCTCCTGCAACAATTTGATTTGAGCAATAATCTGGTGGGTTGGATTCTGGATTTCTTAACCAACAGGATGCAGAGAGTAAGGGTCAATGGTACATTGTCTGACCTAAAGTGCTCTTCTACTGGCTCTCCTCAGGGGTGTGTGTTGTCACCACTACTTTTCATCCTGTACACAAACGTGTCGAAGCAGACATGACAACAGACACATTATAAAGTATACTGATGACTCAGTTATTGTCAGTCTCCTCCAAGATGGTGAGAGTGGCCACGGCCCAGTAGTTGATGATTTTGTTCACTGGTGTGAGGATTCCTACCTGCAGCTGAATACGACAAAAACTAAAGACATGATTATTGACTTTAGGAGGAAAACTCCCAGGCACAAAGTCACCATACTAAAAGGCCAGACCACCGAATGTGTACAATCCTACAAATATCTTGGGATGATTATTGATAGTAATTTAAACTTAGAAGAGAACTGTGAAAGGGTGTGCAAAAAGGGTCAGCAACATTTGCATGGCTTGAGAAAACTTGCACGCTTCCAAATTGACCGAACCATAATGACAATGTTTTATCGGGCTTTTATTGAATCTGTTTTATCCTTTTCTTTAGTGTCATGGTTTGGTCAGATAAAACTGAAACAGAGGAAATCCTTGGATCAGGTAGTTAGATGGTCCAGTCATTTGCTTGGTGAGTCACAGCTGAGCCTGTCATCCCTGTACACCAGACAAGTACAGAGGATGGCTACCTCCATTTTAAATGATGACTCCCACCCTTTGCACTGCAACTTTCAGCTTCTTCCCTCAAGACGGAGGTTTGCTGTCCCAAAAAGTAAAACCCAGCGCTACAAAAACAGCTTTGTTCCTGCTGCTGTCAAAGAGTTGAACAAGTTGTAACAATATATTGCACATAATTTAGGTACCTTGTGGTGAACACTCAATGGACCTGTTGGACCGGTTCTGTGACTCGCATTTTAGGTCAGAACAAAGGCAGGAAGCTTAGCCTTGTTATGCAAGGCTGGAGACTGTGGGGGGTCGATTAAAGGATGCGTGGGAAACAGTGGAAGTGATATCATGGAGGGAAATGCATTGTGACTGTCTTTATTATGCAAGGTGGTGAAATGCATTGTGACTGTCTTTATTATGCAAGGTGGTCTGTGGGACATGTGATCTATGAGGTGTGAAGTCCCTGATATTTAAGGACGAGAGTTTGCTGTTTCATTCTCTTTTTTCGGCTTTGAAATGATGGAGATGTGAATAAAGCTGACTCTGAGAAAGAACGCTGCCTCGTCATTTTCACATCTTCCACACTGGTGACCCCGAGATGTATCATGGAAGAAAGAAATTCCCCCGGGCCAGCTGCGTCAGGAGCCCCCAGCCAAGCGAATGCCGCTACAGTCCAGCTACCGGACTTCTGGCAGAACAATCCGCGCTCCTGGTTCAACGCAGTTGAGGCGCAGTTCAACCTCCGGGGGATATCGGTAGATGTCACAAAATTCTACCACGTAGTCGCAAAGCTGGACAACAACACGGCCCAGCATGTGGAGAGCCTGATCGACCAGCCGCCGGAGAGCGACAAATACGGCGCGTTGAAGGCTGCACTCATCCAGCAATTCACCCCCTCGGCGGAGGAGCGAGCAGAGAGGCTCCTGGCGCTGACGGAGGAGGAAAACGACATGCCCGCGAGCCTGATGGAGAAGTTGTTGAGGTTGAAAGACTCTGATGATGATCACTTCATTTTCACCCACCTCTTCCTCAGGACTCTACCGTCAGCAGCGAGAGCGGCTCTGGCCAGTTCGCCAATGTTGGCCCTACGGGATGACTGCACCCTGGGCCGAGAGGCGCAGCAGATTGTCAACGCCACCAAGCGGCGCGCAGCCACGGCCGCTGCAGCGGAACTCGGCGCGACGACCGCAGACGACAGGAGGCCAGAGACAGCGGTGCCAGACTCACCGACGACGGCGGCGGCAAGGGCCAGTGAGCGTGGACCGGTCATCTTTTGTTTCTACCATCGTCGCTTCGCAGAGAGGGCACGCAAGTGTGTACCGCCGTGCCAGTTCGGGCGTTCGGGAAACACCAAGACCGGGGGTCGGTAGCAGCTGCAGCCCTCGGGGAAGAGAACAAGCTGCTCTACTTGTCGGACGCACGCTCCGGGAGGCAGTTCCTCATCGACACAGGCTCCCAGTTGAGTTTCATCACTCCTTCCTACGCGGACAGACTGGCGGGTTCCGGAGGTCCCCTGGTGACAGTGGCGAACGGCTCGGAGATTAAGACCTTTGGAGAGAAGACTCTGCTTCTGTCTCTACACGGCCGTGCATATGAGTGGACTTTTGTTGTAGCAACAGTAAATTTCAATATGCTGGGGGCTGATTTTTTGTGCTCACATGGGTTGTTGGTTGATCTCGCTAACAGGCGCCTGGTTAATGCACTTTCTTTTGATTCTGTCCCCTGTGCAGCGCGAGTGGCCCCGCCTACAGCACAAGCCAACGTCACAACAGCAGGCGGTAAGTTCCACACACTGCTCACTCAGTTCCCAGCACTCACGGTCCCCACATTTTCGGCAACAGTTGCTAAGCACGGGGTGGAGCATTTTATTACCACTACTGGACTGCCCGTTTTTGCAAAAGCTCGGCGCTTGGACGCAGTTAAACTAGCCATAGCACGCGAGGAGTTCGCCAACCTGGAGAGGTTGGGCATTATCCGACGTTCAAACAGTCCGTGGGCTTCCCCCCTACATATGGTCCCGAAAGCTGATGGATCATGGCGCCCTTGCAGGGATTTTCGCAGGTTAAACAACGCTACAGCGCACGACCGCTACCCGATCCCACATATCCAAGATTTCTCGGTTCATTTGGCAGGGGCGCGCATTTTTTCTAAAATAGACTTGGTCCGCGGTTACCACCAAGTCCCAGTGCGCGCTGAGGACATACCCAAAACAGCGGTAATAACTCCATTTGGTTTATTCGAGTTTTTATGCATGCCATTTGGACTTAAAGGGGCTGCTCAGATGTTCCAACGCATGATGGACGCGGTGCTTCGCAATCTCCCTTTCGTGTTCGTCTACCTGGACGATATTTTAGTAGCCAGCGCGTCCGAAGACGAACACGAAAAACACCTGGCCACAGTTTTCCGAAGGTTGGGAGATCACGGGTTAATAATCAACCCAGCGAAGTGTCAGTTCGGGGTGGCGCAGATCGATTTTTTAGGACACCGCGTCTCCCCCGAAGGAGTAGTCCCGCTGCCTGACAAAGTGCGCGCTGTGGCAGATTTTCCCCCGCCGCAGACAGTCAGGGTGTTGCAGGAGTTTTTGGGAATGGTGAATTTTTATAACCGTCTTCTCCCCCGCACGGCGCAGCTCATGCAGCCACTGTATGCCGCGCTCAAAAAAAAGAAACCCGCGGATAAGATCGAGTGGTCCCCAGAGCGGGACCAAGCGTTCTCGGAGGTGAAAGCAGCCTTGGCAAAGGCTGCGTTGTTGGCACACCCAGAACCAACGGCCCGCATAGCGCTCACCACTGACGCGTCAGATGTGGCCATAGGGGTGGTCGTGGAGCAACACGTAGCCGGGGTTTGGCAGCCCCTCGCCTTTTTCAGCAGGACCTTGCGCGATAGCGAACGTAAACACAGCGCGTTCGACAGGGAGCTGCTCGCTCTCCATTTGGCCATCCGCCACTTTCAGTTCTGGCTGGAAGGATGCGCTTTCACCGCGTTCATTGATCACAAACCGCTAACATTCGCGATGGCCAAGGTCTCGGAACCGTGGTCAGGCCGGCAGCAGAGACAGCTGGCCGCAATATCAGAGTTTACCACTGATATTCAGCATGTGGCGGGCAAACTCAATGTAGTGGCAGATTGCTTCTCGCGCGCTGTGGCGGCCCCAGTCAGCGTAGGGTTAGATTATGCAGCCATGGCCGCAGAGCAGGTTAATGACGCGGACGTGTGCGTGCTCCAGTCTGGACCAACAGGGTTAAGGCTGGAGAGCAGGGCGCTGCAAGACGGTATGCCCCCCAATCTGCGATGTCTCCACTGGACGGCCGCGTCCAGTGGTACCGGCCACGTGGCACCGCCGCGTTTTTCACTTGGTTCATTCTTTGGTGCACCCTGGAGTGCGCGCGTCGGTCAAAATGGTGGGAGAGAAATTTGTTTGGCCGAGCCTCCGCAAACAGGTCAAAGAGTGGGCAGCAGCCTGCACGGCGTGTCAACGAGCCAAAGTGCACAGGCACACGAGAGCTCCTTTGGAACTGTTTCACATTCCGGCCAAGAGGTTCGATCACGTTCATGTGGACCTCGTTGGACCCCTCCCGCTGTCACAGGGGTGCACACATCTTCTGACAATGGTGGACTGCACCACGCGCTGGCCTGAAGTGGTCCCGCTGGCATCAACCACGGCCGAGGAAGTGGCGCGCGCGTTTCTAACAGCTTGGGTGGCGCGCTTTGGCGTTCCGTCGGACATTACGTCCGACAGAGGCCCTCAATTTGTTTCTGAGCTTTGGTCGACAATGGCCCGCAGCCTGGGTGTCACAATTCACCGCACAACCGCGTACAATCCGCAGGCTAACGGGTTATGCGAACGTTTTCATAGGTCATTGAAAGCGGCTCTCAGAGCGTCACTGACGGATACAAATTGGGTTGACAAGTTACCATGGGTGTTATTGGGGTTGCGTTCTGCACCTAAAGAGGATCTAGAAGCCTCCCCAGCGGAGCTCGTGTTTGCGCAGCCACTCCGGCTGTCTGGGGAGTTTCTCCCAGATAACCCTGCGCCAAATGCCTCCCCGTCTCAGCTGTTGCGGAGTAACATAGAATCAAGCACGCTGCCCAGCCTCGCGCACCAGAGTTTTCCGCGTGTTTTTGTGCCTAAAACTTTGAAGAACGCAGAGTTTGTTTTTGTTAGACACAATGCGCATCGAACCCCGCTGCGACCGCCTTATGATGGACCATTCAGAGTGCTAGAAACAGGGGACAAGCAGTTTTTGCTAGATTTGGGGGGTAGGAAAGAGAAAATTGGCATAGACAGACTTAAACCCGCTTTTGTGGTGGCAGAGGAGGAAGTGCTGTTGGCAAAGGCCCCGCGGCGAGGTAGACCACCACGGAGGGTTTCACACAGTAATGTTTCCCAAAGTAATGTTTCCCCAGAACTCCCGCAGAGACTGACAAAGGGTTTCCGCCCCCAGACGGCAAATCCCCAGCGGGACAGCGCCGCAGAGACGGTGAACCCCAGCTACAGCAGATTTGGCAGGAGGCTGAAGCCTATCCAGCATGTGGACTGATGTGTATTGATGCTATCACGGCATGCATGTGGTTATTTTCTTGTTGTTCTGTTTTTCTAAAATGCTGGGGGGGCTTGTGTGGCGAACACTCAATGGACCTGTTGGACCGGTTCTGTGACTCGCATTTTAGGTCAGAACAAAGGCAGGAAGCTTAGCCTTGTTATGCAAGGCTGGAGACTGTGGGGGGTCGATTAAAGGATGCGTGGGAAACAGTGGAAGTGATATCATGGAGGGAAATGCATTGTGACTGTCTTTATTATGCAAGGTGGTGAAATGCATTGTGACTGTCTTTATTATGCAAGGTGGTCTGTGGGACATGTGATCTATGAGGTGTGAAGTCCCTGATATTTAAGGACGAGAGTTTACTGTTTCATTCTCTTTTTTCTGCTTTGAAATGATGGAGATGTGAATAAAGCTGACTGAGAAAGAACGCTGCCTCGTCATTTTCACATCTTCCACAACCTATTTATTAACTCCATTTTATATTTACTTATTTTTGTAGGATGTTATTTGGGTTCTAAATAGTTTATTGGGTTTTAGACCTTTGAGTTTTTAACCTCTTTGACTAGTTTTTAACTTTTTAATATGACCCTTCTCTCTTACCTCTGGTTTTTCGCTCATCTCTTTGTCTTTATACCCTGATTGATGGAGCCTTGAGTATTTTTATCATGTTTATAGTCAGCTTCATGTGTGCCTGTGTTTGTGTCTATGTTGAATGTAATTTGTGGCTTGTAAATATGGATGTCACCAGACTGCAAAACAAATCTACCTACGGGTACAAATAAAGTAACCTGAACCTGAACCTGAAATCGTCCCAGTAAGACCTGTAGGTCATTGCTGGATGAAGCCAGCAGGACAACATCATCTGGAAACAACAGACATGAGATCCTGTGGTCACCAAGGGGTCGAATGCCTTCTCCAAGTCCACAAAACACATGTAAACTGGTTGGGCAAACACCCACAAACCCTCGAGGATTCTTGAGAGGGTAAAGAGCTGGTCTGATGTGCCACGCCCAGGATGAAAACCACATTGCTCCTCCTGAATCCGAGGTTCGACCAATGGTTGGACTCTCCGCTCCTCCTCCATTTCATTTTTTCATAATTTTGACAGTAATTTTTTTTGAAAATGCCTCAGACTCATAGTGTAGGTCAGTCTGAACACTAATCCATTGGGATTATTCTGTGACCTCTGAAGGAAATGATTTTATGAGGGTTCAAAGTTTCAGAAATGAGTCAGTCGGTATTGATCATTTCATGGAGTTTAGATTTCCCTTTTTTTTCATAATTTTGACAGTAATTGTTTTTGAAAATGCCTCAGACTCATAGTGTAGGTCAGTCTGAACACTAATCCATTGGAATTATTCTGTGACCTCTGAAGGAAACAATTTTATGAGTGTTTAAAGTTTCAGAAATGAGCCAGTATTGTCATAAACTCTACGCTTTTCCACGGCGCATGGAGGAGGGGAAAAGGACAAATGGATTTACGCGCAGGTTCACCAAACACACATTTATTGACACCCAAAGTGAAAATACAAAAGACATAAACAGCTCAGGTACACTTGAGTCCTCCAGGACGCCCAACCCACACTGGTGGAACATACTGGGCAATGAGCCAAAGCATAGCGGCACAGCAGCGAACAGAAATGCTGACAGTACTCACAGTGAGGAGGCAGTCCGAGTAATCCTAGCGTCTTTAACAAGCACATACATTTATTGACATATACTGTTCACAAATACAGTTAGGCCCAGAAATATTTGGACAGTGACACAATCTTCATGATTTGGGCTCTGCATGCCACCACATTGGATTTGAAATGAAACAACTACAACGGAATTGAAGTGCAGACTTTAAGGTTTAATTCAAGGGGTTGAACAAAAATATATGATTAAACATGTAGGAATTGTAGCTATTTTTATACAAACGCTCCTCATTTCAGGGGCTCAAAAGTAATTGGACAAATAAACATAACCCTAAGTAAAATGTTACTTTTCAATATTTTGTTGAGAATCCTTTGCAGGCAATGACTGCCTGAAGTCTGGAACCTATGGACATCACCAAACGCTGGGTTTCCTCCATTGTGATGCTTTGCCAGGCCTTTACTGCAGCTGTCTTCAGTTGTTGCTTGTTTGTGGGTCTTTCTGCCTTAAGTTTTGTCTTGAGCAAGTGAAATGCATGCTCGATTGGGTTGAGATCTGGTGATTGACTCGGCCATTGCACAATATTCCATTTCTTTGCTTTTAAAAACTCCTGGGTTGCTTTTGCAATATGTTTTGGATCATTTTCCATCTGTACTGTGAAGTGCCGTCCAATCAACTTTGCTGCATTTGGCTGAATCTGAGCAGAAAGTATATCCCTATACACTTCAGAATTCATCTGGCTGCTTCTGTCTTTTGTCACATCATCAATAAACACAAGTGACCCAGTGCCATTGGAAGCCATGTATGCCCATGCCATCACACTGCCTCCACCATGTTTTACAGAAGATGTGGTGTGCTTTGGATCATGAGCTGTTCCAATTCTTCTCCAAACTTTCATCTTTCCATCATTCTGGTACAATTTGATCTTAGTCTCATCTGTCCAAAGAATGCTGTTCCAGAACTGGGCTGGCTTCTTCAGGTGTTTTTTGGCAAAGTCAATTCTGGCCTTTCTATTTTTGAGGCTGATTAATGGTTTGCACCTTGTGGTGAATCCTTTGTATTTACTCTCATGAAGTCTTCTCTTTATGGTAGACTTAGATACTGTGTTTTTCACTTGAGTGGATGTTGTGAAGGGGTTGTTCTTCACCATGGAAAGGATTCTGCGATCATCCACCACTGTTGTCTTCCGTGGACGTCCAGGCCTTTTTTTTTTTTTTTTTTTAATTTAAGTTTTTGTAAAGGGTATACAGGTCGTTACAGCAATGCAGTGTTTACATTTTCATCACATGTTCCCTTATTTTCTGATATCTGACAACATTGGAAGATTAATTCTTACAACACCCCTTTTTTTTTTTTTTAAAAGTGAAAGAAAAAGTGAAATTAAAGAGAAAAAAAAACAAAAAACAAATAACAAAAAAAAACAAACAAACCAGTAAAAAACAAACAAAAAGAAAAAGTAAGTAAATAAAGATAAAAGAGCATCTGAGTAGCGTTGGAACAAAGAGCGGAACCATTATTGAAATGGTATTTGTCAAAGATTAGATCTAATGGAAGACACATATGCGGTCCAGGGTTGCCAAAAGTTCATGAACCCATCCATGTCCTGTCTCAGTGCGAATGTCAACTTTTCCATCGAGTAAATGTCTTGGATCACGTTAGTCCAATCTTCAGGTGTAGGACAGTCCTTCAACATCCATTTTTTAGTTAGAGCTTTTTTGCTTGCCAATATTAAAACATTGAATAAGTATTTTTCTCCTCGTCTTTCCAGTGAGTCCGGTAGTAAACCCAAATACAAAGTTACAAAACAAAAGGGAACTGTAATTTTGAATATTTTCCCCAATATTGTCTGTACCTTGGTCCAATATTGGTGGATAACTGGGCATGACCAAAACACATGAAAATGATTTGCAGTCTTTTCACCACACAAGCGCCAACAGTTCAATCCCTTATGGGTAAATTTGTTTTGTGCAGGTGTTCTGAAAAATCTTGCCAAGTTTTTCCATCCAAATTCTCTCCACTGCAGGGATGAGGTACTTTTCCATTGCTGTTTATTTAGCTTTTCCCATATTTCCAGTTGTAAAGTGAAATTCCCCTCTTTTTCCCATCTCTCTTTTATATAAGATGTGTTGTCTCCTTTTAAGTCTTGAAGACCTTGGTATATTTTAGAAATGTATCTGATCCCTGGGATCCCTTTATATGCCATTAAGAAGACCTTCAGAACACCTGACTGGGCCCTTTCCAAAACCTCCTTTTTAAGTATATTGTTTATGTGGTGTCTAAGCTGGAAGAACCTGTAAAGATCTTGATTTATTAGGCCTTGTTTTTTCAAATCTTCAAAACTTCTTAAGATTTGCCCTTTAAAAAAATCGTAATATTTCATCAGCCCTTTCTCCTTCCACTTTTTAAATCTGGTGTCTGTTTTATTAGGAGTAAAGTCCTGATCATAGGCGATCCATTGCAGAAGTCGATAGGGCTCTTTAGTTTGATTCTCTCTGACTATCTTAAACCAAATTTTTAGCGGGGTCTCTATCCACGGGTTAGTGTTATTCAAAAGCTTAGGTAAGGCATTGTTCCCTATTATCGCCTATAGGGGGATGTCACTTGTTATTTGGCATTCGATCTCCTTCCATTGTGCAGTGTAGACTGGGTTACATATCTCTACTAAAGTTTTAATTTGTGCGGCTTTAAAGTAGTCCCTGATATTTGGCAGCGCGAGCCCACCTTTGTCTTTGTTTAGCTGTAGGGTTCTATATCTGATTCTAGGTCTCTTGCCCTGCCATATGAATCTTGAGATCCTTCTGTCCAGCTCCTGCCATGTTTTTTTGGGAGGTTCTACCGGTATTGTTTGGAAAAGGTATAGAAGACGTGGAAGTATATTCATTTTGACTGCTTCAATTCTTTGTGCAGTACCCAAGAATGGTATCATATTCCATCTTGCTAGGTCAGATTTTATTTTTGTCACCAGTGGATCATAGTTTAGTGATATAATTTTGTTGAGTTGTTTCGGGATATTGACCCCCAGATATTTCATAGATTCCGACTCCCAGTTAGTTTTGAGTTTGCTTAGTGAATAATGATTTGGGTCATAGTTGAATGTTAAAACTTGGGTTTTATGCATGTTTAATTTGTACCCCGATAAATCTCCATACTCTGAAAAAACTGAGGTTAGTTCTGGTAAAGAAGTGTCCGGCTGCCCTAGGTATATTAAAATGTTATCAGCAAAGAGTGCTATTTTATGTTCCTTCTGACCAAGTGTAATACCTTGAATTTTTTGGTTTTGTCTTATCCATTGGCTCAGAGGTTCTATGAAGATTGCAAAGAGCAGTGGAGACAGGGGGCAGCCTTGACGACATCCTCTTTCCAGTTCAAAAGATGATGATAAATTACCGTTAATCCTTATTTTAGCTGTTGGTTTTTTATATAATGCCTGTATAGTTCTAATGAAGTTGTTATGAAAATTGAAACTGGATAAGATTCTATATAGAAAAGACCAGTCAACCGAATCGAATGCTTTTTCAGCATCTAATCCCAATATGACTGCATTTAAGTTATATTTTTTTATATGATGAATTATGTGTAAAGTGCGTCGAATGTTGTCTTGTGTCTGTCTTTGTCTTATAAAACCTGTTTGGTCTAAATGAATTAGGTCTGTCAGTATATTTTCTAACCTTTTGGCAAGGATAATGGTAAAAAGCTTATAGTCCTGATTTAGTACACTGATTGGTCTGTAGTTGGAGCACTCTAGTTTATCCTTTTCAGGTTTAGGTATAACTGCAATGACCCCTTCCCTCCAGGAGGGGGGGATTTCCCCTGTGTGGAGGACATAATTAAATGTTTTCAGGAGGAGAGGAGATAGTTGCTGTTTAAAGGTTTTGTACCACTCTGCTGTATAGCCATCAGCTCCTGGGGATTTGTTAGCTTTAAGTTTCATAATTGCTTTTTCCAATTCTTTAGGATGTATTTCTGACAGTAGTGTTTTATTTTGTGACTCCGTAAGTTGGGGAAGGTTTAATGTGTTTAGGAATGCCTCGGATGCGTTTTTATGTTTTTTGTGGGAGTATAAGTTCTTATAGTAATTCTCGAAGTTTTTAAGAATATCCTGAATTCTGAATTTTATTTCCTTTGATACTGGGTCTCTGATTTTGTAGATTGCTCTTTCTGTTTGATGTTTCCTCAATTTATAGGCTAGCAATTTTGCCGATTTACTGCCTGCTTCATAGTATTTTTGTTTCAGAAATGTAAGTTTCTTCTGGATTTCTATTGTGTAGATCTCATTTATTTGGTTTTTAATTTCCTTAATCTTGAGCGAGTCAGTAGAATGAGTGTTGCCTTTGTGTTCTTTTTCTAGGTTCCTAAGTTCTGACTCTAATGTGGATAGTTTTTCTTGTCTTAGTTTCTTTTGGGTTGCCAGTTTTGCAATAATCTTTCCTCTTATTACAGCTTTACATGCATCCCACAGTATTAAAGGGGATACTTCTCCATTATCGTTATCTTCCAAATATCTGAGAATATCTGATTCCAATTCATCTTTCAATGGTCCTTTCAGGACATTTGAATTTAACCTCCAAGAAAATGTATTATTTGTGTATTTTTGGATATTTAAGTCCATGTAGATCGGACTGTGGTCGGAGAGATCCATCAGTCCTATTTTACATGTTTTTACTCTTCCAATGTCTCTATTAAACATAAAAAAATAGTCAATCCTTGAGTAAGATGAATGTGGAGTTGAGTAAAATGTATAGTCTTTTACACTGGGGTTGAGTTCCCTCCACACGTCACAGATTCCCAATTCTTTTAGTAGCATCCGAGTCTTCCTGTTTTGGGTGTTATTTTGATGTGGGGAATTACCAGAAGCATCCCAGTATGGATTCAGTCTAAGATTGAAGTCCCCACCACATATCACTAAACCTTGAGCTTTAGTTATCATTAGGTCGAATACATTTTTATAAAATTTCCAGTTAGCCCCTGGGGGAGCATACACATTCAGCAGGGTGATATCTTCTCCCTCTAGCCGCCCAGTTACCAAACTGTATCTCCCTTCTTTATCTTTGTGTTCTGATTTTTTTTCAAATGTAATTTTGGTTGATATCAATGTCGCTACTCCCCTCCTCCTCCCTGATTTATATGAAGATGAAGAGATCATTTTAAACCCTTGTCTACTGAGTTTATTGTGTTCCACGTCTGTTAGGTGGGTTTCTTGTAAAAATATTATTCCTGCTTTGTCTTTTTTCATTTTGCCTAGAATCTTGGATCTTTTAACTGGATTCAGGATTCCTTTTACATTATATGAAATTATTTTGGTTACACCCTGTTTCTCCATTGTGTTGTTTTGTTTAGTATAACTGTGTGGTGGCCCTCTTTTGTGCTACTCAGAAACTGAAAGAACATTAAAAACAAGAAAAACATTAAGAACATAGTGTAAAAAACTTTAAAACAAAAAGCTGTCATAAGAACTTCCTGAGCTGAGGTCTTTTTAAAGACCCTGTAAGAGCCTTGATGGAGTGAAGGCCCTGAGGGAAATTCCTCAAACTCTGTTACGTGTTGAGGGCCCTCTCTTACCACTGAAAGTAGTCCCATGCTTTTAACGTGAGTTTCAGAACCCAATCCAAACTTGTAATGATTTTTTTTTTTTCCTTTTATGCCTAAACCCTGTGAAATTGTGTGCACCCTCCCACCCCCATCACATCAAACATTCACGCAAAAACAGTATGAGGAGAACATGTGGATTATTGTCACATTTCTATTTTAACAAGTTTTGTTTTTTTTTTTTATTACAAAGACTTATTTGTTTCAAATAATATGATTGTTCCATGAAATGTTTTACCACATGCTGAATATGCATCTCCTTTAATGTTTGTTACCTTGTATGAGGGGGGTTGGATGTGCGGATTGATTCAAGAGAAAAGAAAAAAAAAAAAAAGGTCGCTATTCCAACCTGAAAACGGATAGTTAATCCGCGACGCTCTGGTGCTGGGTTTCCCGCTGCTGGTCCGTGGATTTTGAGGGTCTTTGTGTTGTCCATGTTTGCGCTTTGATCTTCTCACTCGGGTCTGCTGTGGGTTTAAATACCGTTACCGGGAGCCCTCTTTTCGCCATGTCAGCTGTTGCTTCTTCCGCCGAATTATAGAGACACGTTTCATCGCCGTAGAAGACCCTTAACTTCGCAGGAAATGGTGTCTGAAAGCGCAATTTCTTCTCTCTTAACACCTTTTTCGCGTCATTGTATTCCCTGCGCTTTTTAAGGACCTCCGGGGCGTAATCGTGTTCCACGTAGACTTTTCTCTCCTGGTGCATAAATCCTTTTTTCTGCCAGGCCAGTCTTACAACCTCTTGTTTTATTTTGAAATTGGAAAATCTTACCAACACCGAACGTGGGGGCGCTTCCGCCGCCGGCCTAGCGGCTAATGAACGATGTGCCTTTTCTATCTTCAAGTCGGTGGTTTGTGGAATATCCAATTTCTCTCTTAGTAAGGATTCCACGCATTCTGCCATTGAGTTAAAACCATTTTCGGTTCCTTCTATCAGACCATGAATTCTTATGTTGTCTCTTCTTTGTTTTCCTTCTTGGTCGGTTAGCTTAGCCTCTATAGCTGCTTGTCTTTTGCGTAGGTCTAGCACAGAATCTTCGAGCACTTTTATTCGATCCTCTGTTTCCAAGATTCGGTTCTCGGCCTGGTCCACTCTGCTGTTTGTCCTTTTCAATTCTTCTCTGAATTCCCGAAATTCGGCCGTAACTTCTCGGCGAAATCGTCGTAGCTCCTCAAATAGTGATTTCAGGCTAACCCTTTTGTTAGCTATCACCAGTTCCTCGTCTTCTGAACGGAGATCTTCCAGTTCAGATTCTCCGGCCGATACGTGTCCTGGCCTGGAGAATTTCAGTTTCTTCTGTTTTCCTTTAGACATGATGATTTTGTCTTTTGATTTTCACTCCTCCAAAAATCCGTTAAGTTTGATTTTCAAGGTGTTATCCTGGATTGGGTCTGAGAGCTTCAGTGTTAAGCTGCAGTCGCCATGGCGTCCAGACCGGAAGTCGTCCAGGCCTTTTTGAGTTCCCAAGCTCACCAATGTACTCTTTTTTCTCAGAATGCACCAAACTGTTGATTTGGCCACTCCTAACATTTCTGCTATCTCTCTGATGGATTTCTTCTTTTTTTTCAGCCTCAGGATGGTCTGTTTCACCTCCATTGAGAGCTCCTTTGACCGCATGTTGTGTGGTCACAGCAACAGCTTCCAAATGCAAACGCCACACCTGGAATCAACTCCAGACCTTTTAACTGCTTAATTGATGACAGGTTAACGAGGGAAGAGCCCATGCAGCCTTGTTATTTATTTTTTTGCAGCCTTCTGAGTCAATTGTCCAATTACTTTTGGTCCCTTGAAAAAGAGGCGGCTACGTATTAAAGAGCTGTAATTCCTAAACCCTTGCTCCAATTTGGATGTGAATACAGTGATCCCTCGCTACTTCGCGCTTCACCTTTCGCGCCCTCAGTGCATCGCGGATTTTTCAAAAATATTCATCAAAAATTCAAAATTGAGAAATAATGGGCGGGCGCTAGCAGAAGGCAGGGAGACTACATTAGACCATCAGGTATCAGCACGGAGAGCCGCACAACTCAAAAAATCCACCTCTCTGTTCGCTGTTCTCGTGTTGGCTCGGCTCGGAAATCTCGCAAGCTGATTGGCCGAGACGTTTCACCCCGCAAGCTGATTGGCCGAGACGTTTCACCCACCTCCTCTCCCTGCCGTGCGCCCATGAAGGGAAGGAAGACCGCATTCATTGCTCTTTATCGCTCGTGTTACGTAGTCTCGCAGCGTGGAACTTTTTGCTGTTCTCTTGTGCCATTTTGTGCGAAATAGTCTTCCCGTCGAGCCACTACGCCGCCTCCTGCAGCTTCTCCAGCTCTATCGGAAGCTGCCCTCGACGATCCTGCGCTTCTAGCACCTGACGATGAGGCGTCACCTGAGGAGCAGTAAAGCTCTCATTAACCTGTGAAGTAAATCATCTTCATCTTGAGTTACGTATCTTGTTATAAGAATAAAAGAGTTCTAAAAACATATTTATGTACACTTTATTTACATCTACGTATGTATGTACACGTACACACACACACACACACGTATCATATGAGAGAGAGAGTGAGAGAATGAACGTACGTATTATTTATGGGTGACGTCATTAGGGGTGACGCTACTTCGCGGTTTTTCACTTTTCGCGGTCGGTTCTGGAACCCATTAACCACGATAAGTGAGGGATCACTGTATCTGTAATGTTGTAAATGTCAGTATGATTATTTGTTAAAATGCACACAGTATTTTGGGATTTGTCTTTGTTAATTTGAATGCCCTTGGGAGATAACTATTATGGTTAAGTATTTGGTAAAATAATTGATAAAGGATTTATTTCACATACCTTTGCCAACATGCTTCCTGTGGGTGTCCAGGCAAAAGACTCTGTGAGGGGTTGAGGGCCTTTTATAGGACACCAGCAGGAAGGAAACATGTATGGTAAGTTAGAGGGGTGGTTTAACATTTGTAAATAAGGGGTGAAATTATTTATTGAATTATTTATATTGCTATTTATTGTATGTTATTTATATTTATATTGTATATACTTGGGGAAATTATTTATGTATTTTTAGATGTTAGTGGGTATGTGTTAAGAATAGGAATGTTGATTGTTTTACCTGGGATTATGATAGGGGCTAATCAGCCTTAATTATCTCGTTTATTATATAACAGGTGTGAGATATCGAGTAACATGGCATTTGCTGATTGCTGATTGCAGATTGCTTATTGTTCTTGGTATGCTTCTTGGTTGGCGAAGTGCATTTTGTTTGAAGGATCGTGTCGGATGTTTTCCTGGAATGATTTACTTGCAAGTTAATTAAATAAAATTGAAAATTGGAATTGAAGCTCTGGCCTCGCTTTGCTGTACCAAATTCTCACATTTGGTGGCAGCGGTGGTCCACTGCCGGGACGTTGTAGCATTTGGGGGACGGAAGGACTCATGTCTAGGAGGAAAGCGAGGCAGGAGGAGCAGCCTGACCTAGACGCAGGTATGGCGGCTGAGGACCCGGGAGTCAGCGGACTGGGCGAGCTCGAGGAGCTAACGAGCCTGGTGAAATCTGTGGTGCGTTCGCTGACTCTCAGAGATCGCCAGCTGGAGGAAGAAGCCTCTCTCCGTGACCAAAGGTGGCAGGCTGTGAATGAGCAAATTCGTCGGGTGCAGTCGCAGGTTACGGAGCTGAGAGAGGAGTATGGGAGCCGGGCGGAGCATAGTGGTGACGACGGCGCTTCGGGGGAGGACCCCAGGGTGACGGCCAGTCGGGTCGGCCCGCAGGAGGAAGATTTGCCGTTGCAGGTGCAGCCAAGGAGGACACCAGTGCACCACGAGCCGAGGCTGAATCCTCTCTCAGCTCCGTAACCTGCGACTGCACCCGACGAATTTGCTCATTCACAGCCTGCCACCTTTGGTCACGGAGAGAGGCTTCTTCCTCAGGCTGGCGATCTCTGAGAGTCAGCGAACGCACCACAGATTTCACCAGGCTCGTTAGCTCCTCGAGCTCGCCCAGTCCGCTGACTCCCGGGTCCTCAGCCGCCATACCTGCGTCTAGGTCAGGCTGCTCCTCCTGCCTCACTTTCCTCCTCGACATGAGTCCTTCCGTCCCCCAAACGCCACAACGTCCCGGCAACGGACCACCGCTGCCACCAAATGTGAGAATTTGGTGCAGCAAAGCGAGGCCAGAGCTTCAATTCCAATTTTCAATTTTATTTTATTAACTTCCAAGTAAATCATTCCAAGAAAACATCTGACACGATCCTTCAAACAAAATGCACTTCGCCAACCAAGAAGCATTCCAAGAACAATAAGCAATCTGCAATCTGCAATCAGCAAATGCCATGTTACTCGATATCTCATACTTGTTATATAATATACGAGATAATTAGGGCTGATTAGCCCCTACCATAATCCCAGGTAAAACGATCAACATTCCTATTCTTAACACATACCCACTAACATCTAAAAATACATAAATAATTTTCCCAAGTATATACAATAAAAATATAAATAACATACAATAAATAGCAATATAAATAATTCAATAATTTTATTTATTGAATTTATTTATTGGTGTCCTATAAAAGGCCCTCAACCCCTCACAGAGTCCTTTGCCTGGACACCCACAGGAAGCATGTTGGCAAAGGTAAGTGAAATAAATCCTTAATTATTTTACCAAATATTTAACCATAATAGTTATCTCCCAAGGGCATTCAAATTAACAAAGACAAATCCCAAAATACTGTGTGCATTTTAACAAATAATCATACTGACATTTACAACATTACAGATATAACATAATCACACAATACAACAAGTCATACAGTGGTGACATCCCACCGTCACACTCCCTTTCATTTCAAAAATCTTAGAAAGAGTTGTTGCAACACAATTATTTGACCACCTGCAGGGAAATGGTTTACTTGGAAGAGTTTCAATCTGGGTTTTTTATCCATCATAGTACTGAAACAGCCTTAGCGAAGGTCACTAACGACCTCCTCATCGCATCTGATAATGGACTGGTTTCTGTACTTGTCCTTTTAGACCTTAGTGCAGCTTTTGATACTATCGATCATAATATTCTACTTGATAGATTAGAACACTATGTTGGACTTAATGGAACTTCGTTGCAGTGGTTTAGATCTTATTTATCTGATAGGTTCCAGTTTGTTCATGTAAATAATGAGTTTTCTTTCAACTCAAAGCTTAGTCATGGAGTTCCACAGGGATCTGTGCTAG
This sequence comes from Pholidichthys leucotaenia, assembly GCA_020510985.1. Classification (NCBI taxonomy): domain Eukaryota; kingdom Metazoa; phylum Chordata; class Actinopteri; order Cichliformes; family Pholidichthyidae; genus Pholidichthys; species Pholidichthys leucotaenia. The sequence goes on along the minus strand of CM035847.1, from coordinate 168,794,661 downwards.
GCCCTACTCTTTTTAGTTTATATATGCTTCCATTAGGCAACATTATTAGAAAGTGTGACGGCATGGAATAATAAGCAGCGAACTGAGAGTTTTTGAGGGAGTTTATTAATCATACCGCCATCACAGAACTCACCCCAGCGCCGTGCATGCGCGCCGGAGCGAGCCCGGAGGCTCTCGTCAGGAGACAGGGAATGCGTCTCGTCAGAAGCAGTGGTCAGAGAGAGAGTGAGCTACAGAGCATATGCAGTTTTTATACCCCACTACAGACAATACATGAAAGGCATGTTATCATCAAAGAAACTGCAGGAAGGCATGGGACATTTGCATTTGAGTACAGAGCAGGAAGTCATACATAACAGGAAGATTACTGGCCGGAATTCACCTCTGCTCCAGAGCTGTAGGACAAAAGAGGTTACAAGGCACATCTACATATTGTTATCAGTCCATAGATCACAATGCTGTGTTAATTGCTCCCGCTGAGCGCTCCGCTTGTCCGTGGCTGTTGTGGGGGTTACCCATACACTCCCCCCCAGAGGGCTCAGTGGGAAGCTGAGGCCTCGATAGTCCGGCTTTGGGAGCGAGCTGCGGGGAAAGCTCGCTGCAGGCGGCGGTGGAGGGAGAGGGGTGGGGGTAGCGAGTGCCGGCCCGGGACGGCGAAATTGTCTGGACCGCGCAAAAATTGCCTGTGGATCCGCGATGTTGAGGGGCTGTCCTGTTGAACGTGCGGAGGGCCACAGCAGCTGTTAGAAGAAAAATTAGTCTCTGACTCCACTCACGGCCATGAAGAAAAAAAGGAGCTGCAGCAGTGTGGGACTTGGCGTGTTGACTTTAGGTGCGCGCGCAGTCCTAAAGTCCTCGGGGACAGCTGATGGCTGAATTCCCTTGTGCGCCGTGGCTGAGACCATTACAAAATCCTGTGAGCGAGCTGCGTGCGTGCTTCAGGTGTGTGAGCAGCCCTGAAGGTTCTGTGTGCAGCGGCGAAGGACGATGGCGGTCTGTGTGGAGCCGGTATTGTCCCGTGCGTGGTACACTGTCCTCATAACCCCCCGGTGTGCGTGCGGGGTTCAGTGCATGGCAGGACCACTGTAGAGGCGAGTCAGGGTCAGGGAGCTTGCTGGAGATCAGTGTCGTTGGCGCCGCTGGTCATCCCTGTTGTAGTTGTTGCGTCGTTCGCTGTGTCGGGTCGTGGTGCGTTCAGGTCCACGCGCTGCGTTCTCCGTCGGCCCTGGAGGTCGCCATCGTGGAGAGAGGACGAGGTGCGTGCGCTCTCGTGTGGAGGAGCTGTGAGAGCGGCCGGTCCCAGCGTGGATGTGCAGATCTCAGGCGTGCAGATCTCACCATGAAGCATTCTGCAGCTTTCCCGGTCGTGGGTGATCTCCGGAGAGTTTCGCCTGGTGGTGGCTCTGCGTCGAGGTCTCCCTGTAGCAGAAGGGAGGGCAGATCATTTGCGTCAGGCTGCTGCGTTCGCTTGTCGTCGGAGAGTCACCACCGGGGGCTGCCAGCGTGTTCTTTCTCGGGGTCACCAATGTGGTGGCATGGAATAGTAAGCAGCGAACAGGGAGTTTATTAATCATACCGCCATCACAGAACTCACCCCAGCGCCGTGCATGCGCGCCGGAGCAAGCCCGGAAGCTCTCGTCAGGAGACAGGGAATGCGTCTCGTCAGAAGCAGTGGTCAGAGAGAGAGTGAGCTACAGAGCATATGCAGTTTTTATACCCCACTACAGACAATACATGAAAGGCATGTTATCATCAAAGAAACTGCAGAAAGGCATGGGACATTTGCATTTGAGTACAGAGCAGGAAGTCATACATAACAACAGGAAGATTACTGGCCGGAATTCGTCTCTGCTCCGGAGCTGTAGGACAAAAGAGGTTACAAGGCACATCTACATATTGTTATCAGTCCATAGATCACACTGCTGTGTTAATTGCTCCCGCTGAGCGGTCTGCTTGTCCGTGGCTGTTGTGGGGGTTACCCATAGAAAGCACTTTATACATTTTCATTGTTATGCAGATGATACACAATTATACCTGTCAATGAAGCCAGATGATAGTAATCAATTAGCTAAGTTGGAAGCCTATCTTAAGGAAATCAAAGCTTGGATGACTTGTAATTTCCTGCTATTAAATTCTGTTAAGACTGAAGTCATTCTTGTTGGTCCAAAAAACCTTAGAAATACCTTTCCAAATCAAACTTAGTTTGGATGCGGTTACTCTTTCTCTTCATAGCTCTGTGAGGAACCTTGGAATTATTTTTGATCAAGATCTGTCCTTCAATTCGCATATTAAATTTGTTTCTAAGACTGCCTTCTATCATTTGCGTAATATTGCCAAGATTAGGAGCATCTTGTCTCAGAGTGATGCTGAGAAACTGATCCACGCTTTTGTTAGATCGAGATTAGATTATTGTAATTCTTTATTATCAGGTTGTCCTAAAACATCTTTAAAAAGTCTTCAGCTGATCCACAATGCTGCAGCAAGAGTTTTAACAGATACGAGAAAGAGAGATCATATCTCTCCGGTTCTGGCCTCCCTTCATTGGCTTCCCATAGAGTTTAGAATTAAGTTTAAAATCCTTCTTCTGACTTACAAAGCTCTAAACAATCAGGCTCCTTTTTATTTGAAAGATCTGATACTACCGTATTATCCTAACAGAGCACTACGCTCTCAAAATGCAGGATTACTTGTAATACCTAGAATCTCCAAAACTACAATGGGAGGCAGAGCCTTCAGTTATCAAGCTCCTCTCCTGGAACCAGCTGCCAATCTGGATTCGGGAGTCAAGACTCGATCTCTGTTTTTAAGAATAGGGTTAAAACCTACCTTTTTGATATAGCCTACAATTAGGGAGGGATCATGTGTTTCTGAACCCTCCCTTAGTTATGCTGCTAATAGGTTTAGTCAGCCGGGGGACCTCCAATAATGCACTGGGCCTCACTCCTTTCTTCACTCTCAATGAATTTTTTTTTTTTTTGCTGGTCATTAACATCTGTTTGTTCTCTCCCACAGATTGAGTCCCCATCGTGCTGTTTGCTCTCTACATGTATGTTCATCTTCTCTGTCCCCTCACCCCCCAGCCAGTCGCAGCAGATGACTGCCCCTCCCTGAGCCTGGTTCTGCTGGAGGTTTCTTCCTGTTAAAAGGGAGTTTTTCCTCTCCACTGTCACCAAGTGCTTGCTCACAGGGGATTGCCTGATTGCTGGGGTCTTTCTGCAACTGTGGGGGTCCCCCCTACAGTTGAAAGTGCTTTGAGATGACTGTTGTTGTGAAATGGCGCTATATAAATAAAATTGAATTTGTTTTTTGTTTTGTATGTTTTTATGTTATCTGAAAAATACTATCTCTCGCTCCCTTGCTCCGATCTCTCTCACATATACGTATAGGTAAGCACATTACAAGGCCATATTAGTGTGAAAATATGATCTTTAAATAACTTGATGACAGGGCTGTACGGTTATGACATAAAAACTGGTCTCTGCCAAGAATGAATGAACTGACGTAGCACCGGATGGAGGATCCACTCCACTTCTGGGCAACGAGGAAGACTGTGTAATACATCTGTACAAACTTGCACTGCAGTTTCTGTGCACTCCTGCATCATCAGTTCCATGTGACAGGATTTTCTCTCAGCCAGGAGAAATCATCTCCCAGAAGAGAAACAGACTCAGCCCACACACCATGGAACAAATCCTTTTCTTGAATAAAAACCAAACAGAATATCCATATCTGCATTATGTGTTCATGTTATCAGTTCATAAGCATTTACACTGCCCAGTTCCTAACCACTTTCCCAGTTCACAAGCACTTCTACCCCCAGGTCAAAATATACTCTACCTATAAGTTACTGTTATGGCGGCACATGGGGAGAGCATAATTGTTTACCATCTTAGACAAGAACAAAGAGCAGTGGTTCCCTAGTGAGATAACAGGGAGGTATGAAGAATGAATGAAGTGAATGCAATGTGACGCCTTTTGTGCGTTAGAAGCTTCTAGAGGAATGCCATGTTATTTAAGAGAAGAGTCTCTGCTGAGATGTCATTCTGTCTATGCTTCTTGTGTGAGATGTGTAATAAATCGTCTGAGTCAAATCCGCCTCTTCATTTACACGCTCCACACTGGTGACCCAAGACGAATCATGGAACACGATGAAAGATCCCCGGAGCCAACCTCGACGGGAACCCCCAGCCACGCATGTGCTGTTGCGATCAAGCTACCGGATTTTGGGCAGCACAACCCGCGCTCCTGGTTCCACCTAATCGAGGCGCAGTTCGCCCTCCAGGGGATATCGGCGGATGACACCAAATTCCACTATGTGGTCGCAGCACTCGACGCCCGCACGGCTCAGCACGTAGAGAGCCTGCTCGATCAGCCACCAACCGACGGCAAGTACGGCGCGCTGAAGGCTGCGCTCATCCAGCACTACACACTTTTGGATGGTGAGAGAGCAGAGAGACTCCTGATGTGGACCGGGTTGGGAGACGGGTCGGCCATAGACCTGATGGAGAAGATGCTGAGGTTAAAGGGCACAGACGACGACCATTTTATTTTTACCCACCTCTTCCTCCAGAACCTTCCGTCAGCGGCGAGAGTGACCCTGGCCAATTCGCCGTTGCTGGCCAAGCGGGACTATCGTGCGCTAGCCCGGGAAGCAAACCGGATCATCGTCACCACCAGGGAGTTCACGACCATTGCGGCAGCGACGGAGCTCGGCGCGACGACTGGAGGAGGCGAGGAGCCATCGACGGCAGCAGCAGAGCCACCGACGGCAGCAGCAGCGGGGGCCAAGGAACACGGGGGAGACACGCTTTGTTTCTACCACCGCCGCTTCGCAGAGAGGGCACGCAAATGTATCCCACCGTGCCAATTCAAGCGACTCGGGAAACGCCAAGACCGGGGGTTGGTAGCAGCCGCGACCCTCGGGGAGGAGAACAAGCTGCTCTACTTGACGGACGCACACTCGGGGAGGCATTTCCTCGTGGACACCGGCGCCCAGAAGAGTTTCATCCGGCTGACCTACGCTGACCGGCTGGCAGGATCTAGCGGCCCCGAGATGGCAGCAGCAAATGGCTCGGAGATTAAGACCTTTGGTGAGAGGACTCTACTCGTCTCTACATGGCCGTACATTTGAGTGGACTTTTGTCATAGCAGCATTGAATTTCCATATACTGGGGGCTGATTTTCTATGTGCACATGGTTTGTTGGTAGATGTCGCTAACAGACGCCTAGTTAATGCACTGTCCTTTGACTCTCTCCCCTGTATAGCTCGAGTGACCCGGCCAACAGCACAAGCCAACGTCACAGCTACATGCGGTAAGTTCCACACACTGCTCACTCAGTTCCCAGCACTCACTGTCCCGACGTTTTCGGCAACCATCGCTAAACACGGGGTGGAGCATTTTATCACCACCACTGGGCCGCCCGTTTTTGCAAGACCTCGGCGCTTGGACGCAGCTAAACTGGCCATAGCGTGCGAGGAGTTCGCCAACCTGGAGAGGTTGGGCATCATCAGGCGCTCAAACAGCCCATGGGCTTCCCCGCTACACATGATCCCTAAAGCTGAGGGATCGTGGGGACCTTGCAGGGATTTCCGCAGGTTGAACAACGCCACAGCGCACGACCGCTACCCAATTCCTCACATTCAGGATTTTTCCGTTCACCTTGCAGGAGCACGTGTTTTTTCTAAAATAGACCTGGTCCGCGGTTACCACCAAGTCCCAGTGCGCACTGAGGACATACCCAAAACAGCGGTAATAACTCCGTTCGGTTTATTCGAGTTTTTGCCCATGCCATTTGGGCTTAAAGGGGCTGCACAGACGTTCCAACGCATGATGGATGCAGTGCTGCACGATCTCCCTTTCGTGTTCGTCTACCTGGACGATATCTTAGTAGCCAGCGCGTCCGAAGACGAACACGAAACCCACCTCATGACGGTTTTCCGGAGGTTGGAAGAGCACGGGTTAATAATCAACCCAGTGAAATGTCAGTTCGGGGTGACGGGGATTGATTTTTTGGGGCACCGCGTCTCTCCCGAAGGAGCGGTCCCGCTGCCTGACAAAGTGCGCGCAGTGGCAGATTTTCCCCGGCCGCAAACGGTCAGGGCGCTACAAGAATTTTTGGGAATGGTGAACTTTTATAACCGTTTCCTTCCCCGCGCAGCGCAGCTCATGCAACCACTGTACGCTGTGCTCAAAAAACAGAAACCCGCGGATAGGGTTGAATGGACTCTGGAGCGAGAGCAGGCGTTCTCGGAAGTTAAAGCAGCCCTGGCAAACGCCGCATTGCTGGCACATCCAGACCCAACGGCCCGTATAGCACTCACCACTGACGCATCAGATGTGGCCATAGGGGCTGTCGTGGAGCAGCGCATTGCAGGGGCTTGGCAGCCACTCGCCTTTTTCAGCAGGACTTTGCGCGACAGTGAACGTAAATACAGCGCGTTCGACAGAGTTGCTGGCTCTCCACCTGGCCATTCGCCACTTCCAGTTCTGGCTGGAAGGGCGCAGTTTCACCGTGTTCGTTGACCACAAGCCGCTAACATTCGCGATGGCCAAGGTTTCAGAACCGTGGTCGGGCCGGCAGCAGAGACAGCTGGCCGCAATCTCAGAGTTTACTACCGATATTCAGCATGTGTCGGGCAAACTGAATGTAGTGGCAGACTGCCTGTCGCGCGCCATGGTGGCCCCAGTCTGCGTGGGGATAGATTATGCAGCCATGGCCGCGGAGCAGGTTAGTGATGCGGACGTGCGCGCGCTCCAGTCTGGACCAACAGGGTTAAGGCTGGAGAGCAGGGTGCTGCAGGATGGCATGCCCCCCCTAATCTGCGATGTCTCCACGGGTCGCCCACGTCCCGTGGTCCCAGCCGCGTGGCGCCGCCACGTGTTTGAGTCGGTTCACTCTTTGGCGCACCCAGGAGTGCGCGTGTCGGGTCAAAATGGTAGGAGAGAAATTTGTGTGTGAGAGAGTGGGCGGCAGCCTGCGTGGCATGCCAACGAGCCAAAATACACAGACACACGAAGGCTCCCTTGGAGCCGTTTCGCATTCCGGCTAAGAGGTTCGACCATGTTCACATGGACCTCGTGGGCTCCCTCCCGCCATCACAGGGGTACACGCACCTCCTGACAATGGTGGACCGCACCACGCGCTGGCCAGAAGCGGTTCCGCTGGCGGCAACCACAGCCGAGGAGGTGGCGCGCGCGTTTTTAACAGCATGGGTGGCGCGTTTTGGAGTCCCGTCGGACATTACGTCCGACAGAGGCCCTCAATTTGTTTCCGAACTCTGGTCGACAATGGCCCGCAGCCTGGGTGTCACAATTTATCGCACAACCGTGTACAATCCACAGGCTAATGGGTTATGCGAACGTTTTCATAGATCATTGAAAGCGGCTCTCAGGGCTTCACTGACGGATGCAAATTGGGTAGACAAGCTACCGTGGGTTTTATTGGGGTTATGTTCTGCGCCTAAAGAGGATCTGGAAGCTTCCCCGGCAGAACTCGTTTTTGCGCAACCGCTCCGGCTGCCCGGGGAGTTTCTGCCAGATAATCCTGCACCGGACAGCTCCCCGTCTCAGCTGTTGCAGCGTAGCATAGACACAAGCACGCTGCCGGGCCCTGCCCACCACAGTTTTCCGCGCGTTTTTGTGCCTACAACTTTGAAAAACGCAGAGTTCGTGTTTGTCAGACACGACGCCCACCGCCCCCCTCTGCGCCCACCTTATGATGGACCATTCAGAGTGCTGGAAACAGGGGATAAGCATTTTTTGCTAGACTTGGGGAGTAGGAAGGAAAAGATTGGCATAGACAGACTCAAACCCGCTTTCGTTGTGGCGGCCAAGCAGGTGCTGTTGGCGAGGGCCCCTCGGCATGGAAGACCCCCATGGGGAGCTCCCCAGAGAAAGGATTCCCCAGTGCACCCACACGGACAGACAAAAAGTTTTCCCTCCCAAACAACCCCCCAGCATGACGGCACTGTGGAGGTGGTGAACCCTGGTTACAGCAGATACGGGAGAAGACTGAAGCCCAAGCCGCATGTGGACTGATGTTTAATAGTGATACGGACTGTTATTCTATTGTTCTATCCAAGATGCTCGGGGGGGGGGGGGGTGGTATGGCGGCACATGGGGAGAGCATAATTGTTTACCATCTTAGACAAGAACAAAGAGCAGTGGTTCCCTAGTGAGGTAACAGGGAGGTGTGAAGAATGAATGAAGTGAACGCAATGTGACGCCTTTTGTGTGTTAGAAGCTTCTAGAGGAATGCCATGTTATTTAAGAGTCTCTGCTGAGATGTCATTCTGTCTATGCTTCTTGTGTGAGATGTGTAATAAATCGTCTGAGTCAAATCCGCCTCTTCATTTGGGCTGCACGGTGGCGCAGTGGTTAGCGCTGCGGCAGCACAGTTTACCCTTGGCCGGGGGATTGTGGGGATCGTGGGATCGTGGGTTCGATCCCGGCCCCTGACCAACAGTGATCTGTGTGGAGTTTGCATGTTCTCCCCGTGTTGCGTGGGTTTACTCCGGGATTTCTCCGGTTTCCTCCCACATGCCAAAAAAAACATGCATGTTAGGTTAATTGGCTGTTCTAAATTGTCCCTAGATATCTGTTTCCTATAGGCCCTTAGAATAGAGGATTAGTATTAATGAAAGCGCTTTGAGTGGTCTGTGACTAGAAAAGCGCTATATAAGTGCAGGTTAGTTAGTTAGTAATTTACACGCTCCACACTGTATATAAAAATGTACCTTTCCACTGGTTTATTACATAAGCATGTGGGAGGCAGGGACCTTACAACACAAGCACAAGCTATTCTAAGATTGCGTTGTACATTAATATATGTTTTTATTATGTTTACAAACATCAAAGGGAGCTCACACCATGGCACATGTTTAACCAAGGACAGTTTATTCATCAAAATAATTTACCATTATCTTTTAAAAAAAAAATGTTCAAAGTATTACAACGATACCCCGATATCAGACAGAATTGTCATGTAATAAACAGAAGCTCTCAACTCTAGAGAAACCATAAAGCAGTTCACTTTTAGCCACCAGATGGAATCAAAGAGGACCGTGTTGAAAAGCTTCAAGTAATGAACCCTTTTCAGATACAAGCTTCAGTGCTTCAGAAAGTTTCATTTGTTCTTCACTAGACAGAGAACATGCCAAAACTCACGTAAATAGGGTAGCTGACAATGAACTTAATGTGAGACAGCTGGGACTAATCAAGGGCAGCAGGTGAAGGAAACAGGATGGGCAGGGCTGCACACACACTCACACACTGGGAATGCACAGAAGACAAGACATTGGACATGCAGGACAACAATACTAAACAGTGAAAATAAACAAGGATCATAGAATATAACCAAATACAAAAGACAACCATAAGACACAGACAATAAGGAATGACATGAAAAAGAAGAAGACGAAGCCATCTCTATTATAATCATTCAGTCCATACGGCCAATCATGTACAGTAGAATGAAATTACGTTTCTCCTGTGTACAATGTAAATCACATGTAGAATCAGAGGGGTTGCTGCCATGCAAGGCGCCGCCACAAACAACTGACATGACAGACAGTGATCAGAGAACACGGGGGCACTTAATAATAATAATCATAATAATAATGATAATAATTCTGTGAAAAAGCAAAGACTAAAATGAACATAAAGCATGGGCACGGTCCCTGGCTGTGCTCCAATTGTGACATAATCCTCCCTTTAAGGGGTGGACTCCAGACACCCCTAAAAAAAACAATAATGAAACACCAAGACGGGCGGGGGGAGGGGGACAAGGCGCAGTGGGCAGAAACAGAACACAGGAATCTAGCAGCGTGAAAAAACAAAAACGTCTTATCAGGAGGCCCTTTAAAGTTCACAGGTCCACCTACCAGACACCCCTAAATGAAAAAAAAATAGTAACACCAAGACAGGTGGGAGGAGGGGGGCAAGGCATGGTGGAAAAACATAAACAACGACAACAATGTCCATCAGGTGGTCAGCCAGAGTCCCATGACCACCCAGAGGAGAAACATAATGTATCTGGTGGTCTACCAGAGTCCAGAGCCCACCGAATGGGGAAACACAGCGCGTCAAGTGGCCTACCAAAGTCCAAGGGCCACCAGACGGGTGAACACGGCGCATCGGGTAGTCTACCAAAGTCCAAGGGCCACCAGACAGGTGGGCACGGCACTGAGGAAACACCAAGCTCAGGAGTCTCTAAGAGAGCGCTGACCACACTGGGAGACGTCTGGGAAGCACTGACCTCACTGGGAAATGACTGGGGAGTGTCGACCACAGAGAGTACTGGAGCCATGATGTGCACCTCGGGGGCTGCTGGGGCAGTAGCGTGCACCTCGAGGGCTGCTGGAGCAGTGGCATGCACCTCGGGGGATGCTGGAGCAGCAGCGTGCACCTTGGGAACTGCTGGAGCAGTGGCATACACCTCGGGAACTGCTGGAGCAGGTACATGCACCTCAGGAACTGCTGAAGCAGTGGTGTGCACCTCAGGAACTGCTGGAGCAGCGGCGTGCACCTCGGGAACTGCTGGAGCAGCGGCGTGCACCTCAGGAACAGCTGGAACAGTGACATGCACCTCGAGAACAGCTGGAACAGTGGTGTGCACCTTGGGAACTGCTAAAGCAGTGGTGCGCACCTCAGGGACTGCTGGAGCAGGTATGTGCACTACAGTAGAAACAGGCATTGAGGGGTGCTCCTCCATCCTTGATGCAGCCACCTCAGACAGGGAGGAAGAAACACAAGTAGGTGTCAAGTCCAAACAGCCACCAGAAGAGCCCAGCGGGGAGAGCTCAGAAGCAGCTGGAAACTAAACTGCATCTCCCCACTATGAGCAAGACAAGCCCTTTTCAGCAATTATGTTATAAATACTAAAAAGAGTACTTGCCTTAACTCCCGTTCCTCCGCTGGCGAGGGCTCCAATGGCACTGTTGTTGGAGAGGTGATGACCCCCCCTGAAGACATTGGAGGAACCCTCTCACATGCAGCAGCAGGCAGGGGAACCCGCGTAGCAGAGATGGGAGCCGGAACTGCAGCTTGGGAGTAACGTGGAACCGGCACTGGAGGTTGACAGTGATGTGGGGCTGACACAGGAGGAACACAGCCGACGTTGCAGCTGTCATGGGATCCGGCGTAGCTGAGCTCTGGTGTGTTGGGCAAACAACTCCCCCACCCATAGTGCGGCTGTGAGGCTGGTGAGCGGTGAGAAGAGGAGGCCAGAGTCAGAGGACGCTGCGTCGTCGGAACAAACTCCGGTGCCCCAATTAAATTCCTCACCAGCCTGCGATACGTCCGGTGGAAGTTGGAGATGGTGGCCAGTAGTCCCACCAGCTTGGGGTAGCACCACAGACCAGGACACACCTCCACTATCCCAGCTGCGGTGTCCAAGCTCTCCAGGGCCTCCTTTGGTGTGCGGGAGACACAGGCATCCGAAACGAAGTCCTGGATAACCCAGGCTGCCCACAGCTCTGCCTTTCAGGCAGATGAGCGTTTAAATGCAGGACTCATGGCGCAGGCAGAGGTATGAGGCAAACAATAACTTATTTAACAAAACACGAAAGAACAAATAAATGGCTGCATGGGGGCAGAATGTACTGGGCTTCTCCCATTTAATGTTTGCTCTCTACATGTCTGTTCTTCTCATCTTCTCTATCCCCTCACCCCTCAGCCAGTCGCAGCAGATGACTGCCCCTCCCTGAGTCTGGTTCTGCTAGAGGTTTCTTCCTGTTAAAATGGAGTTTTTCCTTTCCACCGTCGCCAAACGCTTGCTCACAGGGGATCGCCTGATTGCTGGGGTCTTTCTGCAATTGTGGGGGTTTCCCCTACATTTGAAAGTGCTATGACTGTTGTTGTGAAATGGCGCTATTGTGGAGGAATAAATTCAGGTGAGGTACGACGAGTTGGAAGGTTGCAGTTGTTTTATTTCCTCCATCAAAATGAGACGCACTTGTAGCACTGTGCGCTACAGTGTTGTATGTGTTATACATGTTATACAAACAGAGAGAATGCATGGCACATTAGCATATTAATATACATATCAGTCAATACATATAATTAGCCTGACCAACTGGCGCCCGGACATCTCCTCCTTAATCCGGGGATGTATAAACAATAGTCCATTGTTCTGGTTGTCCCCCCAGGGTTCTCTGTCCGTATGTGAATGGTCCTCTGCTTCTTCCGGACCTTTTGAGTGTGAGGATGAATGTCCCTGTAGATTGTGGTGGGTCACCACAGGGCTCCCCCCAGAACACTCAGAAGGGGCTGTGACCCCTCCCCCCGGTTGTTTGGTTCCAGCTCCGGTAGAACTGTCGGAGGGCATGTCAGTCCGGGGGGGGGGGGGGGGGACGGGGGGGGTGGAAAGGACAGTGTGCTCCGCACCGAGTTCCAGTACGTTGAACGGCTGTGGATCGTGGGCGCCAGGGCTGGTGTGCAGTCGTGCACAATGGAACCAGATGGCGATCAGCCGGTTTTAGGGAGTGAGGTGCGGGAAGAGCGCTGTGGAGGAGGAGGGGGAGTGGGGTGGAAGTAAGTCAGTGCCGGCCCTGGACATCAAAGGTGTCTGGGCCATGCAAAAATTGCGTGTGGATCCGCGATGGTGAGGGACTTTCCCGGTAAACCTGGCGGAGATCCACAGCGGCTGTGAAAAAAAAAATGTGTCTCTGACTCCTCTCACAGCTCGATCCAGCGAGGATGTGGAGAAGGCAAGTGGCCAAATTCCCTGAGGATGCGTAGCGGATGTGAAACAACTGCAGCTGTGTGAGGGACCTGGCGGTTTGGCTTTTAGGTGCGGGAAGAAGCCCTAAAGCCATCAGGGACAGCAATTGGCTAAATTCCCCTTGTGCGCCGTGGCTGAGAAACCCATACAAAGCCCTGTGTGCGGGCTGCACGTCTGCTTCAGGTGCGTAAGCAGCCCTGAAGGTTCCAAGGCTGGCGATCGGCCGTGTTTCTCGGGCATGTGCAGTGGCGGAGGATGCTGTATTATCTGTGGAGCCAGCTTGACCCTGTGCGTGGCACGCGCATGGCACAGTGACCACATTAGCTGACAGTTGCGCTGTCCTCGTAATCCTGCAGTGTGCATGCGGGGCTTCTGTGCGCGGGAGGTCTGCTTGTCGCGAGCTGAGTCAAGGTTGAGGAACTTGGTGGAAATCAACGCAGTCGGCGTCGATGTTTTCCCCGTTCAGGCTGCTTCCTTCGTTTCACTTGTGTCGCCATTCATGGTGCGTGTCGGTCCAAGCACTGCTCGCTCCGGGGAGCGTGCTCCGGTGAGGATGAAGAGGTTGCAGGCATTCTCTGGTCCTCTGGGATCCACAGCGCGGCAAGAGGGAGCAGACAGTCATTCTCCCTCGTCAGGTCACCAGTGTGGAGGTAAAAGATCAGGCGAGGGGCGCACCATAACGTGGGCTGGGGCTTCCCGTCCGGGTCATCTCCGGGGTGTTCGCCTCGTGTTCCATTCTTCGTCAAGGGTCACCAGTGTGGAGGAATAAATTCAGGCGAGGTATGACGAGCTGGAAGGTTGCAGCTGTTTTATTTCCTCCATCAAAATGAGACGCACTTGTAGCGCTGTGCGCTACAGTGCTGTGCTGTGCTGTCTTGTGTTGTATCGTGTTGCACCCCTGAGGCATGTATAGCAAGCTCTTTTATACATGTTATACAGAGAGAATGCATGGCACATTAGCATATTGATATACATATCAGTCAATACATATTAGCCTGACCAACTGGCATCCGGACGTCTCCTCCTTAATCCAGGGATGTATAAACAATAGTCCATTGTTCTGGTTGTCCCCCCAGGGGTTCTCTGTCCGTATGTGAATGGTCCTCTGCTTCGTCCGGACCTTTTGAGTGTGAGGATGAATGTCCCTGTAGGTTGTGGTGGGTCACCACACTACATAAATAAAATTGAATTGAAAATTGAATAGAAAACAACACAGAAAATACAGTGGTACCTCTACTTACGAATTTAATTCGTTCCGGAAGAATTCTCGTAACGTGAAAAATTCGTAAGTAGAGGCGCGTTTTACATGTAAATGCCGTAATCCGTTCCAAGCCCCCAAAATTCGGGCATAATTTTTTTATAAATCGTAAAAACGCATCAAAACATGTAACAAATACATGTTACAATTAGATTACTGCACAATAAACATAAAATGAGAGTTTAAAATGAGAGAAAGAATAATAAAAGCGAAAGAATAATAAAAATTATGTTCATTTACCTTTTAACTGCGATCATCGGCGTCGGCGTCACCTTTTGCCTTCTTTGGTTCATGTTCTGTCTCATCAGTGGTTTTTGCCTGACGTTTTGTGATGAAACGATCCAAGGACGTTTGCTTTTATCGGCTTGTAAGGGCTTCCTTTTGTTTTAATACCGTGCTGATCGTTGTTTTTTTTTTCCCAAAACTTTATTAACAAGGTGAAAGTACAGAGTTATAACGTAGATGGTGATAAACATGGCAGTTAACAATTTTTTTTTCTCTAAATTGTGTAGTTCAGTCAACAGTCTTACAAGAGGTAAGAAGGATAAAATAAAGTAGTAAGAATAGTAAATAATAATAAGATAAAGCGAGATCAACCAAACGCATCCATTCGTGGCCAGTGGGATACCAGGAAGATGCTAGGCGATAGCCAATGGCAGAGCAGCTACAGGTATGTTTACGTTCGGTAAAATACGGGAGCTGCGAGGAGCGCGTACTTTTTTTGCCTTTCGTATCCTGAAATTTTGTTCGTAACTAGAGGCAATATTTTCCCGTTGAGGTGTCTCGTAACCTGAAAATTTCGTATGTAGAGACGTTCGTAAGTAGAGGTACCACTGTAACAGCAAAATAAACTCATGGAGAATCACTCAAGAACTGTAGGGGCACAGGAAATGCCAGGAACAACGATGAGGCCAGACAGAGAACATGCCAAAACTCACATAAATAGGGGAACTGATAATGAAGTTAATGTGAGACAGCTGAGACTAATCAAGGGCAGCAGGTGAGGAAACAGGATAGGTGGGGCTGCACACACACTCACACACTGGGAATGCACAGAAGACAAGACAATGGACATACAAGACAATACTAAACAGTGAAAATAAACAAAATAAACAAGTATCATGGAATATAACAAAATACAAAAGACAACCTTAAGACACAAACAACAAGGAATGAAATGACATGACAATGATCAGAGAACACGGGGGCACTTAATAGTAACAATAATACTGTGAAAAAGAAAAGGCTAAACGAATATAAAGCTTAGGCACAGTCCCTGGCCATGCCCCGATTGTGACACCATACTGGAGTTTGAGCTGTGGAGTCTGCCAGCCGCAGCCAGAAGGCACTGGCATCCCACCTGTAGAGGGCTCCCATTTTCCACAAGTGCACGTTCAGCACACATAATTATGAATCTTTTATTATTTTTATTTTGATTCTCATGGCACCCTCAAAAGAATGGCACCTCGGGCACTTGCCCACATGGCCCATATCTGAGTCTCCAACTGTGACAGAGGGAAAAGGTAACTGCTCCTTGAGTTTCCTCTGAGGTGAAATTTCATTTTGCTTGCGATTCGTTTTTTTTCGCCATGCTTTTATGCAACCATTTCATAAGTGAAAACAAACTCTCTAAATATAGGCCTGTGGGACATATACTGTATGTGCACTTATGTATATCACTTCATGCTTCATATGTATACCACTTTAGGCTTCACATCTTAGATTGAACAAAGGACTGAGCCTCTCTGGAGATAACAGGAGGATGTGAAAGTCTAGTCTTTGGTATGCAGAGATACGGCCTGGGGGGATTTTCCTGGCCGCCAGAGGCTGGGGGTGGAGGTGTTAAGATCTGAAGGAAGATGTATTGTTATTTGGGATTAAATATAATATGACTGTGTGCTTTGAAGTCCTGAGGTATTAAAAGGACGAATGTCTGGGTTTCTTCCTTTTTCTGCTTTTGATGATGTTGGATGCTGTGAATAAACCTGACTCGTGAGATGAGCTCTGCCTCGTCATTTTCACATTATCTACACTGGTGACCCTAAGACGTATCATGAGTGAAAGAAATTCCCCCGAGCCAGCCGGGTCAGAAGTTCCCAGCCAAGCGTATGCCGCTACCGTCCAGCTACCGGACTTTTGGCGAGACAACCCGCGCTCCTGGTTCCACTTGGTTGAAGCACAGTTCGCCCTCCAGGGGATAACGGTAGATGACACGAAGTTCTACCATGTGATTGCCAAGCTCGACAACCGCAAGGCTCGGCATGTGCAGAGCCTTGTGGAGCAGCCACCGGCCGACGACAAATACGGCGGGTTGAAGGCTGCGCTCATCCAGCGCTTCACTCTCTCAGTCCAGGAGAGAGCGGAGAGGCTCCTGACTCTGAACGACTTGGGAGATGGCACGCCTGTTGACCTGATGGAGAACATGCTGAGCTTGAGGGGCTCAGACGGCGACGACTTCATCTTCACCCACATTTTCCTGAGAACCCTACCTTCGGCCACGAGAGCGACCCTGGCCAGTTCGCCGTTGTTGGCCCAGCGGGACTTCCGTGCGCTGGCCCAGGAGGCGCACCGGATTCTCAACGCCAGCAAACAGCGCGCGGCCACCGCGGCAGCGACGGAGTTCGGCGCGACGGCCAGAGATGGCGAGGGGCCAGAGACGGCGGTTGCAGACCCACCGACGGCGGCGGTGGCGAGGGCCAAGGATCGCGGAGGAGACACCCTCTGTTTCTACCATCGCCGCTTTGCAGAGAAGGCACGCAAATGTATACCACCGTGCCAGTTCAAGCGCTCGGGAAACGCCAAGACCGGGGGTCGGTAGCAGCTGCAGCCCTCGGTGAAGAGAACAAGCTGCTCTACTTGACGGACGTGCGTTCGGGGAGGCAATTCCTCGTGGACACAGGCTCCCAAGTGAGTTTCATCACGCCTACCTCTGCTGACCGGCTGGCGGGTCCCGGAGGTCGCGGGGCGTCAGCAGCGAACGGCTCGGAGATTAAGACCTTTGGTGAGAGGAACCTGCTTCTGTCCCTACACGGCCGTACATTTGAGTGGACTTTTGTTATAGCTGCAGTGAGTTTCAATATGTTGGGGGCTGATTTTCTGTGCTCACATGGTTTGTTGGTTGATCTTGCTAACAGGCGCCTGGTTAATGCACTTTCCTTTTATTCTATTCCCTGTGCAGCCCGAGTGACCCCACCCACAGCACAAGCCAACGTTGCAATGGCAAGCGGTAAATTCCACACACTGCTCACTCAGTTCCCAGCACTCACGGTTCCCACATTTTCAGCAGCCATCGCTAAACACGGAGTGGAACATTTTATTACTACCACCGGACCATCCGTTTTTGCAAAAGCTCGGCGCTTGGATTCAGCTAAACTGACCATAGCGCGCGAGGAGTTCGCCAACCTGGAAAAGTTGGGCATCATCAGGCGTTCGAAAAGCCCATAGGCTTCCCCGCTGCACATGGTCCCGAAAGCCGATGGCTCGTGGCGACCTTGCGGAGATTTCCGCAGGTTGAACAACACCACAGTGCACGACCGCTACCCAATGCCGCATATCCAAGATTTTTCCGTTCATTTGGCGGGGGCGCGCGTTTTTTCTAAGATAGACTTGGTCCACGGTTACCATCAAGTCCCAGTGCGTGCTGAGGACATACCCAAAACAGCGGTAATAACTCCGTTTGGCCTATTCGAGTTTTTGCGCATGCTGTTTGGGCTTAAGGGCGCTGCGCAGACGTTCCAACGCATGATGGACGCGGTGTTGCGCGATCTCCCCTTCGTATTTGTCTACCTGGACGACATCTTAGTAGCCAGCGCGTCCGAAGACGAACACGAAAACCACCTCACGGCAGTTTTCCGGAGGTTGGGAGAGCACGGGTTAATAATCAACCCAGCGAAGTGTCAGTTCGGGGTGACGCAGATTGATTTTTTGGGGCATCGCGTCTCCCCAGAAGGAGCGGTTCCGCTGCCTGACAAAGTACGCGCGGTAACAAATTTTCCCCAGCCACAAACAGTCAAGGCGTTACAGGAGTTTTTGGGAATGGTGAATTTTTATAACCGCTTCCTCCCCCACGCAGCGCAGCTCATGCAACCATTGTATGCCGCACTAAAAAAACAAAAACCCACAAATAAGATCGAATGGTCTCCGGAGCGAGAGCGAGCATTCTTGGAGGTCAAAACAGCCCTGGCAAACGCTGCGTTGTTAGCACATCCAGACCCAACGGCCCGCATAGCGCTCACTACTGACGTGTCAGATGTGGCCATAGGGGCGGTCGTGGAGCAGCATGTAGCCGGGGCTTGGCAGCCGCTCGCATTTTTCAGCAGGGCTTTGCGTGATAGCGAACAAAAATACAGCGCATTCGACAGGGAGTTGTTAGCTCTCCACTTGGCCATTCGCCACTTCCAGTTCTGGCTGGAGGGACGCCATTTCACCGCGTTCGTTGACCACAAGCCGCTGACATTCGCAATGGCCAAGGTTTCACAACCATGGTCAGGCCGGCAGCAAAGACAGCTGGCCGCTATCTCAGAGTTTTACTACCGATATTCAGCATGTGGCAGGTAAACTAAATGTAGTGGCAGACTGTCTCTCGCGTGCCGTGGTGGCCCCAGTCCGCGTAGGGATAGATTATGCAGCCATGGCCGCGGATCAGGTTAGCGACGTGGACGTGCGCGCGCTCCAGTCTGGACCAACAGGGTTAAGGCTGGAGAACAGGGTGCTGCAAGACGGTATGCCCCCCCTAATCTGCGATGTCTCCACTGGGCGACCGCGTCCTGTGGTACCGGCCACATGGCGCCGCCGCGTTTTTGACTCGATTCATTCTCTGGTGCACCCGGGAGTGCGCGCGTCGGTCAAAATGGTGGGAGAGAAATTTGTTTGGCCGAGCCTGTGCAAACAAGTTAGAGAGTGGGCAACAGCCTGCATGGCTTGTCAACGAGCCAAGGTACACAGACACACGAGAGCTCCCTTGGAGCCATTCCACATCCCGGCTAAGAGGTTCGATCATGTTCACGTGGACCTCGTAGGCCCCCTACCGCCGTCACAGGGGTGCACACACCTTCTGACAATGGTAGACCGCACCACGCGCTGGCCGGAAGTGGTCCCACTGTCGTCAACCACAGCCGAGGAGGTGGCACGCGCATTTTTAACGGCATGGGTAGCGCGCTTTGGAGTCCCATCGGACATTACGTCCGATAGGGGTCCTCAATTTGTTTCCGAACTTTGGTCAGCAATGGCCCGCAGCCTGGGGGTAACAATCCACCGCACAACCGCGTACAATCCACTGGCTAATGGGTTATGCGAACGTTTTCATAGGTCATTGAAAGCGGCTCTCAGAGCGTCACTTACGGATGCAAATTGGGTAGACAGGCTACTGTGGGTTTTATTGGGGTTGCGTTCTGCACCTAAAGAGGATTTAGAAGCCTCCCCGGCTGAGCTGGTTTTTGCGCAGCCACTTCGGCTGCCCGGGGAATTTCTCCCAGATAATCCTGCGCCAGAATGCTCCCCGGCTCAGCGGTTACAGAGGGGCACGGAATCGGGCACGCTGCCTGGCCCCGTTCACCACAGTTTTCCGCGCATTTTTGTGCCTAAGCCCTTAAAAAACGCGGAGTTTGTTTTTGTCAGACACGATGCCCATCACCCACCGTTGCAACCACCTTATGATGGACCATTTAGAGTGCTTCAAACAGGGGATAAGCATTTTTTGCTAGACCTTGGGGGCAGGAAAGAAAAGATTGGCATAAACAGGCTCAAACCCGCCTTTGTTGTGGCAGACGAGGATGTGCTGTGCGCCAGGGCTCCTCGGCGCAGCAGACCTCCTAGGAGACATTCCCCAGAACACCCACAGGGATTGACTAACAGTTCTCACCCTCAGGCAGCAGCTCCCCAGCAGGATGGCTACGCGGAAGTGGTAAAGCCCGCTTACAGCAGATACGGGAGGAGACTGAGGCCCAAGCAGCACATGGACTGATGTGTAATGGTTTATCATGACATGCAGACTGTTATTCCGCTGTTCTATCTTAGACGTTTGGGGGGGGGGGTCATGTGGGACACATATATGTGCACTTATGTATATCACTTCATGCTTCATATGTATACCACTTTAGGCTTCACATCTTAGATTGAACAAAGGACTGAGCCTCTCTGGAGATAACAGGAGGATGTGAAAGTCTAGTCTTTGGTATGCAGAGACACGGCCTGGGGGGATTTTCCTGGCCGCCAGAGGCTGGGGTTGGAGGTGTTAAGATCTGAAGGCAGATGTATTGTTATTTGGGATTAAATATAATATCACTATGTGCTTTGAAGTCCTGAGGTATTAAAAGGACTAATGTCTGGGTTTCTTCCTTTTTCTGCTTTTGATGATGTTGGATGCTGTGAATAAACCTGACTCATGAGATGAACTCTGCCTCGTCATTTTCACATTATCTACAGGCCTACCTATTTGGGAGTTTTGATCTAGGCTCTCATGCCGAGACCACCATCTGCTCTTTTCATCAAGTTTTTTATTTTTTCTTGTACATTTTAAAACTCTAGACCTTTTATATTTTTTGTCTTGGGAATGTGCAGTTTTCCCCACACAGCTACATTTAATATTTTACCACAAAATAACAGCTTTCTTTCTAGTAAATTCCTGACTTTTTCCATGTGTATAAGACTTTTTTAATGTAAGTGTGAGGCCTTTTTCTGGTAAATCAGACATTTTACTCATCAGATTTCTTTTTAAAATCTTTTTTTCTAGGTAAAGGTCATCTAGCCTATACAAAGCAGCCCTGAAAGGATGTCACATGCCTAATTATCTTATAAAGTATAATCCTGAGTCTCTTGTTTTTTCAACTGACACCCCCTCTCAAAAAAAAAGAAAAGAAAAAGGAATAAGCCTTAAAAATGAGTGGATGGGTGTGTTAAGGTCTAAGGTGGTTCTATTCTGGATGTGGGAAAAGAAAACAGAAGTGGCTTCATAAAAGAAAGTCTGTGTGTGTATGCGTGTGTAGGGGGGGGGGGGGCGGGGGGCAGGGGTGTTGCTGATCTGATTAGAGTACTCGGTAAGTCCAGTCCATGCTTCCTTGAGAGGCTAGATTTCCTTTTTTTTTTTTTTTTTTTGTTACTTATTTGTACCCGTAGGTAGACTTGGTTTGCAGTCTGGTGACAAGCCACCGGCTGCCGGTCGCTGCGTGCGCGAGCGCCCTAAACCTACATATTTTTGGTGTGCGGGAGGAAACCGGAGAAATCCCGGAGTAAACCCGCGCAACACGGGGAGAACATGCAAACTCCACACAGCTCACTGTTGGTCGGGGGCTGGGATCGAACCCACGATCTCATGATCCCCGCGGTCCCCCGGCCGAGGGTAAAACTGTGCTGCCACAGTGCTAAACCACTGCGCCACCGTGCAGCCTGCTGTGTTTTTAGTTGAGTTTTTTTTTTTTTAAAGTCAGATCATTTCAAAAGCAAATAATTAACTTGTGGAGAGTGTGGGAAATGATGAGGCCAGTTTACGAACAGACGAAATTTATTAACACTCTCTCATCATTCATACACAGAAAAGCATGAAAGCATTCAAGCATGGTTCTCCTTTATATCCCCAACCGCTCATCTCACATCTACATGACATTCCACATCACACTGCATGACATCCAACATCACAATACATTCACCCTTAAACCCCCCGTCTACTGTTTACTCTCTGCTTCCTGACTGAGACACTGTCTGACTCATCCAAGCCTCTACAAGTCTACAATATGCATTTTGTGTCTGCTACACCACCACCTCCCACCTGACAGAGTTTCAGTCACAACGTCTTTTGGGCTTAAGTCTCCTCCCATATCTGCTGTAACAGGGGTCTCTGTGCCGGTGGGGGGCTGCTGGACGTGTGTCTGACTGCGGGTGGGCCATGGCGAGGCAGGGAGGAAAACCGCTTTGCCCATGTAGCTGTCCTGGTGAATCATTTGCCTGGGGAGTTCTCAGTGGGGGTCTTCCACACCGAGGGGCCCGGGCCAGCAGCACTTGCTCGTCCGCCACTACAAAGGTGGGCTTAAGTCTGTCTATGCATATTTTCTCCGGACGCCCCCACAAGTCTAGCAAAAAATGCTTGTCCCGTTTCCAGCACTCTGCACGGGCCATCATAGGGTGGGCGCAATGGCGGGCGGTGGACATCGTGTCTGACGAACACGAACTCCGCGTTCTTCAACGTTTTTGGCACAAAAGCGCGTGGAAAACAGTGGTGGGCCGGGCCCAGCAGCGTGCCTGTGTCTGCACTACGCTGCAAACGCTGAGACGGGCAGCTGTCCGGTGCGGGATTATCTGGCAAAAATCCCCCGGGCAGCCGCAGTGGCTGAGAAAAAAACAGCTCAGCCGGGGAAGCCTCCAAATCCTCTTTTGGTGCGGAACGCAACCCCAATAAAACCCACGGCAACCGGTCTACCCAATTTGCATCTGTCAACGAAGCCCTGAGTGCTGCTTTCAGTGACCTGTGAAAACGCTCGCATAACCCATTTGCCTGTGGGTTGTACGCGGTTGTGCGGTGAATTGCAACCCCCAGGCTGCGGGCCATTGCGGACCAAAGTTTGGAAACAAACTGAGGGCCCCTATCGGACGTGATGTCCGACGGGATCCCAAAACGCGCCACCCATGTTGTCAAAAAAGCGCGCGCCACGTCCGCAGACGTGGTTGCCGCCAGCGTGTGGCGCGGTCCACCACTGTCAGAAGGTGCGTGCGCACCCCTGCGATGGCGGGAGGAGGCCCACGAGGTCCACGTGAACATGGTCGAATCTTTTAGCCGGTATACTAAATGGCTCCAAAGGAGCCTTCGTGTGTCTGTGCACTTTGGATCGTTGGCACGCTATGCAGGCTGCCGCCCACTCTTTCACTTGTTTGTGCAGGCCTGGCCACACGAATTTCGCTCCCACCATCTTGACTGACGCGCGCACTCCTGGGTGCGCCAAAGCGTGAACTGACTCAAACACGCGGCGGCGCCACGCAACCGGGACCACCAGGCGCGGGCGTCCCGTGGAGACGTCGCAGATTGGGGGGGGCTGCCATCTTGCAGTACTCTCCTCTCCAGCCTTAACCCTGTTGGTCCAGACTGGAGCGCGTGCACATCCGTATCGCTAATCTGCTCTGCAGCCATGGCTGTATAATCTATCCCTACGCAGACCGGGGCCACAACTGCGCGCGAGAGGCAGTCCGCCACCACATTCAGTTTACCCGACACATGCTGAATATCGGTCGTAAACTCCGAGATCGCGGCCAGCTGTCTCTGCTGTCGGCCCGACCATGGTTCCGAAACCTTGGCCATGGCGAACGTCAGCGGCTTGTGGTCCACGAACGGAGTGAAGCTGCGCCGTTCCAGCCAGAACTGGAAGTGGCATATGGCTAGGTGGACAGCCAGCAACTCCCTGTCGAACGCGCTGTATTTATGCTCACTGTCGTGCAAAGCCCTGCTGAAAAAAGCGAGCAGCTGCCAAGAACCGGCGACACGTTGCTCCACGACGGCCCCTATGGCCACGTCCGAGGCATCAATAGTGAGCGCTATCCGGGCCGCCAGGTCTGGGTGCGCCAACAGTGCAGTGTTTTGCCAGGGCTTCTTTCACCTCAGAGAATGCCTGCTCCCGCTCCGGAGTCCAGTCGACTCCATCTGCGGGTTTCCGTCTCTTGAGCGCGGCGTACAATGGCTGCATGAGTTGAGCTGCGCAGGGGAGGAAACGGTTATAAAAGTTCACCATCCCCAAAAATTCCTGCAGCGCCCTGACCGTCTGAGGCCAGGGAAAGTTCGTCATGGCGCGCACTTTGTCGGGCAAGGGTATCACTCCCTCCGGTGAGACGCGGTGCCCCAAAAAATCAATCCCCGTCAAGCCTAACTAGCATTTCACCGGGTTGATTATTAACCCGTGCTCCTCCAACCTCTGGAAAACCGTCCTGAGGTGGGTTACGTGTTCGTCTTTGGACGCACTGGCTACCAGGATATCATCCAGGTAGACGAACACAAACGGGAGATCACGCAGCACCGGGTCCATCATGCGCTGGAACGTCTGTGCCGCTCCTTTTAATCCGAATGGCATGCGCAGAAACTCGAACAAGCCGAACAGAGTTATTACTGCTGTTTTGGGTATGTCCTCAGCGCGCACTGGGACCTGGTGGTAACCGCGGACCAGGTCTATTTTAGAAAAAATGCGTGCTCCGGCGAGGTGAACGGAAAAATCCTGAATGTGGGGAATCAGGTAGCGGTCGTGTGCTGTGGCGTTATTCAACCTGCGGAAATCGCCGCACGGTCGCCACGACCCCTCAGCCTTAGGGACCATGTGTAGTGGGGATGCCCATGGGCTGTTCGATCGCCTGATGATACCCAACCTTTCCAGGTTGGCAAACTCCTCGCACGCTATGGCCAGTTTAGCTGTGTCCAAGCGCCGAGGTCATGCGAAAACAGGCGGCCCAGTGGTTGTTCTCTTTGCCGGCGGTCGCAGCTGCTACCAACTGCCGGCCCTGGCATTTCCTGAGTGCTTGAATTGGCACGGTGGCACACATCTGCGTGCGTTCCCTCCAAAACGGCGGTGGTAGAAGCAGAGCGTGTCTCTCTGGCGCTCCTTGGCCCTCGCTGCCACTACCGTCGGTGGCTCCTTGCCTCCTCTGGTCGTCTCGCTGGGCTCCAACGCCGCTGCGTTCACCGTGAGCGCTCTGGTGGCGAGGATGATCCGGTCTGCCTCCTGGGCTAGCGCACGGTAATCACGCGCAGCCAGCAACAGCGAATTGGCCTGAGGAAAAGGTGGGCAAACAGAAAATGCCCGTCGTCTGTGCCCATTAACGCCAACATCTTCTCCATTAGATCGACGGCCGAACCATCTCCTAACTCGGAACGCCTCAGGAGCCTCTCTGCTCTCTCACAGTCCAAGAGTGTGTAGCGCCGAGTCAGCGCAGCTTTGAGAGCCCCGTATCTGTCGTGGGCTGGGGGCTGGTCGAACAGGCTCGCTACCTGCTGAGCTGTGCGAGTGTCCAGTCCTGCAACCACATGGTAAAACTTGGGTGTCGTCTGCCGTTATTCCCCGGAGGGCGAACTCGGCCTCAGTGTGGTGGAACCAAGAGCGCGGGTTGTGCTGCCACAAGTCCAGTAGCTTGACTGCAACAGCGCACGCGTTGCTGGGGGTTCCTGTCCGGGCCGACTCCAGGGTTCTTGCCTCGTGTTCCATAATACGTGGGAAATGATGAGGCCAGTTTATGAACAGACGAAATTTATTAACACTCTCTCATCATTCATACACAGAAAAGCATGAAAGCATTCATGCATGGTTCTCCTTTATATCCCCACCGCTCATCTCTGATTTTCTTCTGGAGCTTTCTTCACACCCAGCAGCAGGGCTGGAAGAAGCAGAGGACAATTTCCATGTGGACAGGGAACCACAGGAAGCAGTCAGACGGGACTGTATGCATGCGTCCTCGAGCCAACCAATGTCATGCTAATCATGTGTATTGACCGATGTGTATTAGATGACAGTTGATATGCTAATGTGCCATGCATTCTGTCTGAATCACTGTATAAAAGTGCTGACTTTACATGACTCAAAAAAGCTCTCGTAGCGCACTCAGACAACAGTGCACACACAGCACACAGTGCTGCAGTGTATCGCATGATGAAGGAGGAATAAAACTCTTAAACCTTCAGCTCGCCGTGTCACGCCTTAACTTTTTTATTCCTCCATAACAGTAGTTTTTGCATAATCCTGCTGCATACAAATAAATGAGGGCCTTGGTAGAGGTATGCACTCTTAGATCACCTCCAAAATGCAGTGGGTTCATCTGTAGCCCAAACTCTGGTCAGACATTAAAGTATTATAGTCCATAATCATTTTTAAAATCCTGTATTACCTATATAATGCTATGTAGTTGAATTTTTTAATCAAAATTTCTTATTTTTTTAAATGATATTTTAATTTTACATCTCTGTATTTATTTTGATTCATAATTCAATAATTTTTTATCTATTATAACTGCTTTTTATTGAAATGGTGTGGGAATTAATAGGGTTGAACACCCCCTTGGCTCATGGAAATGGTTTAACCCAGAAGCTCCACGGCCTGTGGTAACTGACCTGCAAGGTGGCAAAACTTTATACAGTGGCTAAATTACTCAAAGTCACGTGAAATTAACGGCATCAAGTGTAAACAACTTGTCTACACGTAGTTCACACGTGATCTACTATGGAACGCCGTTGTATTCAAAACTACATGCAAATTTCCGCGTCTTTTTGACTGTGGGGGCAAACCAGACTCGCAAATACAGTGATCCCTCACTTATCGCGGTTAATGGGGTCCAGAACCGACCGCGAAAAGTGAAAAACCGCGAAGTAGCGTCACCCCCCCCATTTTTTACATACATTTTTTTTGTGTATATATAATATCAATAAGTGTATATTAACCCTATAAATGCATATGTTATCATTAGAACAATAAAGAATAGTTTGAAACATGTAAATAAAATATTAATAATATAAATAATATACATAAAATAATGTATAAATAATATAAATAATACGTACATTCATTCTCTCTCTCTCTCGACGGGAAGGCGTAGAGGCAGCAGGAGGAGGCGTAGAGGCAGCAGCGACGTCTCGGCCAATCAGTTTGCGAGATTCCCAAGCCGAGACAACACGAGAACAAAATCTCTTGGGGGGGGGGGGATGCTGGCCAGCGAATCAGAGAGGTGGATTTTGAGTTGTGCCGGCTCTCCGTGTAGTCTCCCTGCCTTCTGCTAGCGCCCGGGCAACTTTTTTCTCAATTTTGAATTTTTGATGAGTATTTTTGAAAAATCCGCGATGCACTGAGGGCGCGAAAGGTGAGGTGCTAAGTAGCGAGGGATCACTGTAACGTGTGAATCACGCGTCTTTCACACGTGATATAAGCATCAAATGTACACGTGAATTTCACGTGATTTTTGAATACCTGTCACTGAAGTTTCGCTTCACGTGCACATCAGTTTCTATTGGCTGCTGAGCTTTTGAGTTAAAACCATTTCCATGAGGCAAGGGGATGTTCGCCCCTCGCTTCGGGATCCCGCTCCTGCCTCCGTTCCGGCCTGGGAGTTTTCACCATCCGAGGTCTTTCCCCATCAAGCATGTCGTCACTCGAGATTCCCCCAGAGGAGCTGCAGCTGACTGCAATTAGGATCTGGGACCGAGTGGCTGCTGCTCGCTCCGCTGTGCATCCGTCAGTAATCATGAAGCATGTGGCGGCGGCAGTGAGACTGGTGGAGAGGAATCCAGAGCTGCGTGAGTTCCCTGAGTTTGCCGACCTGCTCGCCTCTGTTTCTGCACAGGAATAGCGATTCCCGGATCTCACCTTCGCCTCGCCCCCTGCAAGAAACCGTCGTCACACCGGCTGTCAACCTCGGCTTGAATCTCGTCCGGATCCAGTTCCGGGTTGCCGCAAGGGATTAACCCCCCACACAGCTGCCACTCCTGCGCCTCGTCAGAGGGGATCCCATCCCCGCAGCCTCATCTCCCCCGGGCCATCTTCTCCTGCTGTTCCGCCAGCGCTCTGTGCCCGGCTCATCTCGGCTGCTGCCCCCTCCTCGTCGCCTATCCCGGCTGCTGTGTGTCTCGGGAGTCCCATTTCGGTGAGTCCCGTCCCGGAACCTCCTCGAGCAGCTCCCCATTGTCCTCCCAGGGGGCCCTCTAGTCACCGTCCAGCAGGGAAAGGGAGGAGCAACGTCAGCCACAGCAGGCACCATCCAACCTCCAGGAGACAGGCAAGTCCCAGTTCATTCATATTCTCATTATTGTGATTTGTCTTGTCAAACTCCTGGGGGTCGAGTTCGGGGTTCGCAGCCCCCCGAGCTCCCGCCACCTGCTGTGGCCTTAATGATTAATCCCGCATCCTCTGTGTCTTCCTCCGCTGAGCGGTCCTCGACGCCAGGCCAACGTTGCCGGATGAGGAGGGGGCCTGCGGTTCTGGAGAGCCTGGTTCCGGTCCCGCAGCCACGTCGTGGGCGGAGGAGGAGGGCGGACTGCAGCGTGGAACCTGTGCCGACGAGGAAGCGTCCCCGGGTCTCCACGGACGAGCGGTCCGGTCCAGCGGGTCGAGGGTCCCCTGCCACCACGCCTTGTGGGCCATCGGCGTGGGCATCGGTGTTGGAGGATCCTGATACCATTGTGCCAGCTGCGGAGCCCGACGTAGCTGAGTGGCAGCCTGATGACGACCTCCTGCCGTCTGAACCCGGATCTTCGCAGTCCTGGACGGCGTCAGAACCCGAGATCAGGCAAGTGCTCTGTTTTGTCTTTCTCCTTTCCGTCTTAGAGAATTTTAGCCTGTCTCTTGGGGAGATGAGCCGGGTGCAGCCGCCCGCTGCGTCCAAGCTTATCTCGCTGGGTTCTGGCGCTGCCGGTGATCCTGATCCCGGTTCTTCTCTCTCCCCCGAGCCTTCTCCCAGGGTCGCCGGCGAGGAGTTACTTTCGCCCGCTGTGCCAGAGGTTCCAGGTTCGGGGTTGGAGGTCGGTTCTGGTGCGGCGCCGACCCAGTTGGGGTCCGATGCGGGTGCAACCGAGACCCAATCGGGGTCCGACGAGGGTGCAGCACCAGCAGATTCCAGGTTCGTTGAGGGCGCTGCAGATCCCCTGCCGCCGGATTCTGGACGGACTCGTCTCCATCTTCCTCTTCATCATTACTATCGTCCACATCTTCACCCTCATCATCCCCCCAAGCCTTCTCCACCAGGTGCCGTATGGACCTCTCACTTTCGGCCCGGCTCGCCCTCGCTGTTCCCCTCTACAGGGAAGCTGTTGCCTTTCTCTCCCCTGCAGTCCTGGTGGCTGAGCAATGCGGGTCGGCCGCCACAGGGACTGCCGTGCTCATTCAGCTCTTTGGTTCGGCCACCCGACCCACTGGACTCTGTACGGCGATCTGGTCCGGCCGCCTGAACTACTGTTTTTCCTGGCCTGGGATTCGGGTAGGCCACCTGAATGTTTCCCGTCACCCCTGTTGGTGGTCTGGACGCTGGGTGCGGGAAGACCCCCCCCCCCCCCCGAACAGTATTATTTCGGCTGTTATTCCTGTGCCTTTGGTCCCTTGCAATTTTGTGAGTGTGCAGGTATAATATGATTTCTTGTAGTTCTATCGCAGTTAGCATGTCTTTTTTTCCCCCCCTCCTGTTTGAGGGATGTTCTGGTATGCCTTAGGGGCCTCTGTTTTCCTTTTAGGTCTCCTGTGGTTGTTTTTCTTTTGAGTCCTGTTGCTGACATGACATCTGGCCCAGGAAACACGCATACAGGCTCGGGTGAGATTTAACAGTTTTATTCAACAACAGCTGTACCCTGGAAGAAAGCGGCGGTAAAAATTAGCGAACCCCAAGAATTGCTCAACCTGCTTCCTCGAGGAGGGGGTAGGCCACTCGACCACTGCTTTAACCTTGGCCGGGTCGGGGAGGAGCTGATTGTGCGAGACAATAAAGCCCAGGAAGGAGGTAGTATTAGTGAAGAATTTGCACTTTTCAGCCTTGACGTACAGCTTATTCTCCAAAAGGCGTTGAAGGACCCGCCTCACATGGACAAGATGCTCTTTCCGGGATCGGGAGAAGATCAAAATATCATCCAGGTAGACGAAAACGAAGACCCCCAGGAAATCACGAAGGACATCATTGATCAAGCATTGGAAGATGGCAGGAGCGTTGGTGAGCCCAAACGGCATGACAAGGTATTCAAAGTGGCTGCTGGGCGTTCGGAAGGCCGTCTTCCACTCGTCACCCTCCCGGATCCGGATGAGGTGATAAGCGCTGCGGAGGTCCAACATGGAGAACCAGGATGCCCCCTGGAGGGAATTGAAGGCTGAGTCCATTAGCGGCAGAGTATAACGATCCTTCACAGTGATGTCATTAAGGGCTCTAAAGCCAATACATGGCCTTAAGGACCCGTCCTTCTTCGCCACAAAAAAGAACCCAGCACCCAGGGGGGATGAAGAGGGGCGAATGATTCCGGCACTGAGGGATTCCCGAATATAGGTGTCCATGGCCTCCCGTTCCGGGGCAGACAGGCTGTAAAGGCGGCCAGATGGGAGAGGCGCCCCCTGCAGGAGATCGATGGCACAGTCATAAGGGCGATGGGGTGGGAGGGACAACACCTTAGACTTGCTGAACACAAGACCCAGGTCGTGAAACTCCGGCGGAACTGCAGAGAGGTCCGGCGGGGCGGGGTCAAGGGCGGGGGGGGCACAGACGGGGCACAGGCCACAGACTGGAGACAGGTTCCCAAACAAAAGGTGCTCCAAGATAGGATGCAACCAGTCTGCCAATCAAACACAGGGTTGTGGAGGCGTAGCCATGGGTAGCCTAAGATAATGGGCGCCACAGAGGTGGGAAGGACATAAAAGCTAAGGTCCTCACGATGATTGCCGGAGATGATGACGGAAATGGGCTTGGTTATATGAGTGACCTTCTCCAGGGGAAAACTGGTGAGAGCGACGAGATGAAGAGGAGTGGGCAAGGCTTGGCATTGGATGCCCAGGCGGGTTGCCAGACTCTTAGAAATAAAACTTTGTTTGGCCCCCGAGTCCACCAGTGCGTGAGATGCGTGACCAATGGAGTTGTGGCAAAGCCTAATTGGAACCTGACATTTTGAGAGGGGATCTGACTGGGTTACATCCGTGAGGCCCCCTACAGTGACTTGCGGACTTCCCCTTTTGGCTTCACCGGGCAGGCTTCCAAGGGATGCTGGTTGTCTCCGCAATACATGCAGAGACCCAGCTCCCGGCGGCGCTGTTTCTCCGCTAAAGAAAGTCTAGCCCGCCCGATGATCATAGCATCGGGATCGTCGGCGACCTCTGGAGGAGGCAACGCCAGGGGGCGAGACTGAGGAGCGCGGATAGGAACTCCGCGCGAGCGGCTAAATGATTTCCGCTCGGCGGCCCGCTCCCTCAGCCTGTTATCCAAACTATCCTGTTATCCAAACTAATGGCCAAAGAAATTAATTCTGGCAGCCGATCCGGCTGGTCCCGGCTGGCCTGTTCATCCCGCAAATCAGAATTTAGACTACGGATGAATAGGCTGCAAAGGGCGGCATCTCACCAACCAACCTCTTCCGCCGCCACCTGGAAGTCGACAGCATAGTCAGCCGCTAAGCGGCTACCCTGGCGAAGGCTAAGTAGCCACTCGGCCAACACGCTATCGCGATCCGAATGATCAAAGACCTCAAAAAAGTCTTGCACGAACTGGGTATAGGTCAAGGTTGCGTAGCTGGGATTCGTCATAACGGCGTAAACCCAGGCTAACGCTCACCCTTCCAGAAGATTTGAAACGTACCTAATTCGGCTTTGGTCTGACGGGAAGTCCCCGGGCATGCGCTGGAACACCGTCTCACACTGTAGAATAAACCCGCACGCTCTGCCGAGCTTTCCGCTAAAGCGCGCGGGGGTGGGAATAGGAGTGAGACGGGTCGGCGGACCCGGGGCAGAGGAGCTTGGCTTGAGGAGCGGGAGGAACTGACCCGCCAAGCTGGGACGGAGGGAGCGCCTGCGGAGGATCGAGGCGGTCCAACCGGTTCGTTATGGTTAGCTGATTTAGGATGACCTGCTGTTAATGAACAATTAAGTCCACCCGAGCCTCGAGGTTGGAGAGTCGGCATACGTACCCGCTGTTCGCTGGGCCGCTGTGCTGGAGCTGTACTGACATGGCATCTGGCCCAGGAAACACGCACACAGGCTCGGGTGAGATTTAAGAGTTTTATTCAACAACAGGTGTATGTATGCGTGAGTGAGGAATGTAAATGTTTTCTTGGGGACTGGAAAGCACCGAGGGCAGAACAGAACACCGTGCAGCCAGGCAACCCTGAGGACAGAGCAGAAGACAGTGGATGAGCAATTATCACAGCGGAGTGGTGAAAGTTGTAATGTGGCTTACTTGCAGACGTCTTGGTGGCTGGCGTAGGCAAGAGATGCTCCCGCCTGGGAGACAGCGCCCTGCTGCGCTCGACGGAGAGAAACTGAGAGGCGGCGCGATGAAGGGATACTTCCGCCGCCGGGAGGATCCACCTGTGCACAGGGGAAGATCTTTGGAGAGCAGGTAAGAGATAACCTTACGTGAGGATGTCGAGTTGCGGCGTCGGCCAAGAGGAGTAGGCAAACGCAGAGCTTGAGCATGGAGATGAGCTGACGGCTCCAGGCCTAGGCTGTGGGCAGAGCAGGTTAAATAGAGGCAGCCTAATGGAGCACAGGTGTGCGCACGGCTGGAGCGGATGACAGGCGGGAGCGAGTTGTGACAGTTGCATTTTTTGGCATTTTATGTATTGTTTTTTTTTTTTCCCTGTACTCTGTAATTGCTTCGTTTGTTCCCTGCCATTGTTGTGCTTTTTTCTTTTTTCTGTCTGCATATTGTTTGCATGTTAAGGAGTACTGTGGGTTTTTTTTTTCCGTTCTCTGTAATTGCTTCGTTTGTTCCCTGCCAATGCTGGTTTTTTTTCCCCGTTTGCTTATTATTAGCATTTTATGGAGTATTGTGCCTTTTTTTCCTGTACTCTGTAATTGCTTCGTTTGTTCCCTGCCAATGTTGTGGTTTTTTCTCTCTGTCTGCGTGTTATTAGCATTTTATGGAGTATTGTTCCTTTTTTTTCCCGTACTCTGTAATTGCTTCGTTGTTTCCTGCCAACGTTGGGGGTTTTTTTCCCTCTCACACGCCCTCCTGGCCTGCACCCCATCCGCCCACCCTAGGTGGGGGAGGGCTTGGGTGTTACTTGCCGTTCAGAGCCCGGCCTTGAGAGGGGGTCCTGTCATATGGTCTGTGCGCCGATGTCATCCGTGCTCAGGCTATATCCCTCCTCAGCCCAGCTCTTATTGTGACAGCGTCTCAGCGGGCTCCCAGCTGTCAAACTCTACAGGACGGCTGGAGGCCAATTACCTCTGATCAGCTGAGGCGCTGTCAACCATTATAAAAGGGAGCAGCTCTGATTACTCAGGGCTGTGACCTCGCTTATGATCCACGTTCGTTTCCCAGTGTGGATTAGGCTGGAGCCCCTACGTCCGGCTCCAGTCCTCCTCTCATCCTTCGTTGTCATTTTTAAGTGTACCCTTCGTATTATTTGTGTTTTGCCCCACAAGGCTCTGTTCCTTTTCCTTTATCATTAATAAACAACGCAAACTCACCGGTTAGCCCTTGGCTCTTATTTATGGCTCGCCAGAGCCATACGTAACAGGCGGCAGCCACAAGGAGAGACGGAGCCTCAGAGATTGAGGCATCTTACTTCCGGGTTGGAAAAGTAGCTCGCGAAAATAACTCATATTTCATAAGAAATTCATTCTCCAGTGTACCAAAGGTAATATACTATCACATACATGCATATAGTTTACTCTGAAAGGCTTAAAATATCATGATATAGGCCCTTTAACTACATCACATTATATAGGTAATACATGATTGAAGCACTGACAATTGTTTCAATCCAATGTCAGCAATAAAAGTTCAGAAAAGACTTGTCGTTTTAATCTGCTGATGTTCTTGTTCTTTTACAACAGTGGTTCTAAAACTTTTTTATTCCCCCACTTTGGGGAGGCAGGTGATTACCAAGCCCTAAAACAGCAGTCCTCCTCCCAACTCCTTTAAATGTTAAACTCAGAAAAAAAGACTGTCAGGAGTTGGGTGAATGTGATCAAATAACTCCTGTTTCTGGTATAGTTTGGTGGTTTTCAATGATACCGTTAAAACAATTGACAGTGAATAAACAATGAAATAGTCATAAAATTGGATAAGAATGTGTGCATTTGGCGTTGCATTCTCCGGTGTCCCGGGGTGTGCGCTGAGCACAGCAGGCAGCACAATTTCACTGTGGCCCAATGATGAGGGTAGCCATTAAATATATATTTATACAGGTAAACAGTACTAAGCGAGGTATGATATACAGTATTTAAGACTTGTATGAGACTTATATAAGACTTACAAATTTGATATGGGATTAAAAGCAATTAAAATAATACAGACAACATCACATGGATCTATCTGTCTCAATCAATTAATCAACCTTTATTGTCATGATGCTATGCATACAACTGTAGTGCAAGCAAGATGAAATTGCGTTTCTCTAGGCATCCGTACTGTAAAAAGAACATAATTTAAAAACACACTCACACACCCCCACACCCCCCACCCCGACAGCCATTCACACATCCCTGAGACATATTTGGATATTACAGTAATGTTAACTTATTACAGTTGCAGTTAAAATGATAATAACTGCCTATGTATATATATAAAACAATTAAAATGGCTAAGTGAATCTAAGTAGCTAAGAGAAATACTTAAAACTGACTAAAACTATAATATACATACAGTATAATATACATAATGTCCATAGAGTGCAGTAATATGTATAAAATTTCCGGATTAACTGTTTAGCATCCTAACAGCTTGTGGAAGGAAGCTGTTGATCAGTCTGGTGGTTCTGCCTCTGATGCTCCGGAATCGTTTGCCAGATGGCAGCAGTTCAAAGTGTTTGTGCAGAGGGTGAGAGTGGTCCTTAACAATGTTCAGTGCCCTGCTCGTACAACGGCTCTGAAAAAGTTCTTGAACAGAGGGGGGAGGGAAACTCCAATTACCTTCTCAGCTCCCTTAATTATCCTCTGCAGAGCTTTTTTGTCTGACATACTGCAACTGGAATACCATGTTGCAATGCAGTACATCAGAACACTCTCCACCACACCTCTGTAGAAGGTCCTGAGGATGCAGATGGGGAGAGAGGCCTGTTTGAGTTTCCTCAAGAAGTGCAGTCTCTGCTGGGCCCGCTTCCTGATCCCCAAGGAATTCTTGTTCCAGGTCAGGTCCTGTGAGATCTGCACTCCGAGGCACTTGATGTTCTCCACTCTCTCCACCGAACGGCCACTGATGCAGAGAGGGACGTGCTCAGGCCGTAACTGCCGGAAGTCAATAATCATCTCCTTCGTTTTGTCCACGTTGAGCACCAGATTGTTCTCCCTGCACCAGCTCTCCAGGTCTCTAACTTCTTCCCTGTACATTGATTCCTCATCCCTCTGAATAAGTCCCACCACTGTGGTGTCATCTGCAAACTTAATAATCTGGTTCCCCTCGTGTCTGGACACACAGTCGTGTGTTAAAAGTGTAAACAACAGTGGACTGAGTACACAGCCTTGAGGGGATCCAGTGCTCAGCGTGATGGAGTTGGAGATGTTGTTTCCAACCCAGACAGACTGAGGTCTCTCAGTCAGGAAATCCAGGATCCAGAGACATGTGGCAGTGTTCAGACCGAGAAGGAGTAATTTCCCCATCAGTCTCTGGGGAATAATGGTGTTAAATGCTGAACTGAAATCAATGTACAGGAGTCTGGCATAGGTGTCTTTCTCATCCAGGTGGGTAATGACAGAGTGCAAGGGTGGTGACTATAGCGTCCTCTGTGGAGCGATTTGAACGATACGCGAACTGGAGCGCGTCATGTGATGCAGGGAGGCAGGCTGTGATGTGTGGTTTAACAAGCCGTTCAAAACACTTCATCACAATTGAATCAGTGCGACAGGATGATAGTCATTCAGACAGGACACAACCACTTTCTTTGCCACTGGTACTATGATAGAGGTCTTAAAGCATCTAGGGATGATGGCCTGACTCAGGAAATGTTATATATGTCAAGTCAGGACATCCGCCAACTCACTCGCGCAGTCTCAGAGCACACGTCCCGGGATGTTGTCCGGACCTGCAGCTTTATATGGGTTGACCCTGATTAGGGTCTTCCGTGTGTCCACTGCATTGATGGTGATAGCTGGCCCCACAGATGGTGAAGATGGGCCAGCCCACCCTCTGACTGCCTGGTTTGATGCTTCAAAATGTGCAAAGAAGTTATTGAGCCTGTCTGGAAGCAAAGCGTCATCATCATTGACCCCCTGCCTAGACTTATAATCCGTCAACGCCCGTACTCCCTGCCACATCTGTTTGGTGTTCCCTGTGTCACAGAAATGTCCCTGGATTTTCTCCGCATAGGCGCATTTCGCCATTTTAATTCCCTTTGCGAGCGCAGACCTGGCTGAGCGGCGGGCAATCCTGTCCTTCGCTCTAAAGGCTGCATCTCTGGCTGTGAGCAGCGAGCGCACCTCTGCAGTCATCCAGGGTTTATAGTTGCCCCATGCAGTGAAGGTCTTCAATACAGTGACATCCTCTGTGCACTTCGCGATGTAGCTGGTGACCGTTTCTGCGTACTCCTCCACATCAATCCTGTCTCCCTGAGAGGCTGCTATTTTGAAAACCTCCCAGTCTGTATGCAGAAAACAGTCCTGAAGTGCCGAGGCTGCACCCTCTGGCCAAGTCCTGATTTGTTTCTCTACTGGCCTGCTGCGCTTCAGTAAAGGTTTGTAGGCAGGCACCAGCATCACGGATAGGTGGTCAGAATGGCCGAGGTGGGGGTGAGATATTGCCTTGTATGCATTTGGGAAATGTGTGTACACCAAGTCCAACATATTCCCTCCTCTGGTCTTAAAGTCCACACATTGTTTGAACTTGGGGAGCACAGTCTTTAGACTGGTGTGATTAAAATCCCCTGCAACCACCACAAAACTGTCCAGGTGTTAAGTTTGAAATTCACTGATAGCATCATGCAGCTCTCCGAGTGCCTCGTTAGCATTAGCTTTAGCATTAGGAGCTATGTAAACAACAACTACAAACACGTTGGTGAATTCCCTCGGCAAATAGAATGGCCGGCAGTTCACGATAAGGAACTCCGCCAACGGAGAGCAGTGTTTAGTTGCTAACATGGCATTAACACACCAGTTCTTGTTAATATAGATACATAGCCCCCCCTCAGCTCTTACCGGAGCTAGCGGCCTCCCTGTCCGCCCGGAACAACGTCATCATCTATCCATCTATCTATCTACAGCTACATACAGTGGGGCAAAAAAGTATTTAGTCAGCCACCAATTGTGCAAGTTCTCCCACTTAAAAGATGAGAGAGGTCTTCAATTTTCATCATAGGTATACCTCAACTATGAGAGACAAAATGAGAAAAAAAAAATCCAGAAAATCACATTGAAGGATTTTTAAAGAATTTATTTGCAAATTATGGTGGAAAATAAGTATTTGGTCACCTACAAACAAGCAAGATTTCTGGCTCTCACAGACCTGTAACTTCTTCTTTAAGAGGCTCCTCTGTCCTCCATTCGTTACCTGTATTAATGGCACCTGTTTGAACTTGTTATCAGTATAAAAGACACCTGTCCGCAACCTCAAACAGTCAGACTCCAAACTCCACTATGGCCAAGACCAAAGAGCTGTCAAAGGACACCAGAAACAAAATTGTAGACCTGCACCAGGCTGGGAAGACTGAATCTGCAATAGGTAAGCAGCTTGGTGTGAAGAAATCAACTGTGGGAGCAATTATTAGAAAATGGAAGACATACAAGACCACTGATAATCTCCCTCAATCTGGGGCTCCACACAAGATCTCACCCTGTGGGGTCAAAATTATCACAAGAACAGTGAGCAAAAATCCCAGAACCACATGGGGGGACCTAGTGAATGACCTGCAGAGAGCTGGGACCAAAGTAACAAAGGCTACATCAGAAACACACTACGCCGCCAGGGACTCAAATTCTGCAGTGCCAGACGTGTCCCCCTGCTTAAGCCAGTACATGTCCAGGCCCGTCTGAAGTTTGCTAGAGAGCATTTGGATGATCCAGAAGAGGATTGGGAGAATGTCATATGGTCAGATGAAACCAAAACAGAACTTTTTGGTAAAAACTCAACTTGTCGTGTTTGGAGGAGAAAGAACACCATACCTACTGTGAAGCATGGGGGTGGAAACATCATACTTTGGGGCTGTTTTTCTGCAAAGGGACCAGGACGACTGATCCGTGTAAAGGAAAGAATGAATGGGGCCGTGTATCGTGAGATTTTGAGTGAAAACTTCCTTCCACCAGCAAGGGCACTGAAGATGAAACGTGGCTGGGTCTTTCAGCATGACAATGATCCCAAACACACCGCCCGGGCAACGAAGGAGTGGCTTCGTAAGAAGCATTTCAAGGTCTTGGAGTGGCCTAGCCAGTCTCCAGATCTCAACCCCATAGAAAATCTTTGGAGGGAGTTGAAAGTTTGTGTTGGCCAGCGACAGCCCCAAAACATCACTGCTCTAGAGGAGATCTGCATGGAGGAATGGGCCAAAATACCAGCAACAGTGTGTGAAAACCTTGTGAAGACTTACAGAAAACGTTTGACCTCTGTCATTGCCAACAAAGGGTATATAACAAAGTAGTGAGATGAACTTTTGTTATTGACCAAATACTTATTTTACCGAGGAATTTACCAATTAATTCATTAAAAATCCTTCAATGTGATTTTCTGGATTTTTTTTTTTCTTGTCTCTCATAGTTGAGGTATACCTATGATGAAAATTGGAGACCTCTCTCTCATCTTTTAAGTGGGAGAACTTGCACAATTGGTGGCTGACTAAATACTTTTTTACCCCACTGTATATACTGTACAAACCATTCTGTGTGTCAACAACGGACAATTACAGTGTAACTTCAAAATAACAATGAGATTTTGCACATAAATATCAGGAGCAATTACAATCTCATAAATGCTCGATGTGATTATTCAAACTGCAAACACTTTGGTCAACACTAATTTTTTGGGACATGATAAAACTGCTCCCAGGTGATCAATTTTGGCAGCCAATTATTTTTTGGCACCTGATGTTACACACAAATAAATGAGGGCATTGTCAGAGGTATGCACTCTCACATCACCTCCAAAATCTAATGAGTTCTGTTATGTCAGAATGACATGAGACCGCAGCCGCCTTTAACTGAGCACTGAACTAACATAATTATAGAAACACAGCTCAATATATTCCCAGCCATAGCCCGCCTGACGTCACCACCCCACAACCCCCCGGCCAGGCTATGGCAAGCTCCAACTGTGAAATCCCCACACAACATTTGTGCCCCCCCCCCCCACACACACACAAAACACGGAGAACCCCAGAACATGAGTAACAAAGTTTGTTTGCCTTTTTTTTTTTTTTTCAACTGAACAGCCAAAACCCAGTCAACTAAGCAGGCATCTGGGTAGACTATCACAACGCCCCTTCGTGTTGGGGCGGATTATTCTGCCACCCATTCCCAACACACATTCACCAACGCTGCCTTCAGAACATAGTCTTCCAGGTACCTGGGCCTCTGACGTGTTCTACCCGAGCGTCCGTTAGAAGGGGAGTTGTTCCAGGCACCGTCGGCCGCACCTGCAAGTCCCTAACCCCCCCATCCAATGAGTCCTAACCCACATCAGTCTGTTCCGCCGTAGCTCCTGGACTCTGTGCAGGCAAGGACTTCTTGAGTCGGCTGGAGTGCCACCGTGACCCATCCGAGAGCTCGAACGTGTCCCGGCCCTGCCGCCTGTGGAGGCCCCGTCCAGAAAGGTTGCAGCTTATGCATGCGGTTGGGATGTTTAATCCAAACCTGATCTAACACTTCCAGTCCGTGGGCCCTCACCCTTTACTTCCTGTCGAACCGTCATTTTATCTTTCACTGTTGGGCAGTGACCCGGTCCCATGGAGGGTCTGTGCTCCCTGGAGAAGGGGACATGGGTGGTCTCAGTCGGTCCAAAGGCAGGTGGCGTTCGCACCCCAGCATGAGTTTCGCCGGGGAGCACCCTGTCGCAGCATGGGCCAGT
The DNA here is from genome assembly GCA_020510985.1 of Pholidichthys leucotaenia. Classification (NCBI taxonomy): domain Eukaryota; kingdom Metazoa; phylum Chordata; class Actinopteri; order Cichliformes; family Pholidichthyidae; genus Pholidichthys; species Pholidichthys leucotaenia. Next base: position 168,755,063 of record CM035847.1, on the reverse strand, counting down.
TGCCCTGTAGTGAAGAGTGTGCTCTGGAGAGCGTCCAGAAACATGAAGCTGTCCGCCAAGTGAGCTCTCAGCCCGTTTTCCAGAGTTTTGTTCAAACGCTCCACGCCTCCATTGGCTTGGGGGTGATAGAACGCGGTTTTGATGTGTTCCACGCCCCAACACCCAAAAACTCCTCAAACGCCACAGAGGTGAACTGTGGGCCATTGTCTGTAGTAATGTTATCCGGGACCCCCCCCATCTGGCGAACAGTGACGAGAGGAAACCCGTAACAACCTCTGCCGTGACCAAATTAGTGGGCAACACCTCCGGCCATTTAGAGAACAGATCGTAGACCACAGGCAGAAACCGGCCATTCAGGGGTGCTGCATGCAGTTTGCTGCAGATGTCTAATTGGATGTGCTTTCAAGGGCACTCCGGGTATGGTAATGGTTGTAGAGGGGGGGGGGGGTCCACTGGTCTTTCCGCTCTCCAAGCACGGGACACAGTTCTTCACCATAGTTTCAATGTCCTTATCAATACCAGGCCACCAAACTGAATCCCTGCAACGCTGCTTCACCCTGACCACACCCAGGTGACCCTCATGAAGCATCACCAGAACTCGTGATCTCAGAGACACCGGGACCAACATACAGTGTTCCCTCGCTACACACACACACACACACACACACACACACCATTCCAATAGCTCAGTTCATCCCTAAATCAGTGAAAAGGTACCAGCTCGCCCTGTACTTTCGCGGGCCAACCCTCCCTGATGACTGAGCACAGTTGCGACAACGTGTGGTCCCATTCTGATTCTGCCTGGAGCTCCTGGAGGGATACCATGTCCCGTAGGGGTCCATGCAGTGTGTTGACCAGATCCGCCTCGATGGGATTGTCACCATCATCATCTGGTTGCGCGGTGTTGGTCATGGCATGGGACAGGAGGTCCACCACTATGCTCTCTTTTCCAGGGGTGAACTGGGTAGTAAAGTTGTAGGCCCTCAGCCGCTCTGTCCACCTATGGATCCGTAGGGGCCTGTGTCCTGAGCTCGTCGTCTACAGTAGTGTTGTCAGTGCCCGGTGGTCCGTCCACAGTGTGAAGTGGCGCCCGTAGAGGTAGATGTGCCACCGTTCACATGCCCAGACAGGCAAGCACCTCCCTCTCACCCATGACATATTTCCGTTCAGCCGCTGAAAGAGACCTCGATGCGAACGCCACTGCACGCTCAGTACCATCTTGCACCTGGGACATAACCACCCCACCGCCAAACCAGACGCATCACAGGTCACAAAAGTCCCATTTTGGATCAAAGTGAGCCAACACTGGAAGGAAGGGGTTGTTGGGACTTCAGCCTAGCAACCACCACTGAGCAGGCCGGGGTCCACTGCCACGGTGCATCCTGTTTGGTTCGGTTGTCTCTGAATAATGAGGAAAAAAAACCTCCGTAAAAGTTCACCATGCCCAAAAACGAGGAAATTTGTGTGGGTGTCGTGGGATCCAGGAGACGCAGGACCGCCTCCACATTCGAGTGCAGGCGTCGACTCTCGGCTGCCAGCCGGAATCCCACAAAGTTAATGGAGTCCGCCGCAAAAATGCACTTTTCCCCGTTCAATGTGACTCTGTGCTCCCGTAGCACCTCCATCACTCATCCCAAACGACCATCGTGCTCCTCCCGCGATGCGCCGTGGACCACAATGCCGTCCAGGTATGCCACTACACCCTTGAGGCTGGCCAGAATCGTGGACATGACCTTCTGAAAGCAGCTAGGTGCTGAGCTCAGACCAAAAGACATGCAGGTGTACCTGAAAACGCCCATGTGGGTCACGAATGCTGTGAATTGGCTGGGTGCCTCTTCACCCAGCCAGCAAAAGGCACTTGCAGGTCACCCTGGCGGAGATCCAGTTTTGTGAATACCCTTGAGCCACTCAATGTTGCGGTGAGTTCTTCCATCGTAGGGAGCGGGTATTTGTCCAGCACAATCGCCTTATCACCATCCTAAGGTCAATCCACAGCCGGATGCCACCCATCTTCTTCCTGGCCACCACGATGTTTGATATCCACGGTGAAGTGTCCACCCTCTCAATGATGCCAGCTTTGAGCAGTCTGTTCAGTTCCGCTGTGACATCATCCCGCAGAGCGAGGGGAAGCCGCTGTAAAGGTTGGATTTTCTGTGTCACGCTTGGGTCGATGAGCAGGTGGTTGTAGAACACCTTAATGCATCCAATGCCCACAAACAACACTGGCCAGTAGACATGCCATTCGGGGAACACTGTCAGCACTGTTGAGCCCTCTGGGTCCATGATGTTGAATCCCAGTTCACCCAGCAGATCGATTCCCAGCAAGTCGGCCCCCTGGTGCGAAATCTGGAAGGTGAACGCGGGAGTGATATTTAACCCACATTTCACCGAGAAGCTGACTGTGCCCGCCATTTCAATTTCAGCGTGATCATATCCAAACATTTTCACCACCCCTGCATTGATGGTTTTGCCCGGGAAGTGTCTTTTCAATGCTGCCATACTTTATATGGACTTACCAGCTCCTGAGTCCACAAGCGGCACATCAATTCCATCCAGCTGCAGGACGTACCACTTTAACGGCCCCTTCTTTGTGCCCACTACACACACCTGCATCATGCTCTTGGACTCCACCACCAATGGTTTAGTAGTGATGGTGCAGGCCCTGTCCCGTGCCACAGTTCGCCGCCTTTTGGGAGTCCGCCCCAAAGAGTTAGCTACGTTGCTAATGGCCAGACTTCGACGGAAAACTTGAGTAGCTACGTTCTCTTTAGCTAGCACTGGCAGGCCCAGCTGGGCGGTGGACTCAATCCACCTAGTCAGTTCAACCACCTTCTCTAGTGTGAGGACATCCGCAGTCAGGTCAGCGTCAGCTTGTCTTTCAGCCACTCGTTGTTCATACTGTGAGCTCGCTTGTCCCGGACTAGCTCCTCCTCGATAGGCCCGAAGGTGCACTCTCTTGCTAAGCTACGGAGTTCCATAATAAAGGATTGGGTGGACTCACCAGCTCGCTGTCGGCGGTAAAAACATTTATATCTTCGATCCATGACGTTGGAATGGTCCCTGAAGAAATAGTCCATTAAGTCCAAACCTTCCTTCAGTGAGCTGTTGCCACCCAGCCAAAAAAATATCCGTTGGCCCTCCACACCAAGGCAGTGAACAAGTAGACTCCTCCGTCTCTCTTCATTGGCGCCGCTCAGACTGGCCACGGCCACATACACTTCGAATGTCTCCCGCCAGCAGCCTCATGGTATAGCTGGCATGTCCGAAGACTGTAAAAATGGAGGTGGCAGTCCTAATGCATGCTCTCATGGTTTATTCTCATTGCCAAAAATGTTATGTCGGAATAATATGAGACTGGAGCCACATTCAACTGAGCAGTGAACTAACTTTATTATAGAAACACAGCTCAATATATTCCCAGCCGTAGCCCACCTGACATCATCACCCACAACCCCCGCCCAGGCTACGGCAAGCCTCAACTGTCAAATCCCCAAACATCAATTTCATCCGAAAGCTCAAGTGTTGTACATCTTGTGAAAGTTTCATCAAAATCTGTCTACTAGTTTTTGCATAATCCTACTACACACAAATAAATGAGTGTCTTGGTAGGGGAATGCACTCTCAGATCACCTCAAAAATGTAATGGATTCATCTGTATGCCAAACTCTGGTCAGACATTAAAGTATTATAGTCCATAATAATACCATGTATTACCTATATAATGTGATGTAGTTGAGCTTTTTTAATCTAAATTTAATCTGAATCAATATTTATTTTGTTTCACATTTCATAAAATCAGAATTTTTTTTTTGTTATTATATAATTGCTTTTTATTGAAATAAAGAATGTGTGTCTCTGGCTCCTCTCTTCTGACTCCTCTCCTGGCTCCAGTGTGGTAATTAATAGGCTTGAACACCCCTTGCCTCAAGGAAATGGTCTAACCTAAAAGCTCAGCAGCCAATAGAAACTGACATGCTGCTGCTCTGCACATGAAGCTACACTTCATTGACAAAGGTACTCAAAATCACATGAAATTTGACGCGTATATCACGCGTAACCACACCTGTGGTTGGCCCCAGCAGTCAAAAAGACGTGCAAATTTGTGTGTAGTTTTCAATACAACGGCGTTCCATAATCTACACCTTGTTTGCACGTCTAAAATGTCACTGTGTAAAGTACGTGTAGATCATGCGTAGATGACACATAAAGTATGTGAAGAACATGCGTAGACCATGCATACTTCACGTGTTCAGTATGCATACATTTGAATGTTAGCGTTCCATAATTTTGACACAGTTCAGTGTTTCCCTCAAGTTTACAGCCTTGAGGTGGGAGGCAGCATGAAGGTCAACAACAACAAACTCTTAAAGCAATCATGGTGTTCATAAGTTTCTTTTAATGATAAGTTTTTTAATAAGAACTGTACCTTTTATTAACAACCATATCTTTTAATAATAACTTTTAATAACAACCATTACTTTTAATAACTGTTTCTATTATTAAGTTTATTTTAATAACCAGCAGTCAGTATAAATAACTGTAAAAAATGAACAATTGAACAAAACATCAGTATATTTGAACGACACTGAAAGAAATATCTGAACATTTGTTTATATGGCAATTATCTACAGACTGTGCAGCTTTTGTCACTGCAGTGTATTTTTCTGGGCTTCTGGAAGAACATTTCAAGAGCCTCTTGATATGGGAAATCTGACACATCTGGCCCATTTATTAAGATTTGCATGCAGGCTGCAAGATGTTCTGGGTCAAAACCTGTCATCTGGTGACGACCGGACTTTTGCTGCTTGTCAGGGGCAGGGTGTGCAGCACTTGAGCTTTTTTCTACACTTGGACCTGCAGCAGGAGAGCGACTTCATCTGCTACTAGCAGGAGAGCTAGTGTTACAACTTTTGTCATCCTGGATGCATTTAAAAAACGCAGATATTTTTTTCTGCTTCTCAGTTGGCTGACGCAACATGCTTTCCTACATGCTCTCTCTCCATTGGAGCGAGTGTATTCACTTGTGTGCACATGTCTCTGTGTGTGCAAGCACATGTCTATGTTTACGTGCAGCGGAGTTCCACCCCGCTGCATGATACAGAGTGCAGAAAGGAGACAGAAATGAGCTGCTGTCGTGTAAATAAGATAAATAACATAAGGATATTTAGTTTGTTTATTTAACAAAAGGACAAGAATCAGTTGTTTAATCTAAGGAAACTGAATGAGTGCTTATGGAGACCTCCTCATTTGCTCCATCTGAGCGTAGCATAAGATGTATGGAGTGAGAGGAAATGGGAGTTCATACAGAGAGCTCTCCAATTTCTCTGCCTGAGATCACAGAGACGTACATGTTGAGAATTAAAAGAGAAAAAGATTTAGAGCGTGATGAAATCTCTCATGAAACTCAAACTGAGACTTTGTGCATCCTGTTGCTCTGGAGAAATATATGAGACACTGGAGAAACTGACAGGATTTTAGGACCAAGACTCAAGAGCAGACACGGATGGAGACAACAGGTAAGTGCAAACAATAATCTTTATTTACAATAATAGTGCAAAGGTGCATGAAGTGGGAATCTGGCAACCCTGTGGGGAAAAGAGCAGAGATGGAAGTGAGCTCACATAAATAACAGTGAGTAAATTAATATTGATTTTGGGCTTACAGGTTCCTCTTGGTGGAGACAGTGGGAAACAACAGATGGTCCTCCAATGAAGAGGGAACAGGACGCTGTGGAGGAATCCTTCAGAGAAGGTTAGTGGATGCAGGGAACAGGCTGGCTGGGCCTGAATGCTGGGGAGAGGGTAATTATGATGATAATTTGGTGGTTCCAAGGTTGTCATAGCCAGGAGCGGCACTGGGGTTAAGCTCCCAGTGCTCATAAAATGCTCCTTACGGTGTGCGTCTCGAAAAGCCTCTGACAACTAAGTCCAACTCCTAGCCTGCCCGTGTGGTTTAGTCTCTAAGCCCGGCGGAACTGCTTTTACTAACAGGAGAAGGGGCGAGGGCGGATCTCTGGCGCCTTAAAACCAGATGCTTCGGGTAGATGGTGGCTCGTCAACCTGGGAAGGTAGCCCATCTAGGGGAAGGTAAACCCTGATTTCAAACCTCCGCTGCCTTGCGGCACACCCGGTCACGGGAAAGGCTTCGGGAGTCAACCCTGAGGAAAAATCCGGAGTCGGAGCCCCTAAGGCAGTTCTCTGTTGTGCTCAATATCGTTCTGGCAGCTCCTGCGACGGCGCTGGTGCCAAACTATAGCAGCCCTGCTGTTCCTTTGGATTCATCAGTGACATGGAGAGGGGGGACATGCTGCATGGGTAACATCTTGTCCTCCATATCTTCCTGCCCAGGCTTGAATCCTACCAACGCCCAACGCTGGAAGGTAGAACACCGGTGCGCATCAGACTGTTCAGCCACAGGCGGTGCTGTTCCAGCAGAGTAGACGTTTAGGATTCTCTTCCATGGTCATCATAGACCGACGGAGGCCGATGACGAAATTTGGTGGTAAATTGACTTACTTTGACACAGTGAGGGGGGATGTGCAAAATCGAGGAGCAAACAATTTAATTCCTTAGGCAGTTTTCAGAGCCCAGGGCAAGCAGAGGTCAGAGCACAGTAGGAGACACAGAGCAGGCAGACAAAATCCAAGACAGAGGCAGGCTCAGAGTCAAAGTCAGGCACAGGTCAGAACTGGGCAAGATAAAGCACAAGATTAACAGTTTCAAAATCCAAGACAGGATATTTTGCTGGTTGAGGGTCACACATGACCACACAGAGTACTGGGAGAGTGTTCCATTTACTGTATTCCAGCCACCGATTGGCCACGGGTGGTGCTTGCAGCTGCAGGGGGAAAAGTGCAATCAGCAGGGAGAGAGAGGCAGACAGGCAGATCAGACAGAAGTCCTTACAGTACCCCCCTCTCAAGGGACACCTCCTGGCATAACCCTAGGCTTGTCTGGGTGCTGGCAGTAAATGTCCTTGATCAGGGTGTTATCCATAATTGGTACCTCACATTGTACCCTGCCCTTGATAGTCCTGCATTGTACAGCAAGTATGATTCATGTATCTACAGTTAGGCCCAGAAATATTTGGACAGTGACACAATCTTCATGATTTGGGCTCTGCATGCCACCACATTGGATTGGAAATGAAACAACTACAACGGAATTGAAGTGCAGACTTTAAGGTTTAATTCAAGGGGTTGAACAAAAATATATGATTAAACATGTAGGAATTGTAGCTATTTTTATACAAACGCTCCTCATTTCAGGGGCTCAAAAGTAATTGGACAAATAAACATAATCCTAAGTAAAATGTTACTTTTCAATATTTTGTTGAGAATCCTTTGCAGGCAGTGACTGCCTGAAGTCTGGAACCCATGGACATCACCAAACGCTGGGTTTCCTCCTTTGTGATGCTTTGCCAGGCCTTTACTGCAGCTGTCTTCAGTTGTTGCTTGTTTGTGGGTCTTTCTGCCTTAAGTTTTGTCTGGAGCAAGTGAAATGCATGCTCGATTGGGTTGAGATCTGGTGATTGACTCGGCCATTGCAGAATATTCCACTTCGTTGCTTTAAAAAAAACTCCTGGGTTGCTTTTGCAGTATGTTTTGGATCATTGGTGAAGCGCCGTCCAATCAACTTTGCTGCATTTGGCTGAATCTGAGTAGAAAGTATATCCCTATACACTTCAGAATTCATCCGGCTGCTTCTGTCTTTTGCCACATCATCAATAAACACAAGTGACCCAGTGCCATTGGAAGCCATGCATGCCCATGCCATCACACTGCCTCCACCATGTTTTACAGAAGATGTAGTGCTTTGGATCATGAGCTGTTCCAATTCTTCTCCAAACTTTCTTCTTCCCATCATTCTGGTACAGGTTGATCTTAGTCTCATCTGTCCAAAGAATGCTGTTCCAGAACTGGGCTGGCTTCTTCAGGTGTTTTTTGGCAAAGTCAATTCTGGCCTTTCTATTTTTGAGGCTGATTCATGGTTTGCACCTTGTGGTGAATCCTTTATATTTACTCTCATGAAGTCTTCTCTTTATGGTAGACTTAGATACTGATACACCTACTTCCTGGAGAGTGTTCTTCACTTGAGTGGATGTTGTGAAGGGTTGTTCTTCACCATGGAAAGGATTCTGTGATCATCCACCACTGTTGTCTTTCGTGGACGTCCAGGCCTTTTTGAGTTCCCAAGCTCACCAGTGCACTCTTTTTTTCTCAGAATGTACCAAACTGTTGATTTGGCCACTCCTAACATTTCTGCTATCTCTCTGATGGATTTCTTCTTTTTTTTAGCCTCAGGATGGTCTGTTTCACCTCCATTGAGAGCTCCTTTGACCGCATGTTGTGTGTTCACAGCAACAGCTTCCAAATGCAAATGCCACACCTGGAATCAACTCCAGACCTTTTAACTGCTTAATTGATGACAGGTTAATGAGGGAAGAACCCATGCAGCCTTGTTATTTTTTTTTTTGCAGCCTTCTGAGTCAATTGTCCAATTACTTTTGGTCCCTTGAAAAAGAGGCGGCTACGTATTAAAGAGATGGACTTCCTAAACCCTTGCTCCAATTTGGATGTGAATACTCTCAAATTACAGCTGAGTGTCTGCACTTTAAAGTAGAACTGAACCCACCTTTTTGCCGAAAAAGTAGAATAGCAGATTAATTCCTTATTACCTATTGTATTTTTCAGCACATAAAAGAAATTTTTAGGCCGTGCGATGGCCAAGCTATAAGCCGATAAACTTTTGCCTCTGGCTGGCAGTGCCAAACAAACCGGAAGTAGTGCAGACGACGCTGCGTGACGTCACGAGTGTGACCCTTATCAAAACAACAATGGCAGATGATAGCAGCTCCAGCAGTCAAGAACACCAGAGTTTTCAGAGTGAAGAGGCATTCAGGATCGGTGACGAGACAGAGGAGGATGCAGGAGTGTCAAGTGAACAGGAAGAGAGCGAGGGAGGCATCGAACCGTACAGATTAGAGCCAGAATTTTCGGGGGATTCCGGCACCGACTCAGACCGCAGCAGTGATGGGGAGGAGAGTCGCTTATTGAATACAGAATGGTAAGTCTTTACTTTGGCATGTTTGGGGTGTCAGGATAAGGAAAATTAACAATAAAAAAGAAAGGAAAAAAAAACCATCAGCATTTTTCCAACTTATTACAGTGATCCCTCACTTATCGCGTTTAATGGGGACCAGAACCGACCGCGAAAAGTGAAAAACCGCGAAGTAGTGTCACCCCCCCCAAGGGCGTCACAAGCACTATTTTGCACAAAAAGGCACAAGAGAACAGCGAAAAGTGCCACTAAGCAACACGAGCGATAAAGAACAATGAATGCGGTCTTCCTTCGCTGGGTATGGGCGCTCGGCAGGGAGCGAAGCTGGGTAAAACGTCTCGGCCAATCAGCTTGCGAGGTAAAACGTCTCGGCCAATCAGCTTGCGAGGTAAAACGTCTCGGCCAATCAGCTTGCGAGGTAAAACATCTCGGCCAATCAGCTTGCGAGATTCCCGAGCGGTGAAGAGGTGGGCGGAGAGGAGTGGAGCGGTGGTCAGAGAGGTGGATTTTGAGTTGTGCGGGCTCTCCGTGTTAATACCTGATGTTCTAATGTAGAAGGCAGGGAGACTACATTAGAACATCAGGTATCAGCACGGAGAGCCCGCACAACTCAAAATCCACCTCTCTGACCACCGCTCCACTCCTCTCCGCCCACCTCTTCACCGCTCGGGAATCTCGCAAGCTGATTGGCCGAGACGTTTTACCTCGCAAGCTGATTGGCCGAGACGTTTTACCCAGCGAAGGAAGACCGCATTCATTGTTCTTTATCGCTCGTGTTGCTTAGTGGCACTTTTCGCTGTTCTCTTGTGCCTTTTTGTGCAAAATAGTGCTTGTGACGCCCTTGCGGGGGGTGACGCTACTTCGCGGTTTTTCACTTTTCGCGGTCGGTTCTGGTCCCCATTAAACGCGATAAGTGAGGGATCACTGTTTATCTAGAAACGCATCGCTTCCCGGTCGCTTTTCCTCCCCCTTTCTTTTCTTTCGTTGCCATGACAGCTTTGCTTGGCCACTGAACAGATCTTCCCAGGTGTTGGAAGTGTTTTGTAGTCGACTATCACGACAAAATGCACCAAAAACAACCAGTGTCGACGTGCTCGCAATGGTAAACATGAGGACTGGGTCACACTCGTGACGTCACGCGCAACTCCGGCTGCACTTCCGGTTAATCGGTGGATTCGTCTGATTTTTCAGGGCGGGAAATTCAAAATCTCGATTTTCTCCAAGATTCCGGGATTTGTGGAGGGGGTGCCAATGATAAATTATCTTTATAATTGTATGTACTATCACCCAGTGCCGTTCAATGCCGTTCAGTTCAGTTCACCTTTAAGCCCATATTGATTATATAATTGTATCCTGAATATGTTTTCATAAACAGCTAAAATAACAAAACTTGTGTCACTGTCCAAATATTTTTGGGCCTAACTGTATATGGGTCATCATCTATTCATCTACAATGTATATAAGTTATTTAGGCAGTTTTACTTTCCATGGGTAATCCCTTTGTCTATTATGTTGTGTGAGTTTCTGTTGTTTTGGTGGCCTACTGTCATGCTGTAGTTACACTGTAATTTCCCAGTGTGGGATCAAGAAAGTACATCTATCTCTTATCTATCTATAATGAATGACCTGGGGATCCAAGACTGTTCTTTAGACCCATACCCTTTCCAGTCCACAAGGAACTGGCTCCCTTGCATGTGACTGCATAAACTAATCCTCCATCGACCATCTTCGGGGGGGAGAAGCATAGGGAGCTGGCGAAGACGGGCTTGATATGGGAAATGTGGAAGGTTGGATGGACCCGGAGTGAGGTATATCAAGCCATACAGACACGGGGTTGATGATCTCCTTAATGGTAAAGAGGCCCACGAAGTGGGGGCAAGCCTTTTGGAGTCAACCTGGAGGGGGAAGTTCTTGGTTGAGAGCCAAACCCTCTGACCAACTGTATAGGTTGAGGCCAGGCGTCTCTTCCTATTGACCCACCTAGAATTTTCCTTGATCGACCTGAGCAAGGCAGCTTTGGTGTTCCTCCAATAGCGCCTGCACTTAAGAGATGTGAGCTGCAACTGAGGCAACTGATGCTTCCTCCGCCGAGATGGAGAGCGGGGGGTTAATACCCCAGCGAGGCCTCGAAAGGAGAGAAGCCGGTGGCTGTGGACATGGCCGAGCTGTGGGTGTACTCTACCCACGGCAAGAACACACACTCCAGGTTGATGGATCCTCGGCAGTCAGGCAGTGGAGCATGGCCTCCAATGCTTGATTTGCCCGCTCACCCTTGCCCGTTGCTCTGTGGGTGATAGCCGGAGGAAAAACTGACCGTGGCCCCGATTGACTTACAAAAGGCTCGCCACACCTTGGATATGAACTGGGACCTATGGTTGGACACAATGTCCATGGGAATGCCATGCAGCCTGACCATGTGAACCGCCAGAAGATGTGCCGTCTCCAGGGCTGAAGGTAACTTTTTCAAAGGCACAAAATGTGCAGCCCTAGAGAATCTGTCAACAATAGTGAGGATCACAGTGTGCCATCCCTTACCATAGCTGGCCGCCAGAAGTAACATTGGAGTGATGATAAGGTTCTGGTTATCCCTGGGTGGCAGGAGAATTTCGCGATATGGAGCCAGTGGATAAGCTCCTCCTTACTGTTGCAGGGACAAATAACCATCCTGGCAACCCCCCCCCCCCCCATTTCCTCCCGGGGTCTGGGTCTGTACGTTGTGTGTTCTGGATCTGTTGTTCAATGCTCCAAGTGAGGGCCACCCCTCAGGAACGACGGTCTCCTCCATCGAGGCTGATGGATCACAGGAGAACTGGTGAGACAGAGCGTCTGGTTTAGTATTTGTTGATGCTGGCCTGTAGATGATTGTGAACCAGAATATTGTCAAAAAGAGAGCCCATCTAGCCTGGCGGGGTTTAGTCTCTTAGCCGAGCTAATGTATCCAAGATTCTTATGGCCAGCCCATACTAAGAAGGCACCCTCGTCAGTCTCTTTACTGCCAGGTTTGCGGGCGTTAACATCTGGTGATGGAGGATTAACCATGGAGGCGTGCATAACACCGCTGCGGTCTTTCCTTGAGCTCCCAGGGGAACTGCCAGTTCCATGGGAACGTTGGCTGGAGGCATTTTGAGGTTTATGTTTCAGCGTTGGACCTGGCAAAGTTGGATAAGGTGAGGATGCGACTGCTGCTTGTCCACAACCTGGGCATGGAAGGCCAGAGGATTCTTCGCATGCTGGGCACGACCAACTCATATGAGGAGGTTGTGGCGCAAATAGCTAACCATTTTTCTGCACTGGACAACATGACGGTATGACGGATTCACTTTCGCCAGAGACAACAGAGAGTTGGTCAGCCATTTCAGCAGTTTGTCGCTGACCTGAGACAGCTAGCTAGTGGGTGCCATTTTGGGCTGCTGGAGGGCGAAATGGTGCGGGACCAGTTGGCCGAACACACGTGTAATGCTGTACTATGAGCTAGGTTGCTAACGGCGCCAAATGACCTAACGCTAGCTAGAGCGGTTGAGCTAGCTCTTCAGCTAGGAGCAGCAGACAAGTTAGCTTAGGAGTTAAATGGGCGGCAGACACAGATTACCCAGGCAGTCGACGTGAGCTAATGCGGTGGATACGGAGGATGAAGAGTACATGGCAGAAGAGTACTAGGCATATACAGTGAGCCAAAAGTCCGCTCCGGGAGGCCTCGTCTGCAGGGATTGTGGGTCCCCGATGCACCGGGATGGAGCACGTGTTTGCCCAGCAGAGGAAAATGGTCATTTCGCCTGGGCCAGTTCGCCAGGGTATGCTGGTTGACAGCACCGTGGGACCCGCCAAGTGAGCCAGCCCGCCCGCCAACAATGACCATCCATTTGGTAAGCCCCGACGTCAATGGTTACTCATATTGCACAGCTGAATTAGACAGAGTGGCCATGCCACTCCTGCTTGACATGGTGGCAGTGCGGCTGATGTTAAACTGGGCCATGGTGAAAAGGTTTTTCCCCAACCACAGAATCAGAAAGAACCCAGTGCCGCTGTATGGGTACAGTGGTCACAGACTGTGCAATGTTGGAACGGTGGAACTGACTGCTCGCCACAAGTCACCTGAGGCTGAACGTCAGCAAAACCAGAGAGATGGTGATTGACTTCAGGAAGAAGAGGATGCCTTCTCAGCCATTGCAGATTAGGGGGGAGGATGTGGAGGTGGCTGAGGTGGTTGTGGAGGTGGTTGAGGACTACAAATACCTGGGTGTCCAGCAACGGGCTGGACTGGAAATCCAACACCAATGCTGCGCACAAGAAGGAGATGAGCAGACTCTACTTCCTGAGGAAGCTGAGATCCTTCAACGTGTGCAACAGGATGCTGGAGCTTTTCTACCATACCATCGTCGCCAGTGCCATCTTTTTTGCTGCTGTCTGCTGGGGTAGCAGTATCAGAGCCAGTGACACCAACAGACTTGACAAGATTTGTATCAAGAAGGCTGGCTCTGTAATTGGTCTCAGGCTGGAGACCTTTGAGACTGTGGGGGAGAGGAGGACACTAAATAAACTGCGATCCATCATGGACAATCCAGAACACCCCTCCACCACACACTGAACAGACAGCGGAGCACTTTCTCAAGCAGACTGCTACAGCTTTGCTGTCGAACGGTAAGGGACAGGAAATCTTTCCTGCCACATGTCATTTCACTGCATATACTGTACATGTACAATGTATGTATATACAATAACTCAACTCCTGATGTTGTATTCTGGTCATAACAATGCTGCCATACTGCACCTTACAGTCTTAATTGGTCCCTTACATCTCGCTCTGCTTCTGATTGTCCTGCATTGTACAGTGGGCATGATTCATGTGTCTATATGGGTCACCCCATACAGATCTATGATGTAGATAGGCTTTTTTAGTAGTTCTACTTTCCATGGGTAATCCCTTTGTCTATTATGCTGTGTGTGTTTGTCGTTTGGTTGTCTGCTGTCATGCTGCTCTTACACTGCAATTTCCCAGTTTGGGATCAATAAAGTACATCTATCTAAGTCTAAAGCCATGCACGACTTCATGTTCCAGGTGGCAGCGCACAGTGACAATATTATGGGTTGCAACCTTTTCTATGGACTGGACTTCGGCGTTAGAATCAGAATCAGAAATCAGAAAAAGATTTATTGCCAAGCACATTTACAAGTAAATAACAGGTAAATATACGAGGGATTTGACTTGACACTGAGAACGTCATGAATGACATTATCAATGACGCGGCAGCCATGGAGGCGCCTGTCAGCAGGAGGGGAACAGGAAGCAATGGGGGAAAAGGGGGGGGTAGACACAATAGGAGAGAGAAAAAAGCATTGTTTATCAGAATCTAGTTCATATATGACCGATATTATGATTACAAGAAAAAAACTCAATGCACAATTAGCAGACAATAGAATCCACACAATGACACAAAGAGAGCAGTGAATGAATATCTTCAAGTCAGTATACTGTAGTGTATCAGTTGTGTGTGTGTGTGTGTGTGTTGGGTGCAATCAGTGGCAATCAGTTGGAGGACAACAAAAGTCTCTTCCCGCAGCAGATGTTATGACTACAGTCTGAAGCAGAGGGCACATGTCCTTGAGCACGGCAGATGGAATAGTTTGCCAGACAGCTGTCCTTGAGAGTCAAGTGCTGCCCGCCAGTGTTATGAAAACAAATATACTGTAGATTATCTGGAGGACTGAGTGCTGAGGGCGCCAAAAGAAACAGGTCGAATAGCACTGACTTCAGAGAAAAAACTTTCTATTCTCTTACAGATTCAGTGCTCCAATCCTTCATGGCCAGGCACTGAAATCGATTCATGGACAGCTCTCAGCGTGATCGTGATGTAATCCATTTTCCTGTACAGTTCTCCATTAGCCGCTGTCAGAGCCCTGCCCAGTTGGTCAATTTGATGGGTGAGCCTCGCCGGGTCTGCTTTTTGATAGGCTCTATCCATCTTCTTCAATTTGCGGTACACCAGAACAATCCCAGATCCAATCAGTAGAATTCCGATGACCATTGCTCCGAAAAGGTATAAATCTTCAATATCTTCAATAGAAAGATCACACAGGCACAAGAGTTTCCAATTGCTTGTGCCTTGTGCCAGGCCATTAGGGACTGCACTGGGTTTGAATGGTGCGGGTGTGGCAGTTGGAGCTCACCGGTCCTGGAGGACAACGTTGTGGTGTGGGATGAGGTACTTATGAATGGTACTGACACCAAGGTGCACATTCCGCACTCTCGGGAGGAGAGTCGCCCAGAGGGGGAACCGGACTGCTTCAGTACCCATGATGAGCCTCAACCGACAATGGAGACGATGGGTGAAGGGTCTGTTGTGAAAGTGGTGGCTGCTGAACTGCCGGAGCATGACGGAGGTACCAAGTCGAATGAGCATGCAGAGCCACCAGGAGCACAGCAGCACATAAAGCCAAGCAATGTACTGCTGCAGGTCATGGACTGGGTTTGGGTTCGCACCGGCCAGAGGCCAGGACAGTGACTGACCAGGCCACAGTCAGCGAGACAACGGGCGCCACTGAGGATCCTGGCGAAGCTGGAGATGGCATGCTTTCAGCTGACAAGACTGCTCAGTTCGACACCCAAACCAGCTGCAGCGTGTCCAGGTGGCGGCTCCCTCCAGGTGATGATGCTTCAGGGGAGTCAGTGGATGCAGTGTGGGATCTGGGTCCCTACGCTATGAAGATCAGCCCTTGTCCTGGGGGTCTGGTGCCTCCAGGGGTGCATCTGCCCCCCCGGTAGAACCACCCTTGCCATGGGAGACTGTAATGGGAAAAGGACTGTTTAGTTAGGAGCATGGCTGGAAAAGGCAAGTGGCACAATACTCCACTTAACCGTGCCGGGTTCGGTGGCAGTCTACCCACGGACCCTAGTTTCAGGTTTTGTTCGATGTTTTAAAAATAAAATATGTTGGTGACTTCCGGTCTGGACACCATGGTGATAGTAGCTTAACGCTGAAGCTCCCAGACCCCATCCGTGAAAATACCTTGAAAATCAGATTTAACGGATTTTTGGAAGAGTGAAAATCAAAAGACAGTCATTATGCCTAAAGGAAAACAGAAGAGATCGACATTTCCCAGGCCAAGACGCGCATCGGCCGGAGAATCTGACCTGGAAGACATCCACTCGGAAACAGAGGAGCTGAATGAGGCTAGCAACACGGTTAGCTTAAAAATGGTACTTCAAGAATTAAGACAATTTCGCCGAGAGTGTTGAGCCGAATTTCGTGAAATTAAAGACAAAATAAAAAGGACAAACAGCAGAGTGGACCAGGCTGAGGACCGAATCATGGAAACAGAGGAAAGAATAAAAGGGCTGGAAGAAACCGTGCTGGATTTACTTAAACAACAGACAAGACTGGAGGCTAAGCTAACCGACCAAGAAGAAAGACTAAGAAGGGCCAACATAAGAATTCATGGTCTGAAAGAAGGAGTCGAGGACGGTTTCACCACAAAGGCTGCATGCTGCATGCGTGGAAACCATACTTAGAGAGAAGTTGGAAATTCCCCAATCCACCGATTTGAAAATAGAAAGGGCGCACCGTTCATTAGCCCCAAGGCCGTCGGCGGAAGCGCCCCCGCGTTCGGTGGTGGTTAAGTTCTCCAACTTCAAAACAAAGGAGGAGGTTTTGAGACTGGCTTGGCAGAAAAAAGGATTTATGCACCAAGAAAGAAAAGTTTTTGTGGAGCACGACTACGCCCCGGAGGTCCTTAAAAAGCGTCGGGAATACAACGACGCTAAAAAGGTACTACGAGAGAAGAAACTGCGCTTTCAAACTCCATTTCTGGCAAAGCTGCGGGTTTTTTACGGGGATGAGACGTGTCTCTACAACTCGGCGAAAGAAGCAACCACGGATATGGCGAGAAGAGGGCTCCCGGTAACGGTGTATAAAACCCACAGCAGACCCGATTGAAAGAATCAAGGCTCAAACGTGGTCCACACAGAGACCCTCAAAATCCACCGGCCAGCAGCGGGAAACCCAGCGCCAGGGCTATAAGTAAAAACTGAGCGTTTTCAGGAGGGAACAACAATATTTTTAATCAATCTGCGCATCAAACCCTCCTCCTACAAGGTAACAAACATTAAAGGAGATGCAGAATTAGCAAGTATGAAGGGGTAAAACATTTCATGGAACAGTCATAATATTAGAAACAAATAAGTCTTTTTTAAAAAAAAACTTGTTAAAATAGAAATGTGACAATGAACCACATGAACTCTCCACACTAACAAATACTGTATTAACGTGATTGTTTGCTGTGATGGTGGTGGGAGGTTGTGCACAATTTCGTAGGGTATAGGCATAAAAAAAAAAAAAAATCATTACAAGTTCGGATTGGGATCTGAAATTCACGTTAAAAACATGGGACAACTTACAGGGGTAAGAGAGGGCCCTCAACACGTAACAGAGTTTGAGGAATTTCCCTCAGAGCCAAGGCACCAACAAGGCTCTTGTAAGGTCGCTAAAAAGACCTCAGCTCAGGAAGATCTTTTGTCAGTTTTTTGTTTTAAAGTTTTATATACTATGTTCTTAATGTTTTTTATGTTCTTAATGTTCTTTCAGTTTCTGAGTAGCATAAAAGAGGGCCACCACACTGTTATACTAAATAAGACAACACAATGGAGAAACAGGGTGTAACCAAAATAATCTCATATAATGTAGAAGAGATCCTGAATCCAGTTTGAAGATCCAAGATTCTAGGCAAAATGAAAAAAGACAAAGCAGGAATAATATTTTTTACAGGAAACCCACCTAACAGACGTGGAGCACACTAAACTTTATAGACAAGGGTGATCTCTTCATCCTCATATAAGTCAGGGAGGAGGAGGGGGTAGCGACATTGATTTCAACCAAAATTATATTTGAAAAAATCAGAACACAAAGATAAAGAAGGGAGATTTAGCATGGTACTTGGTCGGCTAGAGGGAGAAGATATCACCCTGCTGAATGTATGCACCTCCAGGGGCTAACTGGAAATTTTATAAAAATGTATTTGACCTAATGATAACTAAAGCCCAAGGTTTAGTGATATGTGGTGGAGACTTCAGTCTAAGACTGAATCCATACTGGGATGAATCAGGTAATTCTCCACATCAGAATAACACTGAAAGTAGAAAAACTCGGATGCTACTAAAAGAAATGGGAATCTGTGACGTGTGGAGGGAATTCAACCCCAGTGTAAAAGATTATACATTTTACTCAGCACCACATTCATCATACTCAAGGATTGACTATTTTTTTTATGTTTAATAGAGACATTGGAAGAGTAAAAACATGTAAAATAGGACTGATGGATCTCTCTGACCACAGTCCAATCTATATGGACTTAAGTATCCAAAAATACACAAATAATACATTTTCTTGGAGGTTAAATTCCAATGTGCTGAAAGGACCAATGAAAGAGGAATTGGAATCAGATATTCTCAGATATTTGGAAGAAAATGATAATGGAGAAGTATCCCCTTTAATACTGTGGGACGCATGCAAAGCTGTAATAAGGGGAAAGATTATCGCAAAACTGGCAATCCAAAAGAAACTGAGACAAGAAAAACTAATCACATTAGAGTCAGAACTGAAGAAACTAGAAAAAGAGCACAAAGACAACACTCATTCTAATGACTCGCTCAAAATTAAGGAAATTAAAAAACAAATAAATGAGATCTACATAATCCAGAAGAAACTTACATTTCTTTTTTTTTTTAATTTAAGTTTTTGTAAAGGGTATACAGGGCATTACAGCATTGCATTGTTTACATTTTCATTGCACGTTCCCTTGTATTTTGCTATTTGACAACATTGGTAGAATAGTTATTACAACACCCCCTTTTTTTTAAAGTGAAGGAAAAAGTGAAATGAAAGAGAATTAAATTAAAAAACAAACAAACAAACAAACAAAAAATGAATAAACAAACAAACAGAACAGCAAAAAACAAACAAACAGAAAATTAAGTAATTAAAAGTAAAAGAGCATCTGAGTGGACTTCCGGTTATGGCTGCCACGTAGGACGGACGTGTCTCGCTCTGCTCTGCTCCTGGAAAAAAAAAAATCGGCAAATAACTCTCTCATTTGGGACAGAACGTATCCCAGCATTTGGGCGAGGATATGTCGGCGAAGCCTAAGGCTGGAAAACCAGGAAAAGGAAAAAGCGAGCCGCCGAAACAGTCCAAATTAACGGACTTTCAGGTCTGTGACGCAGCAAACAAAACTCCATATATGGCGGAGGAGGCTGGCAACGCTGCGATTTCTGCGGGGAATGGCGCA
The DNA here is from genome assembly GCA_020510985.1 of Pholidichthys leucotaenia. Lineage (NCBI taxonomy): Eukaryota > Metazoa > Chordata > Actinopteri > Cichliformes > Pholidichthyidae > Pholidichthys > Pholidichthys leucotaenia. The sequence continues at coordinate 168,735,726 of CM035847.1, read as the reverse complement.
GATGCGCTGATGGCAGCCATGAGTTCAATGAGAGCGTACTTTTCCTCTAGATTTGATGGGATTATGACAGCGTTGGAAGGAATAAGAAAGGAATTGGGTGACTGTGTAGAACGAACGGCGCAGATGGAGCTCCGTCTCGCTAGTGCTGAAGATGACGTCACCCGTCTTCAATTAAAGGTGCGCACTTTGGAAAAAAAAAATAAATCTCTGGAAGATAATATTTTGGATTTGGAATCTCGGTCGAGACAGAATAATTTGAGGCTGGTGGGTCTTCCAGAGGAATCAGAAGGTCGGGACGTATGTTCCTTTCTGGAAAAGTGGATTCCGGAGGTGCTGGGCAGCGAGGAGTTGCAATCAGCAGTGGTTCTGGAAAAAGCACATCGTATTGGCCCACGGAGAGATAAGGGACCGCCGAGGACCTTAATTATGAAGTTTCTTAGCAACAGAGACAGGATGAAGATCTTCAACGCTGCACGTGCTAAAGGAGAGATTAAACACCAGGACCAGCAGGTGCGGTTCTACCCAGATTTGGCCACAGGAATCCAGCAATTGAGGAAGCAGTTTGATCCCGTACGTAAGGAGCTGCGCAACCTTGGGATTCGTCATGGTGTAATCTATCCTGCGAGACTGCTGACCACGTATGAGGGCAGAACCCACATCTTCAAGACCCCAGAGGAGGCGCAGGAGTTCATCAAGAAGATCAAAGAAGAAGAAGAGACTGGTGGGAGCTAAGCATGAACAAAATATAAGGTAGAATAATTAAGCATTTGCACAGGCATCTGACTGACTTGAAGTAAATAGTAAGTTTACAAAATATAGATTGTATTATATATTAAAAAAACAAAACAAACAAAAAAAAAACTATGATGTACAAAGTTGTTAAAAATTTTGGAGTTAAGTTGGAAAACTACAGAGGAGAGTTAATGTTACGTCATTAAAAGCAGTAGAGTTAGGGTGATTGGGAGGATGAAGAAGGAGTGGCTTAGGCTGTTCCCCGTGGGTGTGGAACGGTCGATGGCTATATCGGGAGACAGAATTTTTCTTTTGATTTTGGGGGGTTTGCCACAAGTGTGGGAAGGGGAAATTTGTTTGTGTGTAGTTTGTAGGATGAATGTTCAACCACTCATGTTTTTGCTTCTCTGTATGAGCATGTTTACACTGCAAGGTAATCCCAAACTCTCTATTGATCATGGACCAAAGTGTTAATCTTAATTTAACTTCATGGAATTGCAGAGGTCTACAAAATTTAAAAAAACTTAAACAAGTTATGAATAAAATAAAGGACATGGGTTCAAGAATTGTGTTTTTACAAGAAACTCATCTGATAGAGGAGGATGTTAAAAGAATTAGGAGTAGATGGCAGGGAAGTGTATTCACCTCTTCATTTTCATCCCGAGCCAGGGGAGTTATGACTCTCATACATAAATCAGTTCCTTTTCAAGTGAAAAATGTAATTGGAGACAAATTTGGAAGATATGTAATCATTCAAGGTTCTTTGCTATTAGAAAATATAAATCTTGTGAACTTATATGGTCCCAATATAGATGATCAGAAGTTCTTTGCTAATTTATTTCTCATCTTATCATCACTTACAGGGCAACATATAATAGCAGGGGATTTTAATTGTACATTGAATCCAGGTGTGGATAGATCAACAGGACTGGATTGTACGCACATTGGATGTAGGATGACTATTAATCATTTTATGAAAGAATTGAGATTGTTAGATATATGGAGAGAAATGAAACCACAAGTTAAAGCCTATTCTTGTTATTCCAGTACCTACAAGACATTCTCACGTATTGATTATTTTTTGATTTCCACAGAATTAAGGTCCAAGATTCAAAACTGCTTTTATGATAACATCGTGATCTCTGATCATGCACCCTGTTGTCTAATATATGTAGATAAAAAATTGACAAAGGAATCAGGTAGATGGCAATTTCAGCATAAATGGCTTCAGGATGAGGAATTTGTCAAGTATATAGAAAAACAGATAGACGAGTTCTTTCACATCAATACTACACAAACATCAGCATGTGTAAAGTGGGAGGCTTTCAAAGCTTTTATTAGGGGACATATTATTAGTTATACAGGATCAAAATCTAAGAAGACTCGAGAGGAGAGAGCTAAATTGGAACATAAAATAAAAAATCTTCAGGAAAAAGTGTATGCAGGAAGTGACCCAAGGTTGGAGAATGAATTACTGATTTTGAGAGCTGAATACGACAAAAAATCAGCGAATAGAGCTGCCTCGAGTCTTCTAAGATTGAAACAATCTTTTTATGAACAAGGTGAAAAATCAGGAAAATTATTAGCATGGCAGATTAAACAATTGGAAATTAAAACACCAATTACCAGTATTATAAGTAATGGACAGGTAGTTATAGATCCTTTAGAAATTAATAGAGCCTTTAGAGATTACTATGAAAAATTATATGATACCAAAAATGAACCTGATTTAACAAAACTAAATGGGTTTTTGAACGAACTATCTATACCGTGTATTCCAAATGAAAACAGGGAGATATTGGAGTCTAAAATTAGTCAAGAAGAAGTTGGGCTAGCCATTGATAATATGAAATCAGGAAAAAGTGCAGGACCAGATGGTCTTCCAGTTGATCTTTATAAAAAATTTAAGAATAAATTAATAAAACCTTTTTTGGAAATGGTCTTAGAAGCATTTCAAAATAATAATTTACCATCATACATAAATAATGCCTTAATTATACTGCTGCCAAAACCAGGTAAGCCCTCTAATAAATGTGAAAATATGAGACCAATAAGCCTATTAAACGCCGACCTTAAGATAATCTGTAAAATTTTAGCAAGACGAATACAAGAAATTTTACCAAATATTATTAATCGAGATCAGAATGGCTTTATAAAGGGTAGACAAGGCTTCCATAATGTAAGAAGACTATTTAATATTATTTATTTTAATAAAGAAGCACCGGATACAGCTCTCCTATCATTGGACGCCGAAAAGGCCTTTGATAGAGTTGAATGGCCCTTTCTTTTTGAAGTCCTACAAAGGTTTGGACTTGGAAATAATTTCATAAAATGGGTTCAAATAATATACAATAATGCTACAGCAGAAATCCTAACAAATAACAATATTTCAAAACCAATAAAAATCAATAGAGGATGTCGACAAGGCTGTCCACTTTCACCTTTACTGTTTACTATGGCAATTGAACCTTTAGCGATAGCGATACGTTTACATTCACAAATATATGGAATTAAAGTTGGACCAACAGAACATAAAATCTCCCTGTACGCCGATGATATAATTTTGTTTATGTCGAATCTAAAAAAATCAATTCCAACCTTGTTGAATTTAATAAAGAATTTTGGGGAAATATCAGGATATAAAATAAATAAAACTAAATCTTCAATATTAATGCTAAATGAGATCCAGAGAAATTACCCAGCCCCTGAGGTAAATCAATTCAATGTTGTAAATCAGTTTAAATATTTAGGAATCCAAATTATGCCTAAGCTAGAATCAGTCGCCAGTGTCAACTATGAAGCCTTAATGTCAGATATCAGTGAGTTAACTCAGAGATGGATGTCACTACCAATGTCGATGATCGGGAGAATCAATATACTTAAAAGTAATATTTTACCTAAAATACTTTATTTATTTCAATACATTCCCTTATCACCACCTTTAGATCTATTCTCAAGAATAAAAAAAAAGTTAGTGGAATTTATATGGAACAACAGGAGGGCTAGATTACGTTTGTCTTTATTATATTTACCATTTGATCGTGGAGGTCTGAAATGTCCAAATTTTATGTTGTATTATTGGTCGGCACAACTGAGGTCTATGACATATTATTTTTCATCAAATGATCTCCCTCACTGGACTGAAATGGAATCATACAATTTACCTTTACCTCTTCCCATATTCATATACTCAGATTCGGCAAAAAAATTACAAAAACAAGTTAAAAATCCATTTGTAAAGCATATGATCAAAATATGGTGTGAAGCTAAAAACTATTTAAAAGAACCACAGTTATTGTCACAATTTAGTCCAATATGGGGTAATCAATATTTTAAACCAGGGAGAGCGGACGCTGTATTTAAAGTATGGAATTTAAAAGGGATACAAAAGATTCAGGATTTATATTTGCCATGTGCAGACAACATAATGTCTTTTGAAGAGCTGAGGATCAAATTTAATCTCAATAGAACACATTTTTTTAAATATCTTCAACTTAGAAACTTTATTCGATCAAATCAAAATAAAGCTCTCACTCGACCTATTTATTCATCCTTGGAAAAAATAATGATGAAAGATAGTAAAAGAAAGGGTATTATTTCAGAGTTTTATAACTCATTGACACTATCTTCAAGTGAAAATTCACTGAAAAGATTAAACTACTGGAAAGAAGATCTGCAAATTGAAATTTCAGAGGAACAATGGGAATTGGCTTGTACAGAAGCTCAAACCAAATCAATAAATGCACGCCTTAAATTGATACATTTCAAATGGTTAATGCGGATGTATGTTACACCGGAGGAGTTAAATAGATATAACAAAAATATACCAGATACATGCACAAAATGCATGGAAAGTAAAGGAACCCTATTTCATTGTTTATGGGAATGTAGATTAATAAGAATGTTTTGGGAAGAGGTGAGGGTAACAATTGAAAAAATAATCTCAAAACAAATCATATTGAATCCTAAACTGTTTTTGTTGGGTCTGTACCCAGAAAAGCATAATTTTAATAAAAGTGAAAGAACATTCATAGACCTCAGTTTGCTTAATGCCAAAAAATGTATTGCACTATTATGGAAAAAGACTCATAGACCAGATGTGACTCAGTGGTTAAGACAGATGTTAACAAACCTTCCATTAGAAAGAATAACATATATACTAAAATCAAAGGAAATTGTGTTTGAGAATATATGGAGACCTTTTATTGATTATGTAAAAAATTTAAACATAACTCTTGAAGAAGAAGGTGAATGATGTGTGTGGACCTTGTAAATTCCAAACTGGTGAACATAATATGTATACTTATGTATTGGATTGTCTAGACTAAACAGAGGAGCATTGTTGAAGATTTGATTTTGTTGGTGGTTGTTGGTGTTTTTAGTGCATTTTTTTTTTTTTTGTAGTACTTTAGTGTTAGTGTTTGATTGTTTGTATCATGTTTGTTAAAAAAAAAAAAGGTTCAATAAAGATATTGTGGAAAAAAAAAAGAGCATCTGAGTAGCATTGGAACAAAGAGTGGGACCATCATTGAAATGGTATTTGTTAAAGATTAGATCTAATGGAAGACACATATGCGATCCAGGGTTGCCAAAAGTTCATGAACCCATCCATGTCCTGTCTCAGTGCAAATGTCAACTTTTCCATCGAGTAAATGTCTTGAATCACGTTAATCCAATCTTCAGGTGTGGGACAGTCCTTCAGCATCCATTTTCTAGTTAGGGCTTTTTTACTTGCCAATATTAAAACATTGAATAAGTATTTATCTCCTCGTCTTTCCAGTGAGTCCGGTAGTAAACCCAAATACAAAGTTATAAAAGAAAAGGGAACTGTTATTTTGAATATTTTCCCCAATATTGTCTGTACATTGGTCCAATATTGGTGGATAACTGGGCATGACCAAAACACATGAAAATGATTTGCAGTCTTTTCACCACACAAGCGCCAACAGTTCAACCCCTTATGGGTAAATTTGTTTTGTGCAGGTGTTCTGAAAAATCTTACCAAATTTTTCCATCCAAATTCTCTCCACTGCAGGGATGAGGTACTTTTCCATTGCTGTCTATTTAGCTTTTCCCATATTTCCAATTGTAAAGTGAAATTCCCCTCTTTTTCCCATCTCTCTTTTATATATGATGTGTTGTCTCCTTTTAAGTCTTGAAGACCTTGGTATATTTTAGAAATGTATCTGATCCCTGGGATCCCTTTATATGCCATTAAGAAGACCTTCAGAACACCTGACTGGGCCCTTTCCAAATCCTCCTTTTTAAGTATATTGTTTATGTGGTGTCTAAGCTGAAAGAACCTGTAAAGGTCTTGATTTAGACCTTGTTTTTTCAAATCTTCAAAACTTCTTAAAGTTTGCCCCTTAAAGAAATCGTAGTATTTTATCAGCCCTTTCTCTTTCCACTCTTTAAATCTAGTGTCTGTTTTATTGGGGGTAAAGTCTTGATCATAGGCAATCCATTGCAGAAGTCGATAGGGCTCTTTAGCTTGATTCTCTCTGACTATCTTAAACCAAATTTTTAGCGGGGTCTCTATCCACGGGTTAGTGTTATTCAAGAGTTTAGGTAAGGCATTGTTCCCTATTATCGCCTGTAGGGGGATGTCACTTGTTGGCATTCCATCTCCTTCCATTGTGCAGTGTAGACTGGGTTACATATCTCTACTAAAGTTTTAATTTGTGCAGCTATAAAATAGTCCCTGATATTTGGCAGCGCGAGCCCACCTTTGTCTTTGTTTAGCTGTAGGGTTCTATATCTGATTCTAGGTCTCTTGCCCTGCCATATGAATCTTGAGATCCTTCTGTCTAGCTCCTGCCATGTTTTTTTGGGGGGGTTCTACCGGTATTGTTTGGAAAAGGTATAGAAGACGTGGGAGTATATTCATTTTGACTGCTTCAATTCTTTGTGCAGTACCTAAGAATGGTATCATATTCCATCTTGCTAGGTCAGATTTTATTTTTGTCACCAGTGGATCATAGTTTAGTGTTATAATTTTGTTGAGTTGTTTCGGGATATTGATCCCCAGATATTTCATAGATTCCAACTCCCAGTTAGTTTTGAGTTCACTTAGTGAATAATGATTTGGGTCATGGTTGAATGTTAAAACTTGGGTTTTATGCATGTTTAATTTGTACCCCGATAAATCTCCATAGTCTGAAAAAACAGAGATTAGTTCTGGAAAAGAAGTGTCTGGTTGCCCTAGGTATATTAAAATGTCATCAGCAAAGAGTGCTATTTTATGTTCCTTCTGACCAAGTGTAATACCTTGAATTTTTTGATTCTGTCTTATCCATTGGCTCAGAGGTTCTATGAAGATTGCAAAGAGCAGTGGGGACAGGGGGCAGCCTTGACGACATCCTCTTTCCAGCTCAAAAGATGATGATAAATTACCGTTAATCCTTATTACCGTTAATCCTCACCTCCTCCATAACTGTGTGGTACGCAGGAGCCACTGCCAGGGACAGACTAAGGCTGCAGCGCGTCGTGCGCACTGCTGAGAAGGTGATAGGCTGCAAGCTCCCATCTCTCCAGGACCTGTACATCTCCAGGACCCGGAGGCGTGCTGGCCGGATCATAGCCGATCCTTCACATCCTGGTCACGTGCTGTTTGCCCCCCTCCCCTCAGGTAGAAGGCTTCGGTCCATTCGGACTAAAACCTCCCGGCACATGAACAGCTTTTTCCCCTCTGCCATCAGACTGCTGAACACTAAGTGACTTTTGACTCTCGTGCACTATGTACAGCAGCTCAACCAGACTCATGTCATTCATCACTGTTTTTCTGTTGCATTATTGACTGCACTATGTGGTACTTCACATTATCTGCTACATGCTAATTTTTTAAAACTGCCTTGACTACTACTACTCATTATTACTAGTATTATTATTATTATTACTTATTATTACTTATTTTTCTACACTTATTGCACGTTTCTAGTCCTTTAGTTTTTTAGTTTATCCCTTTTTCTCATTATGTTTTTAATGTTGCAGCATGGCACCGAGACAAATTCCTAGTTTGTGTATCACATGAACAATGGCAATAAACCTGATTCTGATTCTGATTCTGATTTTAACTGTTGGTTTTTTATATAATGCCTGTATAGTTCTAATGAAGTTGTTATGAAAATTGAAACTGGATAAGATTCTATATAGGAAAGACCAGTCAACTGAATCAAATGCTTTTTCAGCATCTAATCCCAATATGACTGCATTTAAGTTATATTTTTTTTATATGATGAATTATGTGTAAAGTGCGTCGAATGTTGTCTTGTGTCTGTCTTTGTCTTATAAAACCTGTTTGGTCTAAGTGAATTAAGTCTGTCAGTATGTTTTCTAACCTTTTGGCAAGGATAATGGTAAAAAGCTTATAGTCCTGATTTAATACACTGATTGGTCTGTAGTTGGAGCATTCTAGTTTATCCTTTTCAGGTTTAGGTATAACTGCAATGACCCCTTCTCTCCAGGAGGGGGGATTTCCCCTGTGTGGAGGACATAGTTAAATGTTTTCAAGAGGAGAGGAGATAGTTGCTGTTTAAAGGTTTTGTACCATTCTGCTGTATAGCCATCTGCTCCTGGGGATTTGTTAGCTTTAAGTTTCATAATTGCTTTTTCCAATTCTTTAGGTTGTATTTCTGACAGTAGTGTTTTATTTTGTGATTCCAAGTAAGTTGGGGAAGGTGTAATGTGTTTAGGAATGTCTCGGATGCGTTTTTATGTTTTTTGTGGGAGTATAAGTTCTTGTAGTAATTCTCGAAGCTTTTAAGAATATCCTGAATTCTGAATTTTATTTCCTTTGATACTGGGTCTCTGATTTTGTAGATTGCTCTTTCTGTTTGTTGTTTCCTCAATTTATAGGCTAGTAATTTTGCCGATTTACTGCCTGCTTCATAGTGTTTTTGTTTCAGAAATGTAAGTTTCTTCTGGATTTCTATTGTGTAGATCTCATTTATTTGATTTTTAATTTCTTTAATCTTGAGCGAGCCATTAGAATGAGTGTTGTCTTTGTGTTCTTTTTCTAGGTTCTTGAGTTCTGACTCTAGTGAGATTAGTTTTTCTTGTCTCAGTTTCTTTTGGGTTGCCAGTTTTGCAATAATTTTTCCCCTTATTACAGCTTTGCACGCATCCCACAGTATTAAAGGGGATACTTCTCCATTATCGTTTTCTTCCAAATATTTGAAAATATCTGATTCCAGTTCATCTTTCAGTGGTCCTTTCAGGACATTTGAATTCAACCTCCAGGAAAATGTATTATTTGTGTATTTTTGGATGTTTAAGTCCATATAGATCGGACTGTGGTCAGAGAGATCCATCAGTCCTATTTTACATGTTTTTACTCTTCCAATGTCTCTATTAAACATAAAAAAGTAATCAATCCTTGAGTAAGATGAATGTGGCGTTGAATAAAAAGTATAATCTTTTACATTGGGGTTGAATTCCCTCCATACGTCACAGATTCCCATTTCTTTTAGTAGCATCCGAGTTTTCCTATTTTGAGTGTTATTTTGATGTGAAGAATTACCTGTTGCATCCCAGTATGGATTCAGTCTTAGATTGAAGTCTCCACCACATATCACTAAACCTTGGGCTTTAGTTATCATTAGGTCGAATACATTTTTATAAAATTTCCATTTAGCCCCTGGTGGTGCATATACATTCAGCAGGGTGATATCTTCTCCCTCTAGCCGCCCAATTACCAAACTGTACCTCCCTTCTTTATCTTTGTGTTCTGATTTTTTTTCAAATGTAATTTTGGTTGATATCAATGTCGCTACTCCCCTCCTCCTCCCTGATTTATATGAAGATGAAGAGATCGTTTTAAACCCTTGTCTATTGAGTTTAGTGTGTTCCACGTCTGTTAGGTGGGTTTCTTGTAAAAATATTATTTCTGCTTTGTCTTTTTTCATTTTGCATAGAATCTTGGATCTTAACTGGATTCAGGATCCCTCTTACATTATATGAGGCTATTTTGGTTACACCCTGTTTCTCCATTGTATTTTCTTATTTAGTATAACAGTGTGGTGGCCCTCTTTTTTGCTACTCAGCAACTGAAAGAACATTAAGAACATAAAAAACATTAAGAACATAGTGTACGAGACTTTAAAACAAAAAACTGTCAAAAAAACTTCCTGAGCTGGGGTCTCTTTAAAGACCCTGTAAGAGCCCTGATGGAGTGTAGGCTCTGAGGGAAATTCCTCAAACTCTGTTACGTGTTGAAGGCCCTCTCTTACCCCTGTAAGTTGTCCCATGTTTTTAACGTGAATTTCAGATCCCAATCCGAATTTGTAATGATTTTTTTTTTTTTTTATGCCTATAACCTATGAGATTGTGTGCACCCTCCCACCCCCATCACAGCAAACATTCACTCTAATACAGTATTTGTTAGTGTGGAGAGAACATGTGGGTCATTGTTACATTTCTATTTTAACAAGATTTTTTTTTTTCCTTTAAATTAAGAAGACATTTGTTTCTAATGCTATAACTGCTCCATGAAAGGTTTTACCACGTGCTGATTCTGCATCTCCTTTAATGTTTGTTACCTTGTAGGAGGGGGGATGGAAGTGCAGAATGACTGAAAAGAGAAAAAAAAACAAAAAGGTCGCTATTCCTTCCTGGAACTGGAAAGCTTATCTTTGTAGCTCTGGGGCTGGGTTTCCCGCTGCTGGCCCGTGGATTTAGAAGGTCTTTGAGTGGACCACGTTTGAGCTCTGATTTTCTCGCTCAGATTCGCTGCGGGTTTAAACACCGTTACCGGGAGCCCTCTTCTTGCCATGTCAATTGTTGCTTCTTCCGCTGAATTGTAGAGACATGACTCTTCACCGTAAAAGACCCTTAACTTCGCCGGAAATGGCGTCTGAAAGCGTAGATTCTTTTCCCGTAGAACCTTTTTGGCGTCGTTATATTCCCGTCGCTTTTAAAGAACCTCAGGGGCGTAGTCGTGCTCCACGAAGACTTTTCTTTCTTGATGCATAAATCCTTTTTTCTGCCAAGCCCGTCTTACAACCTCTTGTTTTATTTTGAAATCGGAGAATCTTACCAACACTGAACGCGGGGGCGCTTCTGCCGCTGGCTTTGCGGCTAATGTACGATGGGCCTTTTCTATTTTCAAATCGGTGGTTTGTGGAATATCCAACTTCTCTCTCAATTAGGATTCCACGCATTCCGCCACTGTGTTGAAACTATCTTCAGCTCCTTCTTTCAGACCGTGAATTCTGATGTTATCTCGTCTCTGTCTTTCTTCTTGGTTGGTTAGCTTAGCCTCCAGCCTTGACTGTTTTCTGTGTAAATCCAGCATAGAATCTTCAAGCACTTTTACTCTTTCTTCAGCTTCCACGATTCGGTTTTCGGCCTGGTCCATTCTGCTGTTCGTCCTTTTTAGTTCCTCTCTGAATTCATGAAATTCGGCCCGAAATCGTCGTAATTCATCATATAGCGATTTCAGGCTAACCTTTTTGTTAGCTAGGCCCAGCTCTTCGTCTCCTGAATGGAGGTCCTCGGGATCAGATTCTGCGGCTGCAGCGCGTCCTGACCTGGGGAATGTCAGTTTCTTCTGTTTTTGGTTAGGCATGGTGTTTTTGTCTTTTGATTTTTATTCTTCCAAAAATCCGTTAAGTCTGATTTTGAAGATGTTTTCCTTGGATTGGATCTGGGAGGTTCAGCGTTAAGTTGGCTGCATGGTGGCGCAGTGGTTTAGCACTGTGGCAGCACAGTTTTACCCTTGGCCAGGGGATCGCGGGGATCATGAGATCGTGGGTTCGATTCCAGCCCCCGACCAACAGTGAGCTGTGTGGAGTTTGCATGTTATCCCCGTGTTGCGTGGGTTTACTCCGGGATTTCTCCGGTTTCCTCCCGCATACCAAAAACATGTAGGTTTAGGGCGCTCGCGCACGCAGCGACCAGCAGCCAGTGGCTTGTCACCAGACTGCAAACCAAGTCTACCTACGGGTACAAATAAGTAACAAAAAAAAAAAAAACAAAAAAAAAAAAAAAAAAGTTGCTGTCACCATGGCGTCCAGACCGGAAGTCAGAAACTTACATTTCTGAAACAAAAATACTATGAAACAGGTAGCAAATCGGCAAAATTACTAGCCTATAAATTGAGGAAACAACAAACGGAGAGAGCAATCTACAAAATCAGAGACCCAGTATCAAAGGAAATAAAATTTAGAATTCAGGAAATTCTTAAAAGCTTCGAGAACTACTACAAGAACTTGTACTCCCTCAAAAAACACAAAAACGCATCCGAAGCCTTCCTAAATACATTAAACCTTCCCCAACTTACTGAGTCACAAAATAAAACACTATCGTCAGAAATACAACCTAAAGAATTAGAAAAAGCAATTATGAAACTTAAAGCTAACAAATCCCCAGGAGCAGATGGCTATACAGCAGAGTGGTACAAAACCTTTAAACAGCAACTATCTCCTCTCCTCCTGAAAACATTTAACTATGTCCTCCACACAGGGGAAATCCCCCCCTCCTGGAGAGAAGCGGTCATTGCAGTCATACCTAAACCTGAAAAGGATAAGCTAGACTGCTCCAACTACAGACCAATCAGTGTGTTAAATCAGGACTATAAACTTTTTACCACTATCCTTGCCAAAAGGTTAGAAAATATACTGACAGACTTAATTCATTTAGACCAAACAGGTTTTATAAGACAAAGACAGACACAAAGTAACATTAGACGCACTTTAAACATAATTCATCATATAAAAAAATGTAATTTAAAAGCAGCCATATTGGGATTAGATGCTGAAAAAGCATTTGATTCGGTTGACTGGTCTTTCCTATATAGAATCTTATCCAGTTTCAATTTTCATAACAACTTCATTAGAACCATCCAGGCATTATATAAAAAATCAACAGCTCAAATAAGGATTAACGGTAAATTATCATCATCTTTTGAACTGGAAAGAGGATGTCATCAGGGCTGCCCCTTGTCTCCACTGCTCTTTGCAATCTTCATAGAACCTCTGAGCCAATGGATAAGACAGAATCAAAAAATTCAAGGTATTACACTTGGTCAGAAGGAACATAAAATAGCACTCTTTGCTGATGACATTTTAATATACCTGGGGCAGCCGACACCTCTTTTCCAGAACTAATCTCAGTTTTTTCAGAGTATGGAGATTTATCGGGGTACGAATTAAACATGCATAAAACCCAAATTTTAACATTCAACTATGACCCAAATCAGTATTTACTAAGCAAACTCAAAACTAACTGGGAGATGGAATCTATGAAATATCTGGGGGTCAATATCCCGAAACAACTCAACAAAATTATAACACTAAACTATGATCCAATGATGGCAAAAATAAAATCTGATCTAGCAAGATGGAATATGATACCATTCTTGGGTACTGCACAAAGAATTGAAGCAGTCAAAATGAATATACTTCCACGTCTTCTATACCTTTTCCAAACAATACCGGTAGAACCTCCCCAAAAAACATGGCAAGAACTGGACAGAAGGATCTCAAGATTCATATGGCAGGGCAAGAGACCTAGAATCAGATATAGAACCCTACAGCTAAACAAAGACAAAGGTGGGCTCACGCGACTTCTCCACCACCCCTGTGTACCCTAAATAAACTGTGATATAGCCCAATCACAAAGTCTTCCCTTGTAGATTTTAGTGTCTGGATGGTTTTTAAGGCTGCAAGTGAATCTGTGCACACTACCACCCGGTCCGTTCTGACCTCCTCCACCCACTGCAAAGCAATAATTATTTCCACCATCTCTGCTGTAAACACGGTTGTATTGTTGGAGAGTCTTTTTGAGATGGTCACTTTAAACTCTGGAATGTATACTCCAACTCCAACAGAGCCCTCTTTGTTCATTGAACCATCAGTATAGAGCTGTAAGTAGTTATAGTAATTGTTCCTCAGGGAAATGCTTGTTTTAACACCAACTTCACTCATATGCCAATCTTTTTCCTCATTAGCAGACTAATGTCTACTTCTTTTCCAAGAAACAGCCAAAGAGGAACATTACTCACTGGTGTTAGCAATATCAACAGTGTGTAGTCCATACATTCTGGCTTTACTTCCAATTGTCCACCTAAACCCATGTTCCTGGAAGTTAGAGCAGTCTTGTAGTGCTGTTTTTAAAATATTCGCTTCCTCACATCACCACTCATTCAGTAATGCCTACCTTTGATCACTAGTCATATAGACATCATGTACAGATCATAGGAACATCATAGGCAATTCTATGATCTTTTAGCAAGTCCTATGGTCGTGACTGTGTCTACATGACGTTATATAGACATCATGTAGAGATCATAGGAACATCATTCCTATTAGGGGTTTTCACGTGACGTCACAGGTCTGAGTCACGGCCGGCCGCCGCCATATTGGCGATCAAGCGCTGGAGGTCTCTGTGCATGTGCCTATGTAAACAAACCAGTTCTACACGTGTTTTGGTGCCTGTCATCGCTGTTTCCTCGCCGTTATCATGCCGGACACGTGTTGTGCTGTTCACTGCCATAATAGGCGTGGACAGAAGGAGAATTTTTTTTTTTTTGTTACTTATTTGTGCCCGTAGGTAGATTTGGTTTGCAGTCTGGTGACAAGCCACCGGCTGCCGTGGCTTGTCAGGTTTAGGTGCGCGAGCGCCCTAAACCTACATGTTTTTGGTATGCAGGAGGAAACCGGAGAAATCCCGGAGTAAACCCACGCAACACGGGGAGAACATGCAAACTCCACACAGCTCACTGTTGGTCGGGGGCTGGGATCGAACCCACAATCTCATGATCCCTGCGATCCCCCGGCCAAGGGTAAACTGTGCTGCAGCAGTGCTAAACCACTGCGCCACCGTGCAGCCCAGAGAATGTGAACTTCTACAGGATTCCTGCACTGAGTCAAGAGCCTGACCTTAGAAACATGTGGATTGCTGCAATAGACAGGAGTCTGTGATCGCGCGCTGTAACGCATGCCTGATAAAGCTGACATATGTACTGATCACGCTGTGATAATAGCACAATATTAATAACATAAAGCCTCTAAATTGAATGAATTGGCCTCTGTTCCTCCTCATAATTTAAAAATTAAATGTGGTTTATTAAATATTAGGTCTCTAACTCCCAAGTCTCTGTTAGTCCATGATCTGTTAATTGATCATCAGATTGATTTAATTTCCCTTACAGAGACTTGGTTAGGGCAAGAGGATTATGTTGGTTTAAATGAATCAACTCCCTCTGGTTATTTAAACTATCAAAATCCCAGAAGTTCTGGTCGTGGAGGAGGAGTAGCAACAATTTACCATTCCAAATTACTAGTTAATGTAAAGCAAAAAACATGTTATAATTCCTTTGAGGGCTTGGTGTTATGACCCGAGCGCCAGTTCTGATCGCGCTCGGGCTAAGTTATGTCTCGCTGCCGGCCTTGACAGCTGTGGGCTGTATTCTGGCTCTTATTGTGAAAGTGCTCGGTGGGGCTTCCGCCTGTCAATGGCCGGTCAGCTGATTGTCATTATCGTCGTTAGTGCTTCGCCTTCTTAAGCCCGGCACTGGCGGCGATAAGACGCAGCAGTGTCAGTCGTTCTACGTCTGAGCTACGGATGCTTTGGACAATTTTCCTACCTCGTCTGTCTGTGGTTGACCGTCGCTTCCCGTGGACCGGTAAGTGTGCTGTTTAGCCTTACCCCTCCCGGTGAGAGTAGACCTCTGTGTGTCTCTGCCTCAGCAGCCTGTGTAGCCATTACTCCAACAACCATTGCCTGTGAATGACCGTCTCCTCCTAAGGACTCGTATGAGAGCTGTTTAGCCTTACGCCTCCGGATGCGTGTAGACTTATGTGTCATTGCCCCTGCATCTTGTGTTGCACTTTCCCACCGTAATAAAACTCACTGAAAAATCACTGGTGACTCTGTGCGTCTTATGGTGGCTCGCGAGAGCCACCGCATGACAGTACACTGCTGCCAAAACCGGCGTTTACGGTGACGCCAACCCGAGACGCTATTCACCAGTGAGTTCGAGTTTTTGGACATTTGCTTTTTCCTGTCTGGGTACTGTGTGTGTGAAGAATGCCATTGCGGAGGGGCCGCGTTTGGAGCCCGAGCCGCGAGCTGACAGGTGTGCTGGAAGTCGTGGATGAGCTGCTCATCTCCGCTTCCTTGCTAGATTATGACCACGGCATACACTGGTACCTGGACGCCGCCGAAGATATTCTTTGTCATCTCTCTCCCCGCTACGCTGACCACCCGGAAGTCGACGCAAGGAGGGAAGACATCGCCACGCAATGCGAAATATACCTGATGATGGAGGAGGAACGCGGCATGAAGCAGGAGAAGAGGCACTCCTGCTCTTTGCCTATGGATCCCGATCCTTTCCTCGATCCGTTTCGGGAGTTCGCACCGTCTGGGGGCCGGCGAAGGCGTCAGCGTCATGGCCGGGCGTATCTTCGGCAAGCTCCTGCTCCGGATCCAGTTCCGGGCCGCCGGGATGACCCCCTCAATCAGCCTGCTGCTGTGAGTGAGCTGAGTCCTGTGCCGGTGGGCTCCGTCCATGGGTCCTTTTCTACCACCCAGCGAGCGAGGGAAGGAGCAATGTCCGCTACAGCTGATACCATCTTTCCTCCAGGAGACAGGCAAGTCCAATTTCACTGTCCTATTTTTCATAGTGATCGGTCTTGTCTGACTCCTGGGGGTGAAGCTCGGGTTTGCAGCTCCCTGAGTTTCTTTCCCCAGCTGTAGCCATTTGTGTTAAACCTGCTGCCTCTGTGTCTCCTCCTGTGGAGCGGTCCTCGGCGTCAGTCCCACGCCGTCGAACGAGGAGGAGGCCTGCGGCTCTGGGAAATATCCCGGCCCTGCAGCCTTGCTTTGGACAGAGGAGGAGAACGGACTGCAGTGAGGAGCCAGAGTCGACGAGAGAGCGTCCCCAGGGTTCCTCAGGGATGCAGCCCGAGTCAGCGGGTCCAGGGTCCTCTGCCCCCACGCCATACGGGTTATTGGCGTGGACGCCAGCGCATGAGGATCCAGCTGCAGAGACCATCAGGCCGACTGTGGAACCCGACGCAGCCGAGTGGGAGCCCGACGACGAGCGTCTTCCTGAACCTGGATCGGCGAAGTCCTGGACGGCTCCAGAGCCCGAGTGCAGGCAAGTGCTCTTTCTTGTTTTCCTGTATGGTGTGTTAGAGCATTTTTGCCTGCCTCATGGGGAGGCGAGTGAGGGGCAGCCGTCCGCTGCACCCGAGCTCGTCTCGCTGGGCTCTGGCGCTGCCGGTGGAACTGATCCCGGTCCTCTCCTGTTTTCTGAGCACCTCCACAGCGTTACCGGCCCGGAGCCAGTCAAGGTCACGGGACTGGGGGTTCCAGGTTCGGAGATGGAGGTCGTCGCCGGAGCAGTCCTGACCCAGTCGGGGTCCGACGCGTGGGCTGAGATGACCCAGTCGGGGTCCGACGCGTGGGCCGAGGTGACCCAGTCGGGGTCCGACGCGTGGGCCGAGGTGACCCAGTCGGGGTCCGACGCGGGTGCAGCAGTGACCCAGTCGGGGTCCGACGTGGGTGCAGCGATGACCCAATCGGGGTCCGACGAGGTCCAGTGGGGGTCCAGCGCAGGTGCAGCTGTGACCCAATCAGGACTCGAGGGGGTCCAAGTTTTTGGTTGTCCCCCTCTCAGGAGCCACCAGCTGGGGGCCGTTAAGAGGGTTTTGTTTGGCAGATCGGCGCTCCCCTGTCTTGTCGTTTTCAGGTGAGCGGCTGCATGCAATCCCTCCACGGTCCTGGTGGTTGTGGGATGCGGGTCGGCCACCCGAGGAACTGCTTGGTGAGTTCGGCGTCTTGGGTTGGCCACCCAATAAACTTTGCTTGTTACGGGGTGACCTGGTTTGGCCACCAGAGGACTTGTTTCTGGGGGCCTGGGACTGGGGCAGGCCACCTGATCATGTACTGTGGGACTATCTGTGGGACCATACGGTGCAAAGTCATGTTAAGTACAAATTTTTTTTTGTTGTTGTTTCACGTAGTCATAGTCATAGCCAAGTCAAAGCAATTTTAGATTGCTCCCTGTGTGTTGGTATGTATTTCTTGTTTTGTTCGTGTTTTGATTGCCTCATGTTTTTTTTTTTTGAAGGCCATAGTCTAGTCATAGTCAAGTCAGAGTAATTTTTAGCTTGCCTCATGTTTTTTTTGAAAGCCACAGTCTTGCCATAGTCAGGTTATGTCAAAGCAATCTACATTGCCTCTTGGGTTTTGCAATCCATAGTCTGGTTTTGTTTTGCTATTGTTCTTCCTCCCCTCTTCTTTTTGAGGGGCTATGGTCGAGTTTTGTCTTTGTTGTTTTGTTCTCCCCTCTTTCCTTGAGGGGCTATGGTATGGGGGTTTTGTTCATAGTTTCCTTGTGTTTTCATGTATTTTTGGTTTCGTGTGTTTTTGTTTTTTCATAGTCACCGTGTTTAGCACGTATTTCTTTTGGTTTCCATAGTTACAGCCATGTATTCTTTTTTATATAGTCATGTGTTTCCAGTTAGTCATGTATTTTTTTTTTCCTTTTTTCCAGAGTCATGTGTTTGTGTTTATTTCTTGTCTTGTTTCCATAGTTATCGTGTGTTTCCATGTATTTCTTGTATTTTTTTTTGTCTGGTCATTGTCTTGTTCTTGGGTGGGTTTCTCTCCCTCCGCACCTGTCCCCCACCTCCCACCCTGGGGGGGCGGGGGGGGGCGGGGTGGTTCCTTGGGGCGTTCAGAGTCCGCCCGTGGAGGGAGGGTACTGTTATGACCCGAGCGCCGGTTCTGATCGCGCTCGGGCTAAGTTATGTCTCGCTGCCGGCCTTGACAGCTGCAGGCTGTATTCTGGCCTCACCGGGCTCTTATTGTGAAAGTGCTCGGTGGGGCTTCCGCCTGTCAATGGCCGGTCAGCTGAGTGTCATTATCGTCGTTAGTGCTTCGCCTTCTTAAGCCCGGCACTGGCGGCGATAAGACGCAGCAGTGTCAGTCGTTCTACGTCTGAGCTACGGATGCTTTGGACAATTTTCCTACCTCGTCTGTCTGTGGTTGACCGTCGCTTCCCGTGGACCGGTAAGTGTGCTGTTAGCCTTACCCCTCCCGGTGAGAGTAGACCTCTGTGTGTCTCTGCCTCAGCAGCCTGTGTAGCCATTACTCCAACAACCATTGCCTGTGAATGACCGTCTCCTCCTAAGGACTCGTATGAGAGCTGTTTAGCCTTACGCCTCCGGATGTGTGTAGACTTATGTGTCATTGCCCCTGCATCTTGTGTTGTACTTTCCCACCATAATAAAACTCACTGAAAACTCACTGGTGACTCTGTGCGTCTTATGGTGGCTCGCGAGAGCCACCGCATGACACTTGGTCCTCAGTATTGGGCACTTTAGCAATTTTAGGTTAAATCCAATTTTATTTGCCATAGTTTATCGTCCCCCATCAACCTACTCAGAATTTTTATCCGAATTTGCTGATTTCTTAGCTGATTTAGTGCTGAAATCTGATAGAATAATTATAGTAGGGGACTTTAATATACATGTGGATGTAGATAGTGACTGCCTTAATGTGGCATTTAATTCAATATTAGACTCGATTGGGTTTTCTCAGAAAGTAGGAAATTCTACTCATTACCTCCACCATACATTGGACCTTGTTCTGACATATGGCATAGAAACAGAAAATCTTGTAGTGTCTCCTCATAACCCTGTACTGTCAGACCATTGTCTGTTAACCTTTGATTTTACTATTTCTGACTATTTGGCTCCTAAAGAAAAATATTATTACAGTAGATGCCTCTCAGATGATGCTGTTACCAAATTTACGCAGATTGTTTCCTCTATGCCATGTGTCAACGCAACGGAAATAAGCTACAGACAGCTTGCTCCTTCTGTAATTGATAACATGGTGGATAGTGTTTCAGCTTCACTGCATCAGACTCTAGACTTGGTGGCCCCCTTAAAAAAGAAAAAGTCTAATCAGAGATTTCTAACTCCTTGGTTCAACACAGAAACTCGTAGCTTAAAACAGAAGACTCGTCAATTAGAAAGAAAATGGCGCTCCACTAATTTAGATGAAATCTATTTACCTTGGAGAAATCATCTTTTAATTTATAAAAAATCTCTTAGAACAGCTAGAAAGAGTTATTACTCTGCATTAATAGAAGAGAACAAGAATAATCCCAGGTTTCTTTTCATTGTAGCCAGGTTGACAAAGAGTCAGGACTCTGTCAATCCTAGCATTCCCTTAGAGCTTACTAGTCAGGACTTTATGAACTTTTTCAATAATAAAATTTCATCCATCAGAGATAAAATCAATCAGATTTTTCCCACAGTTAACTTAAATACTGTAACTACTACAACTCCTTCTATTGATGTCTGTCTTGATGAGTTTACTCCAATCGACCTTTGCGAGTTAGACAAAATAGTTTCCTCATCCAAACCTTCAACTTGTCTTTTAGACCCTATTCCTACCAGGTTATTTAAAGAAGTCTTCCCACTTATTGGCAGCCTTATTCTTCATATAATCAATTCTTCATTAACTTTAGGCCATGTACCGCAGGCTTTTAAAACGGCTGTAATTAAACCCTTACTCAAAAAGCCAACGCTAGATCCAGGAGCTTTAGCTAACTATAGACCAATCTCTAATCTCCCTTTCATTTCAAAATCTTAGAAAGAGTTGTTGCTACGCAATTATTTGACCACCTACAGGGAAATGGTTTACTTGAAGAGTTTCAATCTGGGTTTAGAATCCATCATAGTACTGAAACAGCCTTAGCGAAGGTCACTAACGACCTCCTCATTGCATCTGATAATGGACTAGATTCTGTACTTGTCCTTTTAGACCTTAGTGCAGCTTTTGATACTATCGATCATAATATTCTACTTGATAGATTAGAACACTATGTTGGACTTAATGGAACTTCGTTGCAGTGGTTTAGATCTTATTTATCTGATAGGTTCCAGTTTGTTCATGTAAATAATGAGTTTTCTTTCAACTCAAAGCTCAGTCGTGGAGTTCCACAGGGATCTGTGCTAGGCCCTACTCTTTTTAGTTTATATATGCTTCCGTTAGGCAACATTATTAGAAAGCACTGTATACATTTTCATTGTTATGCTGATGACACACAATTATACCTGTCAATGAAGCCAGATGATAGTCATCAATTAGCCAAGTTAGAAGCCTGTCTTAAGGAAATCAAAGCTTGGATGACTTGTAATTTCCTGCTATTAAATTCAGATAAGACTGAAGTCATTCTTGTTGGTCCAAAAAACCTTAGAAATTCCTTTCCAAATCAAACATTCAGTTTGGATGCGGTTACTCTTTCTCTTAATAGCTCTGTGAGGAACCTTGGAGTTATTTTTGATCAGGATTTGTCCTTCAATTCACATATTAAATTTGTTTCTAAGACTGCCTTCTATCATTTGCGTAATATTGCCAAGATTAGGAGCATCTTGTCTCAGAGTGATGCTGAGAAACTGATCCATGCTTTTGTTAGCTCGAGATTAGATTATTGTAATTCTTTATTATCAGGCTGTCCTAAAACATCTTTAAAAAGTCTTCAGCTGATCCAAAATGCTGCAGCAAGAGTTTTAACAGGTACTAGAAAGAGAGATCATATCTCTCCGGTTCTGGCCTCCCTTCATTGGCTTCCCATAGAGTTTAGAATTAAGTTTAAAATCCTTCTTCTTACTTACAAAGCTCTAAACAATCAGGCTCCTTTTTATTTAAAAGATCTGATACTACCGTATTATCCTAAAAGAGCACTACGCTCCCAAAATGCAGGATTACTTGTAATACCTAGAATCTCCAAAAGTACAATGGGAGGCAAAGCCTTCAGTTATCAAGCTCCTCTCCTGTGGAATCAGCTGCCAATCTGGATTTGGGAGTCAGACTCGATCTCTGTTTTTAAGAATAGGGCTAAAACCTACCTTTTTGATATAGCCTACAATTAGGGAGGGATCATGTGTTTCTGAACCCTCCCTTAGTTATGCTGCTAATAGGTTTAGTCAGCCGGGGGACCTCCAGTAATGCACTGGGCCTCACTCCTTTTCTCACTCTCAATGAAATATTTTTTTTGCTGGTCATTAACATTTGTTTGTTCTCTCCCATAGATTGAGTCCCCATCGTGCTGTTTGCTCTCTACATGTCTGTTCTTTTCTTCTTCTATCCCCTCACCCCCCAGCCAGTCGCAGCAGATGACTGCCCCTCCCTGAGCCTGGTTCTGCTGGAGGTTTCTTCCTGTTAAAAGGGAGTTTTTCCTCTCCACCGTCGCCAAGTGCTTGCTCACAGGGGATCGCCTGATTGCTGGGGTCTTTCTGCAACTGTGGGGGTTCCCCCTACAGTTGATAGTGCTATGAGATGACTGTTGTTGTGAAATGGCGCTATATAAATAAAGTTGAATTGAATTGAATTGAATTCAATATCGCTCAAAGCGCGCGCATGAGACATGTCTGTGATCGCATGCTTGTGTTGACTGTTCCTGCCTTTCCTCTCCTAACCGTGGTTTTGGGACGCTGGGGAGATGCATCTTCCTCCATGGTCAATTCCCGAGTAAATCTCACTCTTGTGGTACACAGAAGCACAGGCCGTTTTGCTGAAGCGTTGGGGCTTTATTTATATACCGCACTGTTGTCAGCAACAAATTCTACCTGCTCTGGTGGCCTCGCTCTTTCTACTTATCCACACCAAATCACACACCGTTCGCCACACACACCGGGGAGGGGGGGGGCGCCTCAGCTGCGCAAACGCCATCACTCACTCACGTCCAGCACCGAGCTGCCCATCCAAACACACGCACCAGACATCCCACAACACTTGATAGAGCTGACATATGTATTAATCACGCCATCATCAATAATGAGCTGAAGAGACTGGGAGTGGATATCGCCACTCTCCAGGAAACACGGTTGGCTGACGCAGGCACACTGAGAGAGAAGGACTACACGTTCTACTGGCAGGGAAAGGGCAGTGACGAACACAGGGAACACGGAGTGGGCTTTGCAGTGAAGAACACCTTGCTGAAGATGGTGGAACCGAGCAGCACTGGCTCTGCACGACTCCTCACCCTCCGCCTGAACACCACTCAAGGCCCAGTCACCCTCGTCAGTGTGTATGCCCCAACACTGACAGCCACACCAGAGGCAAAAGACGAGTTCTACGAGAATCTCGCAACAACTGTCAGGATCGTCCCCAACTCTGAACAACTCATTCTCCTTGGAGACTTCAATGCCAGAGTGGGTGCTGACCACGACTCCTGGCCCTCCTGTCTTGGACCTTTTGGCGTGGGCAGAATGAATGACAACGGACAGCGGCTGCTCGAGTTCTGCACATATCACGATCTGTGCATCACAAACTCGTTCTTCAAGACCAAGCCCCAACACAAGGTTTCCTGGCAACATCCACGCTCAAAGCACTGGCACCAGCTGGACTTGATCCTGACCAGGCGCACCTCACTGAAGAACGTGCTAATCACCCGTTCGTTCCAGAGTGCAGATTGCGACACAGACCATTCATTGGTGTGTTGCAAGGTCAAGCTGCAGCTGAAGAAATTCCATCGTGCTAGACAACCTGGAAAGACACGGATTGACACCAGCAAGATGGCTCAACCAGAACTTGTTGAGCAGTTTGCCTCCACCTTTGAGAAGGAACTTGGTGTACCACAAGAAGGAGAATCTGCAAAGCAGAAGTGGGAAGAGCTGCGAAACACCATCCACCGCACAGCCTTGGCTACCTTTGGGAGGAAGACCTCGAAGTCACAGGACTGGTTTGATGCCAAGTTGACCAAGATGACCCCCGTCATTGAAGCCAAGCGCTCAGCACTCGCTGAGTACAAGAAGTATCCAAACGAGAAGAATCTCCAGATTCTCAGGGCTGCGAGAAGCAAAGTTCAGCAGACTGCTCGGCGCTGTGCCAACGAGTACTGGACTCAGCTCAGCCAAGACATTCAAACCGCTGCCATAACAGGGAACATCCGTGGTATGTACGATGGCATCAAGAAAGCACTTGGTCCGGCTCAGAGCAAGACGGCCCCCCTCAAATCCTCCACTGGGGAGATGATCACAGAAAAGAACAAGCAGATGGAGAGATGGGTGGAACACTACTACGACCTCTGCATACCCCCTGACCTGATCAAGCACTGCAAGACCGCCCTACTGCTGCCATTGCATGACGTCCTCTGCCAGTGTTGGAAGGAAGGTGCCGTACCACAGGACATGAGGGATGCCAAGATCATCACCCTCTACAAAAACAAAGGGGAGAGAAGCGACTGCAACAACTACAGGGGCATCTCCCTCCTCAGCGTTGTTGGCAAAGTCTACGCACGAGTTGTTCTCGTTCGTCTACAGAAGCTTGCCGAACATGTCTACCCCGAGTCTCAGTGTGGCTTCCGCGCTGAGCAATCGACGGTAGACATGATATTCTCCATCCGCCAACTCCAGGAGAAATGCAGAGAACAGAACATGCCCCTGTACGTCGCCTTCATCGACCTCACCAAAGCGTTCGATCTGGTCAGCAGAAAGGGCCTTTTCAAGATCCTGCCAAAGATAGGATGCCCACCAAAGTTGCAAAGCCTCATTGAATCGTTTCACACCAACATGCAGGGGATAGTGCAGCACGATGGCAACATCTCAGAGCCTTTCAACATACGCAGCGGAGTGAAACAGGGCTGTGTACTTGCGCCAACCCTCTTTGGGATTTTCTTTGCTATGCTCCTGAGGCATGCCTTCAGCACAGCAACAGAGGGAATCTACCTGCACACAAGATCTGACGGCAGGCTTTTCAACCTCGCCCGCCTGAAAGCCAGAACCAAAGTACGCGAGGCTCTAATCAGAGACATGCTGTTCGCAGACGACGCTGCAGTCGCAACCCACACACAGCAGGAGCTTCAGACCCTTATGGACCGCTTCTCCCAGGCATGCAAGGACTTCGGGCTTACCATCAGCCTGAAGAAGACTAACGTCTTGGCGCAAGGCACGGAAGCACCACCAACCATCACCATTGACGACTACGAGCTGGAGGTCGTGAATCAGTTCACGTACCTGGGGTCCACGATCAGCAACAACCTCTCCCTTGATACAGAGGTCAACAAGAGGATTGGAAAATCAGCCTTCACACTCGCTCGCCTCACCACACGAGTGTGGGAGAATCCCAAACTCTCTGTCAAGACGAAGATGGCAGTGTACAACACCTGCGTCATCAGCACACTGCTCTATGGGAGTGAGACGTGGACAACATACGCCCGGCAGGAAAAGAGACTGAACTCCTTCCACTTGCGCTGCATTCGCCACATCCTGGACATATCCTGGCAGTACAAAGTGCCCAACACAGAAGTTCTGTCCCGCGCCGGCCTTCCCTCCATGTTCACTCTACTCAGACAGCGCAGGCTCCGCTGGCTAGGCCACGTTCACCGTATGGAGGATGGCAGAATCCCCAAAGACGTCCTCTATGGAGAACTGGCAACTGGCAAGAGAGACGTTGGCCGCCCACAGCTGCGTTTTAGAGACGTCTGCAAGAGAGACATGAAGGCCCTGGAGATCAACACAGAGCGCTGGGAGGACCTTGCAACGGACCGCTCCAAATGGAGAGGCACTCTGACCAGACAGCTCAAGGCGGGTGAAGAGAGACTGACTGCTGCTGCAGATGAAAAAAGGACCCGCAGGAAGAACCGCCACAGACCCAGCAGCACGGAGACCACCCACAAGTGCGACCTGTGTGACAGGGACTGCCATTCGCGCATCGGCCTGTTCAGCCACAGGCGGTGCTGTTCCAGCAGAGTAGACGTTTAGGATTCTCTTCCATAGTCATCATAGACCGACGGAGGCCGACGATGATAAAGCACAATATCGCGCAAAGCGCACGCTCGTGCGTGTACTCTGTGGACTCCCACAGAGTACACTCGCTTGTGAGTCTCGCTTGGTCTTGTGAGCCTCAAAATTCTCCAGACTGTATGGTGAAGGGTGCACGATCAGGTAAATCATCAAGTCATTGAACTCAAAAGTCTGGCAGTGTGACATCCTCAGCTGTGATGGGGGAGAACATGCCAGGTGCAGTGTAAGGATCACAGCCTCCTAGAATGGCTATTTTATCCTGATACCGCTTCAATTCGATGCCAGAGAGGTGTTTGGTCTGTTCACTCAGACCTCCTTCACGTTCAGACATGATAAATAGTGATAAAACTACCAGCTAACCTGTCCCACACTTCCAGAAGACTCAGAAGTTTGCAACACTCACGATCTTTGTTATGTAAACAAGCCTGGCAGGCGTCGCGCTTGACCGCCAGTATGGCCGCCGGCTGCATCGCTGGGCGCGCGGGTCACGTGACTGAAACCCCTTTATAGGACTGATATGGGTCTTCTTTTAGATTTGATTGGCGGTTGGCAACCAGCTTACAGGTGCATTACCGCCACGTACTTCACTCTATATCATCACTGTATATCTTTGTATCAAGAGTTCTTATAAGGAGTTCTGAACAACTCCCTGTGTGTGAAAAAACTGTCCATCCTTGGACTGTGTCCTCAGCGGGTTTCAAGTAGTTAGCATGTGGTTAGCAACACAAACACGCTGATATATATAGGACTGATATATAGGTCATATAGACCATATATGGTCTATATGACATATAGACATCATAGGAACATCATAGGCGATCCTATGATCTTTTAGCGAGTCCTAAGGTCTATATGTCATCATATAGACATGTAGATATCATAGGAACATTATAAGACATCATGTAGACATCATAGGGACACCCATCGGTGGTCCGCGGTCCCATGATCTTTTAGCACACCAGACAGACAGTGTCGGGCTCAGATGACATGTTACACACTCTTGTACAGTAGGTGGCAGTATGCACCTTTCAGTTGTTTGCTATCCGCCAGTAACCGAGAGAAGGCGGCATCACTCACGCTCACTCATGATCATAGGACATCAAAGATCAAAGGCAGGCATCACTCACGATCAAAAAGTGAGAATGGACTCCAACAGGGAAAGTGTGCAGACTTGCAGTGCATGCGGTAGAATTAAGGAAGATACTCTAGTTTTGAAGGAAAATAATTTTGTCTTATTTGTGGTAGATGTGATAATCTGCACTACGCAGACTTCCAAGAAAACAGAAAAAAATCAAAATAACTGTGAAAGCAGCAGAAAAATATCTTCGCATTAGGGGCTTCAGTGGGAAGCAGTTGAGGACTTGTTAAGTCTTTAAGCTCAAAGACATCATGGGCTGGTGGATCAACCACCAATCAAGTCTAAAAGAATAATAATGAGATGAGATGCAGATACGGACTACAGCTAGAAGAATAATGAGATTAAAGAAGAAGAACGTCACAAAGCTGTGAGGAAAACATCATAAAACTATGAGGAAAAACATCACAAAGCAATGAGGAAAACGTTACAAAGCTCTGAGGAAAATGCCACAAAGCGATGAGGGAAAGCTATAAGGAAAATGTCACAAAGCTATGAGGAAAATCAGAAAGTTTTGAGGAAAGCATCACAAAGCTATGAGGAAAATGCCACAAAGCAATGAGGGAAATGTCATAAAGCTATGAGGAAAACGTCTGAAAGCTATGAGGAAAGCGTCACAAAGCTATGGGAAAAGCGTCACAAAAGTTGCGAGGAAAAACAAGACACACAGAAAGACAGATATATATGGAATGTGTGGCGGTAAGAATAATGTGATGAGACACAGACACGAGATTAAAGAAAAACACCACAAAGCGATGAGGAAAACATCAAAAAGCTATGAGGAAAACATCAAAAAGCTATGAGGAAAACGTCACAAAGCTATGAGGAAAACATCACAAAGCTCTGAGGAAAATGCCACAAATCGATGAGGGAAATGTCACAAAGCTATGAGGAAAATGTCAGAAAGCTATGAGGAAAGCGTCACAAAGCTATGAGGAAAACATCACAAAGCTATGAGGAAAATGCCACAAAGCAATGAGGGAAATGTCGCAAAGCTATGAGGAAAATGTCACAAAGCTATGAGGAAACCATCAGAAAGCTATGAGGAAAGTGTCACAAAGCTATGAGGAAAACGTCACAAAGTTACGAGAAAAAACAGACACACAGAAAGACAGACATATATGGAGTGTGTGGCGGTAAGAATAATGTGATGAGACACAGATACGAGATTAAAGAAGCAGCATGTCACAAAGCTGTGAGGAAAACGTCACAAGGCTCTGAGGAAAATGTCACACAGCGATGAGGCAAGCGTCACAAAACTATGAGGAAAACGTCACAAAGCTATGAGGGCGTCACAAAGTTATGAGGAAAAACACACACAGAAAGACAGGCATATATGGAGTGTGTGGCGGTAATGAGGAAAACATACATACAGTGATGATAATCAGTCAGTGGTGGTAATGCACCTGTAAGCTGGTTGCCAACCGCCAATCAAATCAAAAAGAAGATGATCATAGTACTCGCTATGACATCATCAAAGATCAAATGCAGGCATCACTCGTCTTCGTCTTTTAGATTTGATTGGCGGTTGGCAACCAGCTTCACAGGTGCATTACCGCCACTGACATGATGATGATAACATCACTCTATATCTTCTTCTTTTAGATTTGATTGGTGGTTGGCTACCAGCTTACAGGTGCATTACCACCACGTACTTCACTGTATATCATCACTGTACGTATATCTTTGTATCAGTTCTTATAAGGAGTTCTGAACAACTCCCTATGTGTGAAAAAATTATCCATCCTGGGACTGTGTCCTTGGCGGCGTCAAAAGCTGTGCCAGTCAGCCGGCCGGCTACATCACTCTCTATCTTTGTATAAGGGGTTCTTATAAGGAGTTCTGAACAACTCCTTGAGCGTGAAAAAAATTATCCATCCTTGGGACTGTGTCTTGGATGCTCAGGAGCTGTTCCTCCTCTTCCAGACCAGATCCACCTGCTTTCTACAGGTATCAATCACGATCATAGGACTTGCTATGACATCATCAAAGATCATAGGACTCGCTATGACATCATCAAAGATCAAATGCAGGCATCATAGGAGTCGCTATGACATCATCAAACATCATAGGACCCACTATGGCATCATCAAAGATCAAGGGCAGTCATCATGATCATAGGACTTGCTATGACATCATCAAAGATCATAGGATTCGCTATGACACAATCAAAAATCAAAGGCAACCATCACTGAACGAGTGCTGATGTGCTTGCTTACACTTGGGTTTCTACGGGCATGCACAGGAATGCACTAGTTAATATTGATTTTGGGCTTACAGGTTCCTCTTGGTGGAGACAGCGGGAAACAACAGATGGTCCTCCAGTGAAGAGGGAACAGGACACTGGAGAGGAATGCTTCAGTGAAGGTTAGCGGATGAGGGGGACAGGCTGGCCAGGCCTGAATGCTGGGGAGAGGGTAATTATGATGATGAGGGTAATTTGGTGGTAAGACAACTTACTTGGGCACAGTGAGGGGGATGTGCACAATCCAGGAGCAAACAATCCAATTCCATAGGCAGTTTTCAGAGTCCAGGGCAAGCAGAGGTCAGAGCACGGTAGAAGACAGAGCAGGCAGACAAAATCCAAGACAGAGGTAGCCTCAGGGTCAAAGTCAGGCATGGGTCAGAGTGGTGATTTAGGGTGAAGTACGTGGTGGTAATGCACCTGTAAGCTGATTGCCAACCACTAATCAAATCTAAAAGAAGAAGATGGGCAAGATAGAGCACAACAGTTTCAAAATACAAGACAGGATCCTTTGCTGGTTGAGGATCACACACAACCAGACGGTGTTGGGAGAGCGTTCCATTTATACCAGCCGCTGACTAGCCACAGGTGATGCTTGCAGCTGCAGGGGGAAAAGTGCAGAGAGGGGCAGGTAGGCAGATCAGACAGAAGTCCTTACAGAAACAAGCTTTTATCTCAGTTTGGTGAGTACTTGACTGCACTTAGGTACTTAAGCACTTAGGAGAAGTAAATGGAACTCTTTCGATATCTCGTTTCTAATTAACTTCACATTCTAGAAGGGGCGGGGGGTTCCATTGGGAGGGCACCCCACCCCACAATATAATGGTAGGGGAAACACTGCAGTTCTTGTGTTAACATCTGACAGTGTTGTGTTAAATTTTTTTTAACACATTCATGTGTTAAAAAAATTTAAAACTGTCGTAGTGTTATCACACTACGACACTACCTTGTCGTAGTGTTATCTCCTGTGCACAGGTGGACCTCCCTGGCGGCGGACCTGTCTCCCCACGTAACGGAGCCTCTCCTCCTCCTCCTCGGGACTCCTCCACCTCTCCACAGCGTCAGGGTGCACCGAGCCACTGTAAGCCGCAGAGCCAGCAAGCGTCGGCCAACGTCACCTGCAAGTAAGCAGCACTGGTTGTCACACCGCTGTACTGCGAACAGCCCTAACCCATCTGTGCTTGTGTGTTCTAGGGTTGCCAGGTCGCGGCGGGACTCGCTCAGCCCCAGTGGTTCCTCAGCATCACACTCACTCACACTTTCACACACATCACACGCTCCCACATCTTCACACACATCACACTCACTCACATCTACACACACATAACACTTTTTAGGTTAATAAATAACTGTCTAAATGGTCTACTCATGTCAGTGTCTGTCTCCTTGGTCAAGCAATCATGTCATCTACACTACCGTTCAAAAGTTTGGGGTCACCCAGACAATTATTTTGTGTTTTCCATGAAAAGTCACACTTATTTACCACCATGAGTTGTAAAATGAATAGAAAATATAGTCAAGACATTGACAAGGTTAGAAAAAATGATTTGTATTTGAAATAATTTTTTCCTTCAAACTTTGCTTTCGTCAAAGAATCCTCCATTTTCAGCAATTACAGCATTGCAGACCTAACATGATTGCACAAGGGTTTTCTAATCATCCATTAGCCTTCTGACACAATGAGCAAACACACTGTACCATTAGAACACTGGAGTGATAGTTGCTAGAAATGGGCCTCTATACACCTATATAGATATTGCACCAAAAACCAGACATTTGCAGCTAGAAGAGTCATTTACCACATTAGCAATGTATAGAGTGTATTTCTGATTAGTTTAAAGTTATCTTCATTGAAAAAAAGTGCTTTTCTTTAAAAAATAAGGAAATTTCTAAGTGACCCCAAACTTTTGAATGGTAGTGTATATCTGATTCTAGGTCTCTTGCCCTGCCATATGAATCTTGAAATCCTTCTGTCCAGTTCTTGACATGTTTTTGTGGGAGGTTCTACCGGTATTGTTTGGAAAAGGTATAGAAGACGTGGAAGTATATTCATTTTGACTGCTTCAATTCTTTGTGCAGTACCCAAGAATGGTATCATATTCCATCTTGCTAGATCAGATTTTATTTTTGCCATCAGTGGATCATAGTTTAGTGTTATAATTTTGTTGAGTTGTTTCGGGATATTGACCCCCAGATATTTCATAGATTCCATCTCCCAGTTAGTTTTGAGTTTGCTTAGTAAATACTGATTTGGGTCATAGTTGAATGTTAAAATTTGGGTTTTATGCATGTTTAAGTCGTACCCCGATAAATCTCCATACTCTGAAAAAACTGAGATTAGTTCTGGAAAAGAGGTGTCCGGCTGCCCCAGGTATATTAAAATGTCATCAGCAAAGAGTGCTATTTTATGTTCCTTCTGACCAAGTGTAATACCTTGAATTTTTTGATTCTGTCTTATCCATTGGCTCAGAGGCTCTATGAAGATTGCAAAGAGCAGTGGAGACAAGGGGCAGCCCTGACGACATCCTCTTTCCAGTTCAAAAGATGATGATAATTTACCGTGAATCCTTATTTTAGCTGTTGATTTTTATATAATGCCTGGATGGTTCTAATGAAGTTATGATAATTGAAAATGGATAAGATTCTATATAGGAAAGACCAGTCAACCGAATCAAATGCTTTTTCAGCATCTAATCCCAATATGGCTGCATTTAAATTATATTTTTTTATATGATGAATTATGTGTAAAGTGCGTCGAATGTTACTTTGTGTCTGTCTTTGTCTTATAAAACCTGTTTGGTCTAAATGAATTAAGTCAGTATATTTTCTAACCTTTTGGCAAGGATAGTGGTAAAAAGTTTATAGTCCTGATTTAACACACTGATTGGTCTGTAGTTGGAGCAGTCTAGTTTATCCTTTTCAGGTTTAGGTATGACTGCAATGACCCCTTCTCTCCAGGAGGGGGGATTTCCCCTGTGTGGAGGACATAGTTAAATGTTTTCAGGAGGAGAGGAGATAGTTGCTGTTTAAAGGTTTTGTACCACTCTGCTGTATAGCCATCTGCTCCTGGGGATTTGTTAGCTTTAAGTTTCATAATTGCTTTTTCTAATTCTTTAGGTTGTATTTCTGACGATAAGTGTTTTATTTTGTGACTCAGTAAGTTGGGGAAGGTTTAATGTATTTAAGAAGGCTTCGGATGCGTTTTTGTGTTTTTTGAGGGAGTACAAGTTCTTGTAGTTCTCGAAGCTTTTAAGAATTTCCTGAATTCTAAATTTTATTTCCTTTGATACTGGGTCTCTGATTTTGTAGATTGCTCTCTCCGTTTGTTGTTTCCTCAATTTATAGGCTAGTAATTTTGCCGATTTGCTACCTGTTTCATAGTATTTTTGTTTCAGAAATGTAAGTCTCTTCTGGATTGTGTAGATCTCATTTGTTTTTTAATTTCCTTAATTTTGAGCGAGTCATTAGAATGAGTGTTGTCTTTGTGCTCTTTTTCTAGTTTCTTAAGTTCTGACTCTAATGTGATTAGTTTTTCTTGTCTCAGTTTCTTTTGGATTGCCAGTTTTGCAATAATCTTTCCCCTTATTACAGCTTTGCATGCGTCCCACAGTATTAAAGGGGATACTTCTCCATTATCATTTTCTTCCAAATATCTGAGAATATCTGACTCCAATTCCTCTTTCATTGGTCCTTTCAGCACATTTGAATTTAACCTCCAAGAAAATGTATTATTTGTGTATTTTTGGATACTTAAGTCCATATAGATTGGACTGTGGTCAGAGAGATCCATCAGTCCTATTTTATATGTTTTTACTCTTCCAATGTCTCTATTAAACATAAAAACAGTCAATCCTTGAGTATGATAAATGTGATGCTGAGTAAAATGTATAAACTTTTACACTTGGGTTGAATTCCCTCCACACGTCACAGATTCCCATTTCTTTTAGTAGCATCCGAGTTTTTCTACTTTGAGTGTTATTCTGATATGGAGAATTTACCTGATGCATCCCAGTATGGATTCAGTCTTTGATTGAAGTCTCCACCACATATCACTAAACCTTGGGCTTTAGTTATCATTAGGTCAAATACATTTTTATAAAATTTCCAGTTAGCCCCTGGAGGTGCATATACATTCAGCAGGGCGCTATCTTCTCCCTCTAGCTGACCAAGTACCATGCTAAATCTCCCTTCTTTATCTTTGTGTTCTGAATTTTTTTCAAACATAATTTTGGTTGAGATCAATGTCGCTACCCCCCTCCTCCTCCCTGACTTATCTTAAGATGAAGAGATCAGTTTAAACCCTTGTCTATTAAGTTTAGTGTGCTCCAAGTCTGTTAGGTGGGTTTCCTGTAAAAATATTATTCCTGCAGAAGAGCTTGGAATAACGAGGCGATGTGACTTATAAACCAAAGTTTATTATCAGCTTCGCTCCTCTAACAAGTTTCATCTAGTGCAGCAGCAGAAGAAGTAAGAGAGCGAACACATTCGGCTCTACGTACTTATACTCACACATACAAAAGACATGCATATCAAAGCTGACATCCCTCATTATCTTAATCCCCCTCCTTTGTCTTGGTACCCCTCCACCTGGCCCTGGGAAGTCAGGGCGACCTATCTGGTCTCCACCGCAGTGCCTCGGATGCTCTTTGATCTTCACTGGCGGTTCAGACCCTTTGTCCTGTTCTGAGGTGTGAAGTCACTTTACATATGTAATCACCAAACATTCTCACATGCTTATACATATGTAGGTTATGGGATATATGATTAATATAGACCACAGCCCCCCCCCCCCCCAAAACGACTAAGAAAAGGACAATAGAAAAATTCACAGTTTAAGATAATCATTATGACATACTAACTGCTACACCTCTTGACAAGGAAGAAACTTTCCAGCAGCTATGCTCCTGTAGAGAATTCAGTGGTAACCATAACAGCGTAGTAAATATCACAAGTCAGTCTTAAACTGTTACAGCACAATTAGTGAACAACTTTTGAGTAGTTTGCATCAGTCCCTGTGCCGTCTGGGTTTAAGTCTTCTCCCGAATCTGCTGTGGGTCCGCTTGGGCGTCCTGGTGGGACCTTCCTGTAAGGAATCTGCAGCTTGGGGAGGAGAGTGATTATTCGTTCCCTGCAGGGGGGCTGAGTCTTTTCTCTTGGGGGGTCTACCCCGCCGAGGTGCTCTCGCCAACCGTGCAGGCTCGTCTCTCAACAAGAAGGCAGGTTTAAGTCTGTCAATGCTGACTGTTTTTCTGTCCCCTAAATCAAGCACAAAATGCTTATCACCAGGTTCCAGCACTCTGAATGGTCCATCGTATGGTGGGCGGAAGGTTGGTTTTAAAGCTTCATGCCAAACAAAAACGAATTCAGCGTTTTTTAAAGCTTGGGGGACAAAAACCCATGGAAAAGAATGATGTGCCGGTCCGGGGAGAGTGTTAGGGCCGTTGCTGCCTAAAAAACTCGGGGCTAGAAGATGCCCTGGCTCTGGGTTCTCTGGTAAAAATTCACCTGGGAGCCTGAGAGGTTGTGCAAAAACTAATTCTGATGGGGAGGCGTCTAGATCCTCTTTAGGCGCAGCACGCAACCCCAATAAAACCCAGGGAAGTTTATTTACCCAATTTGTATCCGTCAGTGAGGCTCTGAGAGCGGCCTTTAAAGATCTATGAAAACGCTCGCATAACCCATTTAGCCTGAGGGTGATAAGCGGTGGTGCGGTGAATTGTCGCTCCTAAGCTGCTGGCCATGGCTGACCAAAGCTCCGAGACAAATTGAGGCCCCCTATCGGACGTGATGTCCGATGGGACGCCGAAACGTGCCACCCAGTTTGTCAAAAAAACGCGAGCGACTTCCTCCGCTGTGGTTGACGCCAGAGGGACCGCCTCAGGCCAGCGCGTAGTACGATCTATCATTGTTAACAGATGTGTGAAACCTTGGGAGGAAGGTAGAGGTCCCACGAGGTCGACATGAATCTGTATCACAGTATCACAGTAGCACAGTATCTGCTGCTCGCTAATATATTTTAACTGCTGACCAGTATCACTTACTCTTATTCTACACTTTATTGCATGTATAGTTTATTTCTTTTATTTTATCATGTTTAATGTTGCAGCATTGCACCGAGACAAATTCCTAGTTTGTGTACTACAATGAACAATGGCAATAAACCTGATTCTGATTCTGATTCTGATGAATGTGGTCGAACCTTCGAGCTGGGATTCGAAAAGGCTCTAGAGGGGCTTTTGTGTGTTTGTGTATTTTGGCGCGCTGACAAGAAATGCAAGTCTTTGCCCATTCTTTTACGTTTTTGCGCAGGCCCAGCCACACAAACTTTTCGGCGACCATTTTAACCGAAGCGCGCACACCCGGGTGCGCAAGGGAGTGAATTGAGTCGAAAACACGGCGGCGCCATGCAGCTGGGACTACCGGGCGAGGTCGGCCGGTTGAGATGTCGCATATTAGGGGGTGCACACCGTCGCGTAAACCCCTTTCCTCCAGCCTTAACCCTGTTGGTCCAGACAGGAGTACGCGCACGTCTGCGTCACTACTTTGCTCCTCTGCCATGGCTGCGTAATCTATCCCTACGTGGATTGGGGCTGCGTATGTGTCCGCGTTGGCGAAGAGTTCTGCGGCTGAGGTGGTATAATCTGTCTCCTCGTGCTCTGGCGATGTCACAGCGCGAGAGAGGCAGTCTGCTACCACGTTAAGTTTGCCTGCCACATGTCGAATGTCTGTGGTGAACTCTGAAATCGCAGCTAGTTGTCTTTGTTGCCTGCCTGACCACGGTTCGGAAATTTTAGCCATCGCAAAGGTGAGCGGTTTGTGGTCTACAAAAGCCGTGAAACGCCGCCCCTCCAACCAGAACTGGAAGTGGCGGATGGATAAATGAAGCGCTAGCAGCTCCCTGTCAAAAGTGCTGTATTTACGCTCACTTTGGTTTAGCGATTTGCTGAAAAATGCCAAAGGTTGCCAGATTCCGCCGACGTGTTGTTCTACAACTACCCCTATGGCCAGGTCCGAAGCATCTGTGGTTAGCGCAATGCGGGCCGAGGGATCAGGGTGAACCAACAATGTGGCGTTAGCTAGGGCACTTTTTACTTCCGCGAAGGCGCATTCGCGCTCCGGGGTCCATTCGACCGCGTTGGAAGGTTTTTGTTTTCTGAGCGCGTCATATAGGGGCTGCATGAGCTGAGCTGCGCGGGGGAGGAAATGATTGTAAAAATTAACCATTCCCAAAAATTCCTGCAGCGATTTGACCGTTTGTGGCCGTGGGAAACTTTTTACTGCGCGAACTTTGTCTGGCAGTGGGACTGCCCCCTTCGGTGAAACTCTGTGTCCCAAAAAATCAATTTGTGGCACGCCGAATTTGCATTTAGCTGGATTGATTATTAACCCGTGCTCTTCTAGTCTCCGAAAAACCATAGTGAGATGCTGTTCGTGTTCTTCCTCAGACGAGCTGGCTACCAGCATATCGTCGAGGTAGACGAACACGAAGGGGAGGTCGCGTAATACCGCGTCCATCATCCGCTGAAAGGTTTGGGGCAGCGCCTTTGAGGCCAAAAGGCATCCGCAAAAATTCAAAAAGACCGAAGGGGGTTATTACAGCTGTTTTAGGAATGTCTTCCGCTCGAACGGGGACTTGGTGATA
The DNA here is from genome assembly GCA_020510985.1 of Pholidichthys leucotaenia. Taxonomy (NCBI): domain Eukaryota; kingdom Metazoa; phylum Chordata; class Actinopteri; order Cichliformes; family Pholidichthyidae; genus Pholidichthys; species Pholidichthys leucotaenia. The sequence goes on along the minus strand of CM035847.1, from coordinate 168,699,205 downwards.
GCCGCGGACCAGGTCTATTTTTGAAAAAATGCACGCACCCGCCAGATGTAATGAAAAATCTTGGATGTGAGGAATTGGGTAGCAGTCATGCGCTGTCGCATTGTTTAATCTGCGGTAATCGCCGCACGGTCTCCAAGAACCATCAAATTTCGGGACCATGTTAAGCGGTGACGCCCAGGGGCTTTTTGAGCGCCTGATAATCCCTAGTTTTTCAAGGGTGGTAAACTCGTCCCGAGCTATGGCGAGCTTGGTCGCGTCTAAGCGCCGAGCTTTGGCGAATACGGGTGGGCCCGTTGTGGGAATAAAGTGTTCAACCCCGTGCTTAGCCACCGTAGCTGAGAATTTGGGAATTGTGAGTGCTGGAAATTGGGTGAGGAGTTGATCAAACTTACTTCCTGCTGTAGTGACGCTGGCCTGCACGGGTGGTGGAGAAACTCGAGCTGAGCAGGGAATAGAAGCAAAGGACAATGCATTAACCAAGCGTCGACCAATAACCCATGTGCACACAAAAAGTCTGCGCCCAACAAGTTAAAACTCACCGCCGCTACAACAAATGTCCATCTGTAGTTGCGGCCATGGATGCGGAGGGGCAGGTTCCTTTCGCCATAAGTGTCGATGATGGAGCCGTTGGCTGCCACCGCTCCATTGCCCCGGGGGCCCATGGCCCGGTCTGCTTGGGAGGGCATGATAAAACTCAGTTGAGCTCCCGTGTCAATGAGGAACTGCTTGCCGGTGTGTCCGTCCGTCACATATAGAAGCTTGCTTTTTTCGCCGAGAGCTGCTGCTGTTAACGGTTCTCGGCTTTGGCGTTTTCCCAAAATCGTGAATTTGCAGGGGGGAAGGCATTTGTAAGCCTTCTCGGCGAAGCGGTGGTGGTAATAACAGACGTCGCTCCGTCTGTTACGTCTTGGCCGTGTCGCTGCCATGGCGGGCGGATTCTGCTCATTGGTTTGTGGCTCCCCGTGGCTCCGGACATCGGCGTTGAGGTCTGCGGATGCTGCTGTGGGTGTCTGTTCCCTGCAGGCGTTGACGAGTCGCTGCGCTTCGCGAGCCAGCGTGCGGAAGTCTTGCTGGGTGCTGCATCGCATATTGGCAAGCATCCCTCTCATGTGTGGCGGCAGCATACTGAGGAATATAAATTGGAAGAGGAAGTTGTCATTGTCCTCTTCTTTGAGCTGCAGGAAGTCCTCCATGAGGGCCTTGGGTCTGCATCCTCTGTGGCCGTAGACCGCCAGGATCCTCTCGGCTCTCTCCTCGGCAGAGGGGACGAAATTCGCCACGATGGTCGCTTTCAGTTCTCCATTTTGTCCTGGGCCGGCGGCCGCTGGATTATGCTCCGCGCACATCTCGAAGTGGCGGCGTCGAGTTTGGCGACGATGTGATAAAACTTTGTATCGTCAGCCGTTATGTCCGCAAGTGCAAACTGGGCTTCAGCTTGCTGAAACCACAAGGTCGGGTCTTCCTGCCAGAAGTCCGGCAGCTTGACGGTGACGGCGTTTGTGTGGGCCGTCCCTGATGTGTCCGCAGGGTGAGAGAGTGCCTTCCTTCGGCTCTCGCAGCGGCGCTGGTGCTCGGTTGAGCCCTCTCTGTCACTTCTGCCGTGGGGGAACGTCGTCCATCTGTTCCCCTGTCTGCATGGGCGCCGGCGTCTGCCTGGGTCGCCACAGATGAGTCGATCGCGGGGGAACGCCTCTGGTCCATCCTCCCATCAGGGTCACCAGTGTAGAAGAGCTTGGAATAACGAGGCGATGTGACTTGAGGCGATGTGACTTATAAACCAAAGTTTATTATCAGCTTCGCTCCTCTAACAAGTCTCATCTAGTGCAGCAGCAGCAGAAGTAAGAGAGCGAACACATTCGGCTCTACGTACTTATACTCACACATACAAAACACATGCATATCAAAGCTGACATCCCTCATTATCTTAATCCCCCTCCTTTGTCTTGGTACCCCTCCACCTGGCCCTGGGAGGTCAGGGCGACCTATCTGGTCTCCACCGCAGTGCCTCGGATGCTCTTTGATCTTCACTGGCGGTTGAGACCCTTTGTCCTGTTCTGAGGTGTGAAGTCGCTTTACATATGTAATCACCAAACATTCTCACATGCTTATACATATGTAGGTTATCGGATATATGATTAATATAGACCACAATTCCTGCTTTTTTTTTTTTTTTCATTTTGCCTAGAATCTTGGATCTTTTAACTGGATTCAGGATCCCTTTTACATTATATGAGATTATTTTGGTTACACCCCATTTCTCCATTGTATTGTCTTATTTAGTATAACAGTATAGTGGCCCATTTTTATGCTACTCAGAAACTGAAAGAACATTAAGAACATAAAAAACATTAAGAACATAGTATATAAAACTTTAAAACAAAAAACTGTCAAAAGATCTTCCTGAGCTGAGGTCTTTTTAGCGACCTTAGAAGAGCCTTGTTGGTGCGTTGGCTCTGAGGGAAATTCCTCAAACTCTGTTAGGTGTTGAGAGCCCTCTCGTACCCCTGTAAGTTGTCCCAAACTTGTAGTGATTTTTTTTTTATGCCTATACCCTATAAAATTGTGCGCAACCTCCCACCACCATCACAGCAAACAATCACGTTAATACAGTATTTGTTAGTGTGGAGAGTTCATGTGGTTCATTGTCACATTTCTATTATAACAAGTTTTCTTTTTTTCTTTTTTTTAAAGACTTATTTGTTTCTAATATTATGATTGTTCCATGAAATGTTTTACCACTTCATACTTGCTGATTCTGCATCTCCTTTAACCCTTGTGCGACCCCCGGGGGGTCACCCGGACCCCACCTCCTGGCATCTTGTCCCAGCGCCCCCTAGCGGTCTGGGTGTGTGTTTGGCGGTGGTGGTTAGACCGGAAACTCAACCCACTATATCGGCATCAGCCCCCCCTCCATCGTATCATAGTGCCCCCTAGCGTCCTGGGGTGGGGGGGGGTCGAGAAGACCCCCGTCGCCACCAAAAACCGGAAACCCCAACCCCCAGCCCCTCCATCATATCATAGCGCCCCCTAGCGTCCTGGGGTTGGGGGGGGTTGGGGGGGGTCGAGAAGACCCCCCCCCCCCGTCGCCACCAAAAGCCGGAAACTCAACCCCCTATATCGGCATCCCCCCCCCCAAGACCCCTCCTGTCATAGCGCCCCCTAGTGTCCTGGGATGGTCATGACTACTACCATCAAATACAATCTGATCCACCTAGTGGTCTTGGTGGTGAGGGCTGTCCACACACACGCGCACACAAGACCATTACTCTCTGTGTCCTCTTGGTTAAAAAAAAAAAAAAAAAAATCCAGAATCCCCCCCCAATACGGGGGGGGGGGGCTTTCAGTCCCCTTGCTCTGCCTGGATGAATGAAGATAAAGTTTCAATCTCTAACATTTACACTGAGTTGTTGTGATGATTGTTAAATATATATATATATATATATATATATACTGTATATATATATATATATATATATATATATAATTTTTATCTTAATTAAATTGAGCATTAATTTGTTTGAATCAAACCACAGTTTATATATAAAAATACATATACAAATTCCCCGACTATCACTTCAAAGCCCCGACCATCACTTCCCCCGACCACCTGTTCCAAAACATTAATCTCCATTGATTTTCCCAACCTTCTGTTCCAAAACATTAATTCCCAACCATTGATTTTCCCAACCTTCGGTTCCAAACCATTAATCCCCAACCGTGACACACACACGCACACACACGCGCACACACAGGAATTACTCTCTGTCCTGTTGGTTACAAAAAAAAATCCAGAAATCCTATGAGAAAAATAGCCTTCCTATAGGAAACCAAATAAATGACAGTGCTTTGAGTTGATGAATTTGGATGAAATTTTCACCAGAAGTGACTCTAGGCCTGGAATCAAACCCAATACATTTATAGGGATCATATACTGTATATATACATACACATGTCATCGCATCGTACATACTTCTGTGCAATATGTGATGTATGGGTGCATTAATGAATGTTAAAAAGTGTATATAGTGTTTCTTTTTTTGCCAGAGAAACCTCAGCTTTCTATTCTGTTAAAATATAACCCAGTGGAATGCACAGAGAGCCAGTGCATTGTGCTTATCTGTGACAACACACACACACACATACACACTCACGCACACACATATGCAAATGCAATCCGATCCACCTAGGGGTCTTTATGGTGGTCAGGGGCTGTCCACACATGCACACACGTTTGAGTTGATGATGAATTTGGATGAAATTTTCACCAGAAGTGACTCTAGGCCTGGAATCAAACCCAATAAATTTATAGGGATCATATACTATATATACATGTCATCTTGTGTATGGTTTGAGTTGATGATGAATTTCGATGAAATTTTCACCAGAAGTGACTCTAGGCCTGGAATCAAACCTAATAAATTTATAGGGATCATATACATACATGTCATCTTGTGTATGGTTTGAGTTGATGATGAATTTGGATGAAATTTTCACCAGAAGTGACTCTAGGCCTGGAATCAAACCCAATAAATTTATAGGGATCATATATATATATACATGTCATCTTGTGTATACAGAATGTTTGGGGTATTTATTCCTTTGAGTTTAAACCACCCGTCACAGGAACAGTTTCTTTCCTCAAGCCATCACTCTGATGAACTCCTAACATTCACCTAGTCCTACCTGTTGCTGTACTCATGACTTTTCATCCATTATTACATTGCACATAAGTCTCACACTGCTTTTTACTTCATTCACATTATATCTCTGAGCAAATAACTGCACATATTCCTGTATATATTTGCATCATTTTATATAAACGTAGACGTTTAGGATTCTCTTCCATGGTCATCATAGACCGACGGAGGCCGACGACGACAGGTTATAGAAACGTGGGCAGACTGTAATTTACTGTACATACTCTGTTGTCATTGAATCCTTATTTAAATCCTCCACCTGAACAACGAGAGCAAGTTTTTAGCCCAAGTCAAATTCCTTGTATGTGTTGTGCATACTTGGCCAATAAAGCTGATTCTGATATGCACAGACAGCCAGTGCATTGTGCTTGTCTGTGACAACACACACACACACACACACAAACAAAATACAAATCCCAAGGCCTGGAAATGAGTCGTGGAAATATACGGACGAGCGATGATGTCTGGGGAGAAAAAAAAAAATCCCTCCAAGGCCAGAAAATGCTACAATTACCTACTACTCCTTACAGACCCATAAAACGGACAAGAGATTACGTCTTGGGGATGGGAGTCCTTCACAAAACCGGGCCGTAGTACCAAGGTCCAGTCGCGAACTTGCCCGTCGTCCCCCGAGGACGGACGACAGGAAGTCACGTTACTAAGGGTCCCTCGCTTCGGGTCCGTGACTGCCAATTCCCTCGAGGACGAAAAAAAAAAAAAAGAAGCCCAAGGACCTCACTCTCTTTTCTTTCCCTCTCGCTCGCTCGCTCCCTAGCATCTCTACGACATGTCGCTCACGCGTCCATGGACCGGGAGGAAAGAGGAAGAAGAAGACGAAGAAGAAATAGAAGTAGAAGTAGAATCCCCCTCTCCCGTCGTGTCTTCTTCTTCTTTGGTCCCGAACCGGCTCTGCAGTACCACGGGGGTGATGATTACGAGTCAGTATATGCGAAGCGGCACCACTCCACGGGACCCCGCGGCGATACCGGACCACGAGCGACTTCCAACGTCCCCGAGAGCCTGCCGAGACAAAGACTGCGGGGACAGCGAGGAAAGACAACGGCAACACGAAGAGGAAGAAGACGAAGTGGTAGACGAAGAAGACGAAGAAGAAGAAGAATCCCCCTCTCCCGTCGTGTCTTCTTTTTCGGTCCCGTACCGGCTCGCAGTATGAATGGGGTGACGATTACGAGTTGGAATATGCGAAGCAGCACCGCTCCACGGGACCCCGCGGCGATACCGGACCGCGAGCGACTCCCAACGTCCCCGAGAGCCCGCCGAGACAAAGACTGCGGGGACGGCGAGGAAGGACAACGGCAACACGAAGAAGAAGAGGTAGAAGAAGAAGAAGAGGTAGACGAAGAAGACGAAGAGGTATAAGAAGAAGAAGAAGAAGACAAAGAGGTAGACGAAGGTGAAGAAGAGGAATCTGATACAGGGGAGGACGATGACGACGACGACGAGGAAGAAGACGAGGAATCGGACATAGAGGACGACGACGAGGATGATGAAGAAGAAGAAGAAGAAGAAGAAGAAGAAGAAGGACAGTATCACTATGACTATCGCGACCCTCCCGCGGAATCGATGACCTCGAAATGAGGGAACATCACATGGGGCTCAAGGCCTGGCCCGCAGTCGCGGCAGCGTGGGCGTCAACGTCGGCCTTGACTTCAGCGCCAGGGCCCCACGGGAACGGCGCGCGAGGCCGTCGTGGACGTGGCCTCGGCGTTCCTTGCTTACTTTCAGCCCGAGCTGGAGGACGAGGTGATCGCCATGACCAACTTGGAAGGCGCCAGGAGGACGTCGCGAGGGATCGACGGGTGGAGGCCCATGGATCGGACCGACCTGTGCGCCTACGTGGGGCTGCTGATCCTCGCGGGCGTGTACAGGTCGCGAGGCGAGGCGTGCGAGAGCCTCTGGGACGCCGAGAGCGGGCCCCGTCTTCTGGTCCGTCATGTCCCTCAAGACCTTCCGCTCGTACTCGAGCGTCCTGCGTTTCGACGATCGCGACACCAGAGAGGCCAGACGCTATTCCTCTTCTTGTTCTTGTTCTTCTTCTTCTTGTCCCTCATCAGGAGACAAGCTGGCGCCCATCAGGCGCGTGTGGGACGCGTGGCAGAGGAGGCTGTCGCTCCTGTACGAGCCCGGACCCGAGGTCACCGTGGACGAACGACTGGTTCCCTTTAGGGGTAAGTAGCCGTGGTGTTGGGTGTAAAAACAAAAACAAAAAATATAGAAATCTAATTGCGTCTCTCTCTCTCACTCTCTCTCTCTCTTTTTTTTAATGGACTTAAGGAGCCAAAAACTCCCAGAACTTCCCCAGTTTTACCAAAGTGCTTTTAAGATCTGGGGACTTTTTAAAAAGAACTCTCCCCAGGCTTCCTTGTCACCTTTCTGGCTTTTAAAGGAACCACTTGTGTTCGGGACCCGTTTTGATGTGGGCAATGCTTTAGGACCTTCTGTTTTAAAAAAGTTCATTTCTGCAAAGGTCACAACACTGGGACACTTGGTGGATTTATGTGGTCCTAGCTTGGGCAATGCTGTTGCCCTGTGCTCGGCTCTTGGCGTTTCTTCAGTCAGAACTATAATGAATTTGCTGAAAGATTGGAGAGACTGCCTCGTCTGCAGAAGAACACTCTGCTGTTGTTTTACACTGCAAAAACTCTGTGCGAACTTCTGATGAGCCTTTTCCTTTTAGTGTTTTATCTCCTGATTTTAAAGATGGCACTGGTGTGTTTTTTAAACTCTGAACACATTAACATTTGTGACTGTCCGGGTAAAAAAATGTATGGACTTTTGGTGAAAGTTTTAAATGTAAATAAGTTAAAAGGTCGAGCTGATACACCATGGAGGAAACACTTGGGTTTGGGTTCAGAGGTGAGGCCTGCCTGGAGAGCACTCTATAAACCACCATTAACTAAGAAGGTTGGAGACCTACAATGGCGAGTTTTACATGGTGCTGTGGCTGTAAATGCTTTTATCTCCATTTTAAACCCAAATGTTGTTGAGGTTTGTCCTTTTTGTCCTCAGAAAGAGACTGTGTTTCATTGTTTTCTGGACTGTAACAGACTGCATTTGTTTGTTTTTTGGGGGAAGCGGTTTTATCTGTTTGGAGAAGTCTTTTCCCTGCACATTTTTATCTTGGGTTTTCCATATAGGCAGAGAACTAAGAAAAAGAGTGAACTTTTAAATTTCATCCTGGGTCAGGCTAAAATGGCTATCTATGTTAGTAGGAAAAGAAAAATTGAACAAATACTGGATTGTAATGTAAAAGACATGCTGGTTGGCATGATTAAGGCTCGAATAATGATTGATTACAATTACTATCATCTGATGCAAAATGTTGAAACCTTTGAGGCTATTTGGTGCTTTAAGCACATCCTGTGTTGTGTTAAGGAGGGGAAAATTACCTATGGTATAATCCTGATGTAAGAAGCAAGTTTTTTGTTTTAGTTTTGCTGGTTTGGTTACTTGTGTCTTTGATTTCTTGTCAGTGAGTCATTTTTCTTTTCCATTGTTTCTTTTAGTTGTTGTGTTTTTCTGTTGAATATGTGACAATAAAGGTGTGTTGAAAAATCAAAAGAAAAATATCTCTCTCTCTCTCTCTCTCTCTCTCTCTCTCTCGTGCACATGCGTGGGCGTTTGTGGGAGCAGGGGTGTGGAGTGGTGTCGAGTGAGTACGTTAAACTTTGTATTTTCTAACTTTTTCTCTATCTTGTGTGTTTGGGGTGTGTGTGTTTAATATAGTGGGTTGAGTGTGGGTGTGTTGGGGTGTGAGTGTTGGAGTGAGTGTGTCGGGGAACGGTAGCTTCTGCTGCCGGTTTTTCCCGGCCGGCATCATGCCGGTGATTGATGGTGGTGTGGAGTTTGAGCGCTTAACCCGGCGTCATGGCGTGAGAATCCTCCCGACAGTTCCCTGTTCTGTGGAGGAGGCCAGCCTCGCTGTAGGACAGGTGGTTGGGCATGGCAGCATAAAATCAGCATCGAGGATGAACAGCGCAATTGTGATCTTTCTGGATTCGACTGAGAAAGCTGATCAGGTGGTGGCACAGGGAGTGGTCATAGGTGACACTTTTACTCCCGTTTTACCGCTGGCGGATGAATCCGTCTAGGAGGATCACCATCTCAAACGCTCCTCCTTTCGTTAAAAATGATCAGCTGATTACAGAGTTGTCCCGTTTTGGCCAGGTTGTGTCCCCTATCAGAATGGTCTCTCTGGGTAGTAAATCACCCCTGCTGAAGCATGTTGTATGTCACAGGAGGCAGTGTTTCATGGTGTTGAAAGACAGCTCTGCTGAACTGAACGCGTCTTTTAATTTCAGGATTGACGGCTTTAGCTACTTGGTGTTTGCAACATCTGAAACCATGAAGTGTTTTGCGTGTGGCGCAGAAGGCCATCTTATTAGGTCATGTCCTGAAAAGGCGAACACAAAGAGCACTGGCGGTAAGAAAGGTGACGCCGCTGTTTCTGGTGGTCCGGAGGGTAGCGCTACATGCGGTGCGGCGGATGCCGCCGCGGCGCCTGCTTCTGCTGGGGCGGTCGCGGCCGCGATTTCTGCGGGGGTGTCCGCGTCCGCGTCCGCGTCCGCTTGTGCTGGGGCGGCCGCGGCCGCCTCTGCTGAGGTAGCCGCAGCGGGCGCGGTAGTTGCCCCCCCAAACATTGATGGTGGGAAATTTCTGTCTGGCGGCAGCTGTGATCATTGTGACGAGCCTGTCACCCGGAGTAAAGAGGCGGAGGGTGTAAGTAAGAGTGCAGTTAAACGAAGGAACGTGGGTGAGCAGACTTTGCAGGCGGGGGAGGAGCGGTTTGAGGCTGTAGCGGACACACAGAGCAAACACTGCATGACGAACGTTGCAGTTCACGAAGAAATGCAGGAATGTAGTTTTGTTGAAGAGGATCCTTTTAAAGCTGCACAAAAAAGAAAAAGTGCTGAAAACTTGCAGAGCTCTGCTAAATCTAGTAGGGTTGGGAAGTTAGATTTACTAGATGAGAGCGTCTCTGACGAAAGTGGAGCTGAGTCTGAAATGATGCAGACGCAGGAGGAGCAAAGCTCCTATTGTTTTACCAAAATTAGGCAATTTCTCCAGGTGACCAAGGGGAGCAGAGCTGTGAAAGTGGAAAATTACTTTCCAGATCTGGAGTTATTTGTGGCATCAGCTCGCAAGCTGATGAAACTGAATGATGGGAATGAGACTTTTACTGATCAGGAAATTTTTCGTTTAAAGAAACTGGTTGTCAAACTGAAATCACAAATTACTAACAGTCATGTTGACTCTTAGTTTGTTTCTTCCCTTTTATGCTATGTGTGTGTTTTTTTACTGTACCTTATTTTTATCCTTTTTAATGCCCCACCTTAGAATTGGCACTCTTAATATAAACGGGGCCAGGGATGATGTAAAAAGGGCCTCTTTATACAAGCTTTTTAATTTAAAGGCACTTGACGTGCTGATGGTCCAGGAGACTCACAGCACTGTAGACATTGAGTGCCGGTGGAGAAAAGAGTGGGATGGCTGCATTTTTTTTAGCCACAAATCCAATAATAGTGGAGGGGTGGCTGTACTTTTCTCTCGGGGTTGTGTGCCTGTCTCTTATGAGGTAGAAGAGGTGGTGAAAGGACATGTACTCTTGCTAAAGGTACAGTTTGAAAACGTAAACTTGGTTCTTATAAACGTGTATGTGCCAACCCAGAGAGCAGAAAGGATCAGGGTCTTTAATATGCTATCAGATACGGTTAGATCCTGTAATCCAAATAGTTTTTTATTTCTGGGGGGTGATTTTAACTGTACATTAAACCACAGACTGGACAGGAACCATCAGGAACCTCACCCTGCTTCTGCCAATAGGCTGAGGGAACTAGTGAAGGCACATGAAATGGCCGATGTGTGGAGATCACATCATGGGGACCAGAGGCAGTACACCTGGAGCCATGCTAAAGATAACCTCTTATCTATGGCTAGGTTAGACCGTTTCTATGGTTTTAAACACCAAATGAGTGTTTTTAAAAATAGTTGTATCTGTCCTGTTGGTTTCACTGATCACTGCCTGCTGATTTGTTCTGTTTTCATTGAAAATGTAAAGTGTAAGAGTGCTTTTTGGCATTTTAATAATACACTTTTAAATGATGTGTTTTTTAAGGGAGTTTTTCATGATGTATGGAAGTCACACAGGGAACAAAAATCTTCTTTTAGTTCTCTCCAAATGTGGTGGGATTTTGGTAAGGCACAGATAAAACAATTCTGCCAACAGTACACTCAAAATGTCACTCGTAGCTTGACCCAATCCTTGAAAGTTCTGGAGACTGAGGTGGTAGAGCTAGAGGAGTTACTCAGTTCTACCGGAAAACAGGAGCACTTAGAGGCTCTTAAGTCAAAAAGGTCAGCCTTGGCTAGCTTGCTAGGGGTCACCGCACAGGGTGCTCTGGTCCGCTCGCGCTACATGGATGTAGCTCTGATGGACTCGCCCTCCCAGTACTTTTTTGGACTGGAGGGGAAAAATGGACAGAGAAAGCTCATTCACTCCTTGTTGGGCGATGACGGGAGAACAATCTCCACAGCAGCAGAGATCAGGAAACAAGCTGCTAGCTTTTACAGTGAATTGTTTAGAGCAGAGTGGAGGGAGGACACGTCACTGGGCCAGGTTTTCCTTGATGGTCTTCCAGTGCTCTCAGAGGACCTTGTTGCCGGCTTGGATGCTCCACTGTCTCTGTCTGAGCTGCATACGGCGCTAATGAGCCTCCAGAATGGAAAATCACCAGGCATAGATGGTCTCTCTGTGGACTTTTTTAAGGAATTCTGGCCCCTGCTTGGTCCAGACCTGCTGGAGGTTCTCCAAGATAGCTTGGAAAGGGGGACCCTACCCACGACCTGCAGGAGGGCCATCATCACACTGTTGCCGAAAAAGGGGGACCTCCAGAGCCTAAAGAACTGGAGGCCAGTCTCTCTGCTCTGCACAGACTATAAGATTCTCTCAAAAGCTCTGGCCCGAAGACTGAGAAAGGTGATGAGCGAGCTCATTCATGTAGACCAGACTTACTGTGTGCCTGGCAGGCTGATTAGTGACAACGTCACTTTAATTCGGGATATTTTGGAGGTCTCTGGTTCATTGGCGGTAGAAACTGGTTTGATTTCAATTGACCAGGAAAAGGCGTTTGATCGGGTTGAACACCAATATTTATGGACAGTTTTAACAGCTTTTGGGTTCAGCCCAGGCTTCATAGCCAGGATACGGGTCTTGTACAGTGACATTGAGAGTGTACTGAAGATAAATGGGGGCCTGTCTGCCCCTTTAAAAGTCCAGAGGGGGGTTCGGCAGGGCTGCCCTCTCTCAGGGATGCTGTACTCCCTCGCCATAGAGCCTTTGCTTCACTGCCTGAGAAGGGACCTATCAGGAGTCACTTTTCCTGGCTGTGACACCACGTTCAAGCTGTCGGCCTATGCAGATGATGTAGTCATTCTGCTAAACAAGCAGAGTGACATTGACGTTCTGGTTAGGAGTGTCAATCTTTTTGGCCAACTTTCCTCTGCAAAAATAAACTGGGGAAAAAGCGAGGCTCTGATGGTGGGGGAGAAACTAGAAAATCAGCTTACGCTGCCTGGTGGGTTGATTTGGAAAAAAGGAGGTTTTAAGTATCTTGGTGTCTTTATTGGAAATCAGCAGTTTGAGCAAAAAAATTGGGATGGGGTCATAGAGAAAATTAACGGGAGACTAAACAAATGGAAGTGGCTAATGCCAAGAATATCTTTTAGAGGAAGAGTGCTCATTTTAAATAATCTTGTTTCCTCATCCCTGTGGCACCGCCTCATGTGCATGGACCCCCCTGCTGGTTTGTTGTCCAAAATTCAGTCTGTTTTGGTGGACTTTTTTTGGGGGGGTGGACTCCACTGAGTTCCTCAAGCCCTGTTATTTCTTCCCAAAGAGGAGGGGGGGCAAGGAGTGATTCATTTAGCTAGTAGAGGTGCTGCTTTTAGACTGACTTTCATACAGAGACTGCTGACGGGCCCCCAGGACCTGGTATGGAGGCCTTTGGCCTGTGTTATTTTACAGAGAGTCCTTGGGCTTGGGCTAGACCTCCCTGTGTTTTTAATGGATTTTAAGAACTCTAATGCACTGTCTTTACCCAGTTTTTACCGCAGTCTCTTTTCAGTGTGGACTCTTTTTAAAAAACAAAGAGGGCCATGCGATTCCCTCTACTGGTTGTTGAGGGAGCCGCTGGTTTTTGGTGGTCGCCTTGGTGTCCTGCCGGGAGTTGGAAGGACCTTCCTTGATAGGCTGTGTTCCAGGAACGTTCTCACTCTGAAGCAAGTGGTGGAACTGGCTGGTCCTGGCCTCAACAACGCCTCAGCTTTAGCAGCTCATCTTGGTGTCAGGTCGAATCGTTTCATCGATGGTCTTCTTGCACACTGGAAACAGGAGCTTCATGGACTTGAGCACTCCCTACTCTTGGACTTTAGCAATGGCACGCTGCAGCCGGAAAGCACTGACCCCTTTCCCTCTCTCACGCTCTATATGGACTTTGACGTCGCTCCTTGCTCCTTACTGGCATTCTGTGCTCCCACTGGTGTGGACTTTGGAGGAGCCAGTGGTAAGGCACTCTACAGACTGGTGGTGATGGCACTCAACAAGGACAGATTGAACACCTGTGTGGACACTCCTTGGAGAGCCTATTTTAAACTAGGAAAAGGGCATCGGCCTGCCTGGAGGGCTCTTTATAAAGCCCCTCTCCCTAAGAGGCATGGAGACTTACAGTGGAGGGTCTTGCATGGTATTATAGCAGTCAATGCTTTTGTTTCTGTGATTAACAGCAGTGTCAGTGATCAGTGTGTTTTTTGTTCCTCTAGGGAGACTGTTTTTCATTGTTTTATTGAATGTCAGCGCCTGAGTGGCCTCTTTGAACTTCTCACAGAACTTTTTCATATTTTTAAGGAAGTTTTCTCTAAGCAGGTTTTCATTTGTGGTTTTATGTACAATCGTCGTTTTAAGCAGAAGTGTCAACTACTGAACTTTGTTTTAGGGCAGGCAAAGTTGGCTATCTATGTAAGCCGGAGAAGAAAACTTGAGAATGTTGAGAGTGATGTTGATGTCAAAATTTTATTTGTGAGGCTACTTAAAGCCAGAATCAGGCTGGACTTTCAGTTTTTTATGGGGAATGGGGATGTGGAAGGTTTCAGGACCCTCTGGTCCCTGGAGAATGTCCTCTGTTCAGTTCATGATGGACAGCTTTTTTTGGGGCGTTTTTTGGGGGATTAATTTTCTGTGTAATATAGCATGACATAGAAATTGTATTGACTGATGGACAAATGTGTTTATTAAAGATCTTTTAAAAATCAAATCTCTCTCTCTCTACCCCCCCCCAAAAAAAATTAATCCACCTTCTCTTGTTTGTTTGTTTTCTTTTCCTTTGTATAACCCCCAAACCCCACCCCTTCCCCAGGTCACTGTCCCTTCAGACAGTACATGCCCAGCAAGCCTGCCAAGTACGGCATCAAGCTGTGGGTGACGTGCGATGCCTGCTCCAGCTACGCGTGGAAGATGCAGGTCTACACCGGCAAACCCGAAAGGGGAGGTCTCCCCGAAAAGAACCTGGCCACCCGAGTCGTCCTCGAGCTCACCGAGGGACTGGGACCTGGGCGGAACGTCACCTGCGACAACTTCTTCACGTCCCACGAGCTCGCACGCAGGCTCCTCGCCGAACGGGACCTGACCCTACTGGGGACCCTGCGCGCCAACAGGCCCGAGATCCCGCGAGAGCTGCTCGACGTCAGGGGCAGGGCGGTCGGCTCCTCGTCCTTCGCGTTCTCCTCGTCCGGGGCTCCCGACGTCGCCCTGGTGTCCTACCTCGCCAAGAGGAACAAGAACGTGCTGCTTCTCGCCACCGCCGACAGGTACCTGCGAGGCCCGCTGCTGAGCGACCGCGCCGATTGCAAACCCCTCACGGTGCTCCACTACAATCGCACCAAGGGAGGCGTCGACAACCTAGACAAGGTCGTGGCCACGTACAGCTGCAGGAGAAAAACCTGCCGCTGGCCCCTGGTCCTGTTCCAAAACATGGTGGACGTTTCTGCATACAACGCCTTCGTCCTGTGGCGGGAGCTCAATCCCGCGTGGCTGGCCGGCAGACGCAACAGGCGCAGGTTGTTCACGGAACAGCTGGGCAAGGCGCTCGTGGCCCCGCTCGTGCTCAGGAAGAGGAGGAGAGAGAGGGCGAGGGCGAGGGAGAGGACCCCCCCACCGCAGCGACGACGACGACGACCCCAAGGCCGCCGCGCGAGGAGTACCCCCGCGGTCTTTGGAAGAAAAGAGGAAGAGGTGCCGCGTGTGTCCCAGGAGCAAGGACACCAAGACCAAAACGGTGTGCCGCGGGTGTCGCTCGCACGTGTGCGGAAGATGCGCGCTCAAGTACTGCCCCGCCTGCGCTCCCGCCAGCCGCGGTCCTCTCACCTCTTCCTCCTCCTCCTCCTCTTCCTCCTCCGTCGAATAGCAAGTCCTCCACAAACCACCAGGTTGGTAGATCGACTGTCTATTCCTTGGAAAAAAAAAATACAAAGGGGGGGTCATATCGACCCCATCTCACCCAAAACACCGAGGTAGGGGGTCTAGTCGACCCCCATCCCCATCCCCAAGTCCTCAACACAAAACCACCCGGAGATCAACTATCTATTCCTTGGAGAGAAAAAAAAAAAGCAAGCGGGGTCGATATGACCCCCTCAAAAAAATACAAAGGGGGTCCATATGACCCCCTCTCATCCAAAACCCCGAGGTGGGGGGTCTAGTCGACCCCCACCCCCATCCCCAAGTCCTCAACACAAAACCACCCGGAGATCACTATCTATTCCTTGGAGAAAAAAAAAAGCAAGCGGGGGTCGACACGACCCCCTCAGAAAAATACAAAGGGGGTCCATATGACCCCCTCTTATCCAAAATCCCGAGGTGGGGGGTCTAGTCGACCCCGAGACCACCCCCCTCCTTCCTCGACGAACCACTGGGGAGATCAGCCATCTATTCCATGGAAAAAAAACAGCGGGGTCGATATGACCCCCTTGAAATATCCAAAAGGGGGTCGCGACGACCCCCCTCGGAAAATACTCGGGGGGTCGACATGACCCCTTTCACCCAAAACCCCAAGGTGGGACACCCCCCCCCCAAAAAAAAAAACAACACTGGCAGATAAACTATCCATTCTGGGGAAAAAAAAAAAAAAAACAGGGGTCCATATGACCTCCACCCCACCACCATTGTTATGTGGCACGTGGAAACACAAGGGTTAACCGTACAGCTCATGGAAGTCATGCCGCGTTTCACCAATGTAATGCATATAGTATCCTCTAGGGGGGGGCGTTTTAAAAACGGCCCTCACTTTCCCACATAAGCCAAAGGGGCCTATCAGACACTCACCCCGAAATCGACGAGCCCCTGGTTCCCCCCAATTTTTTTTTTTTAATTTTTCACTCAGCCCCTTCCCCCCCGAGGTCACCGGGTGATATCATTTTCTTCTTTTTCAATTAATGTCATATTAGTGCAACTTTGAAATGTTGATTTTCAAATTACTTCAATAAAGTTAACTTGAAGTGTAATGTGAACTTTTCATTTTTTTCAGTTGTACTACAGGGACATAGCGGGGTGTTCTGAGTGTTGGTAAAATGCTGAAATGAGCGTATGATTTTCATATGTGCTATTTTAATAAATACATTTTAACCAGAACATTTTGTTTTAGAAAAAACAAACAAAAAAAAACAACAACAAAAAAAAAAACAACGCCTCCCACTTGAGGTGTTTCAGGTACGTCCCACTGGGAGGAGACCCCGGGGCAGACCCAGGACTCGGTGGAGAGACTATGTCTCCCAGCTGGTCTGGGAACGCCTTGGTATCCCCTCTGAAGAGCTGGAACAGGTGGCTGGGGAGAGGGAAGTCTGGGCTTCTCTGCTAAACTGCTGCCTCCGTGACCCGGACCTCCGGTAAAGCGGTAGAAGATGGATGGATGGATTTTATTTGTCTTTACACCACCTTAGTATGTGAACAAATTTTCTGAGATTTTCCACAGTTCTTAAGAACCCAGATTCAAATGGACCCAGGGTAGCCCTTTCAGATATACAGCAAACCAAGTGGGCAGTTTAAAAAGAGCCTTCTCATTCACACATAAGACGAAGGGCTTTCCATACAAAATACACTTTACAACTTATGGTATGGATGGCTTTATTGACATCAACTGTCAGAAGTGCAAAACTTAGTGAAAACACAGAAGTCAACAGTGTACTGAAACTGGTGAAGAATCCATTCTCCCGTTACGTTTATATGGATCTTATGCACTAAAATGTTAAAGTCCCACTTGTAATTCCCCGATCATCATCGTTCTCCTCTCTTTTGTCCTGCTCCTCTTCACTATCATCCTCCATTTCTTACTCAACTTCACCTTGATCCTCTGGTTTTTTTTCCTTTTTGCCTTCATCCTCTGGTTCTTCCTCTTTGGTGCAGTTTTTTGGCTTGCCAATGATTGGTGCATAATCAGCCAGATAAGACACAAAAAAAACATAGCACACAAGATCTTTCAAAAATGGCCAGAGCTTACTTAATGACTTGTCCAAAACGCCCTGCTTTAAAGCTTGCTTTACCCCAGCATGGCAGGAAGGACCAGTCTCAACTTCAGTGTGCAGTGTTACATCTTCCTTCATTACCACAGTGAAGCACAGATCAGAAATGTCTGACAACTCAGGGACATGTTGATGCAGAAGATATTTAATGCCATAAATCGTGGTCAGTGCTTTCATCATACTCTGATTATAACTCGTGTGTACCAACAAATTTTTGTATATGTCATGTAACGCAGATGTAATTCTAGGGTTACCCTCAGCGGACATTGATATGTGCTCATCTGACGGTATCGCCTTACAGGTTATTGTAAAGGAAGGCTCCTTGCTACTCAACTCAAGCATTTTGTGGAATGTAGCTGCCACCTCAGCAGAGTTGTCACACTCCTCTGATTCCTCCTCCTCTTTGCCTTCATTCTCTGATTCCTCCTCCTCTTCACCATCATCCTCTGGTTCCTCCTCCTCTTCGCCTTCATCCTCTGATTTATCCTCCTCTTTGCCATCATCCTCTGATTCCTCCTTCTCTTCGCCATCATCAAGAGCTTCGCTGGTTCCTCTACTGAAATCGTGCAGCCGAAGGAGAAAACCTTCCACCAACTTCTGGTTCACTAGACTTACATATTCGGCGTGCACACTACATAGCCATGATTTAGAGAAAAGGTGATGAAAATCACCCACGCCTCCCAGCACCGGCTGCATTTGGTTGGACATTTGACGCAGGTTCAAGTCACTTCTCTCCTGTTCGATGTTTGAATCCACCAGCTCCTGAGGCAGTACTGCACCTGATAAAGTGTGGATGCAAAAGTGGATGTGAAGGAAGGTGCAGTTGTCACAAAAACAATATCCCATGTACAGAATTCTGTGGATGTTGGGTTTTCACTTGCAACAACAAAACAAGCCAACCAGGGATAAATGAAGAGTGTGAAGACGTTTGATGTCCACTGCTAAAACTACATCTATATACCATGTGACTTTTTGCATTTTTTTCGTTCATAAAATGACTGAACAATAACTAACGTGGTTTCACTATAGTTATATAGATTTGTTTATTGACTTGTTCATATAATGAGTACCACGTGACCAATACATTACTTTAATCAAACACATAAGGTCTTTGAACATTTATTTCCAATATCATTGTATGGACTACGGTGTCGAAATAAGTAGAATTTAGTGTAAACAGTAGCCATTTTGGACGCCATCTTGAAATTAGGCATGTAAATCACAACTTTAGCCTAAATTTGATGATTCCATTGGTTTTCTTGTGTCAGAAAACCTATGTTTAGATACTTTGTTTGTAATTATATCATGTGTACTAGCGAAGATATTGAATTATTGCTAAACGGCGGCTATTTTGGCCGCCATCTTGGATTTCGGACCCTTAGAATGTGAAGAAAAAATGGCACCCTAATTTTTTTTAAAACTTATGATATCTTCTTTCAAAATCAAATGAGTTTTTGCTTTTACCAAAAAAATTACACGAAATTACAAATGAGCCTACACTATTAGGCATAATGACTTTGTCTTTTGATTTTCACTCTTCCAAAAATCCGTTAAATCTTGATTTTCAAGGTATTTTCACGGATGGGGTCTGGAAGCTTCAGCGTTAAGCTGCTATCACCATGGTGTCCAGACCGAAAGTCCCACAAAATGTAACTTTTAACTTTTTTTTTAACCTTTGTCTACTTGCAACCACATCAGTTGTCATGTGACAGGAGAGCTCATGGCAGGATAGCAGTGATAGCTCCATGGAAGGAAGGGAAACAAGAAAAAAATCAAGGTAAAGTTTTGCAAAACCAAGAGTAGGTTTATTGGTCGTCATTTTCAAACACCTCATATTTCCTTTGAATGTACAAATAATGAGAAAAATACCATTTTATATTGTGTATTTTGAGTATATTTTATGCTAACTCTAAAACAGAGATTAGCATGCTAATATGTCATGAGATTTTAAAAGGAATGCTAAACATTGTCATTTCCACAACAGCCATTTCCATCACTTTATTTATTGTGATGGAAAAGACATGTTGTGATGGAAATGACAATGTTTGTGTTATAAATGCATTTATTTGGCTTATATCACTTAAAATACTGTGTATTCAATTATGCAAAAGACTTTATACACTATTTCATACTTTGTATATACACAAACTACAAGAAAGAATAGATACTTAAATGTGACACCATCTGTTTTTTTAGATGGCACGCAAGACCACAGCAGAGAGATCAAAAGCACATGTGTGTAAAACATTGTGCTTATAATATGTAATCTGATTACTATGTGCTCCCCTAGATAGTCTCTGCAAGACCAGGAGAAATATCTTAAGTGTATTCTAAGCTGCTTTTGCTCAGAGCCCCAGCTTTGCAGATGTTTTGGTCCCCAGACAGCAGACATGGAAGTAACAGGTGATACCAAGCCTCCCACATCCACAGGCACACCTATCACCACAGCTCAGCCCATTGCAGACCTTTATGAGGGGCTGATTGGAAAATGGTGTGTGGTCACATACGATGGGGATCCGTATCCAGGCATTATACAGGATGTTGGCTCTGATAGCTGTGCTTTGGTGAAAACCATGAGTCGCATTGGCAAAAACAGGTTTTCCTGGCCAATGAGAGAGAACATAATCTGGTACCAACCTGAAAATATTCTGAGACTGGTCCCAGAGCCTCAACCAGTTACAAAGAGGCACAAGATGTTGGATCCCACGGTTTGGGCAGAAATATGCTCTGCTCTTGATTATCATGGATAAAGGAATGAATCCATATGCAAGTTTGGCAGTTTGTTTAAAAGATTAAATCACTAATTACAGAGAGATTAATGAATGTTTGTTTTGCTTCCAACAGCCAGCCCTAGTTTTGCAACTTGTTTGTAGGTTTCAGCACAAAAAGAGAAGGAGCAATGTTCTACCATCTGATTAATGTGCATTATTTTTTAAATTTCAAAAATGATGTCACTTGATGTCAAGGACAATATAAGTGACCGATGTTCAGCAATGCTCTGTGTCACACGTCATTTCCAACATGTGCTGACTTTTCCACCACACAATGTCATGTCCATCACAACACATATTTTTACACAAAAGTAATAATAATAACACAGCTACACAAATAATATTTAGGAGTTTTGAAAATTATGCAGTCATGGTTACAATTCATGTCTGGGATTGGAAAACTCATGATTTTGCCATGTAAAAACTTGAAAGACTTCAGTAAGATAGTAAAAAGGTAATTTGTCATCTAGATGATGAGAAAATATCTTTTAAATGCTTAAAATAAGTACAGTTATACATTTGGGTACGTCTATGTGTGAAATTTCATTAAATGTTTTGAAAACATGGGTTATGCTAGCAATTTTGTTTGAAAAACACCTTTTTTTGGTGTGATGGAAATTATGCTTTCCTCTGAATGCTAGACTAAAATGGCAAAAAATATACAATATTTATGTAATTTCATTACAACCACTATCAGTTAATGTTTCTACACATGAATGAATGAATTGAATGAATGAATGAATGAATTTATTTATTTCGGATAGTACATTACAGGTTAAAAGAAACTGTATAATATAACAACAAGGTCAAATTAGACAAAGACTCCTTCTACTATACAATTCCATGCGAGTTATCCGAAATGGGTGATGGCTGAAGCCGCAGCTTATATTGCCCACCCATATTCCATCCAAGAATTCAAAGGAGAAAAAAGAGAAAACAAGACAAGAGCGATTACAATTTAAAACAAGGCTAAGACAAAATATGACTGAGAGAAAAAGAAAACTGAGCTAGTCTAAGTTAAGCGGTTACTATTCAAAAACTAAGACAGTGTCACAGAGAAAAAAGAAAAACTAAGCTATAACACAACACAGGCTGGAAATGTCAATCCTTATGTGAGTTTACATGTCGTCTTGTAAATATGTTTGGAGTATTTCTTCCTTTAGTTTTTGTTTAAATTGTCCAAGCTTTGTACATGATTTTAATTCAGGTCCAAAATCGTTCCATAATCTGACACCTTGCACTGAAATACAGTGTTGCTTGGTAGTTGTTCTCACTGTAGGCTTTTGAAATATACATGTTCCTCTGAAGTGATATCGTTTCTCCCTTGTTTGGAACAACTTTTGGATATTTGCGGGCAGTGATAGATTCTTCACTTTGAACATTATTATTGCGGTTTTAAAGTCGATCAGATCTTTCAACTTGAGAGTTTTTTGTTTAAGAAAAAGTGGGTTTGTTGGTTCCCTGTAAGCTGCTTTGTTGATTATTCTAATAGCTCTCTTTTGAAGCATAAAGAGTGGATATATGTTTGTTTTATATGTATTTCCCCATACTTCATTACAATATGTCATGTATGGGAGTATTAATGAATGATGCAAGGTGTATAGTGTGGGTTGATTCAGCAAATTTTTCACTCTGTGTAATATTGCAATTGATTTGGATACTTTACCTTTTATATAATTAATATGTGGCTTCCAACACAGTTTGTTATCAATTATTACTCCAAGGAATTTAGTTTCGGATACCCTTTCAATCTCTACACCATTTACACTGAGTTTGGGTACTGGGTAGTTGTGATGGTTGTTAAAGTTAATGGATGGATGTTAAAGTGTTTTGTCTTGCTTAAATTGAGCGTTAATTTGTTTGAATCAAACCACAGTTTCAGCTTTCCTAATTCCTTTCCGAGTGTATCCAGAAGTTGTTCCAAGTTGTTTCCACTGCATAGCAGGTTAGTGTCATCAGCAAACAATATTAAGTCCATTTTTTCTGAAACTTTACATATATCATTTATATACATATTGAATAATAATGGTCCCAAAACTGAACCCTGTGGGACTCCACAGGTGACCTTCAGTAGCTCTGAGTTTTTGTTGTTAACACATACAAACATATCTATTCTTTAAGTAACTTCTTAACCAGGACAGTGCTACCCCTCTGATACCACAATTTTGTAGTTTCTTTAATAATAGATTGTGATCTACTGTATCAAATGCTTTTTTAAGATCCAGGAATACTCCAACTGAATACTCTTTATTTTCAATGGCTGTTGATATTTTTTCTGTAAATTCCATTAAGGCATATGCTGTTGTCCTTTTGTGTCTGAACCCATATTGCTGCTCACACAATAAATCATTCTTCAGTATGAAGTTGTCAATTCTCTCATAGAATATTTTTTCAAGTATCTTGGAAAATTGCGGTAATAGTGAAATTGGTCTGTAGTTGGAGAGTTCCCCTCTGTCGCCTGTCTTGTAAATCGGAATTACTTTAGCTATTTTCATTGCATTGGGAAATATACCTGATTGGAGAGACAGGTTACAGATATACGTCAGTGGTTTCACTATGCATTCGATAACAGTTTTGACTAGTAGCATATCAATACCATCGCAGTCAGTAGATGTTTTACTTTTGAACGATTTAACAATTTCAATGACCTCTCTTTCGTCTGTGTTCTTTATGAAGATGGTGTCTTTTACAGCAGTGTTATTGCATATTGAATCACCTGTTGGCACCGTAGTGGGTATTTCTCGGGCCAGTTTAGGTCCAATGTTAACAAAAAAATTATTAAATTCATCTGCAGGTGAAGCTATATTCACATTCGGAGTCGATTTATTATTTTTTGGAGTGTTAGTTGGGTAGCTGGTATTTCTGCTTTTATTTCCAAGGATACTGTTGATTATTGTCCATGTATTTTTAATATTGTCTTTGTTTTTTTCCAGTTCTTTACTGTAATAGTCTCTTTTACTACATCTTATTATATATGTTAACTTATTTTTGTATGTTTTATACCGCTGCTCTGCTTCTTTTGTCCTTTTCTTTATGAAAGCTTTATATAATAAATTTTTCTTTTTACACGCCTTTTGTAGTCCTTTGGTTAGCCATGGTTTGTCAGTAAATTTGTGTTTAAGCTTTTTTTTAACTAATGGGCAGTTTTTTTCATAAAGAGTGGTTACAATGTTTGTAAATGTGTCATAGGCTTCATTTACATCTGATACATAGACTTCTGTCCAGTCTTGCTTCAGCAAGTCTGGACAGAAGACTGATAGATGTAAGCTTGTAAATGAAATGTCCTCAGCACTACCAGGGATTCTGGAATGTGTTACTGTTGAGATTGACCTAGACAAAACAAAAAATCTAATCATAAGCTGCATATACAGAACGCCGGGAACTTGCATTGAGACATTCAGAGATAAATTAGTCGAGCTGTACAATAATATTACTAGTAAGAAAATGGTAGCAATTTGTGGAGATTTCAATATTGATCTACTTAATCCACATCAACAAAATGTAGTTACAGAGTTCATGAACTCTATACAGCATGAGTCTATATCCCACAATAACACATCCCAGTAGAATCACAGCTCACTCTGCTACACTTATTGACAACCTGTTTGTCAATGTTCTCGACAAGAAAATAGAAAGTGGATTATTGATAAATGATATAAGTGACCACTTGCCAATCTTTGCACTTATCCATGGCCACACGGGGCCCAACCCAGAAAAAATCTCAAAATCGTTTAGACACAAATCACCAAACGCAATCAGTTCTTTTAAAGAGGACTTGCTGAAGCAAGACTAACTACATTTCTTCATCAACTAACTACATTTTGTTGATGTGGATTAAGTAGATCAATATTGAAATCTCCACAAATTGCTACCATTTTCTTACTAGTAATATTATTGTACAGCTCGACTAATTTATCTCTGAATGTCTCAATGCAAGTTCCCGGCGTTCTGTATATGCAGCTTATGATTAGATTTTTTGTTTTGTCTAGGTCAATCTCAACAGTAACACATTCCAGAATCCCTGGTAGTGCTGAGGACATTTCATTTACAAGCTTACATCTATATAGGTCATCAATATACAGTGCAACACCACCACCCTTTTTTTGAGATCTGTTAATGTTAAACATCTGATATCCCTCTATTGCCATCAGGGGAGCCTGGTCTGCATTAAGCCAGGTTTCAGAGACTGCTATAGCTGTGAATTTTCTGTTTAGCTGTTTTAAATAGTCCTGAATCTGTGAGAAGTTTTTGTTAAGACTTCTGCTATTGAAGTGTATTATTGACAGTTTACCATCTAATTGCACTTGACTTTTGAATTGCTTTTCAGTGTAATATTCACAGTGGTTATGAATATTATTGAAAAAGTGGTTATCAGGATCAATATCATTCTCCATCTCTTGTGGTTTATGTTCAGCATAGTGGCATATTTTTAGAGTTTGAGTTTCCTCACTCTGTTTCATAGTCAGTGTTCATTTGTATTTATCTAAGTCAGTAGCATCTCTGATCATTATACTTTTTGCTTGCTCAGGTGTTCCATTTAGTTTAATCCAAATTCTACAATTTCTTGTCCAGGTTGACTGTATCTTATTATGTTTCTTTAGCATCCGTGCCTGCCGTGCTAATTCAGCGTTTTTTTTTGTCAGGTGTTCATTTAGGTAAACTTGAGTTTCCTTTAGTTTTTTGGCCTGCCTCAGGATGTCATTTTTCACCCTCCTGTTCACAAAGCGCATCACAATTGATTTCTTTGTTTTGTTATCTTTCTTCGGTAAAGCATAACAGGCTGAGATCGCATTGGCTTCTACCTTAATGTCTTTATCATTAAGGAACTTTAGCACTTGGTTTTCTAAGGACATTGATTCACTTATGGAAGCATGTTCACCACTCAGTCCTGTAGCGGCATGGGCGTACGACTGATATCTGATGTCTAGTCCACTTATAACTATGTCATCAATGCGAGAACCTTGTTCAAGATCCTCAACGCGTTGCTCCAAAAGACGCCCGTGTTGCTCCAGGTCCATAATTTTTTTGTCTTTTTCTTTTATTATTGAATGTAGGGCTTGTACCTCCTGTACATCACATTGTGATGAAGTAGAACAAATCAAAATATTTCTAAAAATATGTGTTGATTTTCTGAAAAATATCATGACCAAATTTGATTGTAGTTGGAAAATCACCTTTTAGCTCACATTTTTTCGTCAGTAAAGCCGTGCAAAACTCAAACAGTATAATAATACATAGAAAAGAATATCTAGCACGTTTCCTCAAACTTACAGTGCTTTATGTGCAATATTTACCTTAAATAGGGAAGAAAAGCAGTGAGGGAAGGAGAAATGATCACACACACGCGTCCACCGCCTTCACTCGTCTGTGTTAAATGAGGTGCAGTGCGCAGTGTGCAGTGCGCATCTACTGGATCCCTAAGGCATAAACAACAGATCACGGAGTAAAAAGGTGTGACCAACAGATCACAGAGCAATCCAAAATTAACTTATGGTCTTCCTTGTCTATCAAAACATCTCCAAGAGCCTTAATTACACATTCCGAAACACACACACACACAAAAAAAAAACAGTATGAAACCATTTCTATCAAATGCATAAAACTATAGATTAAAGGAGAATGAAGCTATTGGGTTAACCATGTCTGATCCATTTAACCTGTTACAAGAACAGCTTAGGATATGATGCCTGCCTTGATGTCTTTATGATGTCATATAGACTGATGCCTGCCTTAATGTCTATATGAAGTTATACAGTACAGACCATGCTGTCCCATGATGTTCCTATGTCAGTGATGCCTGCCTTGCTGTCTACATGATGTCATATAGACCATCACTCACGTTCACAACACTCACTATGGCAGTCCTACATAGGGACATCATGTGAATCAGTAAATCTGGAAATCTCACTCAGCATCATGTGAAGCAGTGAGTCTGGAAATCTCACTCAGTAAGTCAGAAGGCAAATCCAGCCATCCATCCATCCATCCATCTTCTACTGCTTTTCCAGAGGTCCGGGCCACAGAGGCAGCAGTTCAAGCAGAGAAGCCCAGACTTCCCTCTCCCCAGCCACCTGCTCCAGCTCTTCAGAGAGGATACCAAGGCATTCCCAGACCAGCTGGGAGACATAGTCTCTCCATTGAGTCCTGGGTCTGCCCCAGGGTCTCCTCCCAGTGGGATGTGCCCAAAGCACCTCAAGTGGGAGGCGTCCAGGAGGCATCCTAATCAGATGCCCATACCACCTCAACTGACTCCTTTCAATGTGGAGGAGCAGCGGTTCTACTCTGAGCCTCTCCCGGATGACTGAGCTCCTCACCCTATCTCTGAGGGTGAGTCCAGCAATCCTACGGAGAAAGCTCATTTCAGCCGCTTGTATCCACAAGCTCGTTCTTTTGGTCATTACCCAAAGCTCATGACCATAGGTGAGAGTAGGAACGTAGATTGATTGGTAAATCGACAGCTTTGCCTTAGAACTCAGTTCCCTCTTCACCACAACAGACCGGTACAACATCCGCATCACTGCAGATGCTGCTCCAATCCGTCTGTCAATCTCTCACTCCATTTTCCCCTCACTCGTGAATAAGACCCCGAGATACTTAAACTCCTCCACTTGGGGCAGGAGCCTGTCCCCAACCCGGAGAGGACAATCCACCTTTTTCCGGCTGAGGACCATGGACTCGGACTTGGAGGTGCTGATTCTCATCCCAGCTGCTTCACACTCAGCGGCAAACCGTCCCAGCAAGAGCTCCAGGTCATTGCTGGATGAAACCAACAGGACAACATCATCTGCAAACAACAGAGATGAGATCCTGTGGTCACCAAGCATGACGCCCTCCATTCCATGGCTACGCCTAGAAATCCTGTCCATAAAAATTATGAACAGGATCAGTGACAAAGGGCAGCCCTGGCAGAGTCCAACTCTCACTGGGAATGAGTCCAACCGAGTGTTGGCAATATGTGACATAACGCACGGCTCAGGAGACGCACACACACAGGCTCAGAGTAGTTCAAATAGTTTATTAACAACGGGCGTGAATGAGTGCGTGTCTGCGGGGTGTAAATGTGTTGGTGGCGGTGTCCGCTTCAGACACAGAGGCAGGTGACCGTACAGCCGGGCAACCCTATGGAGAAGACACAGGGAGAGGGTGACAGGCATACACCAACACAGGAGGGATTATGGCAAGAGGAGGACTTACTTGGATGACAGGTCAGCTGGCACAGCAAGGGGCGAAACCCGGGAGACAGCCACCTGGAGAGCTCGGTGCAACAGCGAGGAATGGGCGTTGGAGAGAAGACGTCCGCCGCCGCCGGGAAATCCACCTGTGCACAGGGGAGCAGACTGGAGAGAGAAGGTAAGGCTTCTTACCCAAATAATATTTGCTGAAGAGAAGTAGCTCACAACGGTGAGGGACGAAGTCTGACGGCTTCAGGCCGAGCCTCCGGGCGAGGCGGCTTTTCTCCTTCGCCGCTGATGAGGATCAGGTGTGTGAGCAGGTGGCGCCGCTGATGAACGGCGCGGCGTGACAGTACTCCCCCCTCTAGCAGCGCCTCCTGGCGATGGCTTATCCGGGTGCGCTCGGTGGAAGTCCGCGATGAGCGATGGGTCCAACACAAACGACGAGGGTACCCACTGTCGATGCTCGGGCCCATAGCCCTCCCAGTCCACCAAGTACTGCAACCCACGACCCCGGCGTCGAGAGTCCAGGATGGAAGCGACAGACCAGGCCGGATGGCCATCAATCATCCGGGGCGCGGGTTGCGCAGCAGGAGGGGGGCAAAGGGGGTCGGTGACTGCCAGCTTCACCTTCGACACGTGGAAGGTGGGATGGATGCGGAGGGAGGGGGGAATAGCCACGCGCACAGCCACCGGGTTGATGATCCGGGTGATGGGATAGGGACCCATGAAGCGCTGTGCCAGCTTTCTCCTCTCACCTTTTAGGGTGACGTCCTGGGTGGAAACGTAGACACGTTGCCCAACTCTGTACGCCGGGGCAGGTCTTCTATGCCGGTCCGCCACAGTCCTGTTGTGCTCCGCTGTGCGTAAAAGCGCCTTGCGCGCGGCAGCCCAGATGGAGCGGAACTGCCTGAGATGTGCTCTAACCGAGGGGACGGTCACCTCACTCTCCTGCTCTGGAAAGAGCGGGGGGTCGTAACCCAGGGACGCCTTGAATGGAGACATCCCCGTAGCAGAAGAGCGAGCGGTATTATGAGCATACTCGACCCAGGCGAGATGGTTGCTCCAGGACGTTGGTTTAGATGAGGTCACACAGCGGAGCGCAGCCTCCAGCTCCTGGTTGGTCCGCTCACACTGCCCGTTGGACTGGGGGTGATGGCCGGAGGAGAGGCTCACCTTGGCTCCGATGGCGTTACAGAACGACCTCCAAACCTCAGATGAAAATTGGGGACCCCGGTCCGAGACCACGTCCACCGGAATCCCGTGCAGCCTGACCACGTGTTGGACAAGGAGACCCGCCGTCTCCAGGGCAGTAGGGAGACCTCGCAGGGGGACGAAGTGCGCCGCCTTGGAGAAACGGTCCACGATGGTCAGGATGGAGTCAAAGGAGTTGGAAACGGGGAGACCGGTGACGAAATCCAACGCGATGTGCGACCAGGGCCTGCCAGGAACGGGCAGGGGCTGGAGCAGACCCGCTGGAGGGGCGTTTCCCGACTTGCAGGTGGCACAGATAGGGCAAGCCCGGGCGTAGCGGGCCGCGTCCCTCCGCAGGCCTGGCCACCAAAAGGACCGTTGGAGGAGGTTGATCATCCGGGAGGTGCCGGGATGACAGGTGAGCCGGGAGGTGTGGAGCCAGTGGATGACCTCTCCTCGGACCGCAGATGGCACGAACAGTCTTCCCTCCGGTCCGCCGCCAGGATCAGGTTCCACCTCCTGCGCCTTCCGGATCTTGCTCTTGATGTCCCAAGAGATGGCACCCACGACGCACGACCTGGGCAGGATGGTGTGGGGCGTCTCCTCAGCCCCCACGGGGGTAAACTGCCTAGAGAGGGCATCAGGCAGGCCGTTCTTGGAGCCTGGCCTGAAGGTGATGGTAAAATGGAACCTGGCGAAGAACAAAGACCAGCGCGCCTGGCGGGCGTTCAGGCGCTTGGCAGATCGTAAATATTCTAAGTTCTTGTGGTCCGTCAGGACCACGAACGGCAGGTCCGCCCCCTCTAGCCAGTGGCGCCACTCCTGTAAGGCGAGTTTGATGGCCAGGAGCTCCCTGTCCCCCACATCGTAGTTCCTCTCCGCCGGGGACAAGCGCTGGGAGAAGAAGGCACAGGGTCGTTTGGCGCCATCGTCCGGTGACCGCTGGGATAGAACTGCACCCACTCCCGTGTCCGAGGCATCCACCTCCACTATGCACTGCAGCGCGGGGTCGACCTGGCGAAGAACCCGGGAGGAGGAGAATTCCGCCTTCAGCGCCTTAAAGGCAGCAGCGACCTCCTCTGTCCACCGGAAAGGGACCTTCGGGGACGTGAGGCGGGTCAGCGGTCCGACGATCGAGCTGAAGTTGGGCACAAAGCGGCGGTAGAAATTGGCGAAGCCAACAAATTGTTGCACCTGCTTCCGGGATGCGGGAGTAGGCCACTCCACCACCGCCTTCACCTTCTCTGGGTCTGGAAGCACCTGGTCTTGAGAGATGATAAATCCCAGGAAGGATGTGGTCCTCGCGTAGAATTCGCACTTCTCAGCCTTCACGTAGAGCCGATTCTCCAGCAGCCTTTGGAGGACCCGCCTCACATGGACCTGGTGCTCGTCCCTGGACCTGGAGAAGATAAGGATGTCGTCCAGGTAGACGAACACGAAGAGGCCGATGAAATCCCGGAGGACATCGTTGATGAGGCGCTGAAAGACGGCAGGAGCGTTGGTTAACCCGAACGGCATGACTAGGTATTCAAAGTGGCCGTTCGGGGTACGGAAGGCTGTCTTCCACTCATCTCCCTCCCGGATCCTGACGAGGTGGTAAGCGCTGCGTAGGTCCAGCTTGGTAAACCAGGTCGCCCCCTGGAGGGAGTGGAAGGCAGTGTCCATGAGGGGCAGGGTGTAACGGTCCCTCACAGTGATGTCGTTGAGCGCACGGTAGTCTATGCAGGGGCGGAGGGACCCGTCCTTTTTCCCGACGAAGAAGAACCCTGCCCCCACGGGTGACGACGATGGGCGAATTATCCCAGCGCTCAGTGATTCCTTCAGGTAGGTGTTCATTGTCTCCTTCTCTGGCGCAGACAGGCTGTAGAGCCGACCAGAAGGTAAGGGGGCCCCCTGGCGGAGGTTGATGGCACAGTCATAGGGCCGATGAGGGGGAAGAGACATAGCTTTCGCCTTGCTGAATACCATACCCAGGTCGTGAAACTCCGGAGGCACCAGAGACAGGTCCGGGGGTGCTGCGTCCGCCACAGGGGGGGAAGCGGACGGGGAGCAGGCAGCGGACTGAAGGCAGGTGCCCATACAAAACGTGCTCCATGCCGCTACCCCAGCTGACTTCCAGTCCAGGACAGGGTTGTGGAGGCGTAGCCAGGGATACCCCAGGATGACGGGCGACACAGAGTTGGGCAGGACGTAGAAAACCATCTCCTCCCGGTGGTTCCCTGAGATGATGACCGGGACGGGGACGGTCTGATGTGAGACTCTCCCAAGGGAGGCACGAGAGAGATTGACCAGGGAGATGGGGTTTCCCAGTGCCTGACAGCGGATGCCCAATCGGGTTGCCAGGCTTTGTGAAATGAAGCTGCCTTCTGCGCCCGAATCCACCAGTGCGTGGGTGAGATGCCCAGTGGGGTTGTGGCAGAAACGGATGGGCAGCTTCAATTGGGTGAGGGGATTTGGCCGATTGACGTCCGTGAGGCCCCCTACAGTGACTCGCGGACCCCGCCGTTTGGCTTCAGCGGACAAAGCTCCACCGTGTGCTGATTGTCTCCGCAATACATGCAGAGACCCAACTCACGGCGGCGTTGTCTCTCTGCCGGGGAGAGCTTTGTCCAGCCCGTCACCATCGGCTCCGACTCCTCGGGGCGCGATGGTGGCGGCGTCGCCAGGGGGCGAACTTGGGGCAGGCGCAGCGAGGCTCCCCGAGGGCGAGAAGTAGACGACTTCCGTCCTGAGGAGCGCTCGCGCAGCCTGTTGTCCAAGCTAATGGCTAGTGAGGTTAGCTCCGCTAGCGTTCCGGGGACATCCCGTCCAGCCAGTTCATCCCTCAGATCGTCATTGAGGCTGCGGAGGAACAGGCCACAGAGGGAACGTTCGTCCCAGCCCAATTCCTCCGCTGCTACCCGGTAGTCGATAGCATAGTCCGCGGCTGACCGGCTTCCCTGCTGGAGAGCGAGAAGCCGATCGACCTGGACCGTCTCGGGGCGAGAATGGTCGAACACCTCCAGGAAGCGCCTCACGAACTCGGCATAGGTGAGGGTGGCATAACTGGGTCTCGCCATTATAGCGTAGGCCCAGGTTAAAGCGCGCCCCTCCAGAAGGTTACCTATGTAGCCGATTCGGCTGTGATCTGAGGGAAAGTCCCCGGGCACACGGTCGAACACGGACTCACACTGCATCACAAACCCCCGCGCTCCGCCGAGCTTTCCGCTAAAGCGAGCGGGGGTCGGAATTGGTGTGAGACGGGCCGGTGCCACTGGAGCTGGCTGAACGGCCGCAGGAACAGCAGGAGCTGCGCCACCCTGGGGAGCCGGGGGGAACGGCTGCTGGGGGTCCAGACGGTCCAATCGGTTTGTGATTGCAATTAATTGGTTCAGGATCACCTGTTGTTGATAAGCGATCTGATCTACTCGAACCTCGAGAGTGGTAAGACGGTGTGCGAGCCCGCCGTCTGCCGAGCCGCTCTGCTGAAGCCGTACTGACATAACGCACGGCTCAGGAGACGCACACACACAGGCTCAGAGTAGTTCAAATAGTTTATTAACAACGGGCGTGAATGAGTGCGTGTCTGCGGGGTGTAAATGTGTTGGTGGCGGTGTCCGCTTCAGACACAGAGGCAGGTGACCGTACAGCCGGGCAACCCTATGGAGAAGACACAGGGAGAGGGTGACAGGCATACACCAACACAGGAGGGATTATGGCAAGAGGAGGACTTACTTGGATGACAGGTCAGCTGGCACAGCAAGGGGCGAAACCCGGGAGACAGCCACCTGGAGAGCTCGGTGCAACAGCGAGGAATGGGCGTTGGAGAGAAGACGTCCGCCGCCGCCGGGAAATCCACCTGTGCACAGGGGAGCAGACTGGAGAGAGAAGGTAAGGCTTCTTACCCAAATAATATTTGCTGAAGAGAAGTAGCTCACAACGGTGAGGGACGAAGTCTGACGGCTTCAGGCCGAGCCTCCGGGCGAGGCGGCTTTTCTCCTTCGCCGCTGATGAGGATCAGGTGTGTGAGCAGGTGGCGCCGCTGATGAACGGCGCGGCGTGACAATATGAACCAAACTCTCACAACGGTCATACAGAGACCGAATAGCTCGTAACAACAAGCCCGATACCCCATACTCCCAAAGCACCCCCCACAAAAAACCACGAGGGACGCGGTCAAATGCCTTCTCCAAGTCCACAAAACACATGTAAACGGGTTGGGCAAACTCCCACAAACTGTCGAGAATTCTCGAGAGAGTAAAGAACTGGTCCGATGTGCCACGGCCAGGATGAAAACTACATTGCTTCTCCTGAATCCGAGGTTTGACCAACGGCCGGACTCTTCTCTCCAATACCTTGGTATAGACCTTCCCAGGGAGGCTGAGGAGTGTGATCCCTCTAAAGTTGGAGCAGACCCTCTGGTCCTCTTTTTTGAAGAGAGGAACCACCACCCTGGTTTGCCATGCCAAAGGCACTGTCCCCGACCTCCACGCAATGTTGCAGAGGCGTGTCAAC
The DNA here is from genome assembly GCA_020510985.1 of Pholidichthys leucotaenia. Classification (NCBI taxonomy): domain Eukaryota; kingdom Metazoa; phylum Chordata; class Actinopteri; order Cichliformes; family Pholidichthyidae; genus Pholidichthys; species Pholidichthys leucotaenia. The sequence goes on along the minus strand of CM035847.1, from coordinate 168,666,292 downwards.
CATGACAGCCCTACAACATCCAGGGCCTTGAGGTACTCAGGGCGAATCTCGTCTATCCCTGGGGCCCAGATACCAAGGAGATTTTTAACCACCTTGACGACCTAAGCCCCTGTGATAGGTGAGTCATCCCCCTCGTCCACAAACCCTGCTTCCTCTGTGGAAGGCGTATCAGTGGGATTGAGGAGATCCTCGAAGTATTCCTTCCACCGCCCGACGATATCCCCAGTCGAAGTCAACAGCGCCCCATCCGCACCATACACAGTGTGGACAGGGAGCTGCTTTCCCCTCCTGAGCCGCCAGACAGTTTGCCAGAATCTCTTCGAGGCCGACCGAAAGTCTTGTTCCATGGCCTCACCGAACTCCTCCTATACCCGGGTTTTTGCTTCAGCAACCATCTGAGCTGCACTCCGTTTGGCCTGCCGGTACACCTCAGCTGCTTCGGGAGTCCCACAAGCCAACCAAGCTTGATAGGACTCCTTCTTCAGCTTAATGGCCCCCTTCACCACTGGTGTCCACCACTTGGTTTGGGGGTTGCCACCACGAGATGCACCAACCACCTTGCGGCTGCAGCTCTGGGCCGCCGCTTCAACAGCAGAGGTGAAGAACATGGCCCATTCAGACTCCATGTCTCCAGACTCCCTTGGAATGTGGTTGAAGTTCTTCCGGAGGTGGGAGTTGAAGACCTCCCGGACAGGGGCCTCAGCCAGATGTTCCCAGCACACCCTCACTATACGTTTGGGTCTACCAGGTCTGAATGGCTTCCTCCCCTGCCATCGGATCCAACTCACCACCAGGTGGTGATCAGTTGACAGCTCTGCACCACTCTTTACCCGAGTGTCCAAGACATATGGTCGCAGGTCTGATGACACGATAAAATCGATCATTGACCTGTGACCTAGGGTGTCCTGGTGCCAGGTGCACATATGGACACCCTTATGCTTGAACATGGTGTTCGTTATGGACAAACTGTGGTTAGCACAGAAGTCCAATAACTGAACACCACTCGGGGTTCAGATCGGGCAGGCTGTTCCTCCCAATCACACCCCTCCAGGTTTCACTGTCATTGCCCACGTGCGCATTGAAGTCCTCCAGTAGGACAATGGAGTCTCCAAGAGGACCACCCTCCAGCACTCCAGTCACAGACTCCAAAAAGGGTGGGTACTCTGAAACATCATTTGGTGCATGGGCACAAACGATGGTCAGGACCCGTTTCCCTACCCGAAGGCGCAGGGAAGCAACCCTTTCATCCACCGAGGAAAACTCCACTATAGAAGCAGCAAGGCGGGGGGATACAAGAATACCCACCCCTGCTCGTCGCCTCTCACCCGGGGCAACTCCAGAAAAGGCCAAGCTCCAGCCCCTCTCCAGGAGGCTGGTTCCGGAACCAGAACTGTGTGTTGAGGTGAGGCCGACTATATCTAGCGGTATCTCTCAACCTCGTACACCAGCTCAGGCTCCTTCCCCACCAGAGAGGTGACATTCCACGTACCAAAAGCCAGTTTAGAAAGCTTGGGATCAGTCCGCCAAGGTCTCCGCCTTTGACCGCTACATAATCCACATAGCACCGAACCCCCATGATCCCTCCTGCAGGTGGTGAGCCCACTGGAGGGCGGACCCATGTAACTCCTTCGGGCTGAGCCCGCCCGGGTCCCATGGGTGGAAACCCGGCCACCAGACGCTAGCCATCGAGCCCCTCCCCCAGGCCTGGCTCCAGGGTGGGGCCCCGGTAACCCCATACTGGGCGGGGTACACTGCCCAGAAGGCAAATCAATAATTAAAAATTATACAGTGGAAAAGTGGCAAGAACATTGGCACTCAATAGATACAGGAAGACATCTTTATGACATCCAAAAGCAGGTAAACTCTGGAATGGGAGTTGGCAGAAACAGGAACGCAGAGATACTCATCACCCTATTAAGAAGAGGACACACTAATTTAAACCAGACGCTACATAAATGGACAGCAATAGAGTGAGGACAACTGCTGTACGTCAGGAAAGATCCAGTGAAGATGAAACAGCTGACGTTCCAGCAGTACCTCCAAGACATGACTGTGATGCATGTCAGAAAAGATGCTGTGAAGATGAAACACCTCAGGTTCCAGCAGTATGTTGCAGGCATGCCTTGCTTACACCTACTTTCTACGGACATGCAGAAATACATGCTTATACTTGCTTTTTTTTTTTTTGACTTATTTTGTACCCGTAGATAGATTTGTTCTGCAGTCCGGTGACAAGCCACCAGCTGCCGGTCGCTGCATGCGCAAGCGCCCCTTAACTCCCTAACCTGCATGTTTTTGGCATGTGGGAGGAAACCGGAGAAATCCCGGAGTAAACCCACGCAAACACGGGGAGAACATGCAAACTCCACACAGATCACTGTTGGCCGGGGGCAGGGATTGAACCCACGATTTCATGATCCCCGCGATCCCCCGGCCGAGGGTAAACTGTGCTGCCGCAGTGCTAACCACTGCGCCACCGTGCGCCTTTCTATGGGCATGCACGGGTATGCATGGGCATGCACAGGTATCTGTCAGTTTGTCTGTGTGTCTCTGTGTGTCACGATCATATGATGCCTACATGATGTCAATGTAGAGGGTGCAAAGGAAAAGGATGTGGAGGCGAGGCACGGGAGCGGTGTGGGCACCCAGCACAATGCAGACTGATAATATTCACGCTCAGCAGGGATTGCATACGAACAGAGAGCCCTAGGGGGGCAACCAGAACAATGACTATTGTTATTCATCCCCAGAGGAAGGAGAGGAGTCTGGCGCCAGTTAATCACGCTATTGATATGTATTGTCTGATATGTATATCAATATGTAAATGTGCCATGCATTCTCTCTTGTCTGTATAAAAGAGCTGACTTTACATGCCTCACTAGTGCACACACAGCACACAGTGCTGCAGTGTGTCTCATGATGATGGAGGAATAAAACTCTTAAACCTTAAGCTCGCCGTGTCTCACCTGAACTTATTTTGTTCCTCCACGCTCGTGCCTCGCCTCGCCTCCTCATGCCTACATGACATCACATACACACCATAGTATAGAGTCGCCGATGATGTTCCACCACATGGAGAGCAATACAATGAGGAGAACTGTTACACGTCAGAAAAGATGCTGTGAAGATGAAACACCTGAGGTTCCAGCAGTATGTTGCAGCCATGACTGTGAACAACACAGCTGTCTGAGACAGGAGGAGACCCTTCAGCAATGGGCATGAAGAAATACTTGCTTTCTACGGGCATGGACAGGTCACGATCATAGGACTGCCTATGATGTGCCTATGATGTCTGCATGATGTCCAACGATTTTCCTATGATGTCAAGGATCATAGGACTTGCCACATGATGTCTGTGTGCAGAAATACATGCTTATTCTTGGTTTCTGTGGGTATGCACGGGCATGGACGGGTATGCACTAGTTTGTGTAATTTTAATATAAACTAGTGCATACCTGTGCATGCCCGTGCATACCCGTGCATGCCCGCAGAAACCAAGCATAAGCAAGTATTTCTGCATGCCCATAGAAAGCAGGTGTAAGCAAGCGTGTCACAACTTGTTGTGATGCCTGCCTTCTTCTTCTTCTTTTAGATTTGATTGGCGGTTGGCAACCAGCTTACAGGTGCATTACTGCAACATACTTCACTCTATATCATCACTCTATCTGGTCAGGAGCTGTAGTCCTTCTATCATCATTGCTGTGTCCAATCAAACCTCAACTCTATCTTCAGACATCACTCTTCTTCGTCTCCTCGTACTTCACTCTATATGATCAGTCTGGTCAGGAGCTGTATATAGAGTGATAGGCTACTATCAGCCTGCTGCAGGAACAGCCAGATGTCTGGCCACAGCCAAGAGGGATAATTTTTTCACACATAAGGAGTTGCTTATACAAAGGTATAGAGTGCTGATAAGTCAGTGGCGGTAATGCACCTGTAAACTGGTTGCCAACCGCCAATCAAATCTAAAAGAAGAAGAAGGAGCTATAGTCCTTCTATCATCATTGCTGTATCCAGTCAAACCTCACCTCTATCTTCAGACATCACTCTTCATCTCCTCATACTTCACTCTATATCATCACTCTACACATCTTGGCTATGGTAACTGTCACAGCCAAGATCCTTCCTTTGATGTTTGATGACGTTATAGGGAGTCCTATGATCTTTGATTATGTCATAGCGAGTCCTATGATCTGTGATGATGTCATAGCCCTGTGATCTTTGATGATGTCATTGATGCCTGCCTTTGATCTTTGATGTCCTATGATTATGAGTGATGCCTGCCTTTGCTCACACACAGACACACACACACACAGATTTTCTTGAAAGACACACAGACACACAGATTTTCTTGAATCACTCTGTACTATGGTGTCTATATGACATCATATAGACATCATGTAGACATCATAGGCACATCATAGGTGATCCTATGATCTTTTAGCCAGTCCTATGGTCGTGGCAGACACACAGACACAGACAGACAGACACACACAGAGATTTCTTGAATTATATAAGATAAGATAAGCCTTTATTAGTCCCACAACGGGGAAATTCCAGGATTGCAACAGCACAGGGATAGCAACACTCAGAGCAACAATCAGAAGGCAAGAAAAAAAAAAAACAAAAAAAAAACAAGCAAGCAAGAGCAGCTAATATACATATGTACATATTACTATAAAATATATATATATATATATATATATATATATATATATATATATATATATATATAGAGTGATGTATAAATCCTGTAACCTGGTTGCCAACCGCCAGTCAAATCTAAACTTGTGCATACCTCTGTATGCCCCTGCATGCCCGTAGAATGCAGGTGTAAGCAAGCACGTAACCATTCATTCAGTAATGCCTGTCTTTGATCAATCTATACTATGGTGTCGATATGACATCATATCGACATCATGCAGAGATCATAGGAACATCATAGGCAATCCTATGATCTTTTAGCGAGTCCTATGGTCGTGACAGTGTCTATATGATGTCATATGGACATGTAGCAATTATAGGAACATCAGTCCTATGGTCTATATGACGTCATATAGATATGATGTAGACATCATAGGAACACCATAGGCAATCCTATGATCTTTTAGCGAGTCCTATGGTCGTGACAGTGTCTATATGATGTCATATAGACATGTAGCGATTATAGGAACATCAGTCCTACGGTCTATATGATGTCATATAGACATTATGTAGACATCATAGGAACATCATAGGACATCATGTAGACATCATAGGAACATCATAGGCGGTCCTATGATCTTTTAGCGAGTTAGAAAGCAGGTGTAAGCAAGCAGGGTGATTGGGGAAAATTTAGGCAATCATGTCATTTGGTAACGCTAGTGCATACCCGTGCATGCCCGTAGAAACCCGTGCATGCCTGTAGAGGGGATGCACTGGAACAGAATTCTTGCCAGTTACAGGACAGTTGGTATAGCAACACAGCACTAAGTGGCAATCACATGTGACAGCTTTTGTATGCAGCAAAACATAAAAATCTCACAAAATATGCCCTGCCATCTGGGGCTGTTTCCCCCTGCTTGTTACTTTTTCTCCTGCCTGTCACTAGTCTGTGTTATGTTGCTTACCTGTGTCTATATACTGTATATGTCTTGTCATGTGCTCTGTCTATGTGCCATCATATAGACATCTTAGTGATGGCAGAAATGGAACGTTGGAGAGATCGAATCATTTGAAACAATTGATTCAGAAAAAGAATCGATCCTTCGGAACATTTGAAACATCTCCCCACAGCGACATCTGGTGACCAAATGTTATAATACTACACTCAAACAGTCGAGTGTTTTCGTGTGTTTTTATCTCTTAACATTTCGTGTTTTGTTTGGGTTTATAGTTTTATTTGTATGAATTAATTAGTATTTGTAGAGGGTGCTTGTGTACATTCAAGCATTTTTATTCAGAAAAACAATCTGTTCAACAGTGCTCAGACTTAAGACGGTTTCTCCCCTTGTTTAAAATCAGGATCTCCTGCCTTTGAGAATATTCTCTGGCAAGGGACTGATGGGGCTGGAATGGAGAGATATGTCTTGGCCTGCTTGGAACATTATTATTATTTGGTCGCCTATGAGGCGAACGACCACATCTCGGTCGCTTTCCAAAGCTAATACAGGGCAGGGGTCACCGCTCCTCACTGCCCAGCTGGAACAGGTGAGGGAATATCGAGCGGCATGTTGTTTCCAGTAATCTAGAGGTACATACTTTATATGTAAAATACATACAGTATACGTATATAATATGTATATTGTGCATAGAATAGGCATTTTCATATTGTGTAATGGTAGTATTTTATTTATTATTCCATTTTAGAAACGGGATAACAAAATCACCGCATAAAACAACTGACGTTTCTAAACAGTGGGTGACGTAATGGAACGCGAAATGGAACAGTCACGTGACATCCTCTTTCTGGTACAGACCTCGGAACAGTGGTTTGATTCAGAAGTTCCACCTAGGTTCGGTACGTACTAAAACACTGTTTCGACTTTGCCATCACTACTTCTTATTCTTCGTTCAGACCACTGAAGGGTCTCCTCCTGTCTCAGACGGCTGTGTTGTTCACAGTCATGCCTACGGCATACTGGTGGAGCCTGAGGTATTTCATGTTCACAGCATCCTTTCTGACGTGCAGCAGTTCTCATTCTATTGCTCTCCATCTAGTGGGTCTTCTTCTTCATTCAGACCACTGGTTGAGGGATAGGTGCATCATAATTCCAGTTCATGGGCACGATCCTGAAAAAGTGGCTTTCGACCCTGTTCAGGAAGGCCCGTGCATACCCGTAGAAACCAAGAAAGCGGAGCACCCGGAGAAAATCAGCGCTTTGCTTGGCATTTTACACATTTGTAGTGTAGACTGGCATTCGTCAAGGTTACACATTTGCTGTCATGTAGGCATGGTGAGTCATCCTATGATGCCTGAATTCATAGGACGCACTATGATGATGAGGCAGAGATCATAGGCCATCCTATGATGTCCTAGAAACGTGCTTTAAAGTCTGTCGTACCCTATGCTGGTGAAGGGTGTCCTCCTGTCTCAGACGGGTGTGATGTACTGCTGGAACCTCAGGTGTTTCATCTTCATGGCATCTTTTCTGACATGCAGCAGTTGTCGTCATTCTATTGCTCTACATCTGGTGGGTCTTCTTTTTCTTCGTTGAGACCACTGGTTGAGGGATAGGTGTGTCGTAATTCCAGTTCATGGACAGGATCATGAAAATCATAAAGACACATGGTATAGGACGTCCTATGATGTTCAGACAGCAATCATATGATATCATAAAGACACATGTCCTATGCACATAGACACATAGACAAATCTATGCGTGACATCATAAAGACAAATCGTCCTATGATCTCTGTGGTCTATGTGACATCATAAAGACACATTTGTCGACAGACAAATGTGTGACATCATAAAGACAAATCATCCTAACATAGACAAATCTATGTGTGACATCATAAAGACAAATCGTCTTATGATCTCTGTGGTCTATGTGACATCATAAAGACACATTTGTCGACACGTAGACAAATCTATGTGTGACATCATAAAGACAAATCATCCTAACATAGACAAATCTATGTGTGACATCATAAAGACAAATCGTCCTATGATCTCTGCGGTCTTTGTGACATCATAAAGACACATCTGTGTCCTATGATGCCTGAGATCATAGGACGTCCTATGATGTTAAGGAAGAGATTATAGGCCATCCTATGATGTCCTATGAAGCGTGACACACACACACACGCATAATTTCTTGCTTTTATAGAGTGATGATAGTGATGATTAGAAGGTGGCATAGAAGAGTGTTCAAGTCAGGTAACCAATCATCACTCTATAAATTCAAGAAATCTCTGTGTGTCTCTGTGTCACGATCATAGGACATCATAGGACGGCCTGTCATGTCTGCATGATGTTCTGTGATGAACCTATGATCCCAGGCTACATAGGACTCACAATGCCGTCATATAGGAGATGCCGTCATATAGACAATAGGACTGGCTACCTATGATGTAGTGTCCTATGATGCTGGCATTGATGTCTTTATGATGTCATATAGACCATCACGCACCAAAGAAGAGATACTCATCACCCAATTACGAATACGACACAGCACTTTAAACTACACCTGCAATTCAGAAGCACGTAAACTGGGGAATGGGAGTTGCCTACACATGGAGAGTTCATGTTAAAAATCTGGAGACGAAATGCAAAAAAGTCATTAATCTCATAAAAGCTGTAGCTGGACACGAATGGGGTGCAGATAAACAGGCATTAATTGACATTTACAGAGCACTAATGTGATCGACAATAGACTACGGATGCATGATTTATGGAGCTGCGGCAAAGACGACTGAAAAAAATAGAATGCAGCAATAGAGCGCTTCGCCTGTGCATTGGAGCTGTCAAAACAACACCAAACAATGCAGTTTTAATAGAAGCAGGAGAAATGCCAATGGATTTGAGAAGAGATAAACTCGCATTATCATACTGGGTCAAGCTGAAAGGAAGCAACAAAGCAGATATTTCAAAAACAACACTACAAGACTGCTGGGAATACTCTAATTTCCAGGGACATGGGTTTGGGTGGACAATTGAAAGAAGGACCAGAATGTATGGGCTGCACACTATTGATACAGCTAACACCAGTCCAGTGAGTAATGTTCCCCCTTGGCTGTTTCTGGGAATAGAAGTAGACGCTAGTCTGCTAACGAGGAAAAAGGATTGGCATATGAGTGAAGTTGGTGTTAAAACGAGCATTTACCTCAGGAACAATTACTATAACTTCTTACAGCTCTATACTGACGGTTCAAAGAATAAAGAGAGCTCTGTTGTACATACCAGAATTTAAAGTGACCATTGCAAAAACTCTCCAACAATACATCCATGTTTACAGCAGAGATGGTGGCAATAATTATTGCTTTGCAATGGGTGGAGGAGGTCAGACTGGACCGGGTGGTGGTGTGCATGGACTCACTTGCAGCGCTAAAAACCATACAGACACTAAAATCAACAAGGGAAGACTTGGTGATTGAGCTATATCACAGCTTATTTAGGGTACACAGGGGTGGTGGAGAAGTTCAGTTTTGTCGGGTTCCTGCACATGAAGGGTTGAAAGTGAATGACTGTGCAGACAAATTAGTAAAACATGCTCTTGGAACAGAGATAACTATACCATTGTCTCTTGGAAAAGGTGAAGGGAAAGCAGTCATCAAGAAAAAAAGAACTGACCTATGGCAAAAAAGATGGGATGAGGATCATAAAGGTAGATCGTATTACAAAATACAAAAATCTATTGCAATAAAGAATTTCATAACAACCAAAAGGAGGGAAGACATCATTATGGCAAGACTCAGACTGGATCACACAGGTTTAAACGGCACTTTATTCACCATGGGGAAAAGCAAAAGTGACAAATGTAGAGAATGTGGAGTAAAAGAAAATGTCGAGCACATCTTATTACACTGTCACAAATACGGAAATGAAAGACACATAATGGAAAATGAAGTTTGAGAGGCCGGTAGGGAATAGGATTTAACTGGGATTCTGGGAACAGCTGGAGATTTATTTTTTTTTTGTATACTTTATTGATCCCCGGAGGGGAAATGGAGGGCAAAATGGAGGGCATCCACCTGGATGGATGAAGCAGCCACGGTACGGCACTATCCCTTAACCATTCACACACACATTCACACCTAGGGCCACTTTAGAGTCTCCAATTAACTTAACCTGCATGTTTTTGGCCTGTGGGAGGAAACTGGAGAAATCCCGGAGCAACGCAGATACAGGGAGAAACATGCAAACTCCACACAGATCACTGTTGGTCAGGGGCTGGGATCGAACCAGGGATCCCATGTCCAAGGGTGAGTTGCTGTGCTGGTGCAGTGCTAACCACTGCTCCACCGCACCGCCCATAGGATGAAGAGGCAATAAGAATCACGAGAAGGGCCTTTTCTCTTTTTTAAATAACACAGGATTAAGTCATAGAATTTATAGTGTAGGCTCATTTGTAATTTCGTGTAATTTTTTTGGTAAAAGCAAAAACTCATTTGATTTTGAAAGAAGATATCATAAGTTTTAAAAAAAATTAGGGTGCCATTTTTTCTTCACATTCTAAGGGTCCGAAATCCAAGATGGCGGCCAAAATAGCCGCCATTTAACAATAATTCAATATCTTCGCTAGTACACATGATATAATTACAAACAAAGTATCTAAACATAGGTTTTCTGACACAAGAAAACCAATGGAATCATCAAATTTAGGCTAAAGTTGTGATTTACATGCCTAATTTCAAGATGGCGTCCAAAATGGCTACTGTTTACACTAAATTCTACTTATTTCGACACCGTAGTCCATACAATGATATTGGAAATAAATGTTCAAAGACCTTATGTGTTTGATTAAAGTAATGTATTGGTCACGTGGTACACATTATATGAACAAGTCAATAAACAAATCTATATAACTATAGTGAAACCACATTAGTTATTGTTCAGTCATTTTATGAACGAAAAAAATGCAAAAAGTCACATGGTATATACCGTAGATGTAGTTTTAGCAGTGGACATCAAACGTCTTCACACTCTTCATTTATCCCTGGTTGGTTTGTTTTGTTGTTGCAAGTGAAAACCCAACATCCACAGAATTCTGTACATGGGATATTGTTTTTGTGACAACTGCACCTTCCTTCACATCCACATTTGCATCCACACTTTATCAGATGCAGTGCTGCCTCAGGAGCTGGTGGATTCAAACATCGAACAGGAGAGAAGTGACTTGAACCTGCGTCAAATGTCCAACCAAATGCAGCAGGTGCTGGAAGGTGTGGGTGATTTTCATCACCTTTCCTCCAAATCATGGCTATGTAGTGTGCACGCCGAATATGTAAGTCCAGTGAGCCAGAAGTTGGTGGAAGGTTTTCTCCTTCGGCTGCACGATTTGAGTAGAGGAACCAGCGAAGCTCTTTTACTGTTGTGTGGATTTTTGATCGATACAGCACGCAAACAAAACGTTCCAGCTGAGAGCATACATCAGAGGGCAGATCATTGTCATTTCCTAGCATTGCTAGTGCATCCAGGATCTCATCGTCACAAGACATGAATGCCTTGAAGCACCAGTCTTTGGTTCTGCCAGCAAATCTACCAGACATGTCGGAGCCTGTCAGAGCATGAAGACCCAACAATGCAGAAGCGCGCTTTTATCCTAAGTTGTTGTATATGTTACAGACAGAAATGTTCCTCTTCAGCCTGCCCTTTCCAGTGAGGAAGACTGTAGAAACTGGCAAGTGTGGATACATGTGGACCAGTAGCAACAAGACATCCGTGTCTGGAGAACTGACCACAAGTTCTGCTTCATGGGGAACACTTACAGCATGCAGTATGAGCAACGTGTCTGCCTCTTCTTGGCTGTGAGTGAGAAGCGAGTCTGGAATATCAACATTGCCCTTGGTTTGTGTTCCTGAGGTCACCATAAATTTCTTCAGTCTGTTGTTTGAGCTCCTGCTGTGGCGTACAACCTTGTCAGCCAAATACTCAGTGAGCTCTGCTTTGGTCCGGATATCCGAGAGAAAGTCCTTCAGGGAAGTATTCTGGATTAAAGTGGTGTCCTTCACATGGTAATATGTTGACTTTCCCTTGGTCCTCTTTGTCCTCATCTGTTCCTTGAGTGATGTTTTCATGTACCTGTCGAACACCAATCTGACCTCATCATAGTTTGCAGCCATGTTGAAGATTATCGCCAGAAAGGAGTCTGCAAAATCTTGACACGTCTTCATTTGGTCGGTCTTGGTAACCGAGTTTACCACAGCCATTCCATCGATGATGACTACTCGATATGCTGATGGTTGATTTGTCTCCACATCTGTATGTTCTACTGTTGTAGCTGCTACTTGTAGTGGTACATGCGCTGATTGATTGCCAGATGGCTCACTTTCAGTTGTCTCATTTCTGTCAGCTTCGGCCTGTTGTGCGTTACTACTGAGTTTCTCAAGATGATGCAGCATCGAAGCCTTATCATAGGCTAGCAGAAGAGACCCATCTGAAGCAAATAAGGATCGTGGTAACACACCAAACTCGTAAGTTCCAATGCACTCCTTCAGGTCAAGTTCTGGTCGACTTCTGGAGATAACGATGAAGCGCTGCAAGAGTCCTCGCTCTTCTTTGATCTTGACCACATTGTCCCCTACTCTGATTTCTGTTGATGCATTAGCGCTTTTGTAAGTTCCAAGTTTCCTTTTGGCCATTTTCTCCCACACAGAAAGTTTTCCTTCTGTCAGGCGTTCAGTGACGAAATCTTCAAACATCTGTTGACCAATCTCATCACGGTGAAGGATGTCATTGGTAACAGTTTCATTCATCACTGACTTGGTGAGCAGGTTGTATATCTCATCCTCATCAGCAGATTCAAATGGGTTTCCATGCTGATGAAATACTGCACTGAGTTTGACTGCATTTTGTGTGACATGAGAGAGCTTTCCTCCTGTGAGTTCATGGTGTTGTGTTCTTTTCTCATTGTTGCCAGTGCAGTATGTTTTTTCAAATTCGCGTTGTAAATTTGACAGTTCAGGTGCAATGAGAAAGTACTTGTCCAGTGACTTTTCATTCTGCGTGATTCCTACTATCCCACCAACGACTTTGAGTTCACGATTCTCTTGTTCGATCCCATGGTCTGGACCTATTGATGTGAATCCAGCCACGCCTTTGGTGACACAGAAGTTGCCCTTCACAAACTCGGCCCATATTTTGGGATGATGTTTTTCCGTTTCTTGCATCGTAGATATGTACAGTGGCAGCAAGCGTGCATAATTGAAATGGTCGTGTGCAAAGAAGTACTTTATAAGTGTCACGATGGCCCTCACGGACCATCACAAGACGCCTCAGTCACCAGTGAGTTTGCAGTGATATTTTATTGCAGAGACGGATGAACACACACAGAATACATACAGTGGCTGGGTGAAGTCTTAAGGGAACATACCTGAGCATAACAGGAGCACAATCAGAACGTAGCTGAACATAACAGAGACTGCCGCGTTGGAGGACATTTAGCACCCGCTTATATCTCTGGCGGCTAATGACCCCAACGCGGCACAGCTGCCCCTAATGACAGCGGAGCAGCAGCTGACTTTGACAGCAGGGAGCTCCCCCAGGCGCCTTCACAATAAGAGCCCGAGGAGCTGGAAGGAATCCTCAGCTGCCTTTCGTCGGCCTCCGTCGGTCTATGATGACCATGGAAGAGAATCCTAAATGTCTACTCTGCTGGAACAGCACCGCCTGTGGCTGAACAGGCCGATGCGCACTGGTGTTCTACCTTCCAGCGTTGGGCGTTGGTAGGATTCAAGCCTGGGCAGGAAGATATGGAGGACAAGATGTTACCCATGCAGCATGTCCCCCCTCTCCACGTCACTGATGAATCCAAAGGAACAGCAGGGCTGCTATAGGTTGGCACCAGCGCCGTCGCAGGAGCTGCCAGAACGATGTTGAGCACAACAGAGAACTGCCTTAGGGGCTCCGACTCCGGATTTTTCCTCAGGGTTGACTCCCGAAGCCTTTCCCGTGGCCGGGTGTGCCGCAAGGCAGCGGAGGTTTGAAATCAGGGTTTACCTTCCCCTAGATGGGCTACCTTCCCAGGTTGACGAGCCACCATCTACCCGAAGCATCTGGTTTTAAGGCGCCAGAGATCCGCCCTCGCCCCTTCTCCTATTAGTAAAAGCAGTTCCGCCGGGCTTAGAGACTAAACCACACGGGCAGCCAAAGCCAGGGAAAAAAAGATATGAGACCCGAGTGTGGCCAGAACCGACACTCGGGTTATGACAGTACCTCCCCCTCAAGGCCGAGCTCTGAGCGGCCTGAGTAACACCCAAGCCCCCCACCCCCCTAGGGTGGGTGGATGGGGCGCTGGCAGGAGGGAGAGAGACAAACAACCAACAAGGCTATAAAGGTAGGGGGAGAAAAAAAAACAATCCCCAAAAATGTGGGTAACCACAATAAGTTCAAAATAGGCAATATATCTTTTGGCAAATAGAGTGACATAAGGTGGAAGAAAAAAAAAAAACCCCCACCAAACTCAGAAACAACCTGGTGAGCCACAAAAACACAAAACAATCCCCCTCCCCCCCCCACACACCCCAACAGTCCCACAGACGAGACAGTCCTTCAGGCGGCTGCCCCGCAACACCAGCCCACCAGAACCGCTGGGAAGAAGCAGCCGGTGGTCCCGTAGAGAAGGGGAGAGACGAGGGGGAACCGGGCGGAGCATTCGGGACCCCAACGGCCCCAGGTGGAGATGGGTAGCGCTCCTCAGGGAGACGAGGAGGATGACGGTGGAGATGAGGGTGACGAAGGAAACGAGCCTGTCCAGCATCCGGTGGCCGGGGATCCGCAGCTCCCTCACCGAATCTAGGACCTGCTGGTGCAGCACCCAGGGTGGACCCCGATTGGGCCTCCGGAACCGAACCCACGGTGGACCCCGATTGGGCCTCCGGAACCGAACCCACGGTGGACCCCGATTGGGCCAGTGAAGCACTCCCGGTGGACCCCAACTGGACCGGAACAGCACTCCCGGTGGACCCGGTCGGCGTGGCACCAGACTCGACCTCCAACCCCGAAACCGGAACCTCTGGCGCAGCAGGCGAGAGCAGCCCCTCGCCGGCGACCCTGGGAGAAGACTCACACAAGAGAAAAAACCCGGGATCAGGATCACCGGTAGCGCCAGAACCCGGCATGATAAGCTTGGACGCAGCGGCCGGCTGCACCCGGCTCATCTCCCCTTGAGACAGGCAAAAGTGCTCTAAAAGGTGAAGAAGGAAGATAAAACAGAGCACTTGCCTGAGCTCGGGTTCTGACGCCGTCCAGGACTGCGATGATCCGGGCTCAGAAGTCAGGAGGTCGTCCTCAGGCTCCCACTCAGCTGCGTCGGGCTCCGCAGCTGGCATGATGGTGCGTGCAGCTAGAGAGTCCTCTGGCACCGATGTCCACGCCGGTGGCCCGCACGGCGTGGTGGCAGAAGAATCTCGCCCTGCTGGACCGGACCGCTCCTCCGTGGAACCCCGGGGACGCTTCATCGGCGATGGCTCCACGCTGCAGTCCGCTCTCCTCCTCCGCCCATGGCATGGCTGCGGAACCAGAACCAGGCTCTCCAAAACCGCAGGCCCCCTCCTCATCCAGCGACGTTGGCCTGACGTCGAGGACCGCTCAGCGGAGGGAGACACAGAGGAAGCAGGGTTAACACTTTCATCCACAGCGGGTGGAGGGAGCTTGGGGGGCTGCATACCCCGAACTCCACCCCTAGGAGTCAGACAAGGCAAAACAATGTCAAAAGGAGAGAAATTATCATGCACTTGCCTTTCCCCTAAGGGTAAGATGGTTCCCGCTGTGGGGGACGTCATTCCTTCCTTTCCCCGCTGGATGGCGACAGAGGGCCCTCTGGGGAGACGAGATGAGGCCACTCGAGGCGGATCCGGGATGGGGCTCGCCGAAACGGAGCTCCCGTGACACACAGCAGCCAGGATAGGCGACGAGGAGGAGGGGGCGACAGCTGGGGTCAGTAGGGCAAGGAGCGCTGACGGGACAGCAGGCGAGGGCCCGGGAGAAGACAAGGCTACGGGAATTCCCCTCTGACGAGGCGCAGGAGTGACAGCTGTGTGGGGGGTGGAGTCCTTGCGGCGACCCGGAACAGCATCCAGACGGGGTTCTAGCCGAGGTTGGAAACCGGTGTGACGACGGTTCCTTGTAGGGGGTGAGGCGAAGGTGAGGTTCGGAAATCGCCGTTCCTGGGCAGAAATAGCGGCAAGCAAGTCAGCGAACTCAGGAAACTCACGCAGCGCTGGATTCCTCTCCACCAGTCTAACCGCCGCCACCACATGCTTCATACACGCTGGAGGATTCCCAGCGGAGCAAGCAACAGCCACCCGGTCCCAGATCTTGTCTGCTGTCAGCTGCAACTTCTCTGGGGGAATCCCGAGTGACGACATGCCCGATGGGAGAAGACCTCCGGATGGTGCGAACTCCCGGGCCGGAATGGAGGCAGGAGCGGGATCCCGAAGCGAGGGGCGACGTCTCCTCCGCTTCAGCCTCCTTCCAGGATCTCCCTCCAGCCCTCGGAGTATCTCACGCTGGGTGGCGATGTCATCTCTCCTCACGCTTACCTCTGGATAATTAGAGAAGCGGGGAAGAGAATCCAGAATCTCCTCGGCTAGGTCCAGGTGTCTACGAATATCGCTGGGAGCGTCCAACAGCGTAGCGGTGAAGATGGTGTCGTCTACCTCCTTCAGAACCTCCGCTTGCTGCCTGCCAAGGCGCCGACAACGGCCCCTGGATGACGTCATACTCCCCGCTGCAGGCACTCGGACAGTAGGCACTCGGACTCGGTAGGAATAAACAGTCCACTACTGCAAACTGCACGGTGAATGGCGTCTCAATACAACGCCTCCTCTCCGGGCGTTTGGCGGCAGTCTTCTGTCACGATGGCCCTCATGGACCATCACAAGACGCCTCAGTCACCAGTGAGTTTGCAGTGATATTTTATTGCAGAGACGGATGAACACACACAGAATACATACAGTGGCTGGGTGAAGTCTTAAGGGAACATACCTGAGCATAACAGGAGCACAATCAGAACGTAGCTGAACATAACAGAGACTGCCGCGTTGGAGGACATTTAGCACCCGCTTATATCTCTGGCGGCTAATGACCCCAACGCGGCACAGCTGCCCCTAATGACAGCGGAGCAGCAGCTGACTTTGACAGCAGGGAGCTCCCCCAGGCGCCTTCACAATAAGAGCCCGAGGAGCTGGAAGGAATCCTCAGCTGCCAAAGCCAGGGAAAAAAAAGATATGAGACCCGAGTGTGGCCAGAACCGACACTCGGGTTATGACAATAAGTGCTTCCAGACTCTGCATATGTAGCAATATGTCTCGTTGTCTGGTTGCTCGAACAAATTGGAGAATGGTCTCAAACTGCTTCATGTAGTTGCTGATGAAACGCTGAATCTTGTTTGCAGTGCCTTCAGATTGTTTGATCTTTTTGAATATGTACCTGGATTCAAACATTTCCATTGTTTTTGTAATAGCATTGCTCAGGTTATGTCTGCTTTCTGGGTCCAGATTGATGTCTTCCTTATACACTTCTCCCAAACGAGTGGAGGTTTCTTTCAAGAAGGCTTCTTCATCGGGCTGAAGTTGGAGAAACTTTCGGAAGAACAAGCTGTACAAAGCGAGCAAGGTAACTGTATGAGCTTCCAGTGCCCGATACATGTGTTTTCCTTTGAGTATTTGTGTTACTGTTGTTGGTGAGTATAGTCCAGCTTAGACCCATGCTTGGTCAATACCACTCCCTTCCACATATTTACCCAAGGCTGTCAAAGCCCAGAAGACGATGTGGAGCTCACCAGGCTGAAACAGGAACTGCTTCTTGATGTCCTCACGCTCCATCCACAACTTCATGGCCATGTCGTATAGCTGAAGATCAGGCATGAGTGGCGATAGCACGTGCTCTCATCAGACCTGTATAGAGAGTGTCATACTCTGTTGGAGGTAAGCGTATGAGTGGAGGTACTAGGGCAATGTTTGTCCTCGGACCAGAAGGAGACAACAAAGAGTTGAAGGCCCCCCATGTTCCTGGACAAGAGGTAGGTTTGACTTCTACTTCACTTTCTTTGAAGTCCAAGCATCCAGTAATCCATGCCAGATCCTTCTCCTTGTTCAGCTCTGTGCTAGACGTTTCCAGAGTTCAGTGTGCAAGCACACTTTTTGGCTGTTGGTACCGGTTTGTTACATGGTAAGATTTCACATGGAACTGTAGCCTCCAACGTTTCAGAGTGTGATGAACAATCAATGTCAATTGGTATTGTTGAGTAACTGTCAGATGCAGTCCGATATACAGCAATGGCAGTGCCATGGAGTGTATTCATCCCGGAAGGTGTGGATTCAAGAAAATCTATGTTGTCCAGAGCAATCCAAACAAACATATCGTGGACCAACCAAGGTGGACGATAAACTCCTCCTGTGGAATTCATCCACTCAAGAACAGCATTTGCGATGGCAGTCTCTATTTCCATAACCTTTTTGTATGGGACAGTGAGGTCTAGTTGGCCTAGCTTCTCTACAAGGGACTTTGATCTGGTGCTTTTGTGTACCTCTAGAGCTAATCCGACATTGAGGGGAGTTTCAGTTCGGTGTTTGAAAGCGACGTTTTCGTGTTTTGTTTCATAAGTAACCTGCCGATCAGTCTTGTATGCACACACGAACTGCTGCGCCAGCACAGATGCACTTTGATTCATAGATTCGGCCCTGCTGGTAGTTTTAACTTCATGCAAACCTTGGATAGCATGTTTGCAGAAGAGTTGGAGCAAAGCCGGTGGTTCATAATCATCAAATGTTCCTTGAAATTTCCACGGAGGTGCGTTTGCAATGTCTTTTCTCAGGATTTTAGCAGCTTTGAGAAGGACTTTCACATCTTCTCTTATGTGTTTTGGGTCGCTGGCAAGAGCACCAGCTAACAGGGTTTCCTTGGCCTTTGTAGAAAGTACTTGTTCTGGTTTTGTTTTGTCTGGAGGTCTGGTGAAGTGCTCATCAGGGATATTGTCCAAAATCAGTTGCTTTAGGTATGGTTTGTATCGCGGATAATCGGGTAAAGTAAACCCGTTTGCTTCCAGCAAACATACATAAGATTTTTCAATGTCGTTCATATTCAAAACAGATTCATGCGTTGAGTTGTTAATTTCTGTTTCCACCATTTCGAGAATCTCTACATCAGACACTAACTGTGCGAACTTAATATCATCTTTTGGGAGTTGTCTCTTCGCCTTTTCTATGTCTCGTTTTGCATGGCTTAAGCACAGCAGGTGATACTTCATGTCCTCTGCAACTGCTGTTAAAAGATCTGATGATGCAACAACATTGCTCAGTCTGACTTTCAACTGTTCATTTGTTGTCTGTTGGCCAATTGCCTTGAGCTGAGCTCCCATGTTTTCAGTTGAGACATCATGCAAGTTGTCTGCTCTCTCTTCTTGGCAAATGACACACATCTCCTTGTCGAAAGTCTGACGTCTGGTACATATAGGTTGTGACGTAGAAGTACAGGTAGAAGTGGATTTTGATCGTCGTCCTTTTTTCTTCTGTTTTACGTCACTGACACTGCCTGTTGCTTGTCCCTTCTCGTATCTCCTTTTTGCTCGTTCAACGTGTGTTTTGTTTGTGAGATCCTTGTAACAAGTCTTGTGGTAGGAAACACTTTTCTGTAGCAGTTCATCGGCAGACGAACCACTTATGCAATCCTTTAATGCAGAGAACTCTGTTTCCCCGTATGAACATCGAACATCAGTTGATGCAATTAGTTTCTCTACTGAAAGCAAAGAAGGGTGAAGCACATAGTTTGTATAATCTGTTTGTTTGCTCCTCAGCTGACAAATGAAGCAAAGTTCAAAGTCCACAGTTTTTGACTTCTTGTTAGATGAAGACTCTGCCATGTTGGTTAATATATGGATTCTAAGCTACGTTATGATTGCTGTGGGTAATTGTTTCCTGCAAATACAAAGAAAATACATTTTAGTATACACATACAGTGATCCCTCGCTACTTCGCGTTTCACCTTTCGCGCCCTCAGTGCATCGCGGATTTTTCAAAAATATTCATCAAAAATTCAAAATTGAGAAAAAATGGCACAAAAGTTGCCCGGGCGCTAGCAGAAGGCAGGGAGACTACATTAGAACATCAGGTATCAACACGGAGAGCCCGCACAACTCAAAATCCACCTCTCTGACCACCACTCCACTCCTCTCCGCCCACCTCTTCACCGCTCGGGAATCTCGCAAGCTGATTGGCCGAGACGTTTTACCTCGCAAGCTGATTGGCCGAGACGTTTTACCCAGCTTCTCTCCCTGCAGAGCGCCCATACCCAGTGAAGGAAGACCGCATTCATTGTTCTTTATCGCTCGTGTTGCTTAGTGGCACTTTTCGCTGTTCTCTTGTGCCTTTTTGTGCAAAATAGTGCTTGTGATGCCCTTGGGGGGGGGGGGTGACGCTACTTCGCGGTTTTTCACTTTTCGCGGTCGGTTCTGGTCCCCATTAAACGCAATAAGTGAAGGATCACTGTATACACCAAATGTTCAAACCTTAAGCTAATGCGGAAAAACTGCGTCCAGCGACTGCATTCAAACATCAATTATGGGGCCGCCGTGTTTAATTCAAGATGGCAGTCTGTCTGAAACACAAAATAAAAAGATTAGTAATCACAGGGAAGTTGCTATCCATGTGGAAATCTCTATTTAAAGTCCTCGGACGGTGACATTTGTTTATTGAACCAGTAAACTGATTGTATGAAAATATTCCATTCTGGCCATTCCCGTGATTTAATATGTGTCACCAGCCTCCATAAATGACTATTTGGTAATAGCCCATCTTTCACTTAGTGATGCTGCAGTACCACCATCTGTCGATAGGGGCGGCCAGCAGTGACGTCAGCACAGGAAGAAGTGAGGGTGATATTGCCTGCCTGTGCTGTGAGCCTCATCAGAGAAACATTCCCATCGGATCACTACAAGGGATTTTGCCTACCAAGATTAGATTTGTGAAAAATGATATTTAAATAAAGTTTTGTAAAATCATATATTGAGTTTTATTAATGTTCATGTCAATTTTATAATTCTAATATTTCAGCATTCATCAAAGTCGCATGTCATATACATTTGAATAATTTTTCTACCATTTTATGGTATAAAATTCGGGTTCCATTTTTAAAAGCACATTTCTCTTAAAATCTTAGGCTTATATTTGTTTGTCTTAGTAAAATATGTTGCTTCCCTAACAATTGAAAGCTGAACTTTCATTGCTAATTGGAAATTTCTTCTACTTTTACATGTTTGATTTTGAAAATCTAGATACATGTTGCTCAACAGCATCAGCTTTGATGGGACGCTGAAATTTGGCACTCAATGTGGCGGGAACTCTGGCTTGTACAGAGTGCCACTGCTCCCATAAGTGGGTTGGATCAACCAAGGTTTTGTTGAACAGAGTATTCATCAGATCATCCACATATTCTGAAAAAAAATATATTCAATAAAAATTCGACATCCATTTGACTACAGTATGAAATACCCCAAATTAACATAATTTGATAAAAACTATGAAATGTGACAGTTGAATGAAGACCAACCCTCCACCCACTGTAAATATCATATACAAGCCTAGAAAATGATACTAATATTTCTTATACTCCCCGGAAGTTGGATTAACTTTCTTTGCTTGCAGTTTATATCCGCCTTTTTTGAATTTTGGGTACCTGATGATGAAGACCGGCTCACCATCACGATTCTGTGCCTGCTTGCGGCCTGCATTTTCATTAAAGTGCATTGCAGCTAAACAAAGTCTGTAATTAGAATATTATCACAATTATTTATTTTTGGACATATAAGTGATCTATCAACAGAAACTCTATGTAATTGGCCCTGTTATTATAATTGCATTTCATATTTTTGGTCACATATTGCATCTCCTCACCTTGTCAACATTCCAAGGAATGAGAAGTGTACACTCTTTGGTGCAAAATGAATAATCAGACTGTGGAAAGCCTCCACATTTGAAGTTTGCTGCCCTGGACTCAGCTTTCGCACATTCCTGAGGACCCGTGTTTTGTTGATCATATCAATAACTTTTTCACAGCCCTTTGTGCCTGAAATAAATAAATTGTAGGTGTGAGATATGTCACCAAAAATGATGAAAATCAATGGGATAATAATTTTTATATATATATAATACATGCACTGTTGTTTCATTGTGTGAAACTGTTTTTTGTGTTAGGTTGCAGTCTCTCAGGAGCTGGGGGATCGTATGTAGTGCTCGCATCTTTGTACTTGGGTTGATGCGCAGGCAGCAGAGCAGCGCGCCGTTCAGCCGGAAAAAAGCAGAGGACAAGGGTAACGGGCACCACACCGAGACAGGGATAATCAGTGATAATGTTGCTTACGGCAGCACGGTGGCGCAGTGGTTAGCACAGTGGCAGCACAGCAAGAAGGTCATGGGATCGATTCCACCCTTGACCATCGTGGGTTCGATCCCACCCCCAGACCATCGGTGACCCTTCTGTGTGGAGTTTGCATGTTCTCCCCGTGTCTGCGTGGGTTTACTCCGGGCACTCCGGTTTCCTCCCACATGCCAAAAACATGCAAGTTAGGTTAAATGGCATCAAACTGGGGATTCTAAATTGTCCTTAGGTATGGATGTGAGAGTGAATGGTTGTCTGTCTCTCTGTGTTGGCCCTGTGATGGACTGGCGATCTGTCCAGGGTGTACCCCGCCTCTCGCCCAAAGATGCTGGGATAGGCTCCAGCCCCCCCGCGACCCGAAAGGATTAAGCGGTAGAAGATGGATGGACGGATGGAATGTTGCTTACTTGCAGGGACAGGTGGCTGGCGTCGGCAGGTGATGAGCCCGGGAGACAGCGTCCTGCAGGTGGGCTAAATAGCCCGCTGCTGACGAGGCGCAGGTGTGCGCGCAGCTGAAGCCGCTGATGAGCGGCGAGTCGTGACACAAATTGCATCTTATTCTCGAAATCGCTGTCAACGAAATGTCTACTGCACATGTTGGGTGATTTACCGACATCATTCCAATTTTTTCGCGTTTTCTGAACGAATTTCACCCATGCCGTTCTGATTTTCCCAGGGACGGGAAATTCATAAACACTCACCGCATGCTCCTCTGGTATACCGTCGCACCCGTAGACAATACAACGCCAAACCATAATTAATTACTTACCTCCGCCAGGCCGAAAAGGCCAGGAGGAGGTTATGTTTTTGCCGGGGTTTGTCTGTGTGTTTGTCTGTTTGTCTGTCTGTCTGTCTGTCTGTCTGTCTGTTGGCTAGCAAGATAACTCAAAAAGTCTTGGACGGATTTCCATGAAACTTTCAGGCGTTGTTGGAAATGGTACAAGGAAGAACTGATTAAATTTTGGGGGTGATCCGGTTCACCGTCTGGATACAGGAATTTTTTAAAGCATTTTTTTTTCAACAGTGTGACATACAGCCATTTTCAACATGTGCGCAGGCGCAATGGAGGGCGCTGCTCGTCGTGTCTGCAACACAAACTCCGCATTCTTCAACGTTTTACGCACAAAAGCACGCGGAAAACACTGCTGGCCTGGGCCCGCCAGCGTGCCTGTGTTTGCGCGCAACTGCAAAACCTCACACGGCCAGCTGTCCGCCGACGGATTCTTTGGCAGAAATTCCCCGGCCAGCCATAGGAGCTGCGCATTTGGCAGAAATTCACCGGCCAGCCATAGGCGCTGCGCAAAAACGAGCTCTCTGCCGGCGAAGCTTCTAAATTCTCGTTTGCCGCGGAGCGCAACCCCCAAAAAATAATATAATAGAAAACCCACAGCAACCTGTCTACCCAATTTGCATCCGTCAGTGGAGGAGATGGACACAACAACACTTCAGTTTATTACCTCCGCCAAGGAGGCAATGCTTTTACTACTGAACCACTAATCCTATCACTATCAGATTGATTGTCATTGATTAATTGTGTGTTTATTGCACTGTCCCTGTCAAATAAACAAATAATCATTGTGAATCCAATTGCTAGTCATATGTTTACATGCTCAAGGAATCTGAAAACGTACACACAAACACTGTATGGGGGGAATTCTGGCACTTGGCGGAGGTCTGCGCTCTCCGAGTGCTTTTCTAGTTTGATTACTGAAATCCTAATCTTAATAAATAATCTATTTGTAATCCACAAGTACTCCGAGAAATATCCGTAATCGCCGATTTTAAAACGTAAACAACAAGCAATGTACGCCGAGCGTGTGCGTGTCTCTTCCTGAAATTACGTCACACAGTCAGTGGCCATCTTAGCCACTGATCGCTTGGCTGTGTCAGACAGCTCTCAAGGACAGCATACTTCAAGAGCGCATTGTCACCTTATGCGACATTTGTTGACACCAAAACATGTGCGGTTCAAATTAGCTCGTCTCACACAAAAATTTAAGATATGATTTAGCGATATTGAATTTTCGTCCGGCCGACGCCTTTAAAGTTAGTTTTATAAGTAATAGATGCTGAAAAAAATATTGGAACCGGATTTATATCAATCGTAATGTCTAATTTATGCCGTTTTTGTATCATGGCAGCCATCTTGGATTTCAGGGCATTAGAGCGCGAAAAAAAAATGGCACCCTATTTTTTTCTTATGTTTATATCATATTCTAACAGAATCAGGCGAGTTTTTGCTTTTACCAAAAAAAATACACGAATTGTTATTTCATGACAGATGAGCCTACACTATTAGGGGTCGGGCTCAGATGACATAATGTTACACACTTGTACAGTAGGTGGCGGTATCGACCTTTCAGTTGTTTGCTATCCACCAGTAACCGAGAGAAGAAGAAGAAGAAGAATGGGAGTTGCCTATAGTGTTCAGCTGCTCGACGCTGCTGAGGACACAGTCCAAGGACGGCTAATTTTTTTCACACATAAGGAGTTATTCAGAACTCCTTATAAGACCTCCTTATACGAAGAATCAAGTCAGTGGTGGTAATGCACCTGTAAGCTGGTTGCCAACTGCCAATCAAATCTAAAAGAAGAAGAAGAAGAAGAAGAATGGGAGTTGCCAGAAACAGGAAAGAAGAGATACTCATCACCCGATTAAGAATAGGACACACTAATTTTAAACCAGACGCTACATAAATGGAGGGCAATAGAGTGAGGACAACTGCTGCACGTCAGGAAAGATCCCATGAAGATGATACAGCTGAGGTTCCAGCAGTACCTCCCAGCCATGACTGTGTTGCATGTCAGAAAAGATGCCATGAAGATGAAACACCTGAGGTTCGAGGATGTCAGGAAAGATCCTGTGAAGATGATACAGCTGAGGTTCGAGCAGTACCTCCCAGGCATGACTGTGTTGCACGTCAGAAAAAATGTCGTGAAGATGAAACACCTGAAGGAACAACACACCCGTCTGAGACAGGAGGACACCCTTCATCACCATAGGGTACAACAGACAAGGGATGCACAGACAGACAGGAAACGTGTGGCAGTGCACCATGCACGTGCTGACTCACTTGAAGCCCGAAATGCCCGCAAAGCAAGTAACGCTGCACGCCAGACAAGGCACAGAGAAGCTGAGACCGAGGAGACGTGGAATAGTCGACGAGAGGAAGAAATGAGAAATTTGTGTTCAAAAACATCAAGAAGGCAGTGGAGAAAGTGGAAAAGAAGTCACATGAGTGTGATTTAAATTTTCAAACAGTAAAACCTGCTATATGATTTTTACAAAAAAATGCAGAACTGCTACAGAACCATTAACATTATAATCAACCAATCGAGAAAGTGAGTGAGTTCAAATATCTAGGATTGTGGTTTGATAGTGCATACACATGGAGAGTTCATGTCGAAAATCTGGAGACAAAGTGCAAAAAAGTCATTAATCTCATAAAAGCTGTAGTTGGACATGAATGGGGTCCAGATAAACAGGCATTAATTGACATTTACAGAGCACTAATGAAATTGACAATAGACTATGGATGCATGCTTTATGGAGCAGCAGCAAAGACAACTCTGGAAAAAACAGACAGAATGCAGCATAGAGCGCTTCGCCTGTGCATTGGAGCCATCAAAACAACACCAAAAAATGCAGTTTTAATAGAAGCAGGAGAAATGCCAATGGATTTGAGAAGAGATAAACTAGCATTATCATACTGGGTCAAGCTGAAAGGAAGTGAGGAAGTGAATATTTCAAAAACAACACTACAAGACTGCTGGGAATATTCTAACTTCCAGGGACACGGGTTTGGGTGGACAATTAAAAAGAAAAGAGAGAATGTATAGACTACACACTATTGATATAGCTAACACCAGTCCAGTGAGTAATGCTCCCCCTTGGCTGTTGCCAGGAAAAGGAGACATTAGTCTGCTAATGAGGAAAAAGATTGGCATATGAGTGAAGTTGGTGTTAAAACGAGCATTTACCTGAGGAACAATTACTATAACTTCTTACAGCTCTATACTGATGGTTCAAAGAACAAAGAGGGCTCTGTTGGAGTTGGAGTATACATTCCAGAGTTTAAAGTGACCGTCTCAAAAAGACTCTCCACATCCATGTTTACAGCAGAGATGGTGGCAATAATTATTGCTTTGCAGTGGGTGGAGGCGGTCAGACTAGACCGGGTGGTGGTGTGCACATATTCACTTGCAGCTTTAAAAACCATACAAACACTAAAATCTATAAGGGAAGACTTGGTGATTGAGCTATATCACAGTTTATTTAGAGTACACAGGGTGGTGGAGAAGTTCAGTTTTGTCGGGTTCCTGCACATGAAGGGTTGAAAGGGAATGACTGTGTAGACAAATTAGCAAAAAATGCACTTGGAAAGAAATAACTATACCATTGTCTCTTAGAAAAGGTGAAGGGAAAGCGGTAATCAAGAAAAAGGAATTGAGCTATGGCAAAAAAGATGGGATGAAGATCATAAAGGTAGATTGTATTGCAAAATACAAAAATCTATTGCAATAAAGAATAATAAAACACCAAACAGGAGGGAAGACATCATTATGGCAAGACTCAGACTGGATCATATAGGTTTAAATGGCACTTTATTCACCATGGGGAAAAGCGAAAGTGACAAATGTAGAGAATGTGGAGAAAAAGAAAATGTCAAGCACATCTTATTACACTGTCACAAGTATGGAAATGAAAGAGACAGAATGAAAAATGCAGTTTGAATGGCCAGTAGGGAATGGGATTTAACTGGGATTCTGGGAACAGATGGGAGATAAGATAAAATAAAATAAGATAAGATAAGATAATCCTTTATTACTCCCACAATGGGGAAATTCCAGGATTGCAGCAGCACAGGGATAGTAACACTCAGAGCAATAATTTAGAAGATACGAAAATAAGACCAGTGAATATACATATGTACACATAAATATATAAATATACAGTTAGGCCCAAAAATATTTGGACAGTGACACAAGTTTTGTTATTTTAGCTGTTTACGAAAACATATTCAGGATACAATTATATAATCAATATGGGCTTAAAGTGCAGACTCTCAGCTGTAATTTTCTCAGCTGTAATTTGAGAGTATTCACATCCAAATTGGAGCAAGGGTTTAGGAATTACAGCTCTTTAATACATAGCCGCCTCTTTTTCAAGGGACCAAAAGTAATTGGACAATTGACTCAGAAGGCTGCAAAAAAAAAAAAAATAACAAGGCTGCATGGGCTCTTCCCTCATTAACCTGTCATCAGTTAAGCAGTTAAAAGGTCTGGAGTTGATTCCAGGTGTGGCGTTTGCATTTGGAAGCTGTTGCTGTGAACACACAACATGTAGCAAAGGAGCTCTCAATGGAGGTGAAACAGACCATCCTGAGGCTGAAAAAAAAAGAAGAAATCCATCAGAGAGATAGCAGAAATGTTAGGAGTGGCCAAATCAACAGTTTGGTACATTCTGAGAAGAAAAGTGTCACGCCGCGCCGCTCATCAGCGGCGCCACCTGCTCGCACACCTGTTCATCGTCAGCGGCGAGGGATATAAGCCGCCTCGCCCTGAGCTTCGGCCTGAAGCCGTCAGACTTCATTCCCCGTCTACGTGACGCAACTCTTTCTTCAGCACGACGCTGTGCGGTAAGAACCACTTACCTCATATTCTCCAGTCTGCTCCCCTGTGCACAGGTGGATTCCTCGGCGGCGGACAACTCCGTCCCTCGTCCTTCCTCACTGCTGCACCGAGTCCTGCAGGTGGCTGTCTCCCGGGGTCCCGTCCTTGTTGTACCAGTCATCTGTCCCAAGCAAGTAAGCTTCTCCCTTGCCTATTCTCCTCCTGTGTTGGTGTGTGCCCATCACCCTGTGTCTCTGTTCTCTCCCATAGGGTTGCCGGCTGTACGGTCTCCTGCCTCTGTGCCTGAAGCAGACACCGCCACCAACACATTAACATTCCGCAGACACACACTCATACACCCCTGTTGTTAATAAACAGTTTGAACTACTCTGAGCCTGTGTGTGTGCGTCTCCTGAGCCGAACGTTATGTCAGTACGGCTTCAGCAGAGCGGCTCGGCAGACGGCGGGCTCGGCAGACGGCGGGCTCGCACACCGGCTTACCACTCTCGAGGCTCGAGTGGATCAAGTTGTTTATCAGCAACAGGTGATCCTTAATCAATTAGTTAACATCACTAACCGATTGGACCGCCTGGACCCCCAGCAGCCTAACTGTATACACACAGTGCAGAGCATTGTAGCTAGATGCAATAACAGCATAACTGTCTACTTAGTTATCCTACATAGTATGAATATGTGCCCATACATATTGTTACCCTCCGTAGCGACTGATATTGTCCGAGTTGTATACTGGAGGGGACCATTTGTGTAAGTCTGTTGCGTCTTTTGCATTCAATACTATTAGGTCGTCACATTTTTTTGCTATCTCTGCGAGCAGCCCTGCTTAGGTTATAAAGTCTGACAGCCGTAGGTAGGAAGGACCTGCGAAACCTCTCGGTTGCGCACCTAGGATGATGTAGTCTACTGCTAAATGAGCTCCTCAGTGCGTTCAGTATGTCCTGCATAGGGTGGGACTCGGACTCCAACAGAGATGACAGTTTAGCCACCATCCTTCTCTCTCCTATCTCCTCCACTGGATCAAGGCGTTGCCCCAGGACAGATCTAGCTTTCTTGATCAGTTTGTTCAGTCTCTTCCTATCGGCTGCTGTAATGCCACTGCCCCAGCAGACCACTCCAAAAGTGATGGCTGATGCCACCACCATGTCGTAGCATGTCTTCAGGAGCACCCCTTGTATACCAAAAGACCTGAGCCGCCTCAGTAGGAACAGCCTGCGCTGTCCCTTCTTGTAGAGTGCATCAGTATTGTGTGACCAGTCTAGTTTATTGTTCAGATGAACACCCAGGTACTTGTACTTGTAGGATGTCACCATCTCAATGTCTGTTCCCTGGACGTTTACTGGTGCTGTGAGGGGTTGTCCTTGCCTGCGGCAGTCCACCACCAGCTCCTTAGTTTTCCTCGTGTTGATCTAGAGGCAGGTCCGATGGCACCAGTCCATGAAGTCCTGGATAAGTCCTCTGTAGATGGCAGTGTGTTGTGTTGTGTTGCATGAGAAGTCCGCAGTATACAGGGTGAGGATAGGAAGGGAGCCAAAACCTTCCCCTGGGGGGCCCCCGTGCTGCCGATGATCGTGTCGGACACACAATCCCGGGCTCTCACAAACTGTGGCCGGTTTGTGAGGTACTCCAGGATCCATGATGACAGGTGCTGGTCCACCCCTGCGCACAGCAGCTTGTCCTTCAGGATCATCGGTTGGATGGTGTTGAAAGCACTGGAGAAGTCAAAGAACATGATCCTCACCGTGTTCCCAGGCTTCTCCAGGTGGGACAGGGAACGGTGAAGGAGGAAGATCACTGTATCCGCCACCCCAATGCCATGCTGGTAGGCAAACTGGAGTGGATCTATCGCTGGTCCCACCAGGGGGCGGAGGTGAGCAAGGAGCAGCCTCTCCAGGGTCTTCATCATGTGAGACGTGAGGGCCACTGGTCTGTAGCTGTTCAGGTCTCTGGGGTGGGAAGTCTTTGGTATGGCTACCACACAAGATGTTTTCCACAACAGTGGTACCCTCCTCAGCTTCAGGCTCAGGTTGAAGATGTGCTCCACAATCCCACACAGCTGATCTGCACAGGACTTGAGGAGCTTCGCGCTGATGCCGTCCGGTCCCGAGGCCTTCCTCGCCTTGATCTTCCTCAGCTCCTTCCTCACCTGGGTCTTAGTGAGGGTCAGGTTGGGGGGCTGTGTGCTGGGAATGGGGGGGTGTTGGTGGAGTGGGGTGTGGACAGCAGGTCTCGATGACTTTAGAAGTGGCAGTGGTTGGTGTGCAGGTGGGGGGGAGGGCGGTTGGTCAAACCTATTAAAAAACAGGTTCAGATTGTTCGCCCACTCCCTGCCCCCCATGGCCTGGGAGGAGGTATTCTGGAGCCCAGAGATGGTTTTGAGGTTTCTCCAGACCCCGCCGATGTCGCTCGGTTGCAGCTTGTCCTCCATCTTCTTCCTGAAGCTGTCCTTGCCTTCTCTGATCTTCCTCCTCAGCTCCCTCTGTACGGACTTCAGCATCTCCCTGTTCCCCAACCTGAAGATTCAATTCTTCTCTCTCAGAAGTGTTTTTATCTCAGGGAGTGAGATGGAGAGGCACTAAGAATCATGAGAAGAGCTCTTTTCTCTTTTTTAAATAACACAGGATTAAGTCATAGAATTTAGGGGTCGGGCTCAAATGACATAATGTTACACACTCTTGTACAGTAGGTGGCGGTATGCACCTTTCAGTTGTTTGCTATCCGCCAGTAACCAAGAGAAGAAGAAGAAGAAGTGACATACATGGAATCAAATCTAAAAGAAGATAGAGTGTGTGGCTCTGAACTGACGGCCAAGGGCCGGTAGAGTGATGATATAGCGTGAAGTATGAGGAGTCGAAGAAGAGGGATGTTTGAAGATAGAGTTGAGAAGGACTACAGCTCCTGACCAGATAGAGTGATGATATAGAGTGAAGTATGTGGCGGTCATGCACCTGAAAGCTGGTTGCCAACCACCAATCATTTATTTTCAACATATTCACCAAATCAGGAACATATCTGTTTTGTGAATCAAATCTAAAAGAAGAAGAAGAAGTGTAAGCAAGCACATCAGCTCAAATCTAAAAGAAGAAGAACATTTTAACACAATAAACGTGTCAAAGATATTAACACGAGAACTGTATCAGAAATGACACACAATGTGTCGTCCTTATCTAGATACACAGTTGTGCTGTTTTTAACACATCTGTTTGAAGATTGTAGTCTGGCTATCAAATTCTTGAAAACGTTCAAGAAAACACTTTTTTTCTGATTTATATTGCAGAGTGATGGAGATGGCGAAGAGACCTGCCCAGAAAAAACAGATACATGATGATACAGAGTGAAGTACGTGGCGGTAATGCACCTGTAAGCTGGTTGCCAACCGCCAATCAAATCTAAAAGAAGAAGAAGAAGATTTATATTGCAACTATTGTAGAGACTGGGTTAATCATCTCAGACTGGATGCAGAGGGTAAACAGAGAAGGACAATAGCTATGGAGATTATGGTGAGGTAGCAGGAAGGAGTTGGGGGGAGAAGGGATGAATGTATTGTGATGTGAGATGTCATGCAGATGTGAGATGGGCGGTTGGTATAAAAGGAGAACCCCTGGTGTATTGAGACATGCTTTTTCTGTGTATGACTGATGTGAGAGTGAATAAAGTCGTCTGCTGTACAAATCAGTCTCGTTATTTACACTCTCCACACTGGTGACCCCTTGACGAATTATGGAACACGAGGCAAGAACCCCGGAGTCGGCCCAGACGGGAACCCCCAGCAACGCATGCGCTGTTTCGGTTAAACTACCGGACTTTCGGCTGCACAACCCGCGGTCTTGGTTCCACCACACCAAGGCTCAGTTCGCCCTCCGGGGAATAACGGCAGACGACACCAAATATTACTATGTGGTCGCAGCGCTGGACGCTCGCACGTCTCAGCAAGTAGCAAACCTGCTCCAACAGCCTCCAGCCCACGACAAATATGGGGCTCTCAAGGCTGCTCTGACCCGGCGCTACACGCTCTCGGACTGTGAGAGAGCAGAGAGGCTCCTGAGGCGTTCCGAGTTAGGAGATGGGTTGGCGGTCGAACTGATGGAGAAGATGTTGGCGTTAATGGGCACGGACGACGGGCATTTTCTGTTTGCCCACCTTTTCCTCCGGAACCTCCCAACAGAGGCGAGAGCGGTTCTTGCCAATTCGCCGTTGCTGGCCGCATGTGACTACCGTGCGCTAGCCCAGGAGGCAGATCGGATCATCTTCACCACCAGAGCCCTCACAGTGAACGCGGCAGTGTCGGAACCCAGCGAGACAACCAGCGGAGGCGAGGAGCCGCTGACGGTAGCGGCAGTGGAGGCCAGGAAGCACCAGAGAGACACGCTTTGCTTCTACCACTGCCGCTTTGGAGAGAACGCACGCAGATGTGCGCCACCGTGCCAATTCAAGCGCTCGGGAAACGCCAAGGCAGGCAGTCGGTAGCAGCTGCGACCGCCGGTGAAGAGAACAAGCTGCTCTACGTGACAGACTCGCGCTCGGGGAGACGGTTCCTCGTAGACACCGGAGCCCAGAAGAGCATCATCCTGCCGTCCTACGCCGACCGGCTAACGGGAGCAAGCGGCCCCGGGCTGGTAGCAGTGAACGGCTTGGACATTAAGACTTTTGGTGAGACAACACTGACTTTATCCCTACACGGTTGTACATACGAGTGGACTTTTGTCATAGCGGCACTGAGTTTCCCAATCCTGGGAGCTGATTTTCTGTGGGCACATGGGTTACTAGTCGATGTTGCTAACAGGCACCTGGTTAATGCACTGTCTTTTGATTCTCTCCCCTGTACAGCTCGAGGGGCCGGGCCAATAACACAAGCCAACGTCACAGCTCCAGGCGGTAAGTTCCACACACTGCTCACTCAGTTTCCAGCACTCACGGTCCCGACGTTTTTGGCGGCCATCGCTAAACACGGGTTGGAACACTTTATCACCACCACTGGGCTGCCAGTTTTCGCACGACCTCGGTGCTTGGACGCAGCTAAACTGGCCATAGCCTGTGAGGAGTTTGCCAACCTGGAAAGGTTGGGCATCATCAGGCAATCGAACAGCCCATGGGCATCCCCGCTACTCATGGTCCCTAAGGCTGAGGATCATGGCGACCGTGCGGAGATTTCCGCAGATTGAATAATGCCACAGCGCATGACCGCTACCCGATTCCCCATATTCAGGATTTTTCTGTTCACTTCGCCGGAGCACGCATTTTTTCTAAAATAGACCTGGTCCGCGGTTACCACCAGGTCCCAGTGTGCACGGAGGACATACCCAAAACAGCGGTAATAACTCTGTTTGGCTTGTTTTGAGTTTTTATGGATGCCCTTCGGATTAAAAGGAGTGGCATAGACATTCCAACGCATGATGGATGCGGTGTTGCGCGATCTCCCGTTTGTGTTCGTCTACCTGGATAATATCCTGGTGGCCAGTGCATCCGAGGACGAACACGTAACCCACCTCAGGATGGGTTTCCGGAGGTTGGAGGAGCACGGGTTAATAATCAACCCGGCGAAATGCCAGTTCGGCGTGACAGGGATCGATTTTTTGGGGCACCGCGTCTCACCTGAGGGGGCGATACCCTTGCCCGACAAAGTGCGCGCCGTGGCGAATTTTCCCCCGCCTCAGACGGTCAGGGCGCTACAAGAATTTTGGGGGATGGTTAACTTTTATAACCGGTTCCTCCCCCGCGCAGCTCAGCTCATGCAGTCATTGTACGCCGCCGCGCTCAAGAGACGGAAACCCGGGGACAGAGTTGAATGGACTCCGGAGCGAGAGCAGGCGTTCTCTGAGGTTAAAACAGCCCTGGCAAACGCCACACTGTTGTCGCACCTGGACCCGGTGGCCCAGATAGCGCTCACTACCGACGCCTTGGACGTGGCCATAGGGGCCGTCGTGGAGCAACGTGTCACCGGTTCTTGGCAGCCGCTCGCTTTTTTCAGCAGGGCTTCGCGCGACAGTGAGTGTAAATACAGCGCGTTCAATAGAGAGTTGCTGGCTCTCCACCTGGCCATATGCCACTTCCAGTTCTGGCTGGAAGGGTGCAGCTTCACCGCGTTCGTGGACCACAAGCCGCTAATGTTTGCGATGGCCAAGGTTTCAGAACCATGGTCGGGCCGGCAGCAGAGACAGCTGGCCGCGATCTCGGAGTTTACGACCAATATTCAGCATGTGTCGTGTAAACTGAATGTGGTGGCGGACTGCCTCTCGCGCGCAGTAGTGGCCCCGGTCTGCGTGGGGATAGATTATACAGCCATGGCCACAGAGCAGATTGGCGATACGGACGTGTGCGCGCTCCAGTCTGGACCAACAGGGTTAAGGCTGGAGAGCAGAGTACTGCAAGATGGCAAGCCCCCCCTAATCTGCAACGTATCCACGGGACGCCCGCGCCCGGTGGTCCAGTCAGTTTGAGTCCGGTGTTTGAGTCAGTTCACGCTCTGGCGTACCCAGGAGTGCGCGCGTCAGTCAAAATAGTGGGAGCGAAGTTCGTGTGGCCAGGCCTGCGCAAACAAGTGAAAGAGTGGGCTGCAGCCTGGGTAGCGTGCCAACGAGCCAAAGTACACAGGCACACGAAGGCTCCTTTGGAGCCATTTCGTATACCGGCTAAAAGGTTCAACTATGTTCACGTGGACCTTGTGGGCCCCCTCCCGCCATCGCAGGGGTGCACGCACCTTCTGACAGTGGTGGACCGCACCACACGCTGGTCAGAAGTAGTCCCGCTGGCGGCAACCACGTCTGCAGACGTGGCGAGCGCTTTTTTTTTTTTTAATTTAAGTTTTTGTAAAGGGTATACATGTCATTACAGCATTGCATTGTTTACATTTTCATCACATATTCCCCCCCCTTTTTTTTGACAACATTGGGAAAAAAATTATTACAACACCCTTTTTTTAAGTGAAAGAAAAAGAGAAATTAAAAAAAAGCAAAAAAAAGACAAAAAAGCAAAAGAGCAGAAAAATAAAAGAGAATCTGAGTAGCGTTGGAACAAAGAGAGGTGCCATTATTGAAATGGTGTTTGTGCAAGATTAGATCTGATGGAAGACACATATGCGTTCCAGGGTTGCCAAAAGTTCAAGAACCCATCCATGTCCTGTCTCAGTGCAAATGTCAACTTTTCCATTGAATAAATGTCCTGAATCATGTTTATCCAATCTTCAGCTGCAGGACAGTCTTTCGACATCCATTTTTTTGTTAGAGCTTTTTTACTTGCCAATATTAAAACAGTGAATAAATATTTTTCTCCTCGTCTTTCCAGTGATTCCGGTAGTAAACCCAAATACAAAGTTACAAAAGAAAAGGGAACTGTTACTTTGAATATTTTCCCCAATATTGTCTGTACATTAGTCCAATATTAGTGGATAACTGGGCATGACCAAAACACATGAAAATGATTTGCAGTCTTTTCACCACACAAGCACCAACAGTTCAAACCCTTTATGAGTAAATTTGTTTTGTGCAGGTGTTCTGAAAAATCTTGCCAAATTTTTCCATCCAAATTCTCTCCACAGCAGGGATGAAGTACTTTTCCATTGTTGTTTATTTAACTTTTCCCATATTTCCAGTTGTAAAGTGAAATTCCCCTGTTTTTCCCATCTCTCTTTTATATATGATGTGTTGTCTCCTTTTAAATCTTGAAGACCATGGTATATTTTAGAAATGTATCTGATCCCTGGGATCCCTTTATATGCCATTAAGAAAACCTTCAGAACACCTGACTGGGCCCTTTCCAAATCCTCCTTTTTAAGTATTTTGTTTATGTGGTGTCTAAGCTGGAAGAACCTGTAAAGGTCTTGATTTACTAGACCTTGTTTTTTCAAATCTTCAAAACTTCTTAAAGTTTGCCCTTTAAAAAAATCGTAATATTTTATCAGTCCGTTCTTTTTCCACTTTTTAAATCTAGTGTCTGTTTTATTAGGAGTAAAGTCTTGATCATGGGAAATCCATTGCAATAATCGATAGGGTTGACTATCTTAAACCAAACTTTTAGCGGGGTCTCTATCCACGGGTTAGTGTTATTCAAAAGTTTAGGTAAGGCATTGTTCCCTATTATCGCCTGTAGGGGAATGTCACTTGTTATTTGGCATTCTATCTCCTTCCATTGTGCAGTGTAGACTGGGTTATATATCTCTACTAATGTTTTAATTTGTGCGGTTTTAAAATAGTCACTGATATTTGGCAGCGCGAACCCACCTTTGTCTTTGTTTAGCTGTAGGGCTGCGCTTTAGAGACGTCTGCAAGAGAGACATGAAGGCCCTGGATATCAACACAGAGCGCTGGGAGGACCTTGCAACGGACCGCTCCAAATGGAGAGGCACCCTGACCAGACAGCTCAAGGCGGGTGAAGAGAGACTGACTGCTGCAGCAGATGAAAAAAGGACCCGCAGGAAGAACCGCCACAGACCCAGCAGCACGGAGACCACCCACAAGTGTGACCTGTGTGACAGGGACTGTCATTCGCGCATCGGCCTGTTCAGCCACAGGCGGTGCTGTTCCAGCAGAGTAGACGTTTAGGATTCTCTTCCATGGTCATCATAGACCGACGGAGGCCGACAAGTATCTATATCTGATTCTAGGTCTCTTGCCCTGCCATATGAATCTTGAGATCCTTCTGTCCAGTTCTTGCCGTGTTTTTGTGGGAGGTTCTACCGGTATTGTTTGGAAAAGGTATAGAAGACATGGAAGTATATTTATTTTGACTGCTTCAGTTCTTTGTGCAGTACCCAAGAATGGTATCATATTCCATCTTGCTAGATCAGATTTTATTTTTGCCATCAGTGGATCATAGTTTAGTGATATAATTTTGTTGAGTTGTTTCGGGATATTGACCCCCAGATATTTCATAGATTCCATCTCCCAGTTAGTTTTGAATTTGCTTAGTAAATATTGATTTGGGTCATAGTTGAATGTTAAAATTTGGGTTTTATGCATGTTTAATTTGTACCCCGATAACTCTCCATACTCTGAAAAAACTGAGATTAGATCTGGAAAAGAGGTGTCCGGCTGCCCCAGGTATTTTAAAATGTCATCAGCAAAGAGTGCTATTTTATGTTCCTTCTGACCAAGTGTAATACCTTGAATTTTTTGGTTTTGTCTTATCCATTGGCTCAGAGGTTCTATGAAGATTGCAAAGAGCAGTGGAGACAGGGGGCAGCCCTGACGACATCCTCTTTCCAGTTCAAAAGATGATGATAAATTACCGTTAATCCTTATTTTAGCTGTTGGTTTTTTATATAATGCCTGTATAGTTCTAATGAAGTTGTTATGAAAATTGAAACTGGATAAGATTCTATATAGAAAAGACCAGTCAACCGAATCGAATGCTTTTTCAGCATCTAATCCCAATATTACTGCATTTAAGTTATATTTTTTTATATGATGAATTATGTGTAAAGTGCGTCGAATGTTGTCTTGTGTCTGTCTTTGTCTTATAAAACCTGTTTGGTCTAAATGAATTAGGTCTGTCAGTATATTTTCTAACCTTTTGGCAAGGATAATGGTAAAAAGCTTATAGTCCTGATTTAGTACACTGATTGGTCTGTAGTTGGAGCACTCTAGTTTATCCTTTTCAGGTTTAGGTATAACTGCAATGACCCCTTCTCTCCAGGAGGGGGGGATTTCCCCTGTGTGGAGGACATAATTAAATGTTTTCAGGAGGAGAGGAGATAGTTGCTGTTTAAAGGTTTTGTACCACTCTGCTGTATAGCCATCAGCTCCTGGGGATTTGTTAGCTTTAAGTTTCATAATTGCTTTTTCCAATTCTTTAGGATGTATTTCTGACAGTAGTGTTTTATTTTGTGACTCCGTAAGTTGGGGAAGGTTTAATGTGTTTAGGAATGCCTCGGATGCGTTTTTATGTTTTTGTGGGAGTATACTGTAAGTTCTTATAGTAATTCTCGAAGTTTTTAAGAATATCCTGAATTCTGAATTTTATTTCCTTTGATACTGGGTCTCTGATTTTGTAGATTGCTCTTTCTGTTTGATGTTTCCTCAATTTATAGGCTAGCAATTTTGCCGATTTACTGCCTGCTTCATAGTATTTTTGTTTCAGAAATGTAAGTTTCTTCTGGATTTCTATTGTGTAGATCTCATTTATTTGGTTTTTAATTTCCTTAATCTTGAGCGAGTCAGTAGAATGAGTGTTGCCTTTGTGTTCTTTTTCTAGGTTCCTAAGTTCTGACTCTAATGTGGATAGTTTTTCTTGTCTTAGTTTCTTTTGGGTTGCCAGTTTTGCAATAATCTTTCCTCTTATTACAGCTTTACATGCATCCCACAGTATTAAAGGGGATACTTCTCCATTATCGTTATCTTCCAAATATCTGAGAATATCTGATTCCAATTCATCTTTCAATGGTCCTTTCAGGACATTTGAATTTAACCTCCAAGAAAATGTATTATTTGTGTATTTTTGGATATTTAAGTCCATGTAGATCGGACTGTGGTCGGAGAGATCCATCAGTCCTATTTTACATGTTTTTACTCTTCCAATGTCTCTATTAAACATAAAAAAATAGTCAATCCTTGAGTAAGATGAATGTGGAGTTGAGTAAAATGTATAGTCTTTTACATTGGGGTTGAGTTCCCTCCACACGTCACAGATTCCCAATTCTTTTAGTAGCATCCGAGTCTTCCTGTTTTGGGTGTTATTTTGATGTGGGGAATTACCAGAAGCATCCCAGTATGGATTCAGTCTAAGACTGAAGTCCCCACCACATATCACTAAACCTTGAGCTTTAGTTATCATTAGGTCGAATACATTTTTATAAAATTTCCAGTTAGCCCCTGGGGGAGCATACACATTCAGCAGGGTGATATCTTCTCCCTCTAGCCGCCCAGTTACCAAACTGTATCTCCCTTCTTTATCTTTGTGTTCTGATTTTTTTTCAAATGTAATTTTGGTTGATATCAATGTCGCTACTCCCCTCCTCCTCTCTGATTTATATGAAGATGAAGAGATCATTTTAAACCCTTGTCTACTGAGTTTATTGTGTTCCACGTCTGTTAGGTGGGTTTCTTGTAAAAGTATTATTCCTGCTTTGTCTTTTTTCATTTTGCCTAGAATCTTGGATCTTTTAACTGGATTCAGGATTCCTTTTACATTATATGAAATTATTTTGGTTACACCCTGTTTCTCCATTGTGTTGTTTTGTTTAGTATAACTGTGTAGTGGCCCTCTTTTGTGCTACTCAGAAACTGAAAGAACATTAAAAACAAGAAAAACATTAAGAACATAGTGTAAAAAACTTTAAAACAAAAAGCTGTCATAAGAACTTCCTGAGCTGAGGTCTTTTTAAAGACCCTGTAAGAGCCTTGATGGAGAGAAGGCTCTGAGGGAAATTCCTCAAACTCTGTTAGGTGTTGAGGGCCCTCTCTTACCACTGAAAGTAGTCCCATGCTTTTAACGTGAGTTTCAGAACCCAATCCAAACTTGTAATGATTTTTTTTTTTTCCTTTTATGCCTAAACCCTGTGAAATTGTGTGCACCCTCCCACCCCCATCACATCAAACATTCACGCAAAAACAGTATTTGTTAGTATGAGGAGAACATGTGGATTATTGTCACATTTCTATTTTAACAAGTTTTTTTTTTTTTTTTTATTACAAAGACTTATTTGTTTCAAATAATATGATTGTTCCATGAAATGTTTTACCACATGCTGAATATGCATCTCCTTTAATGTTTGTTACCTTGTATGAGGGGGGTTGGATGTGCGGATTGATTCAAGAGAAAAGAAAAAAAAGAAAAAAAAAAAAAAAAAGGTCGCTATTCCAACCTGAAAACGGATAGTTTATCCGCGACGCTCTGGTGCTGGGTTTCCCGCTGCTGGTCCGTGGATTTTGAGGGTCTTTGTGTTGTCCATGTTTGCGCTTTGATCTTCTCACTCGGGTCTGCTGCGGGTTTAAATACCGTTACCGGGAGCCCTCTTTTCGCCATGTCAGCTGTTGCTTCTTCCGCCGAATTATAGAGACACGTTTCATCGCCGTAGAAGACCCTTAACTTCGCAGGAAATGGTGTCTGAAAGCACAATTTCTTCTCTCTTAACACCTTTTTCGCGTCATTGTATTCCCTGCGCTTTTTAAGGACCTCCGGGGCGTAATCGTGTTCCACGTAGACTTTTCTCTCCTGGTGCATAAATCCTTTTTTCTGCCAGGCCAGTCTTACAACCTCTTGTTTTATTTTGAAATTGGAAAATCTTACCAACACCGAACGTGGGGGCGCTTCCGCCGCCGGCCTAGCGGCTAATGAACGATGTGCCTTTTCTATCTTCAAGTCGGTGGTTTGTGGAATATCCAATTTCTCTCTTAGTAAGGATTCCACGCATTCTGCCATTGAGTTAAAACCATTTTCGGTTCCTTCTATCAGACCATGAATTCTTATGTTGTCTCTTCTTTGTTTTCCTTCTTGGTCGGTTAGCTTAGCCTCTATAGCTGCTTGTCTTTTGCGTAGGTCTAGCATAGAATCTTCAAGCACTTTTATTCGATCCTCTGTTTCCAAGATTCGGTTCTCGGCCTGGTCCACTCTGCTGTTTGTCCTTTTCAATTCTTCTCTGAATTCCCGAAATTCGGCCGTAACATCTCGGCGAAATCGTCGTAGCTCCTCAAATAGTGATTTCAGGCTAACCCTTTTGTTAGCTATCACCAGTTCCTCGTCTTCTGAACGGAGATCTTCCAGTTCAGATTCTCCGGCCGATACGTGTCCTGGCCTGGAGAATTTCAGTTTCTTCTGTTTTCCTTTAGACATG
Organism: Pholidichthys leucotaenia; assembly: GCA_020510985.1. NCBI lineage: Eukaryota > Metazoa > Chordata > Actinopteri > Cichliformes > Pholidichthyidae > Pholidichthys > Pholidichthys leucotaenia. The sequence continues at coordinate 168,625,880 of CM035847.1, read as the reverse complement.
ATGATTTTGTCTTTTGATTTTCACTCCTCCAAAAATCCGTTAAGTTTGATTTTCAAGGTGTTATCCTGGATTGGGTCTGAGAGCTTCAGTGTTAAGCTGCAGTCGCCATGGCGTCCAGACCGGAAACAGACAGCAGGTTATTTTGAACCAATTAACCACAATCACTCACCGGTTAGACCACCTGGACCCCCAGCAGGCGTTCCCCCCGGCTCATCAGGGGGGATTTGCTCCTGCCGCTCCGGTGGCTGGCCAGTCTGCCGCGGGAACGCCGGCCCGGCTCACACCAATCCCGACCCCTGCCCGCTTCAGTGGGAAACTTGGCGGAGCCCGGGGATTCATTATGCAGTGTGAGTCGGTGTTCCTGCGCGTTCCCGGGGATTTCCCCTCGGACCACAGCCGAATTGGTTACATAGGCAATCTCTTGGAGGGGCGAGCGCTAACTTGGGCTTACGCCATAATGGCGAAGCCCAGTTACGCGAACCTCTCCTATAACCAATTCGTGCGGAGCTTTCTCGAAGTGTTTGATCACTCCCGGCGTGATAGTGTCCTCACTGACCGTCTCCTTGCTCTCCAGCAGGGAGGCCGGTCAGCGGCGGACTACGCTATCGACTTCCAGGTTGCTGCGGAGGAGGTAGGCTGGGGTGAGGTGTCACTCTGTGGTATCTTCCTCCGCAGTCTCAGCTCGGGTCTGAGGGATGAACTGGCCGGTCGAGATCTCCCGGAGACGCTTTCGGAGCTAATCTCCGTAGCCATTAGCTTGGATAACAGGCTGCGTGAGCGTTCCTCCGAGCGGAAGTCAACCAGCCGCTCGCGGGGAGGCTCCGTCCGCACGCCTCAAGCTCGTCCCCTGGCGTTGCCGCCCCTGGAGTCCTCCGAGGAGTCGGAGGCAATGGTGGTTGGCCGGTCAAAGCTCCCTCCAGCGGAGAAACAGCGCCGCCGGGAGTTAGGCCTGTGCATGTATTGCAGAGGCAGCCAACATATCGTGGAGCATTGCCCGGAGAAGCCAAACGGGGAGGTCCGTGAGTCACTGTAGGGGGCCTCGCGGACTCTAACCGGACAAATCCCCTCACTAGTCTTTCTTTGCCCATCCGTTTCTGTCACAATGCCATGGGGCACCTCACTCACGCACTGGTGGACTCAGGAGCAGAGCAGAGTTTTATTTCTAAAAGCCTGGCAACCCAATTGGGCATCCCCTGCCACCCTCTGCCAACTCCGCTCAGCCTGATCACCCTCTCTCATGCGCCCCTTGGACGAGTGACCCATCGGACCCAGCCTATTTCTGTCATCATCTCAGGTAACCATCGGGAGGATCTTGTTCTTTATGTCCTGTCCTCCTCTGTCTCGCCAGTCATCCTAGGCTACCCCTGGCTATGCCTACACAACCCGGTGCTGGATTGGCAGACCGGAAGGATCGCCGCCTGGAGCTCGTTTTGCATGGGCACCTGCCTTCAGTTCGCAGCCTGCGCCCCGTGCTCACCCCCTCTGGCCAAGGACGCTGCGCCGCCAGATCTCACCCTGGTGCCCCCGGAGTTCCACAATCTGGGCCTCATTTTCAGCAAGTCCAGGGCGATGTCTCTCCCCCCTCATCGGCCCTACGATTGTGCTATAAACATCCGCACGGGGGCTCCCTTACCCTCAGGGCGTCTATACAGCCTGTCAGCACCGGAGAGGGAAGCGATGGATGCCTACCTGAAGGAGTCGCTCAGCACGGGAATCATCCGTCCCTCTTCGTCCCCGCTTGGTGCAGGGTTCTTCTTCGTGTCCAAGAAGGACGGTTCTCTCCGCCCCTGCATCGACTATCGGGCCCTCAACGACATCATGGAGAAGGACCGCTACACCCTGCCGTTGATGGACACCGCCTTCCACTCCCTCCAGGGGGCGACCTGGTTTACCAAACTGGACCTCTGCAGCGCCTACCACCTCGTCCGGATCCGGGAGGGAGATGAGTGGAAAACAGCCTTCTGAACGCCGACTGGTCACTTCGAATACCTGGTGATGCCGTTCGGATTAACCAACGCCCCCGCTGTTTTTCAGCGCCTCATTAATGACGTCCTTCGTGACTTCCTCGGCCTCTTCGTGTTTATATACCTGGACGACATTCTAATCTTCTCCAGGTCACGGGATGAACACCGGGTCCATGTGAGGCGGGTCTTGCAGCGACTGTTGGAAAACAGGTTGTACGTCAAGGCCGAAAAGTGTGAGTTCTATGCCAAGACCACCTCCTTCCTGGGGTTTGTCATTTCACACGATCAAGTCCTCCCCGACCCCGCGAAGGTTAAAGCAGTGGTCGACTGGCCCACGCCGACCTCCAGGAAGCAGGTACAACAATTCATAGGATTCGCCAACTTCTACCGCCGCTTTGTCCCTAATTTCGGCGCCATTGTTGGCCCATTGACCCGCCTCACCTCGCCAAAGACCCCCTTCCGGTGGACCGAAGAGGCTGCTGCGGCGTTTCAAGCACTGAAGACGGAGTTCTCTTCCTCCCGGGTCCTGACCCAGGTCAACCCCGCGTTGCAGTGTTTGGTGGAGGTCGACACGTCTGATACGGGGGTGGGGGCGGTGCTGTCCCAGCGGTCGCCCGCCAACGGGACCAAGCAACCCTGCGCCTTCTTCTCTCGGCGCCTGTCACCGGCTGAGCGCAATTATGACGTCGGGGACAGGGAGCTCCTCGCCATCAAGCTCGCCCTGCAGGAGTGGCACCATTGGCTGGAGGGGGCTGCTTTGCCGTTCATAGTGCTGACGGACCATAAGAACTTGGAGTACTTGAGATCTGCCAAACGTCTGAATGCCCGCCAGGTGCGTTGGTCCCTGTTCTTTGCCCGTTTTCGCTTCACCATCACGTACCGCCCCGGTTCGAAGAACGGCCTGCCTGATGCTCTCTCCAGGCAATTTGCCCCCGAGACGTCCGAGGAGTCGGTGCACACCATCCTACCCAGCTCGTGTGTTGTGGGGGCGATGTCCTGGGCCATATGAGGACAAGATCTGGAAGGCGCAGGAGACCGAACCGGACCCTGGCGGCGGACCGGAGGGGAGGCTATTCGTTCCATCTTCGGTTCAGGGGGAGGTTATCCACTGGATCCACACCTCCAAGTTCGTCTGCCATCCTGGGGTCTCCCGACTGGTCGATCTCCTCCAGCGGTCCTTCTGGTGGCCTGGTCTGCAGAAGGACGCCGCCAACTACGTCTGGGCCTGCCCTGTGTGTGCCACCGGCAAGTCAGGTAACGCTCCCCCCGCGGGTCTGCTCCAGCCCCTGCCGATCCCAGGCAGGCCCTGGTCCCACATAGCCCTCGATTTCGTCACCGGTCTCCCAGTCTCCAACACCTACGACACAGTGCTGACCATCGTCAATTGTTCTTCCAAGGCCGCCCACTTCGTGCCACTGCGGGGCCTCCCTACGGCACGGGAGACAGCGGATCTCCTGGTCCAACACGTGGTTAGACTGCATGGGATACCGGTGGACGTCGTCTCGGGTCGGGGGCCCCAATTCGTCTCTGAGGTGTGGAGGTGTTTCTGCAACGCCCTGGGGGCCACGGTAAGCCTCTCCTCCGGCCATCACCCACAGTCCAACGGGCAATGTGAACGGGCCAACCAGGAACTGGAAGCTGCCCTCCGCTGCGTCACCGCCTCCAACCCGGCCTCTTGGAGCACGCACCTGGCCTGGGTGGAATACGCCCACAACTCCACTCGATCTTCTGCCACTGGAATGTCCCCCTTCAAGGCTTCCCTGGGGTACAACCCACCATTGTTTCCGGTGCAGGAGGGTGAGCTGGCTGTCCCTTCCATCCAGGCGCACCTGAGGCGGTGCCGGAGCCCTTGGTCCAAGACGCGCGATGCGCTCTTGCGCACGGCGACGCGCAATAGCACCACAGCTAACCGTCACAGGAGACCGGCTCCTGCCTACCAGATGGGTCAGCAAGTTTGGGTATCTGCTCACGACATCAATCTGAAGGGTGAAAAGAAGAAACTGGCTCAACGCTTCATTGGACCCTTCACCATCTCCAAAATCATTAACCCGGTGGCTGTGCGTTTGGCCATCCCCCCCCCTCCGTATTTGCCCCACCTTCCACGTGTCCAAGATCAAACCGGTGGTGTCCGATCCCCTCTGCCCCCCGCCCGTGGCGCCACCCGCGCCCCTGATGATCAATGGCCACCCGGCCTGGAGAGTCACTGCCATCTTGGACTCTCGGCGCCGAGGTCGCGGGCTGCAGTACCTGGTGGACTGGGAGGGGTTTCGGTCCTGAGTGGAGGCAATGGGTGCGCTCTTCCTTGGTGCTGGACAAGGGTCTCATCACGGAGTTCCATCGGACGCACCCGGACAAACCAGCACCAGGAGGTGCTGCTGGGGGGGGGAGTACTGTCATGACTCACCACTCATCATTGACTCCTGCTGCGCGCACACCTGCGCCTCGTCAGCGGCAAGCTATTTAACCCACTCAGCCCTGTGCTTCGGCCTGAAGCCGTCTGTTCCCTTCAGCTCGTCTTCGCTGTTGGAACCCCCATTACCAGCAAGACAACGCTCACTCGTAAGCATCTTACCTTTTCTCCTCAGTCCTCTCCCCTGTGCACAGGTGGATTCCTTGGAAGCGGACTTCTTGTCTCACCACTCCATCCTCGCTGTCGCCACAGGCTCTGCAGGTCGCTGTCTCCTGGGCTCTCTCTTTGCTGACGCCAGCCACCTGTCATTCCAAGTAAGCAGCAGTCATTCTCACAGTCCTGTATAGGTGTGGTGCCCTTTACCTTGTCCCTCTGCTCTGTCATTATAGGGTTGCCTGGCTGTACGGCGAACTGCTCTGCTGCCTGCGCACTGAAGTTCTCCCACAATACATATACATATCCCACACACGCATTCACCCACACCTGCTTGTTGAATAAAGCTGTTAAATCTATCCTAAGCCTGCGTGTGTGTCTCCTGAGCCGGACATTATGTCAGAGCCAAGTTTTTCATTCAGAGTTTAACTCTAAATCAAGGGGGGTTGCTATTCTTATAAATAAAAATGTACAATTCTCAGCTACTAACATTATAGCTGATAAAAACGGCAGATACGTGAGAGTTGCCGGTACTTTGATGCAGAAAAAGGTTCTGTTAGTCAATGTATATGCCCCAAACATTGACGATGTTGAATTTGCAAATAAATTATTAAGAAGCCTACCATTTTTGAATTCACATTTGTTAATCTTAGGGGGCAATTTAAATTGTGTCTTTGATCCATCACTAGATCGATCTAATCCCCGTAATCTAAATAAGTCTTTAATGTCTCAAACATTTTCTGATTTCATGACACAGAATGGCTTTGTCGATCCTTGGAGATTCCGTAATCCAACCAGTAAAAAATTCTCCTTTTTTTCTAAGGTGCATCATTCTTACTCCAGGATTGATTACTTTTTTATTGACTGTACTCTAAATTCCTGTGTAGTTTCCTCTGATTATTTAAGTATAATAATATCTGAACACTATTAGATATTCAGTTGGGTGCCTATAAATGTAGTCTTCCTTCAAGGAGGTTTAATTCTCTTCTTTTAGCAGATAAAGAGTTTTGTGATTTTATTTCCAATTCAATTGATGAGTTTTTGTTGTTTAATAAAAATGATTCTACTTCATATTCACTACTATGGGAGACACTTAAATCCTACCTTAGAGGACAAATCATTCACTACTCTGCACTTTCTAATAAGAGACGTCACGCTAAGTTTACTGAACTCACTTTAGCTATCAGTAATATTGATCAAGGATATGCCTTAAATCCTACACCAGAATTATTTAAACAGCGCATGAGGTACAGTCAGAACTTGATCTAATTTCAACCCAAGAAGCTGAACGGCTATTATTACAAAGTCGTGGAACTCATTATGAATATGGCGACAAAGCAAGCCGTCTTATTGGCACATCAGCTACGGCGTCAAGCAAACTCTCGGATTATAAGTAGTATTCAGAATATCCAACATATAATCACGACGGATCCTAATGAAATCAATGCCACATTTAAAACATTTTATTCTTCTCTATATACACTAACGTTCAAAAGTTTGGGGTCACCCAGACAATTATTTTGTGTTTTCCATGAAAAGTCACACTTATTTACCACCATGAGTTGTAAAATGAATAGAAAATATAGTCAAGACATTGACAAGGTTAGAAATAATGATTTGTATTTGAAATAATAATTTTTTCCTTCAAACTTTGCTTTCGTCAAAGAATCCTCCATTTTCAGCAATTACAGCATTGCAGACCTAACATGATTGCACAAGGGTTTTCTAATCATCCATTAGCCTTCTGACACAATGAGCAAACACATTGTACCATTAGAACACTGGAGTGATAGTTGCTGGAAATGGGCCTCTATACACCTATATAGATATTGCACCAAAAACCAGACATTTGCAGCTAGAAGAGTCATTTACCACATTAGCAATGTATAGAGTGTATTTCTGATTAGTTTAAAGTTATCTTCATTGAAAAAAAGTGCTTTTCTTTAAAAAATAAGGAAATTTCTAAGTGACCCCAAACTTTTGAACGGTAGTGTACGTCGGAGTTCCCAACAGATTCATATAACATGAACATATTTCTTCATGACCTCTCGAATCCTGTAATTGACTCGGATACAGCAAGATTCCCCACTCTGCCTTGTTGAAATAATTAATTCAATTAAAGCAATGCAGTCAAACAAAGCACCTGGCCCTGATGGGTTTCCCATCGAATTTTATAAAAAAGTTTATAGAAAAATTAGCACCATTACTTTTAGCTACATTTAATGAATCATTAGAACGAGGTATCCTTCCTCCAACTCTAACACAAGCTTCTATTGTTTTACTTCATAAAAAGGACAAAGACCCAACTCTATGTAGCTCTTATAGACCACTATCATTGCTTAATGCTGACGTGAAAGTGTTAGCAAAAGTAATTTCTTCCCGTTTGGAGAAGGTTCTTCCTTTGATTATATCTGAAGAACAGAACGGTTTTGTTAAGGGACAACAATTATTTTTTAATATACGTACTCTCTTCAATATAATTTATGCAAAGCAGTCATCTGATATATCGCTAGACGCTGAAAAAGCGTTCAACAGGGTAGAGTGGGAATATTTGTTTGCAGTTTTGAGGAAATTTGGATTCAATGAGAAATTTGTTTCTTGGATTCGTCTCCTTTATGCATCCCCGAAGGCAAGGGTTCAAACTAATGATATGTTTTCCGATTATTTTCCTCTTGGACGTGGCACACGGCAAGGCTGTCCATTATCACCCTCACTTTTCACTATTGCCATTGAGCCTCTGTCCATTACGTTGCGGTCTTCCAATTTATTTAAAGGGATTTTCCAAAATGGAACTAAACACAAGTTGTCGTTATATGCGGATGATTTGTTGTTATATGTGTCCAATCCAGTTAGTTCTATCCCCATTGTCTTGAGTATCTTAAATAATTTCAGTTCCTTTTCCGGTTATAAATTGAATTTGGAAAAAAGCAAATGCTTTCCTATCAATACGACTGCCTGTGATCTTCAGCAGTCTGACATACCCTTCAAACTTAGTCACACAGGATTCAAGTATCTTGGTATAAATGTGACACGCTCTTTCTCTAGCCTAGCTTCAGCCAATTTTTCTCCCCTTATTGCCAAAATAACCTCTGACGTCCAGCATTGGCGAAATCTCCCTCTTTCACTCTTGGGTAGGATTAATGTTGTCAAGATGAATATCTTACCAAAATTTCTTTTTTTATTTCAATCAATTCCTCTTTTTCTGCCTAAAAACTTTTTTGATTCTCTGGATAAGATAATTTGTGGCTTTATCTGGAATGGTAAACTGCCTAGAGTTCGTAAAAAATTATTGCAAAGATGTAGACTTAGTGGGGGACTTGCATTACCTGATTTTCAATCATTATTGGGCGGCACATATACATAAAATTTGCTATTGGTTAAAGTCTTTTCGCTCCCCATGGTGTAGAATGGAATTATCATCCTGTCGTGGGTTGTTAATGCCTGCATTAATTTTTCCTCTTTGCTTACAAAACCCTCTTTGTATACGGACAGTCAAGTGGTTCTCAACACATTAAAAATCTGGTTTCAGTTTAAGCGGCGCTTTGGTTTTGTAGCTGCCTCCCTTTGTGTCCTTTAACTAAAAATCATTTGTTTCCCCCATCTCTCTCAGATTTGTCATTCTCCGATTGGCATGACAGGGGTATTGAACATATTATATACATCCAGGCTTTTTGATAGTTTTACCAATTTATCTTCCAACTATAACTTACCTGGTGTGGCGAACATATTTTGACTGCATATGCATAGCACAGGATTGGGATGCTTAGGATTGCATATGTATTCTGTAACCTCACGTCTGTGAAGGAACAATGTGTCTGGACCTCCTGAGGATAACAGCAGGAGGTGGAGGTGCATTTGGTGAGAACTTTGAGAAGACTTCCTGACCCCCTGGGGTCAGATGGAGGACGAAAGGACTTGGGGGGATGTGTTGACAATGTGATTCTGTCTTTGATGTCCCAAGTATAAAAGTGGGGGTTTGGGGGAGTTCGATCTCTTTCTGCTGTTGAGAGAATGCTGGAGATGTGAGATCTGCAATAAACCTGAATTGAGGAATAATTCAGCCTCTTTATTTCACGCTCTCCACACCCGGCACCCATTTGTTTCGTTATTTTCAAATTCGTAACTTTGTTTCTAAGTGTTTCTCAAACTTTCCTTCTATCCCTCCTGAGCAGCCCTGGGAAAGTATAGTTTCACATGGTCCACAACATAAAGGGCTGATATCTAAGCTTTATAATTCCATTTTAACATTAAACGATGAATCAAGTGTCAAAATAAAAAATTTGTGGGAGAAAGAATTGGGTATACAGATGACTGAAGAGCTTTGGGAGGATGCCATTAACAGAATTAGAACGTCTTCCTCATGTGCTTGTCTTAGCTTGATTCAGTTTAAGGTACTATATAGAGTCCATTTCTCAAAATTGAGACTCTCTGAGATTTACCCAGAAGTTGATGGTAGTTGTGATAAATGTAAGGGATCTCCCTGTCACCTTGGCCACATGTTTTTTCTTTGTCCGGAATTATACAGTTTTTGGTCTAGTTACTTTACAATTATCTCCACGGTTCTTCAAGTGACTCTGCTGCCTTCTCCATTTATTGCCATATTTGGGATTCTCGACTCCTCTGTAGTTTTGAATTTGGCACAAAGGGATATTGTGGCCTTTACATCCTTAATAGCAAGGTGTACTTTATTGCTGCATTGGAAATCTGTCAGATATCCTTCAATTTCCCTATGGCTCAAGGATATGATGTTTTTTCTAAAACTTGAGAAAATAAAATATACGATAAGAGGATGCACAGAAAGGTTTTACCAGAAATGGCAATGTTTTATATCTCACTTTTCTAATCTAAAAGTCTTACCCATCTAATTATGTCAGCATGTGCCTTGTTAGATATATATATTTTTGTACTTTTTCTCCTACTTTATTATGTGTATTTGTTTCATATTATACACCTGTTGAGGTACTTCCTCTACTGATTTTGTGAGCTGGGGCGGGGGGGTTGTTCTAGGGGATATAAAAAAAAAAATAAAAATATCTGGTGCGAAGTGGTGTGAAGTACTTGTTGATGCACAACAAGTACATGTTGATGCACAAGTACAACAAGTACATTGTTGATGCACAACAAGATGATGATTAGATCTTATATATATGTATATGTGCTTAATAAGTGTATCTTTATTTCTTGTTTCAAAAAGTATTATGCAAACTTCTCTGTAATTTCTAAAACTGATTTTAATAAAAATATATTGAAAAAAAAAAAGATCTTCCTGAACTGAGGTCTTTTTAGCGACCTTAGAAGAGCTTTGTGGTTGGTGTGTTGGCTCTGAGGGAAATTCCTCAAACTTTGTTCCATGTTGAGGGCCCTCTCTTACCCCTGTAAGTTGTCCCATGTTTTTAACGTGAATTTCAGATCCCAATCCGAACCTGTAATGATTTTTTTTTTTTTATGCCTATACCCTATGAAATTTTGCGCAACCTCCCACCACCATCACAGCAAACAATCACGTTAATACAGTATTTGTTAGTGTGGAGAGTTCATGTGGTTCATTGTCACATTTCTATTTTAACAAGTTTTTTTTTTTTTTAAACTTATTTGTTTCTAATATTATGACTGTTCCATGAAATGTTTTACCACTTCATAATTACTGATTCTGCATCGCCTTTAATGTTTGTTACCTTGTAGGAGGAGGTTTGGATGCGCAGATTGACTAAAAATATCGTTATTCCCTCCTGAAAGCATCCAGTTTTTCCTTATAGCCCTGGCGCTGGGTTTCCTGCTGCTGGCCCGTGGATTTTGAGGGTCTCTGTGTGCATCACGTTTGAGCCTTGATTCTTTCGGTCGGGTCTGCTGCGGGTTTATACACCGTTACCAGGAGCCCTCTTCTCGCCATATCCCTGGTTGCTTCTTCTGCGGAGTTGTAGAGACACATCTCTTCCCCGTAAAAAACCCTCAGCTTCGCCGGAAATGAAGTTTGAAAGTGCAGTTTCTTCTCTCTTAGTACCTTTTTGGCGTTGTATTCCCGAAGCTTTTTAAGGACCTCTGGGGCGTAGTCATGCTCAACAAAAACTTTTCTTTCTTGGTGCATAAATCCTTTTTTCTGCCAAGCCAGTCTCAAAACCTCTTCTTTTGTTCTGAAGTTGGAAAACTTCACCACCACCGATCGCGGGGGCGCTTCCGCCGATGGCCTTGGGGCTAATGAACGGTGCGCCCTTTCCATTTTCAAGTCGGTGGATTGGGGAATTTCCAACTTCTCTCTCAGTATGGTTTCCACGCATGCAGCCATTGTGGTGAAACCGTCCTCGACTCCTTCTTTCAGACCATGAATTTTTATGTTGTCCCTTCTTAGTCTTCCTTCCTGGTCGGATAGCTTAGCCTCCAGTCTTGTCTGTCGTTTGAGTAATTCCAGCGTGGTTTCTTCCAGCCCTTTTATTCTTTCCTCTGCTTCCATGATTCGGGCCTCAGCCTGGTCCACTCTGCTGTTTGTCCTTTTTATTTCGTCTTTAATTTCACGAAATTCAGCCCAACACTCTCGGCGAAATTCTCTTAATTCTTGAAGTATCATTTTTAAGCTAACCGTGTTGCTAACCTCATTTTGCTCCTCTATTTCCGAGTGGTTGTTGTCTTTCAGGTCAGATTCTCTGGCCGATGCGTGTCTTGGCCTGGTAAATGTCGATCTCTTCTGTTTTCCTCTTGGCATAATGACTTTGTCTTTTGATTTTCACTCTTCCATAAATCCGTTAAATCTGATTTTCATGGTTTTTTCACAAATGGGATCTGGAAGCTTCAGCGTTAAGCTGCTACCACCATGGTGTCCAGACCGAAAGTGGTGCGCGCTTTTTTGACGACATGGGTGGCACGTTTTGGAATCCCGTCGGACATCACATCCGATAGGGGCCCTTAGTTTGTTTCCGACCTCTGGTCTGCGATGGCCCGTAGCCTGGGTGTTGCAATTCATCGCACAACCGCGTACAACCCACAGGCCAATGGGTTATGCGAGCGTTTTCATAGGTCACTGAAAGCAGCGCTCAGGGCTTCGCTGACGGATGCAAATTGGGTAGACCGGTGGCCGTGGGTTTTATTGGGGTTGTGTTCCGCACCAAAAGAGGATTTGGAGGCTTCCCCGGCAGAGCTTGTTTTTTCTCAGCCACTGCGGCTGCCAGGGGAATTTTTGCCAGATAATCCCGCGCCGGACAACTGTCCGTCTCAGCGTTTGCAGCATAGCGCAGACACAGGCACGCTGCTGGGCCCGGCCCACCACTGTTTTCCACGCGCTTTTGTGTCAAAAACTTTGAAGAACGCGGCGTTCGTGTTTGTCAGGCACAATGCCCACTGCCCTCCATTGCGCCCACTCTACGATGGCCCGTTCAGAGTGCTGGAAACAGGGGATAAACATTTTTTGTTAGACTTGGGGGGTTGTCGGGAGAATATATGCATAGACAGACTTAAGCCCGCCTTTGTGGTGGCGGACGAGCAAGTGCTGTTGGCTCGGGCCCTTCGGCATGGAAGACCCCCACTGAGAACTCCCCAGGTAAACGATTCTTCAGAGCAGCCACACGGGCAAGCCGAAGGCTGCCCCCCACTCACCATGGCCCACCTGCAGACAGACACACCCCCAGGAGCCCCCCGCCGGCACAGCAGTGCCGCGGAGGCGGTAAACCCCCGTTACAGCAGATATGGGAGGAGACTGAAGCCAAAAGGACGTGAGGACTCAAACTCGGTCTGAGATTCTGGGGGGGGGGGGGGGGCAGTGTAGAGACTGGGTTAATCATCTCAGACTGGATGCAGAGGGTAAACAGAGAAGGACAATAGCTATGGAGATTATGGTGAGGTAGCAGGAAGAAGGAGTTGGGGGGAGAAGGGATGAATGTATTGTGATGTGAGATGTCATGGAGATGTGAGATGGGCGGTTGGTATAAAAGGATAACCCTTGGTGTATTGAGAAATGCTTTTTCTGTGTATGACTGATGTGAGAGTGAATAAAGTCGCCTGCTGTATAAATCAGAGTACTGTGGCCGTACATGGGGAAAACATAATGTGTAGCATCTTAGATAAGAACAAAGGGCAGAGTTTCCTTGGAGATAACAGGAAGCTGTGAAAGTGTGATCTTTTGTGTGTCAGAGACTGCTAGGAGGATCCTTTGTGTGCCAGAGACTGTGAGGGGGATGTTAAGGGATTAAGGAAGTGCATGCAATGTGACCTTTGATGTGAATGCAATGTGACCTTTGATATGTAGAAGGACCTGAGTATTTAAGGGAAGAGTTCTGTCTGAGATGTCCTCTTGCTACTATGCTCATGTGTGAGATGTGTAATAAACTGCCTGAGACAAATCTGCCTCATCATTTACACACTCCACACTGGTGACCCAAGACGAAGCATGCAACACGAAGAGAGTTCCCCGGAGCCAGCCTTGTTGGGAGCCCCCAGCCAAGCGTATGCCATTGTAATCCAGCTACCGGATTTTTGGCAGCACAATCCGCGCTCCTGGTTCCACCTGGTTGAGGCGCAGTTCGTCCTCCGGGGGATATCGGTGGATGACACGAAGTTCTACCATGTGGTCGCAAAGCTCGACACCCTCACGGCTCAGCATGTGGAGAGCCTGCTGGACCAGCCACCAACCAGCGACAAATACGGTGCGTTGAAGGCCGCACTTATCCAGCACTACACACTCTCGGTTGAGGAGAGAGCAGAGAGACTCCTGATGCGGACCGGGTTAGGAGATTGCACGGCTATTGACCTGATGGAGAGGATGCTGAGATTGAAAGGCTCGGATGACGACCACTTCATTTTTACCCACCTCTTCCTCCGGAACCTTCCGTCAGCGACGAGAGCGGCCCTGGCCAGTTCGCCGTTGCTGGCCAAGCGGGACTACCGTGCGCTGGCCCGGGAAGCACACCGGATCATCATGGCCAGCAGAGAGCCCACGACCACGGCGGCAGCAACGGAGCTCGGCGCGACGGCTGGAGGGGGCGAGGAGCCATTGACGGCGGTAGCAGAACCACCGACAACAGCGGCAGCGGGGGCCAAGGAACACGGAGGAGACATCCTTTGTTTCTACCATTGCCACTTTGCAGAGAAGGCACGCAAATGTATACCACTGTGCCAGTTCAAGCGCTCGGGAAACGCCAAGACCGGGGGTCGGTAGCAGCTGCGGCCCTCGGGGAGGGGAACAAGCTGCTCTACTTGACGGACGCACGCTCAGGTAGGCATTTCCTCGTGGACACCGGCGCCCAGTTGAGTTTCCTCATGCCGTCCTACGCCGACGGGCTGGCAGGTTCCAGCGGCCCCCAGATGGCAGCAGCAAACGGCTCGGAGATTAAGACCTTTGGTGAGAGGACTCTACTTCTGTCGCTACACGGCCGTGCATTTGAGTGGACTTTTGTCATAGCAGCATTGAATTTCAATATATTGGGGGCTGATTTTTTGTGCTCACATGGTTTGTTGGTTGATGTTGCTAACAGGCGCCTGGTTAATGCACTGTCTTTTTTTTTTTTTCCACAATATCTTTCTTGAACCTTTTTTTTTTTTTAACAAACATGATACAAACAATCAAACACTAACACTAAAGTACTACAAAAAAAAAAAAATGCACTAAAAACACCAACAACCACCAACAAAATCAAGTCTTCAACAATGCTCCTCTGTTTAGTCTAGACAATCCAATACATAAGTATACATATTATGTTCACCAGTTTGGAATTTACAAGGTCCACACACATCATTCACCTTCTTCTTCAAGAGTTATGTTTAAATTTTTTACATAATCAATAAAAGGTCTCCATATATTCTCAAACACAATTTCCTTTGATTTCAGTATATATGTTATTCTTTCTAATGGAAGGTTTGTTAACATCTGTCTTAACCACTGAGTCACATCTGGTCTATGAGTCTTTTTCCATAATAGTGCAATACATTTTTTGGCATTAAGCAAACTGAGGTCTATGAATGTTCTTTCACTTTTATTAAAATTATGCTTTTCTGGGTACAGACCCAACAAAAACAGTTTAGGATTCAATATGATTTGTTTTGAGATTATTTTTTCAATTGTTACCCTCACCTCTTCCCAAAACATTCTTATTAATCTACATTCCCATAAACAATGAAATAGGGTTCCTTTACTTTCCATGCATTTTGTGCATGTATCTGGTATATTTTTGTTATATCTATTTAACTCCTCCGGTGTAACGTACATCCGCATTAACCATTTGAAATGTATCAATTTAAGGCGTACATTTATTGATTTGGTTTGAGCTTCTGTACAAGCCAATTCCCATTGTTCCTCTGAAATTTCAGTTCGCAGATCTTCTTTCCAGTAGTTTAATCTTTTCAGTGAATTTTCACTTGAAGATAGTGTCAATGAGTTATAAAACTCTGCAATAATACCCTTTCTTTTACTATCTTTCATCATCATTTTTTCCAAGGATGAATAAATAGGTCGAGTGAGAGCTTTATTTTGATTTGATCGAATAAAGTTTCTAAGTTGAAGATATTTAAAAAAATGTGTTCTATTGAGATTAAATTTGATCCTCAGCTCTTCAAAAGACATTATGTTATCTGCACATGGCAAATATAAATCCTGAATCTTTTGTATCCCTTTTAAATTCCATACTTTAAATACAGCGTCCGCTCTCCCTGGTTTAAAATATTGATTACCCCATATTGGACTAAATTGTGACAATAACTGTGGTTCTTTTAAATAGTTTTTAGCTTCACACCATATTTTGATCATATGCTTTACAAATGGATTTCTAACTTGTTTTTGTAATTTTTTTGCCGAATCTGAGTATATGAATATGGGAAGAGGTAAAGGTAAATTGTATGATTCCATTTCAGTCCAGTGAGGGAGGTCATTTGATGAAAAATAATATGTCATAGACCTCAGTTGTGCCGACCAATAATACAACATAAAATTTGGACATTTCAGACCTCCACGATCAAATGGTAAATATAATAAAGACAGACGTAATCTAGCCCTCCTGTTGTTCCATATAAATTCCACTAACTTTTTTTTTTCATTCTTGAGAATAGATCTAAAGGTGGTGATAAGGGAATGTATTGAAATAAATAAAGTATTTTAGGTAAAATATTACTTTTAAGTATATTGATTCTCCCGATCATCGACATTGGTAGTGACATCCATCTCTGAGTTAACTCATTGATATCTGACATTAAGGCTTCATAGTTGACACTGGCGACTGATTCTAGCTTAGGCATAATTTGGATTCCTAAATATTTAAACTGATTTACAACATTGAATTGATTTACCTCAGGGGCTGGGTAATTTCTCTGGGTCTCATTTAGCATTAATATTGAAGATTTAGTTTTATTTATTTTATATCCTGATATTTCCCCAAAATTCTTTATTAAATTCAACAAGGTTGGAATTGATTTTTTTAGATTCGACATAAACAAAATTATGTCATCGGCGTACAGGGAGATTTTATGTTCTGTTGGTCCAACTTTAATTCCATATATTTGTGAATGTAAACGTATCGCTATCGCTAAAGGTTCAATTGCCATAGTAAACAGTAAAGGTGAAAGTGGACAGCCTTGTCGACATCCTCTATTGATTTTTATTGGTTTTGAAATATTGTTATTTGTTAGGATTTCTGCTGTAGCATTATTGTATATTATTTGAACCCATTTTATGAAATTATTTCCAAGTCCAAACCTTTGTAGGACTTCAAAAAGAAAGGGCCATTCAACTCTATCAAAGGCCTTTTCGGCGTCCAGTGATAGGAGAGCTGTATCCGGTGCTTCTTTATTAAAATAAATAATATTAAATAGTCTTCTTACATTATGGAAGCCTTGTCTACCCTTTATAAAGCCATTCTGATCTCGATTAATAATATTTGGTAAAATTTCTTGTATTCGTCTTGCTAAAATTTTACAGATTATCTTAAGGTCGGCGTTTAATAGGCTTATTGGTCTCATATTTTCACATTTATTAGAGGGCTTACCTGGTTTTGGCAGCAGTATAATTAAGGCATTATTTATGTATGATGGTAAATTATTATTTTGAAATGCTTCTAAAACCATTTCCAAAAAAGGTTTTATTAATTTATTCTTAAATTTTTTATAAAGGTCAACTGGAAGACCATCTGGTCCTGCACTTTTTCCTGATTTCATATTATCAATGGCTAGCCCAACTTCTTGACTAATTTTAGACTCCAATATCTCCCTGTTTTCATTTGGAATACACGGTATAGATAGTTCGTTCAAAAACCCATTTAGTTTTGTTAAATCAGGTTCATTTTTGGTATCATATAATTTTTCATAGTAATCTCTAAAGGCTCTATTAATTTCTAAAGGATCTATAACTACCTGTCCGTTACTTATAATACTGGTAATTGGTGTTTTAATTTCTAATTGTTTAATCTGCCATGCTAATAATTTTCCTGATTTTTCACCTTGTTCATAAAAAGATTGTTTCAATCTTAGAAGACTCGAGGCAGCTCTATTCGCTGATTTTTTGTCGTATTCAGCTCTCAAAATCAGTAATTCATTCTCCAACCTTGGGTCACTTCCTGCATACACTTTTTCCTGAAGACTTTTTATTTTATGTTCCAATTTAGCTCTCTCCTCTCGAGTCTTCTTAGATTTTGATCCTGTATAACTAATAATATGTCCCCTAATAAAAGCTTTGAAAGCCTCCCACTTTACACATGCTGATGTTTGTGTAGTATTGATGTCAAAGAACTCGTCTATCTGTTTTTCTATATACTTGACAAATTCCTCATCCTGAAGCCATTTATGCTGAAATTGCCATCTACCTGATTCCTTTGTCAATTTTTTATCTACATATATTAGACAACAGGGTGCATGATCAGAGATCACGATGTTATCATAAAAGCAGTTTTGAATCTTGGACCTTAATTCTGTGGAAATCAAAAAATAATCAATACGTGAGAATGTCTTGTAGGTACTGGAATAACAAGAATAGGCTTTAACTTGTGGTTTCATTTCTCTCCATATATCTAACAATCTCAATTCTTTCATAAAATGATTAATAGTCATCCTACATCCAATGTGCGTACAATCCAGTCCTGTTGATCTATCTATACCTGGATTCAATGTACAATTAAAATCCCCTGCTATTATATGTTGCCCTGTAAGTGATGATAAGATAAGAAATAAATTAGCAAAGAACTTCTGATCATCTATATTGGGACCATATAAGTTCACAAGATTTATATTTTCTAATAGCAAAGAACCTTGAATGATTACATATCTTCCAAATTTGTCTCCAATTACATTTTTCACTTGAAAAGGAACTGATTTATGTATGAGAGTCATAACTCCCCTGGCTCGGGATGAAAATGAAGAGGTGAATACACTTCCTTGCCATCTACTCCTAATTCTTTTAACATCCTCCTCTATTAGATGAGTTTCTTGTAAAAACACAATTTTTGAACCCATGTCTTTTATTTTATTCATAACTTGTTTAAGTTTTTTTAAATTTTGTAGACCTCTGCAATTCCATGAAGTTAAATTAAGATTAACACTTTGGTTTATGATCAATAGAGAGATTGGGATTACCTTGCAGTGTAAACATGCTCATACAGAGAAGCAAAAACATGAGTGGTTGAACATTCATCCTACAAACTACACACAAACAAATTTCCCCTTCCCACACTTGTGGCAAACCCCCCAAAATCAAAAGAAAAATTCCGTCTCCCGATATAGCCATCGACCGTTCCACACCCACGGGGAACAGCCTAAGCCACTCCTTCTTCATCCTCCCAATCACCCTAACTTTACTGCTTTTAATGACGTAACATTAACTCTCCTCTGTAGTTTTCCAACCTAACTCCAAAATTTTTAACAACTTTGTACATCATAGTTTTTTTTTTGTTTGTTTTGTTTTTGTTTTTTTTAAATATATAATACAATCTATATTTTGTAAACTTACTATTTACTTCAAGTCAGTCAGATGCCTGTGCAAATGCTTAATTATTCTACCTTATATTTTGTTCATGCTTAGCTCCCACCAGTCTCTTCTTCTTCTTTGATCTTCTTGATGAACTCCTGCGCCTCCTCTGGGGTCTTGAAGATGTGGGTTCTGCCCTCATACGTGGTCAGCAGTCTCGCAGGATAGATTACACCATGACGAATCCCAAGGTTGCGCAGCTCCTTACGTATGGGATCAAACTGCTTCCTCAATTGTTGGATTCCTGTGGCCAAATCTGGGTAGAACCGCACCTGCTGGTCCTGGTGTTTAATCTCTCCTTTAGCTCGTGCAGCGTTGAAGATCTTCATCCTGTCTCTGTTGCTAAGAAACTTCATAATTAAGGTCCTCGGCGGTCCCTTATCTCTCCGTGGGCCAATACGATGTGCATTTTCCAGAACCACTGCTGATTGCAACTCCTCGCTGCCCAGCACCTCCGGAATCCACTTTTCCAGAAAGGAACATACGTCCCGACCTTCTGATTCCTCTGGAAGACCCACCAGCCTCAAGTTATTCTGTCTCGACCGAGATTCCAAATCCAAAATATTATCTTCCAGAGATTTATTTTTTTTTCCAAAGTGCGCACCTTTAATTGAAGACGGGTGACGTCATCTTCAGCACTAGCGAGACGGAGCTCCATCTGCGCCGTTCGTTCTACACAGTCACCCAATTCCTTTCTTATTCCTTCCAACGCTGTCATAATCCCATCAAATCTAGAGGAAAAGTCCGCTCTCATTGAACTCATGGCAGCCATCAGCGCATCTGCGCCTCCCCCCGCAGACATCGCACCGTTGCCAGCCTCCTCCGCCATATATGGAGTTTTATTTGCTGCGTCACAGACCTGAAAGTCCGTTAATTTGGACTGTTTCGGCGGCTCGCTTTTTCCTTTACCTGGTTTTCCAGCCTTAGGCTTCGCCGACATATCCTCACCCAAACGCTGGGATACGTTCTGTCCCAAATGAGAGAGTTATTTGCCGATTTTTTTTCTCCAGGAGCAGAGCAGAGTGAGACACGTCCGTCTTACGTGGCAGCCATAACCGGAAGTCCCAATGCACTGTCTTTTGATTCTATTCCCTGTACAGCTCTAGCGTCCCGGCCAACAGCACAAGCCAACGTCACAGCTGCAAGCGGTAAGTTCCACACACTGCTCACTCAGTTCCCAGCACTCACGGTCCCGACATTTTCAGCAGCCGTCGCTAAACACGGGGTGGAACATTTTATTACCACCACCGGGCCGCCCGTTTTTGCAAAACCTCGGCGCTTGGACGCAGCTAAACTGGCCATAGCGCGCGAGGAGTTCGCCAACCTGGAGAGGTTGGGCATCATCAGGCATTCAAACAGCCCATGGGCTTCCCCGCTACACATGGTCCCTAAAGCTGACGGTTCGTGGCGGCCTTGCGGGGATTTCCGCAGGTTGAACAACGCCACAGCGCACGACCGCTACCCAATTCCTCACATCCAGGATTTTTCCGTTCACTTGGCAGGGGCACGCGTTTTTTCTAAAATAGACTTGGTCCGCGGTTACCACCAAGTCCCAGTGCGCGCTGAGGACATACCCAAAACAGCGGTGATAACTCCGTTTGGCCTATTCGAGTTTTTGCGCATGCCATTCGGGCTTAAAGGGGCTGCACAGACGTTCCAACGCATGATGGATGTGGTGCTGCGCGATCTCCCTTTCGTATTCGTCTACCTGGACGATATCTTGGTAGCCAGCGCGTCCGAAGACGAACACGAAACCCACCTCACGGCGGTTTTCCAGAGGTTGGGAGAGCACGGTTTAATAATCAATCCAGCGAAATGTCAGCTCGGGGTGACGCAGATTGATTTTTTGGGGCACCGCGTCTCTCCCGAAGGAGTGGTTCCACTGCCTGACAAAGTGCGCGCGGTAGCAGATTTTCCCCGACCGCAAACGGTCAGGGCGTTACAGGAGTTTTTGGGAATGGTGAATTTTTATAACCGTTTCCTCCCCCGCGCAGCGCAGCTCATGCAACCACTGTACACCGTGCTCAAAAAATAGAAACCCACGAATAAGATTGAATGGTCCCCGGAGCGAGAGCGAGCGTTCTCGGAAGTCAAGGCAGCCCTGGCAAATGCTGCATTGTTAGCACATCCAGATCCAATGGCCCGCATAGCGCTCACTACTGACGCGTCAGATGTGGCCATAGGGGCGGTCGTGGAGCAGCGGGTAGCCGGGGCTTGGCAGCCGCTCACCTTTTTCAGCAGGACTTTGCGCGATAGTGAACGTAAATACAACGCGTTCGACAGAGAGTTGCTGGTTCTCCACTTGGCCATTCGCCACTTCCAGTTCTGGCTGGAAGGACGCTGTTTCACCGCGTTCGTTGACCACAAGCCACTAACATTCGCGATGGCCAAGGTTTCAGAACCGTGGTCGGGCCGGCAGCAGAGACAGCTGGCCGCGATCTCAGAGTTTACTACCGATATTCAGCATGTGTCGGGTAAACTGAATGTAGTGGCAGACTGCCTCTCATGCGCTGTGGCGGCCCCGGTCCGCGTGGGGATAGATTACACAGCCATGGCCGCGGAGCAGGTTAGTGACGCGGATGTGCGCGCGCTCCAGTCTGGACCAACAGGGTTAAGGCTGGAGAACAGGGTGCTGCAAGATGGTATGCCCCCCCTAATCTGCGAGGTCTCCACGGGGCGACCGCGTCCCATGGTACCGGCCACGTGGCGCCACCGTGTTTTTGACTCGATTCATTCTTTAGCGCACCCGGGAGTGCGCGCATCGGTCAAAATGGTAGGAGAGAAATTTGTGTGGCCGAGCCTTCGCAAACAAGTGAAAGAGTGGGCAGCAGCCTGCATGGCGTGCCAATGAGCCAAAGTACACAGACACACGAGAGCTCCCTTGGAGCCATTTCACATCCCGGCTAAGAGGTTCGACCATGTGCACGTGGACCTCGTGGGCCCCCTCCCACCATCACAGGGGTGCACGCACCTTCTGACAATGGTGGACCGCACCACGCGCTGGCCTGAGGTGGTTCCACTGGCGTCAACCACAGCCGAGGAGGTGGCGCGCGCGTTTCTAACAGCATGGGTGGCGCGTTTTGGAGTCCCGTCGGACATTACGTCCAACAGAGGCCCTCAATTTGTTTCCGAACTTTGGTCAACAATGGCCCGCAGCCTGGGTGTCACAATTCACCGCATACAATCCACAGGCTAATGGGTTATGCGAACGTTTTCATAGGTCATTGAAAGCGGCTCTCAGGGCATCACTGACGGATGCAAATTGGGTAGACAAGCTACCGTGGGTTTTATTGGGGTTACGTTCTGCGCCTAAAGAGGACTTGGAAGCTTCCCCGGCTGAATTCGTTTTTGCGCAGCCGCTTCGGCTGCCCGGGGAGTTTCTCCCAGATAATCCCCGTGTTACAACTCCAGCTGAGCGCACACCTGCACCTCGTCAGCGGCAGGGCATATAAGCCTCTCTGCCCTGAGCTTCGGCCTGAAGCCGTCTGTTCCATTCGGCTACTTGCTTCAGAGGCACCCCCTCGTCAATCAGCAAGATTGCTCACGTAAGCATACCTCCACTTGTGTTCCAGTCTCTCCCCTGTGCACAGGTGGATCTTTCCCGGCGGCGGACCCCGCCCCTGCATCACCATCTCGCTGCTGCTGTCGGGTGCATCGTCAGGTCTCTGTCTTCTGGACTCGCCCTTGTGCACGCCTGCCACCTGCCCTGCCAAGTAAGCCAACAAACCTCTCATTACCTGCTGTACTGGTTTGGTGCCCGTCACCTTCTCCCTGTGCTCTCTCCCCAGGGTTGTCTGGCTGTACGGTTTCCTGCCTCCGTGCCTGACGCTGACGTCCGCCACCAGTACATCCACATATCACAGACACGCATCCACACACACTTGCTGTTAAATAAACTGTTAAACCTATTCTGAGCCTGCGTGTGTGTCTCCTGAGCCGTGCGTTATGTCAGTACGGCTTCAGCAGAGTGGCTCGGCGGACAGCGGGCTCACGTGCCGTCTTACCACCTTAGAGGCTCAAGTAGATTTGATAGTTTATCAACAACAGGTGATGTTAAATCAATTAATTAAGATTACTGACCGGTTAGACCCCTGGACCCCCGTCAGCCATTCCCCCCGGCTCGTCAGGGAGGCGCAGCTGCAGCTGCTTCAGCGGCCGTCCAGCCTGCTCCGGGTGTCCCAGCCCAACTCACTCCTATCCCGACCCCCGCCCGCTTTAGCGGTAAGCTTGGTGGAGCGCGGGGGTTCATTATGCAGTGTGAGTCGGTGTTCCTGCGTGTCCCCGGAGATTTTCCCTCAGACCACAGCCGAATTGGCTATATAGGAAATCTCCTGGAGGGTCGTGCGCTCACCTGGGTTTATGCCGTAATGGCGAAGCCCAGCTACGCCACCCTCACCTATGGCCAGTTCATTAACCTATTCCTGGAAGTCTTTGATCACTCTCGTTTTGAGAGTGTCCAGGTCGATTGCCTCCTCAGCCTTCAGCAGGGAGGCCGATCGGCCGCCGATTACGCCATTGACTTCCGGGTTACAGCGGAGGAGATTGGCTGGGAGGAACGCGCCCTCTGTGGCATCTTCCTCCGCAGTTTAAACTCTGGTCTGAGGGATGAACTGGCTGGTCGGGATCTCCCTGAAACATTTGCGGAGCTAATCTCTCTCACCGTCAGCTTGGATAACCGGCTGCGCAAGCGCGCCTCGGAGCGGAAGTTGCCTTCTTGCTCGCGGGGTGCCTCGTCACGCCCATCCCAAGCTCGCCCCCTGGCGTTACCGCCATCGGAGGTTTCCGAGGAGTCGGAACCTATGGTGACGGGCCGGGCAAAGCTCCCCCTGGCGGAGAAACAACGCCGCCGTGAGTTAGGTCTCTGCATGTATTGCGGAGACAACCAGCACACTGTGGGGCGTTGCCCGGAGAAGCCCAAACAGGGAGGTCCGCGAATCACTGTAGAGGGCCTCGCAGACGCTAACCGGTCAACTCCCCTCACTCATTTGTCGCTGCCCATCCGTTTCTGCCACAACATCACAGGGCATCTCACTCATGCACTGGTGGACTCAGGCGCGGAAGGCAGCTTCATTTCACAAAGCCTGGCAACCCGATTGGGCATCCGTTGCCAGCCCCTCAAAACTCCTCTCACCCTTATCAATCTCTCCCGTGCATCCCTGGGGAAGGTGACCCACCGGACTCACCCCATCTCTGTCATCGTCTCTGGGAATCACCGGGAGGAGATCTCCTTTTACATCTTGCCTTCCTCAGTGTCTTCAGTGATCCTGGGTTACCCGTGGGTTCGTCTCCATAACCCCGTCCTGGATTGGAAGACCGGGAAGGAAACAGCCTGGAGTACCTTTTGTATGAGCAGCTGCCTCCAATCCGCTGCCTGCTCGCCATCCTCTCCTCCCGTGGTCAAGGTTGCCGCGCCCCCGGACCTCTCCTTGGTGCCCGTGGAGTTTCACGACCTGGGCGCAGTCTTTAGTAAGTCCAAGGCTATGTCCCTTCCTCCACACAGGCCTTACGACTGCGCCATAAACCTCCGCCAGGGGGCGCCTCTCCCCTCGGGACATCTCTACAGTCTGTCAGCGCCGGAGAAGGAGGCCATGAACTCTTACCTTAAGGAATCTCTCAGCGCAGGTATCCGCCCATCATCATCACCATTAGGTGCAGGGTTCTTCTTCGTGGGCAAGAAGGATGGCTCGCTTCGTCCGTGCATCGACTTCCGAGCCCTTAACGACATCACGGAGAAGGACCGTTACACCCTGCCCGTGATGGACACTGCCTTCCACTTCCTCCAGGGGGCAACCTGGTTTACCAAGCTGGATCTCCGCAGCGCGTACCACCTTGTCCGGATCCAGGAGGGAGATGAATGGAAAACAGCCTTCCGTACCCCGAACAGCCACTTTGAATACCTGGTCATGCCGTTCGGGTTAACCAACGCTCCAGCCGTCTTTCAGCGCCTGATAAATGACGTTCTCCGGGATTTCATCGGCCTGTTTGTGTTCGTCTACCTGGATGACATTCTCATCTTCTCCAAGTCCAGGGATGAGCACCAGGTGCATGTGAGACGGGTCCTGCAGAGGTTACTGGAGAATCGGTTGTACGTGAAGGCGGAGAAGTGCGAGTTCTATGCCAAGAAGACGTCATTTCTCGGGTTTGTCATCTCCCATGACCAGGTGCTCCCAGACCCAGCCAAAATTAAAGCAGTGGTAGATTGGCCGACTCCCACATCTAGAAAGCAGGTGCAACAATTCGTTGGCTTTGCCAACTTCTACCGCCGCTTTGTGCCCAACTTTGGAGCCATCGTCGGCCCTCTGACCAGTCTCACCTCCCCTAAAACCCGGTTCCAGTGGACTGAAGAGGCCGTGGCAGCCTTCCAGGCGCTGAAGGCGGAGTTTTCATCCTCCCGGGTCCTCAGCCAGGTCGATCCCTCTTTGCAGTGCATCGTGGAGGTCGACGCCTCGGATACGGGGGTGGGGGCGGTGCTGTCTCAGCGGTCACCTGCTGATGGGGTCAAGCGGCCTTGCGCCTTCTTCTCCCGGCGTTTGTCCCCGGCGGAACGCAACTACGACGTGGGGGACAGGGAGCTTCTTGCCATCAAGCTCGCGCTCCAAGAGTGGCGTCACTGGCTGGAGGGGGCCGTCCTGCCTTTCGTGGTGTTAACGGATCACAAAAATCTGGAATATTTAAGAACTGCCAAGCGTCTGAATGCCCGCCAGGCCTGTTGGTCCCTGTTTTTTGCAAGATTCCGTTTCACCATCACATTCAGGCCGGGCTCCAAAAACGGACTCCCTGACGCCCTCTCCAGGCAATTCGCCCCTGAAGACTCGGAGGGCGCTGTTCATACCATCCTGCCCAGGTCGTGCATCGTGGGAGCCGTTACCTGGGATATCGAGGATAAGGTCCGGAAGGCGCAGGAATCAGAGCCGGATCCGGGCGGCGGACCGGAGGGGAGGCTCTTCGTCCCGTCCTCCGTTCGGGGGGAGGTCATCCATTGGCTTCACACGTCCAAGCTAGCCTGCCATCCTGGGACCTCCCGAATGATTGACCTGCTCCAACGCTCCTTTTGGTGGCCGGGATTGCGCAAGGATGCTGCCCGCTACGCCCGGGCCTGCCCCGTCTGTGCCACCAGTAAGACCGGCAACTCTCCCCCTGCGGGTTTGCTCCAGCCCCTGCCCGTCCCTGGTAGGCCCTGGTCGCACATCGCATTGGACTTCGTCACCGGTCTACCCGTCTCTAACAACTTCGACACTGTCCTGGCCATCGTCGACCGTTTCTCCAAGGCTGCCCATTTCGTGCCATTACGAGGGCTACCCTCTGCCTTGGAGACGGCAGATCTTCTCGTCCAACACGTGGTCAAGCTGCATGGGATACCAGCTGACGTGGTCTCCGACCGGGGTCCCCAATTCACCTCGGACGTCTGGCGGAGTTTCTGCAGGACACTAGGAGCCCAGGTAAGCCTCTCCTCCGGCCATCACCCCCAATCTAACGGGCAGTGTGAATGGACCAACCAGGAGCTGGAGGCTGCTCTCCGCTGCGTCACCACCTTGAAGCCTGCGTCATGGAGCAAACACCTTGCCTGGGTAGAATACGCTCACAACACCGCTCGCTCCTCAGCCACAGGGATGTCCCCTTTCAAGGTGTCCCTGGGTTACGACCCCCCTCTGTTTCCCTCGCTGGAGAACGAGTCGGCAGTTCCCACGGTTCAGGCTCACCTCAGGCGGTGTCGCTCCATCTGGACAGCCGTGCGCAATGCGCTTTTACGCACGGCGGAGCGCAATAAGGCCACGGCGGATCGGCGTAGAAGACCTGCTCCTGCCTACCAGGTGGGCCAACCGGTCTGGATATCTACGCAAGATGTTAACCTGAAGGGTGAGAGGAGGAAGTTGGCTAAACGTTTCATGGGTCCATACCCCGTCACCAAGATAATCAATCCAGTGGCAGTGCGTGTTGCTACTCCCCCCTCCCTCCGCATCCATCCCACCTTCCACGTCTCCAAGGTGAAACCGGTGGTGTCTGATCCCATCTGCTCTCCTCCTGCTGCGCCGACCGCGCCTCGGATGATTGATGGCCATCCGGCCTGGACTGTCTCGACCATCTTGAACTCCTGACGTCGGGGTCGCGGGCTACAGTATTTGGTGGACTGGGAGGGCTATGGTCCAGAATGGAGGCAGTGGGTTTGTTCCTCGTTCGTGTTGGATCGCTCTCTCATCACCGAGTTTCACCGGAAGCACCCCAATAAACCATCGCCAGGAGGTGCTGCTAGAGGGGGGAGTACTGTTACAACTCGCCGCTCATTAGCGGCACCAGCTGAGCGCACACCTGCACCTCGTCAGCGGCGGGGCATATAAGCCGCTCCGCCCTGAGCTTCGGCCTGAAGCCGTCTGTTCCCTTCGGCTACTTGCTTCAGAGGCACCCCCTCATCAATCAGCAAGATTGCTCACATAAGCATACCTCCACTTGTGTTCCAGTCTCTCCCCTGTGCACAGGTGGATCTTTCCCGGCGGCGGACCCCGCCCCTGCATCACCATCTCGCTGCTGCTGTCAGGTGCATCGTCAGGTCTCTGTCTTCTGGACTCGCCCTTGTGCACGCCTGCCACCTGCCCTGCCAAGTAAGCCAACAAACCTCTCATTACCTGCTGTACTGGTTTGGTGCCCATCACCTTCTCCCTGTGCTCTCTCCCCAGGGTTGTCTGGCTGTACGGTTTCCTGCCTCCGTGCCTGACGCTGACGTCCGCCACCAGTACATCCACATATCACAGACACGCATCCACACACACTTGCTGTTAAATAAACTGTTAAACCTATTCTGAGCCTGCGTGTGTGTCTCCTGAGCTGTGCGTTATGTCACCCCGTCTCAGCTGTTGCAGCGTAGCATTGACACAGGCACGCTGCCGGGCCCTGTTCACCACAGTTTTCGGCGCGTTTTTGTGCCTAAGACTTTGAAAAACGCGGAGTTTGTTTTTGTCAGACACGACGCACATCGCCCCCAACTGCAACCACCTTATGATGGGCCGTTCAGAGTGCTGGAAACAGGGGACAAGCATTTTTTGCTAGATTTGGGGGGTAGGAGGGAAAAGGTTGGCATTAACAGACTCAAACCTGCTTTTGTGGTGGCGGAGGAGCAAGTGCTGTTGGCGAGGGCCCCTCGGCGTGGAAGACCCCCACGGGGAGCTTCCCAGAGTAAAATTTCCCCAGAACACCCGCAGGGACAGACAAAAGGTTTTCACCCCCAAACAGCAGCTCCCCAGCATGACAGCGCCGCGGAGGCGGTGAATCCTGGTTACAGCAGATACGGGAGAAGACTGAAGCCCAAGCAGCATGTGGATTGATGTTTAATGATTCTGTTTATTCTTTTGTTCGATCCAATATGCTCGGGGGGGGGGGGGGTGGCCGCACATGGGGAAAACATAATGTGTAGCATCTTAGATAAGAACAAAGGGCAGAGTTTCCTTGGAGATTACAGGAAGCTGTGAAAGTGTGATCTTTTGTGTGTCAGAGACTGCTAGGAGGATCCTTTGTGTGCCAGAGACTGCGAGGGGGATGTTAAGGGATTAAGGAAGTGCATGCAATGTGACCTTTGATGTGAATGCAATGTGACCTTTGATATGTAGAAGGACCTGAGTATTTAAGGGAAGAGTTCTGTCTGAGATGTCCTCTTGCTACTATGCTCATGTGTGAGATGTGTAATAAACTGCCTGAGACAAATCTGCCTCATCATTTACACACTCCACACTGGTGACCCAAGATGAAGCATGCAACACGAAGAGAGTTCCCCGGAGCCAGCCTTGTTGGGAGCCCCCAGCCAAGCGTATGCCATTGCAATCCAGCTACCGGATTTTTGGCAGCACAATCCGCGCTCCTGGTTCCACCTGGTTGAGGCGCAGTTCGTCCTCCGGGGGATATCGGTGGATGACACGAAGTTCTACCATGTGGTCGCAAAGCTCGACACCCTCACGGCTCAGCATGTGGAGAGCCTGCTGGACCAGCCACCAACCAGCGACAAATACGGTGCGTTGAAGGCCGCACTTATCCAGCACTACACACTCTCGGTTGAGGAGAGAGCAGAGAGACTCCTGATGCGGACCGGGTTAGGAGATTGCACGGCTATTGACCTGATGGAGAGGATGCTGAGATTGAAAGGCTCGGATGACGACCACTTCATTTTTACCCACCTCTTCCTCCGGAACCTTCCGTCAGCGACGAGAGCGGCCCTGGCCAGTTCGCCGTTGCTGGCCAAGCGGGACTACCGTGCGCTGGCCCGGGAAGCACACCGGATCATCATGGCCAGCAGAGAGCTCACGACCACGGTGGCAGCAACGGAGCTCGGCGCGACGGCCGGAGGGGGCGAGGAGCCATTGACGGCGGTAGCAGAACCACCGACGACAGCGGCAGCGGGGGCCAAGGAACACGGAGGAGACATCCTTTGTTTCTACCATCGCCGCTTTGCAGAGAAGGCACGCAAATGTATACCACCGTGCCAGTTCAAGCGCTCGGGAAACGCCAAGACCGGGGGCCGGTAGCAGCTGTGGCCCTCGGGGAGGGGAACAAACTGCTCTACTTGACGGATGCACGCTCGGGTAGGCATTTCCTCGTGGACACCGGCGCCCAGTTGAGTTTCCTCATGCCGTCCTACGCCGATGAGCTGGCAGGTTCCAGCGGCCCCCAGATGGCAGCAGCAAACGGCTCGGAGATTAAGTCCTTTGGTGAGAGGACTCTACTTCTGTCGCTACACGGCCGTGCATTTGAGTGGACTTTTGTCATAGCAGCATTGAATTTCAATATATTGGGGGCTGATTTCTTTGTGCTCACATGGTTTGTTGGTTGATGTCGCTAACAGGCGCCTGGTTAATGCACTGTCTTTTGATTCTATTCCCTGTACAGCTCTAGCGTCCCGGCCAACAGCACAAGCCAACGTCACAGCTGCAAGCGGTAAGTTCCACACACTGGGAACTGAGTGAGCAGTGTGTGGAACTTACCACTTGCAGCTGTGACATTTTCAGCAGCCGTCGCTAAACACGGGGTGGAACATTTTATTACCACCACCGGGCCGCCCGTTTTTGCAAAACCTCGGCACTTGGACGCAGCTAAACTGGCCATAGCGCGCGAGGAGTTCGCCAACCTGGAGAGGTTGGGCATCATCAGGCATTCAAACAGCCCATGGGCTTCTCCGCAACACATGGTCCCTAAAGCTGACGGTTCGTGGCGGCCTTGCGGGGATTTCCGCAGGTTGAACAACGCCACAGCGCACGACCGCTACCCAATTCCTCACATCCAGGATTTTTCCGTTCACTTGGCAGGGGCACGCGTTTTTTCTAAAATAGACTTGGTCCGCGGTTACCACCAATTCCCAGTGCGCGCTGAGGACATACCCAAAACAGCGGTGATAACTCCGTTTGGTCTATTCGAGTTTTTGCGCATGCCATTCGGGCTTAAAGGGGCTGCACAGACGTTCCAACGCATGATGGATGTGGTGCTGTGCGATCTCCCTTTCGTATTCGTCTACCTGGACGATATCTTGGTAGCCAGCGCGTCCGAAGACGAACACGAAACCCACCTCACGGCGGTTTTCCAGAGGTTGGGAGAGCACGGTTTAATAATCAATCCAGCGAAATGTCAGTTCGGGGTGACGCAGATTGATTTTTTGGGGCACCGCGTCTCTCCCAAAGGAGTGGTTCCGCTGCCTGACAAAGTGCGCACGGTAGCAGATTTTCCCCGACCGCAAACGGTCAGGGCGTTACAGGAGTTTTTGGGAATGGTGAATTTTTATAACCGTTTCCTCCCCCGCGCAGCGCAGCTCATGCAACCACTGTACGCCGTGCTCAAAAAATAGAAACCCGCGAATAAGATTGAATGGTCCCCGGAGCGAGAGCGAGCGTTCTCGGAAGTCAAGGCAGCCCTGGCAAACGCTGCGCTGTTAGCACATCCAGATCCAATGGCCCACATAGCGCTCACTACTGACGCGTCAGATGTGGCCATAGGGGCGGTCGTGGAGCAGCGGGTAGCCGGGGCTTGGCAGCCGCTCGCCTTTTTCAGCAGGACTTTGCGCGATAGTGAACGTAAATACAACGCGTTTGACAGAGAGTTGCTGGCTCTCCACTTGGCCATTCGCCACTTCCAGTTCTGGCTGGAAGGACGCTGTTTCACCGCGTTCGTTGACCACAAGCCACTAACATTCTCGATGGCCAAGGTTTCAGAACCGTGGTCGGGCCGGCAGCAGAGACAGCTGGCCGCGATCTCAGAGTTTACTACCGATATTCAGCATGTGTCGGGTAAACTGAATGTAGTGGCAGACTGCCTCTCATGCGCCGTGGCGGCCCCGGTCCGCGTGGGGATAGATTACACAGCCATGGCCGCGGAGCAGGTTAGTGACGCGGATGTGCGCGCGCTCCAGTCTGGACCAACAGGGTTAAGGCTGGAGAACAGGGTGCTGCAAGACGCTATGCCCCCCCTAATCTGCGAGGTCTCCACGGGGCGACCGCGTCCCATGGTACCGGCCACATGGCGCCACCGTGTTTTTGACTCGATTCATTCTTTAGCGCACCCGGGAGTACGCGCGTCGGTCAAAATGGTAGGAGAGAAATTTGTGTGGCCGAGCCTTCGCAAACAAGTGAAAGAGTGGGCAGCAGCCTGCATGGCGTGCCAATGAGCCAAAGTACACAGACACACGAGAGCTCCCTTGGAGCCATTTCACATCCCGGCTAAGAGGTTCGACCATGTGCACGTGGACCTCGTGGGCCCCCTCCCACCATCACTTGGGTGCACGCACCTTCTGACAATGGTGGACCGCACCACACGCTGGCCTGAGGTGGTTCCACTGGCGTCAACCACAGCCGAGGAGGTGGCGCGCGCGTTTCTAACAGCATGGGTGGCGCGTTTTGGAGTTCCGTCGGACATTACGTCCGACAGAGGCCCTCAATTTGTTTCCAAACTTTGGTCAACAATGGCCCGCAGCCTGGGTGTCACAATTCACCACGTACAATCCACAGGCTAATGGGTTATGCGAACGTTTTCATAGGTCATTGAAAGCGGCTCTCAGGGCGTCACTGAAAGGATGCAAATTGGGTAGACAAGCTACTGTGGGTTTTATTGGAGTTACGTTCTGCGCCTAAAGAGGACTTGGAAGCTTCCCCGGCTGAACTCGTTTTTGCGCAGCCGCTTCGGCTGCCTGGGGAGTTTCTCCCAGATAATCCCCGTGTTACAACTCGCCGCTCATTAGCGGCGCCAGCTGAGTGCACACCTGCACCTCATCAGCGGCGGGGCATATAAGCCGCTCTGCCCTGAGCTTCGGCCTGAAGCCGTCTGTTTCCTTCGGCTACTTGCTTCAGAGGCACCCCCTCGTCAATCAGCAAGATTGCTCACGTAAGCATACCTCCACTTGTGTTCCAGTCTCTCCCCTGTGCACAGGTGGATCTTTCCCGGCGGCGGACCCCGCCCCTGCATCACCATCTCGCTGCTGCTGTCAGGTGCATCGTCAGGTCTCTGTCTTCTGGACTCGCCCTTGTGCACGCCTGCCACCTGCCCTGCCAAGTAAGCCAACAAACCTCTCATTACCTGCTGTACTGGTTTGGTGCCTGTCATCTTCTCCCTGTGCTCTCTCCCCAGGGTTGTCTGGCTGTACGGTTTCCTGCCTCCGTGCCTGACGCTGACGTCCGCCACCAGTACATCCACATATCACAGACACACATCCACACACACTTGCTGTTAAATAAACTGTTAAACCTATTCTGAGCCTGCGTGTGTGTCTCCTGAGCTGTGCGTTATGTCACCCTGTCTCAGCTGTTGCAGTGTAGCATTGACACAGGCACGCTGCCGGGCCCTGTTCACCACAGTTTTCCGCGCGTTTTTGTGCCTAAGACTTTGAAAAACGCGGAGTTTGTTTTTGTCAGACACGACGCACATCGCCCCCAACTGCAACCACCTTATGATGGGCCGTTCAGAGTGCTGGAAACAGGGGACAAGCATTTTTTGCTAGATTTGGGGGGTAGGAGGGAAAAGGTTGGCGTTAACAGACTCAAACCTGCTTTTGTGGTGGCGGAGGAGCAAGTGCTGTTGGCGAGGGCCCCTCGGCGTGGAAGACCCCCACGGGGAGCTTCCCAGAGTAAAATTTCCCCAGAACACCCACAGGGACAGACAAAAGGTTTTCACCCCCAAACAGCAGCTCCCCAGCATGACAGCGCCGCGGAGGCGGTGAATCCTGGTTACAGCAGATACGGGAGAAGACTGAAGCCCAAGCAGCATGTGGATTGATGTTTAATGATTCTGTTTATTCTTTTGTTCGATCCAATATGCTCGGGGGGGGGGGGGGGGTGGCCGCACATGGGGAAAACATAATGTGTAGCATCTTAGATAAGAACAAAGGGCAGAGTTTCCTTGGAGATTACAGGAAGCTGTGAAAGTGTGATTTTTTGTGTGTCAGAGACTGCTAGGAGGATCCTTTGTGTGCCAGAGACTGCGAGGGGGATGTTAAGGGATTAAGGAAGTGCATGCAATGTGACCTTTGATGTGAATGCAATGTGACCTTTGATATGTAGAAGGACCTAAGTATTTAAGGGAAGAGTTCTGTCTGAGATGTCCTCTTGCTACTATGCTCATGTGTGAGATGTGTAATAAACTGCCTGAGACAAATCTGCCTCGTCATTTACACACTCCACAGTACAGAATTAAAACAAAAAAGTGCAAGGTTGTCAACTGTTAAGAACCTAATGTACAGTCACTCTGTAGGGGTTAATCTGATGAAGGAGAGGCATTCAATGTATCATTCTGTCATGAAGGAAATTTTGATGAGTTGTCTTTAATTGCTTTGGGGGAGCACCTCTGCATTCAGGTCGCAGAGAGATCGTCCATGAATTCAAAATAACCTGAAGTTAGGGAAGTGAAAGAGACAAATAAGGAGTGCATGGAAGTATTTCCGTAATACAGAACAACCTCAAAAGCAATGACAACAATATGAATGTTGTAGAGACTGGGTTAATCATCTTAGACTGGAGGCAGAGGGTAAACAGAGAAGGACAATAGCTATGGAGATTATGGTGGGGTAGCAGGAAGAAGGAGTTGGGGGGAGAAGGGATGAATGAGATGAGATGAGATGAGATTCAACTTTATTGTCATTACACATGTATGAATACAAGGTAACAAAACGTGACTTGGCATTTGGGCACGCTCTGCAGAGCGCATTCAAGGCCGGGGCAGCCGCTAGGCGCCAGTCATAGTGGGGATAAAGAAAAGAAATATGGAATGACACAGTAGGCGAGAGAAAAAAACATGTTTATCAAAATATCGCTCAGTGAGTGAGCGAAATTTTGATTGCAGGAAAAAAAAACCTCAATGCACATTTAGCAGACAGATCACACAATAACAAGCGAGAGAGACCAGTGTATGTAGTCAGCATATGATCAGTGTGTAATGCAGTGTGGAGATGTGTCAATTGCTGGTGAACAGCAGAGGGCACCCCCTGGCAACGGATAGTCATGTGTTCTACATGGCATGTCCAGAGTTTATCTCTCCTCATGCAGGTGGCAAGTTCTGTAAACACATGAGCGCTGTCCTTGAGGAGCTCAATCTGCAGAACAACAGCCATTGTTTGTCGATGTTTGGGTTAGCAGAGCCACTCTTCCGCTTATCTTCATCAGGAGGAATGTAAATACAGGGTACCAAGACAAGGTCAAATCAAATCTGCACAGTGCACTCAGAGAATAGATTTTTCCTCACCCGTGCAATTCTGTGCTTTCATAATTTCCATATGCAGGCTTAAACTTTAATCCCATGGAGAGCACAGGGCTCCAGATGTATTCCTCCACTGAATCACTGTCATTCAGTTCACCGTTTGCCGCTACTCGTGCCCTCCCCAACTGGTCGAATTTGATGAAGGAGCTTGCCGGGTCCGCTTTGATCATCTCTCTCATCTTCCTTCAATTTCTGATACATCAGGGAACTTCACAGCCAAAAATAGAAGTCCTGAGATCATAACCAATAATGATGTTTCCACAGACGCATGAATTCCAATGTCCATGAGTCTCCTCGCAGGTTCCAATTCTTGGGCTCCCCCTTGGCCCGATTCTTGTTGAAAAATAGTGACAATAGCACATTTAAGCCGCTTCCAAATCCATAATTTCCGTTTAGATTAAGATTCAGCAAAGAAGAGCAACTAAACAAAAACACATTGCAAAGCTGGGAATAGGTCAGGAAGGCAGACGGGAGGAGGGAAGAAAAAATGCGACTGCTCTCTCTCAGAGCAAGAAAAACGTTTATTGTATTGTATGTGGTATAAAAGGAGAACCCATGGTGTATTGAGACATGCTTTTCTGTGTGTGACTGATGTGAGAGTGAATAAAATGGTCTGCTGCATAAATCAGTCTTGTTATTTACACTCTCCACACTGGTGACCCCTTGACGAATTATGGAACACGAGGCAAGAACCCTAGAGTTGGCCCAGACGGGAAGCCCCAGCAACGTGGCAAGCATCCCAGAGACGGCCCGGATGGGAACCCCCAGCAACGCGTGCGCTGTTTTGGTCAAACTACCGGACTTTTGGCTGCATGACCCGCGGTCTTGGTTCCACCACACCGAGGCTCAGTTCGCCCTCCGGGGAATAACAGCAGACGACACCAAATATTACTATGTGGTCACAGCGCTGGATGCTCGCACGTCTCAGCAAGTAGCGAGCCTGCTCCAACAGCCTCCAGCCCACGACAAATACGGGGCTCTCAAGGTTGCACTGACCCGGCGCTACACGCTCTCGGACTGTGAGAGAGCAGAGAGGCTCCTGAGGCGCTCCGAGTAAGGAGATGGTTCGGCGGTTGAACTGATGGAGAAGATGTTGGCGTTAATGAGCACGGACGACGGGTATTTTTGCCCACCTTTTCCTCCGGAACCTCCCAACAGAGGCGAGAGCGGTTCTTGCCAATTCGCCGTTGCTGGCCGCGCGTGACTACCGTGCACTAGCCCAGGAGGCAGATCGGATTATCCTCACCACCAGAGCCCTCACAGTGAATGCGGTGGCGTAGGAACCCAGCGAGATGACCAGCGGAGGCGAGGAGCAGGCGACGGTAGCGTCAGCGGAGGCCAGGAAGTGCCAGAGAGACACGCTCTGCTTCTACCACCACCACTTTGGAGAGAACGCACGCAGATGTGTGCCACCGTGCCAATTCAAGCGCTTGGAAAACGCCAAGGCCGGCAGTCGGTAGCTGCTGCGACCGTCGGTGAAGAGAACAAGCTGCTCTACGTGACGGACTCGTGCTCGGGGAGACGGTTCCTCGTAGACACCGGAGCCCAGAAGAGCATCATCCTGCTGTCCTATGCCGACCGGCTAGCAGGACCTAGCGGCCCCGGGCTGGTAGCAGTAAACGGCTCAGGCGTTAAGACTTTTGGTGAGAGAACACTGACTTTATCCCTACACGGCCGTACATACGAGTGGACTTTTGTCATAACGGCACTGAGTTTCCCAATCATGGGAGCTGATTTTCTGTGTGCACATGGGTTACTAGTCGATGTTGCTAACAGGCGCCCGGTTAATGCACTGTCTTTTGATTCTCTCCCCTGTACAGCTCGAGGGGCCGGGCCAATAACACAAGCCACCGTCACAGCTCCAGGCGGTAAGTTCCACACACTGCTCACTCAGTTCCCAGCACTCACGGTCCCGACGTTTTCGGCGGCCTTTCACTAAACACGGGGTGGAACACTTTATCACCACCACCGGGCCGCCCGTTTTCGCACGACCTTGGCGCTTGGATGCAGCTAAACTGGCCATTGCGTGCGAGGAGTTTACCAACCTGGAAAGGTTGGGCATCATCAGGCGATCGAACAGCCCATGGGCATCCCCGCTACACATGGTCCCTAAGGCCGAGGGATCGTGGCAACCGTGTGGAGATTTCCGCAGATTGAATAACGTCACAGCGCACGACCGCTACCCGATTCCCCATATTCAGGATTTTTCCGTTCACCTTGCCGGAGCACGCATTTTTTCTAAAATAGACCTGGTCCGCGGTTACCACCAGGTCCCAGTGCACGCGGAGGACATACCCAAAACAGCGGTAATAACTCTGTTTGGCTTGTTTGAGTTTTTATGCATGCCCTTCGGATTAAAAGGAGCGGCACAGACATTCCAACGCATGATGGATGCGGTGTTGCGCGATCTCCCGTTTGTGTTCGTCTACCTGGATGACATCCTGGTGGCCAGTGCGTCCGAGGACAAACACGTAACCCACCTCAGGATGGTTTTCCGGAGGTTGGAGGAGCACGGGTTAATAATCAACCCGGCGAAATGCCAGTTTGCCGTGACGGAGATTGATTTTTTTGGGGCACCACGTCTCACCGGAGGGAGCGATACCCTTGCCCGACAAAGTGCACACCGTGGCAAATTTTCCCTGGCCTCAGACGGTCAGGGTGCTGCAAGAATTTTTGGGGATGGTCAACTTTTATAACTGGTTCCTCCCCCGCGCAGCTCAACTCATGCAGTCATTATACGCTGCGCTCAAGAAACGGAAACCTGCAGACAGAGTCAAATGGACTCCGGAGTGAGAGCAGGCATTCTCTGAGGTTAAAACAGCCCTGGCAAACGCCGCACTGTTGGCGCACCCAGACCCGGCGGCCCGGATAGCGCTCACTACTGACACCTCGGACGTGGCCATAGGGGCTGTCGTGGAGCAACGTGTCGCCGGTTCCTGGCAGCCGCTCGCTTTTTTCAGCAGGGCTTTGCGCGAAAGTGAGCGTAAATACAACGCGTTCGACAGAGAGTTGCTGGCTCTCCACCTGGCCATACGCCACTTCCAGTTCTGGCTGGAAGGGCGCAGCTTCACCGCGTTTGTGGACCACAAGCCGCTAACGTTCGCGATGGCCAAGGTTTTGGAACCATGGTCGGGCCAGCAGCAGAGACAGCTGGCTGCGATCTTGGAGTTTACGACCGATATTCAGCATGTGTCGTGTAAACTGAATGTGGTGGCGGACTGCCTCTCGCGCGCAGTAGTGGCCCCGGTCTGCATGGGGATAGATTATACGGCCATGGCCGCAGAGCAGATTGGCAACACGGACGTGTGCGCGCTCCAGTCTGGACCAACAGGGTTAAGGCTGGAGAGCAGAGTACTGCAAGACGGCAGCCCCCCCAATCTGTGACGTCTCCACGGGACGCCCGCGCCCGGTGGTCCCAGTTGCTTGGCGCCACCGAGTGTTTGAGTCAGTTCACGCTCTGGCGCACCCAGGAGTGTGCGTGTCAGTCAAAATGGTGGGAGCGAAGTTCGTATGGCCAGGCCAGCGCAAACAAGTGAAAGAGTGGGCGTCAGCCTGCGTGGCGTGCCAACGAGCCAAAGTACACAGACACACGAAGGCTCCTTTGGAGCCGTTTCGTATCCCGGCTAAGAGGTTCGACCATGTTCACATGGACCTCGTGGGCCCTCTCCCACCATTGCAGGGGTGCACGCACCTTCTGACAGTGGTGTACCGTACCACACGCTGGCCAGAAACAGTCCTGCTGGCGGCAACCACGTCTGCGGACTTGGCGCGCTCTTTTTTGACGACATGGGTGGCTCATTTTGGAATCCCGTCGGACATCACATCTGATAGGGGCCCTCAGTTTGTTTCCGACCTCTGGTCTGCGATGGCCCATGACCTGGGTGTTGCAATTCATCGCACAACCGCGTACAACCCACAGGCCAATGGGTTATGCGAGTGTTTTCATAGGTCACTGAAAGCAGTGCTCAGGGCTTCGCTGACGGATGCAAATTGGATAGACCGGTTGCCGTGGGTTTTATTGGGGTTGTGTTCCGCACCAAAAGAGGATTTGGAGGCTTCCCCGGCAGAGCTTGTTTTTTCTCAGCCACTGCAGCTGCCCGGGGAATTTTTGCCAGATAATCCCACGCCGGACAACTATCCGTCTCAGCGTTTGCAGTATAGTGCAGACACAGGCACGCTGCCGGGCCCGGCCCACCACTGTTTTCCACGCGCTTTTGTGTCAAAAACTTTGAAGAACGCGGCGTTCGTGTTTGTCAGGCATGATGCCCACCGCCCTCCATTGCGCCCACCCTACGATGGCCCGTTCAGAGTGCTGGAAACAGGGGACAAACATTTTTTGTTAGACTTGGGGGGTCGTTGGGACAAAATATGCATAGACAGACTTAAGCCCGCCTTTGTGGTGGCGGATGAGCAAGTGCTGTTGGCTCAGGTCCCTTGGTGTGGAAGACCCCCACTGAGAACTCCCCAGGTAAATGATTCTTCAGAGCAGCCACACGGGCAAGTCGAAGGTTGCCCCCCCCCCTCGCCATGGCCCATCTGCAGACAGACACACCCCCAGGAGCCCCCCGCTGGCACAGCAACGCCACGGAGGCGGTAAACCCCCGTTACAGCAGATATGGGAGGAGACTGAAGCCAAAAGGACGTGAGGACTGAAACTCGGTCTGAGATTCTTGGGGGGGGAGGGTGTAGAGACTGGGTTAATCATCTCAGACTGGATGCAGAGGGTAAACAGAGAAGGACAATAGCTATGGAGATTATGGTGAGGTAGCAGGAAGGAGTTGAGGAGTTGGGGGGAGAAGGGATGAATGTATTGTGATGTGGTATAAAAGGAGAACACATGGTGTATTGAGACATGCGTTTCTGTGTGTGACTGATGTGCGAGAGAATAAAATGGTCTGCTGCATAAATCAGTCTCGTTATTTACACTCTCCACAATCTAACTAAATAATTAGCATTTCATTTTGACAAGGTTTTAACCCTGGAGTATTTATTCCATGTGAATATTTTGAATACATTCTGTCATTTTGCTTCCTATAACTCATTTCATCATGAGATGTGCGGCGTGCGGCATTGTCAGTAATTTTTCTTTTCTCACCTTGAGAAGGAATATCAGCTCTGCTGTCGTGGAATTAAGCTAGTTCCCATTAAAAATTTTATGTTTTGTAATGATATGTCTTCGTTTTTATACTGTTCTAGACATTGCACTTTATTAGTTTTAAAGTCAAATTCTTAACCTCATTTTTGGTGATCACGAGTTGGAAAAAATCTTTCTGCTGTGGTGGACCTTGACCACTATTTGCAACAGCTGCTCCTCTAGCAAGGACGCCATTTTGGACGCCGAACTGTTACCATGACAACCGAAAACCAGCAATATCTGTGTTGACTACGGCAGACAGAAATATTTAATGGGTATTGCAGTGATTTAAGGCAATGTCAAACTGTTTGGTAAGAAATAGAAAAAAAAATATGATTATTGTCTTGTGTGTATTATGTATTAATGGGGGAGGGGGGGTCACGACCCAGCGGATTGATACATAAAAATTGTCACAAGCTAACATTACCCGTAACTTCAGCAATGCAGCGATTGTCTCTGGCTGGCCACATAATAGCGAATAAACACTTATGATGTCTATGCCTTTAGACACTATTACGCTGTGTTGTTGCTGCAGCATTGTTCACTCAAAGCAGACAACAGTCCGAAAATCGGCAGCAACTAGTCCCTGAACAGAAGAGGCAGGCGGAGGTATATTGCAGTTGTAGGCCTCTCAGCTGATGCGAAACTAGCAGGGGAAGAGAGAAAAGAGGAGCTACTGTGCGGTCTGTTACAACTACAACACTGGAACAAATAGGTAACAATAATATGCCCAAGGTTGGCAGTTTCGTTGTTATTTAAGTTAACCTTTTTATGGAGTCTTGGAAGTATTCTGTATTCACTTCGATGAAATAATGATTAGGTGTTGGGGAAATACCTCGAGTCCCGTTCCTGCTTTCCTGGGTTTTTTTTTTGTGTGTGTGCGTTCAAAACGTATGAGAGGCCATTTCTTTTTGCTAGTTAGCGTTGTCGTGCTAGCTGCTAGCTTTGTCATTGGAACGTTTAAAGAAACGTCGACATAATTCTGATCATACACCAACATCGTATTGTTAAGATGGCATTACGTTAGCCAGTGACAACAGGGCTTGCAAGCGTTAATTAGCTTGCATGCCAAGGTTAGCTGGTAAAACCTGTAATGCTCCCGTTTGCTTTAGCAGCGCTAAACATAAGGTATCCCAACAGTCCAAATTTAATGTTGTGTGTGCTTTATTGTCACGGCGATTAATTTAGATCCCATATATCACTAAGCGGTTTAACTAAAAATCTGGTGTTCGTTTTTCAACGTTAATCATTTGCGTTCGAACGGTCGGTGGAAAAAAACATTTGGCTATCTCACTCGGCTATGCTAGCCAGTTAACATGCTACCAATTAAACCTGTCATGATACTTGACATTTGTAAAACTTATACAGTTTGACAAATTAGATGATTGCTATTAATCCCTCTTTCATTCTAAACAACAACCACGTGCTTCTTCGGCACGTTATTAGTCAAGAGCTAACTTGTTTCCAATTGGCTAACATTAGCCAATTTGCTAACCAGCGAGACAAGTATGTTATATACATCGGTTTAGAAAATATTAGCGATCCTGATTATTTTTTCAGCGTTAAACATTGTTTACTGACATTTTCATTAACATTTGTTAAGGGAGTTGTGCTCTAACTGCGTCGTTATTCAGGGACTTGTCCGTGTATTTAGGACTTAATCTCTCAACCAAACACGCCAAACAAGCTAACTTGCAAAACGTATATTTTTTTTAATCTAAATGCGTCTATTGGCTGGCCACAATATGGTTGCGCGACAAGCAGAATACCAAGTTGTTTTACCTAGATCATATTAGTAGCTCACTAGCTGTTTTTCATTTAACCCCTTTTATGGGCTAGCCAATTGTCGAGTTCTGACTGTTGCTAATGTCAAGTGTACGTAATACTGTATTTTTTTTCCCTTTATGGGGGGTGATATACAATAATGGTGATGTTTCAAACGGCACACATTGTAGATGTTTTTAATGTGGCAGTTCTTTTAGCTGAAGAGACAGTTGAATAGGTTGACACACCGGTACGCCAACTACGCATTTCCCTGTAACAGTGCAACCGTGGTTACGCTAGCCAA
Source organism: Pholidichthys leucotaenia (assembly GCA_020510985.1). NCBI lineage: Eukaryota > Metazoa > Chordata > Actinopteri > Cichliformes > Pholidichthyidae > Pholidichthys > Pholidichthys leucotaenia. Next base: position 168,584,513 of record CM035847.1, on the reverse strand, counting down.
CGCAACTTAAAATAGTCTCCAGAATTCAGCTGTGTAATATAAATGGCCTCTTGACATAATATTAAATGTCCGACATCATAGACTCAACTTTTGTTTGTGGACGTTTTACGTAAATATGTACGGATGCGGTTAATGGCAAAATGTGACTTGCTAACTGGCTAGCGGTAGCTGGTGTTAAACTACGTCAGGAATACAGGCCTCTGCAAATCATAGCTATAAAATTTTGGACACTATCGTCTTGTTTTGTGGCCCATTAAAAGACCTGTTGGAGTGTTGTTTGAAGCTATCGGTCATTTGATAATTTTTCTAACACTTAACTAATCACATTTTACGCGGGTGTGCTGCAGCAGTTGTCAGAATGGATGAATAACAAAGACTAGGATGTACTGTCAGTGCAGGCCTAACATGGCCCTGTGAGCTTGGCAAATGTGGCGTATTTTTATGATCAGTATCCATCATTTTATGCTACAGCCTGTGACTGAATGAGAAAAGTAATCATCTTGGCTTTTTGATTGTAACATGTAATTTATATTTCACTTTAGAGTTGATTTTCTATCGGAGGATGGAAATGCCCAAGTGTAATAATTAAGACCAAATCAGTTGTCGATATAATTCTATCATTAACTGTAGTTGCATATCACTGTAACATTTTCATATTTATAGCACATTCTTTTTAACATTGAAAGCAAAAAGGCAATTGTAATTTTAGTCCTTTTAAATCAACCTCATTTGGTAATATTACACAAAAAAATGTTAGGATAATTTTACTGGACTAGATTTTGATGAGCCATTTTTGTGGGCTGGTTGAGTTTTTTTTTTTTTTTTAAATTATTATTTATTTAACCTTGATTTTACTAGGGATAAACCAGTTGAGCTCAGTACCTCTTTGACAATGCTGCCCTGGCCACTAAAAGATCATTTTTTGTCTGTAACCTCACCTATTTTGTGTGTGTGCATGCGTGCACACACACCCCTCACGAAAATTAAGGATATTTGGTTTTCCATGTGAAATTTATGGAAAATGTGAAGTTCACACTACAGTGATTATCATATCATGAAAGTAGGGTATTTTAGAAGCATGCAATGGTGATTTCCTCATCTCAGTCAATTTATTGAAACAAAAGCCAAGAAGTGTGGTGGGGTATACCACAACAAAAAAGTCATTGTCTCAATAATTTGTCATGTGCCCTTGAGCATCAATTACAGCTTGACGACGTCTCATGTTAAGTCAACTTATTGTCTACTGAGGCATGGCATTCCGCTCTACTTGAAGGGCAGCCCTCAAGTCATTGAGGTTGTGGGGTGCAAGGTTACGAGCCTCGATATGGCGACTCAGCTGATCCCATAGGTTTTCTATGGGATTCAGGTCTGGAGAAAGTGCAGGCCACTCCATTTGAGGTACCCCAGAACAGCCATTCCCTTAAAAGGAACTCCGATTATATTGGCATGTTAGCTCTATATGCTTTATTTTGATGTTAGTAACATAACTATAATATAATTTTTTTGAAAATAATTCCCAGTTTTATATATTTTTAAAAAACTTTATTACGATTTTTGTTTACGTCGCAATGCATTCTGGGTAGTGACGTAGAAGGGTTGCAGCAGTTTTTTCTGTCTTATACAAGCCAAGAAGCGAAGCTACGAACTACTGCCATTTGTCAGTGAAAATACCACATTGCGCGGCTTTTGGATGTAATTTCCAATCAAAGGGAAATAAAGAGAGCGGGGTGAGCCTCCATAGCTTTCCTAAAGAGGGAAAGTGGAGGAAAAAGTGGGGCGGCAGCGGCTCAGCAGGTAGTCTAATAACCCGATGGTTGGCGGTTCGCATCACGCTCTCCCCAGATATCCTGCCGTTGTGTCCCTGGGCAAGACACTTCACCCGTATTGCCTCCAGTGCCCATAACACTGGGTATGAATGTGTAAAAATGTTTAAATGCTCGGTGGAGGCCGGAGAGGCTGTTGGCGTGGATTGGCCGCCACATTTCCGTCACTCTGAGTCTGTGACCACGCGCTGTAACGCATGCCTGATAAAACTGACATATATATTAATCACGCTATGATAATAGCACAATATCGCTCAAAGCGCGCGCATGAGACATGTCTGTGATCACACGCTTGTGTTGACCGTTCCTGCCTTTCTTCTCCTAACCGTGGTTTTGGGACGCAGGGGAGCTGTATCTTCCTCTGCGGTTTAATTCCCGAGTAAATCTCACTCTTGTGGTACACAGAAGCACAGGCCATTTTGCTGAAGCGTTGGGGCTTTATTTATATACCGCACTGTTGTCAGCAACAAATTCTACCTGCTCTGGTCGCCCTGCTCTTTCTACTTATCCGCACCAAATCACACACCGTTCGCCACACACACCGGGGGGGGGGGGGGCCTCGGCTGCGCAAACGCCATCACTCACTCACGTCCACGCACCAGACACATCCCACAACACTTGATAGAGCTGACATATGTATTAATCACGCTATGATAAAGCACGATATCGCTCAAAGTGCACGAGCGTGCGCTTTGCGCACCAGTGTGGCGGATGAAATAAGGGAACCCAGTGTTTAGGCACGGAATAAGTGCAGGCAGGACACTGCGAATTGAAGTTGAAAAAGGTGTTTATTTCATCCTCCAGCACGAAGCTCACTCCAGCGCTGTGGAGCAAGCCCCTTTTTAATTATTTTGTACCCATAGGTAGATTTGTTTTGCAGTCTGGTGACAAGCCACCCGCTGCCAGTCGCTGCGTGCGCAAGCGCCCCTTAACTCCCTAACCTGCATGTTTTTGACATGTGGGAGGAAACTGGAGAAATCTTGGAGTAAACCCACGCAAACACGGGGAGAACATGCAAACTCCACACAGATCACTGTTGGCCGGGGGCAGGGATCGAACCCACGATCTCCGCGATCCCCCGGCCAAGGGTAAACTGTGCTGCCCACTGCGCACTGTGGTTAGTACAAAATAAATAATTTATAAAAAAAAAAAGGGCTCGCTCCACAGCACTGGAGTATGAAATAAACACCCTTTTAAACTTCAGTTCGCAGTGTCCTGCCTGCAGTTATTCTGTGCCTCCACACTGGGTTCCCTTATTTCATCCGCCACACTGGTGCGCAAAGCGCACGCTTGTGCGCTTTGAGCGATATTGTGCTATTGTCACAGCGTGATTAATACATATGTCAGCTTTATCAGGCATGCGCTACAGCGCGTGATCACAGACTCAGAGTGACGGAAATGTGGCTGCCAATCCGCGCCAACAGCCTCTCCGGCCTCCACCGAGCATTTAAACATTTTTACACATTCATACCCAGTGTTATGGGCACTGGAGGCAATGCAGGTGAAGTGTCTTGCCCAGGGACACAATGGCAGGATATCTGGGGAGAGTGTGATGCAAACCGCCAACCATCGGGTTATTAGACGACCTGCTCTACCTGCTGAGCCGCTGCCGCCCCACTTTTTCCTCCACTTTCCCTCTTTAGGAAAGCTATTTAGGCTTACCCCGCTCTCTTTATTTCCCTTTGATTGGAAATTACATCCAAAAGCCGCGCAATGTGGCATTTTCACTGACAAATGGCAGTAGTTAGGAGCTTCGCTTCTTGGCTTGTATAAGACAGAAAAACGGCTGCAACCCTTCTACGTCACTACCCAGAATGCATTGCGACGTAAACAATAATGGCGATTTACATCGTAATAAAGTTTTTTAAAAATATATAAAACTGGGAATTATTTTCAAAAAAATTATTATAGTTATGTTAGTAACATAAAAATAAAGCAAACAGCTAACATGCCAATATAATCAGAGTTCCTTTTAAGATATGACCTCGATGAGCTGGAGGATTGTCGTCCATGAAGATGAAATTAGGCTGATGTTGTTCATGCATGGACATAATGACTGGATTCATGATGTTATTTAGGTAGTATCGGCTTGTCACTGTACCATTCACAAGGTATAGGGCAGTTCTGTATTGACAAGCCACACCTGCCCAGACTGTAACACCACCCCACCAAAGGCTTGTCTGGTGACAGCAGTGGCTGATGCACAGTCCATTCCCTGACACCTCCAACATCGTTGGGAGCCATAATTTATGCTCACTGTGAATCGACTTTCATCAGAGAACAGCACTGAGGCCCACTGGTCCCTTATCCAGCGTAAATGCTCCCAGTCCCATGCAAGACAATGACACCTGTGCCTGGTGGTGTGGTCAGGTACCCTTGTAGGTCGTCTAGCATGCAGACCACGCTGATGTAAATGGTTTGGAATGGTCTGACTTGATACTTGGGTGCCTCTCACCTTCCTTAAATGTGCCTGGAATTGAATGGCATTCATCATCTAGTTCCGTAGGGCACTGTTCACAATGAAGCGGTCATCAGTGTGGGATGTGGCCAAAGGACGTCCATTTCTATGCCCTTCTATGACTCTTCCAGTCTCTTAGTATCTCTGATGCAACCTGCTGTTGACACTCTAAGCTCAGTGGCCACTTCCCTCTGAGAACATCCTGTTGAGTCTGGTGAGGTACTGTTGATCAATTGTTAGGGGTCATCTTGGTGTCATGATGTCAAAATGTGAACAGCATGATGAAGACTGTACTAATTCTAATTGACCCGAAAATTTATTGGTTGATTTCTGGATCAAACACCTGTTGTGAATTTTGTTAAGTACCTTGTTGGAGAACAGCAAGTTAGGCAAAAACTACTGAAATATTGAACAATTGGACATGTGCATTCAAAAGGTTAGAGAAGGTAAAGTTTGCCTGTAAAGGTTATAGTGCATTTTAGGTGCATCCTGAAATTTCACCTGAAAGCTGAATATCCCTAACTTTTGGTGAGTAATGTGTATGTATAAATAAAAATCAGAGGTTGCGTTAACTGGAAATTATTCTTCGTTGACAGATTTTTTTTTTTTTTTCCTCAGCAATGACAGAAAAATCTGAAAGCTTTGTCATTTTGACAGGTTACATTGAGGGTGATCTAACTAAAATCAATTAAAATGACAGATAATTATAGATTATGACAATTTTTACAACCCTCTGTCAAAATAACGGATAACAAAAAAAGTCTAGCACACTCTCTAACATATACAGCAGTTAGTTTCGACCGAACAATTTGATTGGACAATAAAGATTTCGGGAGTTACTATATTCCATGATGATTACACTCCGACATTTCATTAGATATGTATCACTCCACTTCAGAGGTGTTCTAGTAACCATTAATAACCGCTATTTAGTTTCAAGTGTCATTTCTTTCAGTGACTTCTTATAGATGAGAATTGTAATCCTGTGTTGGTTAACTTAATTTCCACTGTGAGGCACTGTTTGAAAAGAAATAATCTGTGACCCTTTGTAAACAAAGTTTTTTTTAAAGGGTCCTACCCTTGTAAACATCCCCAAGCTATTTCATGTCTGTTTAAAAAAACAAATAGGCAAACTAGAGTTGGATCTATTGTCTCAATTAGCAAACCTTGATACATTTGTAGTGATGGACTCTTTATTTCATCTGAAAATGCCAAGAAAAGTGAGCAAAGTGTGCCAAAGCCAAATCGCTAGCATGCTAATTAGCCACCTGTGTGATGTCACAGTGACCATAAACCTACTTAACGGGTGCTCCTGACAACATAGCTTATCGGATCATTCGGGGACTCAAATGCCTCCACCACGATAAGGTGGCGGTCCACGGAGGGATACTGACTTATGCACTGTTCAGTTATTTAATTGGTTTACATGTGTGTGAAATGTATTTTTTTTTCTATATGATGCCGATTGAAGTTGCTTAGCAGCAGTTAACTGGGTACATTTAGAAGGGACTATTTTTCTCATCCGCGCAAAATAGCTGGTTAAACAAGCAAATCATAATATTTTGCTCTCTATTGCTGTCCTCTATCTATAAATGTACGAAGTCTGTGTGTGTAGGTGTCTGTTCCACGCATATTTCTTGAACCGTTCCTCAAAGTGACCTAAGATTTTATACGCGTTTTGCTGAGGTTTCGAGGGTGTTGCATCCCGGAGTATGGAGTCACTCAGTCAAAACATGTAATTTTTATCACTAAAACTTGAGGGACTGCTCTGCCATCACTCTCTCTTCATGCCCTGGCTTTAGGAAGTGTGGGTGGGGTTTTGGATTGACTCCGTGCTGATTGGCTAATGCGCGGCATCACGACCTGTCAGCCACCAGTGTTCACTGGACAAAACAAGGAAGTGAAAAATGACAAATTTGACTAGAAAAAGATAATACTGAAGATTTAATGCTTAAAAAAATTGTACCATAAAGTTGCCATGATTGTGTAGGTCTAAAGGATAATTTGGCATATGTGGAGAGCACGAGGTGCATGAGCAGACTGGGTGGCGCGTCAGCGGGGCCTGGATCTGACAACGAACACCGGCGTATCAACACAGAATATGCCGGGAGAAGCAGCGTCCCAACAGGGCCTGGCTCAAAGGCACGCTAATTGATGGCGACAAAAGTTATTTTCAATAAAGCGAAAAAACCAAGATAATGCACGGAGTGTGCTTTTGCCCGGAGGCGCAGCCAACGGCAAAGTGTGATTTATCATGGAAAACAGCTGAGCTCTCTGCTTCGAACGATCAGCTGATTGGATCCTCCTCCTCCAGGTGTTCTGACATTTTGGCATATCTATCAGAACAGCACTGGTCAGCTGATGGTATAGACTGCAGTCAAAGATTAAAAAACATTGGAGGGAGGGATATAAACAGGGATTTGGATCTTTATCCTGTAGCTTAAAAGTGCTCAGACACATCCCCGACAGGTCCTGTTATATGAACAAGTACGTGTGTTTTGCTCTGTGTGTGTGTGTGTGTGTGTGTGTGCGCGCGTGCTGCAGGCAGCAGCTGAGTTTTTTCCTGTGAACCAACACTGCAAATATGCCATTATAGGGTAGCTCCAAGTTAGAAACCCATTCAGTAAGTTACACATAGGTTCAAAGAGCGTTACTCAAATGTTAGAAATAATTTTTGGGTACGCTAGACATTAATCTCGATGTATTTCAACTTTTGAGTAACTGAGTCGCTGACAAGTAACGTGGGTAAACAACTCATAACTTCCCTACAACCTTGGCTCCGTGAATGCAGGACGTATCAACCATACGCTGGATACATCTGAAAATTTTCAGTGTGGGGCACATTTTTTTCCAGTTTGTAAAATTTTTCACCGGGTCTGAGGTGTGTGTGAAAAATAAAAAAAAATTGCGTTTTGGTTAAAGTTTAGAGGGTCAAAAATGCGATAATTTAGGTGTAAGAATAACCTCTCATAATTAAAAAACAAACTGCTTACAATAGAGCCATGGCACTCACATTTAGTCTTTGCCAGTCACGCTGTCAAGGTCATTAGCAGCACATTGGCAGCACGGTGGTACAGTGGTTAGTTAGCACTGTTGCCTAACAGCTAGAAGGTTCCGGGTTCAAATCCCTAGGCTGGCAGGGGTAGGAACCTTTCTGTGTGGAGTTTGCATGTTCTCCCTGTGCTGTGTGGGTTTACTCCGGGGGCTCTGGTTTCCTCCCAAAATCCAGACATGTACATTGGGGTAAAAAAAGTATTTAGTCAGCCACCAATTGTGCAAGTTTTCCCACTTGATGAGAGGTCTCCAATTTTTCATCATAGGTATACCTCAACTATGAGAGACAAAATGAGGGGAAAAAAAATCCAGAAAATCACATTGTCTGATTTTTAAAGAATTTATTTGCAAATTATGGTGGAAAATAAGTATTTGGTCAACAACAAAAGTTCATCTCAGTACTTTGTTATATACCCTTTGTTGGCAATGACAGAGGTCAAACGTTTTCTGTAAGTCTTCACAAGGTTTTCACACACTGTTGCTGGTATTTTGGCCCATTCCTCCATGCAGATCTCAAGAGCAGTGATGTTTTGGGGCTGTCGCTGGGCAACACAGACTTTCAACTCCCTCCAAAGATTTTCTATGGGGTTGAGATCTGGAGACTGGCTAGGCCACTCCAGGACCTTGAAATGCTTCTTACGAAGCCACTCCTTCGTTGCCCGGGCGGTGTTTGGGATCATTGTCATGCTGAAAGACCCAGCCACGTTTCATCTTCAATGCCCTTGCTGATGGAAGGAGGTTTTCACTCAAAATCTCACGATACATGGCCCCATTCATTCTTTCCTTTACACGGATCAGTCGTCCTGGTCCCTTTGCAGAAAAACAGCCCCAAAGCATGATGTTTCCACCCCCATGCTTCACAGTAGGTATGGTGTTCTTTGGATGCAACTCGGCATTCTTTCTCCTCCAAACATGACAAGTTGAGTTTATACCAAAAAGTTCTATTTTGGTTTCATCTGACCATATGACATTCTCCCAATCCTCTTCTGGATCATTCAAATGCTCTCTAGCAAACTTCAGACGGGCCTGGACATGTACTGGCTTAAGCAGGGGGACACGCCTGGCACTGCAGGATTTGAGTCCCTGGCGGTGTAGTGTGTTACTGATGACAGCCTTTTTTTACTTTGGTCCCAGCTCTCTGCAGGTCATTCACTAGGTCCCCCCGTGTGGTTCTGGGATTTTTGCTCACCATTCTCGTGATCATTTTGACCCCACGGGGTGAGATCTTGCGTGGAGCCCCAGATCAAGGGAGATTATCAGTGGTCTTGTATGTCTTCCATTTTCTAATAATTGCTCCCACAGTTGATTTCTTCACACCAAGCTGCTTACCTATTGCAGATTCAGTCTTCCCAGCCTGGTGCAGGTCTACAATTTTGTTTCTGGTGTCCTTTGACAACTGTTTGGTCTTGGCCATAGTGGAGTTTGGAGTCTGACTGTTTGAGGTTGTGGACAGGTGTCTTTTATACTGATAACGAGTTCAAACAGGTGCCATTAATACAGGTAACGAGTGGAGGACAGAGGAGCCTCATAAAGAAGAAGTTAAAGGTCTGTGAGAGGCAGAAATCTTGCTTGTTTGTAGGTGACCAAATACTTATTCCACCATAATTTGCAAATTTAAACATCAGACAATGTGATTTTCTTTTTTTTTTTTTCTCATTTTGTCTCTCATAGTTGAGGTATACCTATGATGAAAATTGGAGACCTCTCTTATCTTTTAAGTGGAAAAACTTGCACAATTGGTGGCTGACTAAATACTTTTTTGCCCCACATATTCTGTAATTAATATTCACACAAGTAAATTCAGTGCCATTTTCTCCTTTATATTTGTCAAAGTCTAACATGTGATTGCCTACATATAGGCTACACCTCTTCCACTTTCAAACACAGGCTACATTTGGGCTTGTAAAGCCTAACTAAGATCCCGATTTCAGACAGGAATATTTGCGTTCTACGGGCAGTGCACTAGTCTTTCTATAAATCCAAGGAATCTCTGTGTGTCTGTTCTTTACATATCTCTCAAACAATTTGTCAGACTGACCTCAGATTTTATTAAGTGCTTTGCTGAGGTGTCAAGGGTATGCATCCCGGAGTATTGAATTGTTCAGTCAAAATATGTAATTTTTATCAATGAAAGTTTAGTCATCACTCTCTCCTCAGGCCCAGGCTTCTAGAAGTGTGGGCGGGGTTTCGGATCGACAACATACTGATTAGATAATCCACGGCATCACGGCCAGTCACCAGAGTGCTCGGTGAGCAAAACAAGGAAGTGAAAAGCAAAAATTTGACTAGATGCTTAAAAAATGAAAGCACCAAGGTGCTGTGCCTCAGTGCCTGTGGCATGGTAGCATGGTCGGCTGCAAAAGTGGCACTCTGACCTCTATTGGCCCGGGTTGGTTATTACAATACTTTTTTTTTTTTTTTAATTGATTTTTGCTGCGGCATTGACAGAAATAGTGTTAAATTTGTGGTTTTTTTTTTTTTCAAAATCAAAATGTTATTTCAAAATTCTGGCAAAATAAAAGTTGAGAAAATATGGTCATTCAATGATGTAAGCCTTTAGTTGAACTTAATTTTGACTGGGCGGGCTGAAAAGCTGGTAGCAGACGCAGACAGATGGACAGATACAGGCACATAGACGCATTAACTGAATACAGTATGCCTCAGTTTCACCAAGGCATGGTTCGATGAAAGGACTAGCTGTTACAGTCCGTGCTGTTTGCACCACTTCTGAGTCCGTGGGGAGTTCTTGAGAGGTGGCTGCTATAAGGCTTCACCACTGGGACATATCGTCAGTTGCGTACCTCAGCATCACAGGGTGTTTTGGCCATTTATCACAAGATGCCCTCCACTGAGGCAGGCCCGCCACAGGATGATCAAGCCTGGGTGTGTGTCCCACAGTTTAGCAGTTTGCCTTAGAATCGAAGATGATACCACTCCTTTTCATTCCCAGCCAGCAACTGGTCCTCTCTTCTTCTTTTAGATTTGATTGGCGGTTGGCAACCAGCTTACAGGTGCATTACCACCACGTACTTCAATTTATATCATCACTCTATCTGGTCAGGAGCTGTAGTCCTTACTGCCACGTACTTCATTCAGTAAACATCACTCTATGTCTCAAAAGTCAGAATTCTTGGTTGGCAACCTCTTCTTTGTCTTCTTCACTCTAGATCTTTGTATAAGTTCTGAACAATATTCTTCAGTGTCTACATAATAATAAATAAGTTTATTTGTAGAGCACTTTTCACAGACAGTCACAACGTGCTTAACATGGTAAAAAACAAAATAAAAACACAGGCACATAAAACAGTAAAAAAAAAAAGTATACAGTAAAAGCACATAAAAATACAGTCAACACATAGTTAATTAAAAAGCCAGGCTAAAAAGGTGGGTCTTTAGTTGCTTCTTAAAAACATCAATGGAAGGTGCAGATCTAAGTTCAAAAGGTAAGGAGTTCCACAGTCTAGGAGCAACAGCAGCAGAGGCTCTGTCAGAGCCTTTGGTTCTGAGCGTAGTGCTAGGGACTACCAATAGATTCTGATGAGAAGACCTGAGAGACCTGCTGGGCTGGTGTAGAAAGAGCAGGTCACTAATATAAAAAGGCACCTCTTCATGAATGGCTTTGTAAGTAAGAACAAGAATTTTAAAATCAACTCTATAATTTACAGGAAGCCAATGCAAGGGGGCCAAAACAGGAGTGATATGACAGAATCTACTGGACCTAGTTCGTAATCTTGCAGCAGCGTTCTGAACTAACTGTAGGCGGTGTAAAGAGGATTTGCTAAGACATGTGAAAAGAGCATTACAGTAGTCCATACGTGAAGAAACAAAGGCATGAATAATGATTTCTAACTGAGTGTAGGAAACCAATGACCTAATTTTGGATATATTCCTAAGGTGGAAAAAACAACTCCTGGTCAGAGATTTGACATGCTGATCAAAACTCATCGATTGGTTGTAAATGACACCCAAGATTTTTTAGATTAGACCGTACATTAGAGCTTAATGAACCAATGCTATTAACTATCTTAGGAATTAGATTATCAGGTGCTACAATAAGGACTTCAGTTTTATCAGCATTAAGTTGCCAAAAGTTACTAGACATCCAGCCCTTAATTGCAGACAGACAATCATGAATAATTTTTAAATTGTCAACATGGTCAGGCTTAAAAGAGAAAAGTAGCTAGAAATCGTCAGCGTAGCAGTGATAAGACACACCTGTAAATTTGCTGATGATAGAACCAAGTGGCAGCATATTATAGGGCAAATAAAAGTGGACCCAGAATAGAACCCTGAGGCACCCCACAGGTTAAAGGAGCAGAGTCAGATGAATAAGAGCCAACAGCCACGGAAAAACTCCTACCAGAAAGGTAGGAGAAGAAAACAATCCAGAGCTTTTCCAGAAATACCTACCCAATCTCTAAGCCTTTGTAACAAAATACAATGATTAATAGTATCAAATGCTGCAGTAAGATCTAATAACACTAAAACAGAGCAGTTGCCATTCTGACATTAAAATGTCATTCAACACTCTGAGAAGAGCGGTCTCTGTTGAGTGTTTCTGATGAAAACCTGACTGAAATTTGTCAAAAATATTGTGTTCAATCAGAAAGTCAGTGAGCTGCTTGGCAACAACTTTTTCTAAAAGCTTAGAAATAAAAGGAAGCTTAGAAATTGGCCTGAAGTTTTTAAAAGCAGATGGGTCAAGGTTAGGTTGTTTTTTTTTTAAAAGTGGCTGCACAACTGCATGTTTAAAATACGAGGGTACACAACCTGATAGATTCAAGTGAACTGTTAATGATACTAACCAAAGATGTACCCACTGAGCCAATTACCTCTTTTAACATTGAGGAAGGCAAAATATCTAAAGCACAGGAGGAGGATTTCATGGAGCTCACCAACACTTAACAAATCCTCAAAAGAAATTGGGGGTAAAATCACTTAAAAAGGCCCGTCTGTTGGGACAATCAAGGAAGAGGGGAAAGGAATGAGTAAAACCAGCCCTAACAGCAGTGACCTTGTCAAAAAAAGGAAAGAAACTTGTTACAGTCATTAATTGAATAAACAGGGGGAGCAGAACTGACAGGATTAACTATACTGTCTATTGTGCTGAAGAGGATCTTTGGATTGTTACTGTTGGAGGAGATGATGTTGGGAAAATAAGAAGTTCTTGCTATTTTAATCATATTGTTAAATTCAATTAACTGTTCCTTAAGGTACAATCGACGCACCTCAAGTTTAGTGGACTTCCACAGTCTTTACACCCTCCGACATTTACGTCTAAAACAGAGATCATCATTTAACCAGGGGGATAAATTAACAGCACGGACAGTCCTGGCTGTAAAGGGAGCAACTACATCTAAGATGCTTGAACAGTGTGAGTTAAAAGAGCAGACCAGGCTCTCACAGGGATGAGAATCCTCCGCGGATGCGAGGAATTCCTCGGATTTGATCACGTCTAGGGTCATTCTCGTGAATCGTCTAAATTCGAGGAGAAAATTTTGGGGTGGGGTGGGGGGGTCTGTTATGAGCGGCGAGTCGCTCATAACAGACGGATTTGAGCGGCTGCTCAAATCCACTGCGCAGAGCGCGCTACCCAGCGAGATCAGTAATGTAATGTAACAAGGCCACTGATTGGCTGATACTTATTGAAGCAACCAATCAATGATTTTGTTATTCCTTTGTCATATCCCACACGCGGAGCGAAATGCAAATGGCGGACAATTCAATCAACAGAGTTTTCCTGATTTCGTGAAAATGGTGAACCTAAAACTCACGAAAGACAACAAAGCAAGAAGACAAAGGGATAAGGAACAAGTTTCGTTGGGAATGGCTCGAAAAAAACCAAACATCTCAAAATTGTGGCTACAAGGAGATCGAACTATTTGCTCGTGCTGCGTTCAGAACGATCGATGGACGCGGTTAAATTCAGATGCCAGTCAAAGTTCATCACAGTCGGCCCCGATTACAGCAATTGGTGATCGTTAGACACATTCCGAGGTAAGATTTTTTTCTCGTTATAAGTAATGTACTTGAGAATTTTCGCGTAATGAATTTGTTATGAAATAGCATGTGCAAGTTGTGACGTCATGCCTGTTTTGAAACACTTGATAATTTGAAACACTAGTTAAACATCTTTTAGGTTTTACTTACTTTCTTAGATTATCTTTCAAATATTAAAATATACTAATATGCAACTTTTTTATATTCCTAGTAACACTAACAAATGCACACATTAATAAATCAAAATGCTTGCAGAATGTCAGTATATTTTAATAAATGGGTGATGGACTTGGTGATGGAATTTTGTTAATACAGTGATCCCTTGCTACTTCGCGCTTCACCTTTTGCACCCTCAGTGCATCGTGGATTTTTCAGAAATATTCATCAAAAATTCAAAATTGAGAAAAAATACATTAGAACATCACGTATCAACACGGAGAGCCCGCACAACTCAAAATTCACCTCTCTGATTCGCTGGCCAGCATCTCCCCCCTAAGAGATCGCTCCCGACTCTAGATTTTGTTCTCGTGTTGACTCGGCTCGGGAATCTCGCGAGAGATGCACTCTCGCGAGATTCTTTTCATTCTCTCGCTCTTTCTCTCTCCCGAGAGAGAGAGAGTGAGAGAATGAACGTACGTATTATTTATATTATTTATACATTATTTTATGTATCAAAAAACTAACGAGATCAGCCTGGAATTCCACAAAGGGGGGTGACGCTACTTGGCGGTTTTTCACTTTTCGCGGTCGGTTCTGCAACCCATTAACCGCGATAAGTGAGGGATCACTGTATTTATAATTTATTTTACTTGGTTAAATTATTTTGTCTGTTCTAGAACTATGTAAATGTAATTCTGTGTCAGTTCTGGTGGTGGCTGTGGCGCAGGTGTAGTGTGACCGACTACTGATCGGAGGGTCATGGGTTCGATTCCCACTCTGTCTGAAGTCTGCATGTCAAAGTGTCCTTGAGCAAGACACTGAACCCCCAGTTGCTCCTGGTGGCCAGGCTAGCGCCTGTGTGTGTATGGCAGCTCTGCCGCCATCAGTGTGTGAATGTGTGCGTGAATGGTTGGATAGCAGGATCTGTAAAGCGCTTTGGTCATCCAGAGATGAGAAAAAGCGCTATATAAGTGAACGCCATTTACCATTCTAAACATATTAAATAGTAGTAAAATATAATTTAGTATTATTACATCAACATACCATTCAGATATCATAAATTTACACATGTGCTGCAGCAGCAGATTAAAAAGGTAAACTATAAATGCATTTGTACTTACTTCTAACTTTAAATATAAGACCACATTTGAGCATTCTAAAACACCAGACCCCCACCAAGGCTCCCGCCTTGGAGGATGCAGGCCTAACTAAGACCCCCGGCTTAAAGTTTCCTCTTTTTTTCCCAAACCCCATTCTCATCCCTGTCTGTGTCATCAGAGGATAAAACCACACTGCTGTCAAAGGCAGCAGAAAATTTCACAGCCGAAAACTGGTCAGTGACATGAGAGCATTTTACCCACTTACCAGTGTAACAGACTGATTTAACTGATAAATTAAAAAGAACACAAAAATGGTGTGACACAAGAAGCTCCTTAGTCTGAACATTCATTCACATTAAGACCAAGTGTAAAAACAAGATCAAGTGTATTTCCTTTTATATGCGTAGGGCCAGATAGACACAAAACAAAATTAAATGATTCAATCATACTTAAGAAATTAACTGCAGAACTGTCATTGGGATCGTTAATATGCAAATTTAAAATCTCCCAAGTAATAAAATCTGCTCAAATTTAATAATAGAAGTTAAAAAAATCACTAAACTCAAATAAAAAAGAGGCATAAACTCCTGGTTAATTGGCTGTTCTAAATTGTCCCTAGATATGTTTCCTATAGGCCCTTAGAATAGAGGGTTAGTATTAGTGAAAGCGCTTTGAGTGGTCTTTGTGACTAGAAAAGCGCTATATAAGTGCAGGTTAGTTAGTTAAATTAAAACACAATAAAATGGGTTTGAGGAGCCAATTTTTAAAATCATCAGTTCAAATGATGAAAAAGTTCCATGGCTCACCGTCCGTGTAACGAAGCGGCGCCGGTTCACAATGGCCACACCGCCGCCGCGGCCTGTCAATCTCGGCGCACAGGAGAAGGTACAATCCGGTTGACAAAGTTCAACTAAGGAGGCAAATTCCTCACTTCTCTGCCAAGTCTCAAGAAATAAAAAGTCCAGCCCTGCAGTAATGAATAAATCATTCAAAAAGAATGATTTATTTGAGATGGAACGTGCGTTAAGCAACGCCAGCTGAATGGGCTGTGTAACAGCAGCAGTCTCGCCAGGAATGGGGGCCGGTGAAAGTTGACGTAGGCACCCGCTATCTGCAGGGGATTTGCTGGCTCGGAGCAGGGAGAAGGCCGGTTGGCACGGTAGAACAGGAAAAACAGGCCAGAGAAATGATGGCCTCACTCCGGGCACACCCGAGGGCCAGGATCCAGGAAAGAGGCCAGCTGCAGCGTTAGGAGAAGATGAGGTGGAGTGAGCAAGACGGCAAAGCCGAGCAAGCCTTCTGGATTTCACTGCGGCACCTGCACGTCTTCCCCGAGGTTCGGATCGCTTTCTGCCAGTATAACCACAGTGGGGATCCCAGGTACCAACGGGAAGTTGCAAACGCAGAGACCGATGGAAGAATCTTCCCTCCTGATTATGACAGCCAAACCCCACCATGGAAGATCGAATATCCAGCAGCACTTGGCGATCATAAACAATGGCTGATTGCACATAATCCAGACACAATAACACAATCAAAAACAGGACAAACAAGCGGAGCCGACCAGCAGCCAGAAACACAGGCGGCGCGGCCATCTTGCTAACAGATCAGATAACTTCAATGTTTTCACTCCAGAAGCAGGTCCAGAACATGTCTATAACACTCTATCTGGTCATTACCCTATAAGGAGTTCTTATAAGGAGTTATGAACATCATGTAGACATGGAAATTGTTTGAAAATTGTTCAGAACACTGTCTGGTCCCACTCTATATTCTTCAGGTCATCCCTCTATCGTTAGGAGCATTACTCTTCAATCTCTGTCTCTGTGTGTGTCTTCTTTCACTGCTTCTTTTAGATTTGATTGGCAGTTGGCAACCGGGTTACAGGTGCATTACCACCACGTACTTCACTCTATATCATCACTTTATCTGGTCAGGAGCTGTAGTCCTTACCGCCACATACTTCACTCAGTAAACATCACTATGTATCAAAAGTCAGAATTCTTCTCGGTTGGCAACCTCTTCTTCGTCTTCTTCACTCTTTCTTCGTATAAGTTGTTCTGAACAATCTTCAGTGTCTACATGATGTCTATAAACTCTTTATCTGGTCATTACTCTATAAGGAGTTCTTATAAGGAGTTCTGAACAAACAGTGAGATTTCCATGTCTACATCATGTCTATAACACTGTCTGGTCCCACTCTATATTCTTGAGGTCATCCCTCTATCATCAGGAGCATGATTCTTCAATTGCTGTCTGTGTGTCTTCTTTCACTACTTCTTCTTCTTCTTTTAGATTTGATTGGTGGTTTGCAACTGGGTTACAGGTGCATTACTGCCACTGACTTGATTATCATCACTCAATATCTTTGTATAAGGAGTTCTTGTCGTCTTTTAGATTTGATTGGTGGTTGGCAAACAGCTTACAGGTGCATTACCACCACGTATTTCACTCTGTATCATCACTATCTGGTCAGGAGCTGTAGTCCTATCATTGCAGTGTCCAATCGAACCTCAACTCTATCTTCAGTCATCACTCTTGGTCTCCTCGTACTTCTTTTAGATTTGATTGGTTGGCAACCAGATTACAGGTGCATTACCGCCACATACTTCACTCGAAATCATCACACTGTATAAACACTTCATTCTTCCTTGTACTTTACTCTAATCACACTATCGCAGCGGTATCGACCAGCTCTTGATAGCCTATAGATCATAGGAAATGGCAATGTCCTATGAAGACTGTATGATGTCATAGACATCTCATATGAGGTCAGACAGCCCATGTGATGTCATAGACAGACCATCAAATGCCATAATTAGGGCTGTGGCAGTATGCACCTTTTCAGTTGTTTGCTATCCACCAGTAACCGAGAGAAGACGACGATAGCTAAAACAGCAAGCTGATGTTTTGTCACTACTTCTGTGCCAGGGATGTGGGACTTTTTCCCCACTGTGCTATCAGAGAGGATAGTCCTCTAACCTCATTTTAATTCGAGGTAAGTAAAGTTAACGCCATTTCTCTCATTATAAAACAGCAAATGCTAAAATGACAATGCTGACTTGTCGCTAATGTGAAACATCAGTGTATCAGACCATTGTTCTGGTTCAAATCACTGCCGAGTTTCTTAATTTTGTCTGAAAAAATGTTACTAAAGCTGCAAAAGTGCGTGACAGTGGCTGCATGCACACTAAATAAAAAAATAAAATAAAATGTGTCGGCGGAACAAACTGGCTCTTAATGTAACTTGGTTTCTAATAATTTTTAATTAAAGTAGCAATAAAGAATAAAGTTGAAGTCCTCTCAAATGCACATTAAAAAACAATTTTATAACACTGCAAAATTAAGAGGGGTGGAAGTGCATAAAATTAATGACAGATGAATTTGTACAATGGATTTTTTTTCCAGTATGCAAGTCAGGTTAATTGACATCAACTGGGGATTCTAAATTGTCCTTAGGTATGGATGTGAGAGTGAATGGTTGTCTGTCTCTCTGTGGTGGCCCTGCGATGGACTGCCGATCTGTCCAGGGTGTACCCTGCCTCTTGCCCAAAGATCTAGCCCCCCTGCGACCCCAAAAGGATTAAGTGGAAGAAGATGGATAGATGAATTTAAAATGTTAAAAAAAAAAAAAAGATGGTCCTTTTATGGGTTATTGTATATAAACTATAGCGTTTACCGGAAATGTATGTATGTCATTGTCATCATCATCAAATAAGATTACTTGTATCATGATATGAAATTTTGGTTATATCGCACAGCACTAGGCATAATTATACCATAATGTTGCTGTGATTGCGTAGGTCTGAAGCAAGGATCAACAACTAAAACTGCAAGAGGTCCGATAAGTCGTTCCTCCTCCCCAGCCAAGGTCCGAACTAGGTGTGGGAATCTTTAGGCACCTTGTGATTTGATTATGATTCAGAACTCTGATTTGATTCTAAAACTGTTCTCAATGCATCTTGATGCATTTTTTTTTAAATTTTGCTATTCAGGATTTTTTCCTCCCACTGTGTGACAACTTTGCCTTTTTAAAGCAAAGTATTTGCAATGACCTATGGATTGACTTACAAGATAGTTTATTATCCTTATAGATAAACTATAACTCCATGGTTTCAGGGAGAGGGGAGGTGGAACTTGTATTAATGGGCAACACTGATGCAGCGGTTGCAGTAAAACCAGTCTTTCTGCTGTGTATAATGTTGGGTGTTTTGTACTGAATTCGATTGATTAGTTTTAAAAACATTTTAACAAATATTGCTACAATATAAAAGGATGCACTAGAATGGGTCTAAAATATTTGTAAACGCGTCCTGTTATAGTACTGCATGAGTTTATTGGTATGGAGTTACCGGAATCCCACCCTGGAGCCAGGCCTCGGGAAGGGGCTTGATGGCTAGCATCTGGCAGCCGTGTTTCTGCCCATGGGACCCGGCCTGGCTCAGCCCGAAGGAGTTGCATGGGTCTGCCCTCTAGTCGGCTCACCACTTGGTGCAATGTGCAATGTGGATCAGGTGACAGTCAAAGGCAGAGACCTTGGGGGTCTGATCCTCGCTTTTCAAAACTAGCATGTGGAACGTCACCCCTCTGGTGGGAAAGGAGCCTGAGCTGGTGCACGAAGTTGAGATACCGGCTAGATATAGTTGGGCACAGCTCTGGTTCTGTAACCAGTTTCCTGGAGAGGGGCTGGAGCTTGGCCTACTCTGGAGTTTCCCCAGGCGAGAGGTGACGAGCAGGGGTGGGGATTCTTGTACCCCCCCCCCCCACCCCCCCACCACCACCACCACCACCTTGCTGCCTCAACATTGGAGTTCGTGGACGAAAAGTTAGTTTCCCTTCGTCTTCGGGTTGGGAAACGGGTCCTGACCATTATTTGTGCCTATGCACCAAATGATGGTTCAGAGTACTCACTCTTTTTGAAGTCTTTGACTGGGGTGCTGGAGAGTGCTTCTCTTGGAGACCCCATTGTCCTTTTGGGCGACTTCACTGTGCACGTGGGCAAACAACAGTGTAAACCTGGAGGGGTGTGATTGGAGGAACAGCCTGCTCGATTGGAACCATAGTGGGGTTCAGTTATTGGACTTCTGTGCCAACCACAGTTTGTCCGTAACGAACACCATGTCACAGGTCGATGATCGATTTTGTTATAGTGTCATCAGACCTGTGACCATACTGATCACCACCTGGCTCTGATGACGGGGTGGGGACACCACTCATACCCGGTAGACCTAAACGTATAGTGAGGGTGTGCTGGGAACATCTGGCTGAGGCCCCTGTCCGAGAGGTCTTCAACTCCCACCTTCGGAAGAACTTGGACCACATTCTGAGGGAGTCTGGAGACATGGAGTCTGAATGGGCCATGTTCTCCACCTCCACTGTTGAAGCAGCTGACCAGAGCTGTGGCTGCCGGGTTGTTGGTGCATCTCATGGTGGCAACCCCCAAACCTAGGGGTGTAACGGTATGCCTAAAATCACGGTACAGTACGTACCTTTGTTTTAAGGTCACAGTTCGGTTCATTTTCGGTACAGTAAGGAAACAAAATGCAAAACATAAAAACTGCTTATCTTTTGTATAAGCAGAAACAGCTTTGACAAAAAAAACCCCCTGCAAACTGCCAGCAGTCAATTTTCCAATAAATAGAATGTATACAATAAAATAAATCTCTTTTTAACTACTGCATGCCCGTAGAAAGCAAGTATTCCTGTCTGAAAAAGGTATCCCAATCAGGCTTTACAGGCCCAAATGTAGGCTGTGTTTGAAAGTGGAATACAGAGGTGTAGCCTATATGTAGGCAATCACACGTTAGACTTTGACAAATATCAAAGGGACTGAACTGAGATTTATTTGATTGTGAATATTAATTACAGAATAATTGAAAATGAATGAGACATCCAATATTAGCCACTGTTTAAGAACCACTTGTTTTTTTTTTTTTTTTGTCAGATCACTTATTTGTGTGATCTTTTGAGTTGTATTCATAGTGGTGTGTCTTGCACTTTGGGGAATGGGAGTTGTTCAGTCACCATTATAATTTAGTTTATATATGTAGTCTATCGTCAAACTCATGCAGTACTATAACAGGACCTGTTTACAAATAGCTGAGACCCATTGTAGTGCATCGTTTTATATTTTAGCAATATTAAAAGTACAAAGCTTTTTTTTTTTGTATTTGTATCTTGTGTACTTTATTGATCCCCAGAGGGAGATTCAGGGCATCCACAGTACGGTGCCAGTCCCTTCACCATTCTCTCACTCTCTCTCTCACACACACACTCTCACACACACACACACACTCTCTCTCTCTCTCTCACACACACACACACACACACACACACACACACACACACAGCAGAATATCTCGTTTGGCTGCAACTGTTGCATCAGTGTTGCCCATTTGTCGGTAAATACTGTATTTAAATAAAAATGATTTATTTTGTTGTTTGGGCATTTTTGCATCTTGTTGTCGTTAAGTCAAAATGTGCCATGTGTCCGCATAGGATATGCAGTTGATCTAGCCATTCCGCTCTACAATGAAGCAGCAGTCGGGACTGTTGTCTACCACTGACCGGGCAGGCTGGGTGTGCCTCCCCATGAACGATCGTGGAGCGCCCAGTCCGATGCCGGTGTTGGAGAAGCAGCACCTGAACTGGCGGATCGCGGTCCTTTGCAGGGAGCTAAGCCCAGCCTGTCTGGTTAATGGGAATCTCTGCTGCTGCTTTACCCATGTGCCTGCGAAGGACTGAGATCTACCGGTTCAGCTGCTGCTCCCCCCCCCCCCCCAATCCATCCCTGTGCAACTCGCGTTCTTCATGCCGAATTATCCATTAGACCTACGCAATCACAGCAACTTTATGGTATAATTTTCCCTTAAGTCTTATCTTTTGTCACTATTTGCACTATGGGTAGCGTTACTGTACATAGACTGCTATTGTTTTTCCAGCCACTGAAGAGAGAGGGAGAGAAACACTATTTCAGTTCTCCTTTATGTCCTGTACGTATATCAGCTGTTCTGATAGATGAACCAAAATGTCAGAACACCGGTGGATCCAATCAGCTGATTCCTCGAACCACAGAGCTCAGCTGTTTTTCATGAAAAATCGGTCTCAGGGCAAAAGCACACTCCATGCATTCTTTTTTTTTTTCACTTTATTGAAAATAACTTTTTATCACAGTCAGTTCGCGTGCCTTTGAACCAGGTCGTGTCTGCCCGCTGCTTCTCCCGACATGTTCTGTCTGTGCTGATTTGTCAGACCCGATCCCCACTGACACTCCGCCCAGTCTGCTTGCGCACCTCATTTCCCACATATGGCAAATTATCCTTTTGACCTACGCAATCACGGCAACTTTATGGTATAATTTTTTTTAACATTAAATTTTTAGTATTATTCTAGTCAAGTTTGTCGTTGCCTCCGCCAAGGAGGTTATGTTTTCATCAGCGTTGGTTTGTCTGTCTGTTTGTTAGCAAGACAACTCAAAAAGTTATGGACGGATTTTCATGAAATTTTCAGAGATTGTCAGAAATGGGGTATCCTACAGATGATTAGATTTTGGTGGTGATCCGGATCACTGGGGGAACTGTGGCGCTTGGCGGAGGTCTGCGCTCTCTGAGTGCTTTTCTAGTTTTTCATTTGCTTGTTTTGTCCAGGGAACACTGGTGACTGACGGGTCGTGATGCTATGAGTTATCCAGTCATCATGGCCGTGATGCCGCGTATTGTCCAATCGGCACGGAGTTGATCTGAAACCCCGCTCACACTTCTTGAAGCCAGGGCATGAAGAGACAAGAGCGGTGGCTAAACTTGTATTGATTAAAAATTACATATTTTGACTGAGCAACTCCATACTCGGGGATGCACACCCTCGTAACCTCAGGAAAACGCATATAAAACCTTAGGTCAATCTGACGAACGGTTCAAGAGAGATGCGTGGAACAGACACGGACATACACACACACAGACTTCGTGAATTTATAGATGGATGAACGATGCAGACAAGTGCAACAATAGAAGTTTTTATTCTTTTATTTTTAGGAAATTAAAGTTCCTTATTGCCTGAAGCAGTGTTTTTAACTTGGGTGCTCTGGTATGTTCAGATTTGAGAAATTATGTAATTTCAGTTAATTGGTCAAAAAAATTGCAAATAATTTGTCACTGTTGTATATAGGTTCTGAAGGCACCCATGCACAACAACGGCAAATTATTTGCAACTTTCTGGACAATTAAGGAACATACCAGGGCACCCTTGAAAAACACAGGCCTCAAGTGCAGCATTAACAGCTTTTTCTTAAAAGGATGGAGTTATTTTCTGGCTGAAGTGGGTACAACAAGAAACTTCATACTGGGGCTCAGTTACCTTCAGCATGTGTTTAAACCTGGTGTTCTCAACAATTGAATATGGCCTTAGATCCGCTGCTATAAAAACAACAATGGCATTTGTTATTGCTTTGGCTTGATCTTAAAAGCCCTGGAGAGGCTGTCTAAATGCCGCTGGAAGTTGCGCTTGTACCGCACTAGGTTGGGATTTTTTTCAGTCTGGCTGGGCCGCTCAAGGACGCTCACAGAGTTGTCCAATGAAGCCACTCTTTGATATCTTGACTGTGTGCTTAGGGTTGTTGTCCTGCTTAAAGATGGACCGTCACCCCACTCTTGAGGTCAGGAGTGCTCTGGAGCAGGTTTTCATCCAGGATGTCTCTGTACATTGCTGCATTCATCTTTCCCTCTGTCCTGACTAGTCTCCCAGTTCCTGCCGCTGAAAAACATCCCCACAGCATGATGCAGCCACCACCATACTTCACTGTAGGGATGGTATTAGCCTGGTGGTGAGCGGTTCCTGATTTCCTCCAAACATGATGCCTGGCATTTCATGCTAAAGAGTTCAATCTTTGTGTCATCAGACGAGAGAATTTTGTTTCTCATGGTCTGAAAGTCCTTCAGGTACCTTTTGGCAAACTCCAGGTGGGCTGCCATGTGCCTTTTACTCAGGAGTGGCTTCCGTCTGGCCACGCTACCATACAGGCCTGATTGGATTGCTGCAGAGGTGGTTGTCCTTCTGGAAGGTTTACCTCTCCACAGAGGAACACTGGAGCTCTGACAGAATGACCATTGAGTTCTTGGTCACCTCCTTGACTAAGGCCCTCAGTTTAGATCGCTCCGTTTAGATGGCCAGCCAGATCTAGGAAGAGTTCTGGTGGTTTCGAACTTCTTCCATTTATGGATGATGGAGGCCACTGTGCTCATTGGGACATTCAAAGCAGCAGAAGTTTTTCTGTACCTCTTACCCAGATTTGTGCCTGAAGACAATCCTGTCTCGGAGGTCTACAGACAATTCCTTTGACTTCATGTTTGGTTTGTGCTCTGACATGCACTGTAAACTGTGGGACCTTATATAGACAGGTGTGTGCCTTTCCAAATCATGTCCAATCAACTGCATTTACCACAGGTGGACTCCAATTGAGCTGTAGAAACATCTCAAGGATGACCAGTGGAAACAGGATGCACCTGAGCTCAATTTTGAGCTTCATGGCAAAGGCTGTGAATACTTATGTACATGTGATTTCTTAGTTTGTTTTTTTTTTTTTTATTTTTTTTTTTGTAATTTGCAAAAATCTCAACTTTTTCACATTGTCATTATGGGGTATTGTGTGTAGAATTTTGAGGAAAATGAATTTAATCCATTTTGCAATAAGGTTGTAACATCACAAAATGTCTAAAGTGATGCGCTCTGAATACGTTTGTGATGTACTGTAAATGCAAGGTAGAAGTGTTTCTTTTCAAAGGCATACAAGTACAAATATACCATAATACAAGTATACCATTGGGTTGGATATGCTGTAAAACTTTTTGGTATAATAAGCAGTATGTATATATCCAATTGACAGGATCTGCATTGAGTGGTTTTGATGAAAATAACACTTTTTTTTCCCCCACAATATCTTTATTGAACCTTTTTTTTTTTTTTAAACAAACATGACACAATCAAACACTAACACTAAAGTACTACAAAAAAATGCACTAAAAACACCCACAACCACCAACAAAATCAAGTCTTGAACAATGCTCCTCTGTTTAGTCTAGACAATCCATTACATAAGTATACATATTACGTTCACCAGTTTGGAATTTACAAGGTCCACACACATCATTCACCTTCTTCTTCAAGAGTTATGTTTAAATTTTTTTACATAATCAATAAAAGGTCTCCATATATTCTCAAACACAATTTCCTTTGATTTCAGTATGTATGTTATTCTTTCTAATGGAAGGTTTGTTAACATCTGTCTTAACCACTGAGTCATATCTGGTCTGAGTCTTTTTCCACAGTAGTGCAATACATGTTTTGGCATTAAGCAAACTGAGGTCTATGAATGTTCTTTCACTTTTATTAAAGTTATGCTTTTCTGGGTACAGACCCAACAAAAACGGTTTAGGATTCAATATGATTTGAGATTATTTTTTCAATTGTTACCCTCACCTCTTCCCAAAACATTCTAATTATTCTACATTCCCATACACAATGAAATAGGGTTCCTTTACTTTCCATGCATTTTGTGCACGTATGTGGTATATTTTTGTTATATCTATTTAACTCCTCCGGTGTAACATACATCCGCATTAACCATTTAAATGTATCAATTTTAAGACGTACATTTATTGATTTGGTTTGAGCTTCTGTACAAGCCAATTCCCATTGTTCCTCTGAAATTTCAGTTTGCAGATCTTCTTTCCAGTAGTTTAATCTTTTCTGTGAGTTTTCACTTGAGGATAGTGTCAATGAGTTATAAAACTCTGAAATAATACCCTTTCTTTTACTATCTTTCATCAACATTTTTTCCAAGGATGAATAAATAGGTCGAGTGAGAGCTTTATTTTGATTTGATCGAATAAAGTTTCTAAGTTGAAGATATTTAAAAAAAAAAAAAGTGTTCTATTAAGATTAAATTTGATCCTCTGCTCTTCAAAAGACATTGTTATCTGCACATGGCAAATATAAATCTTGAATCTTTTGAATCCCTTTTAAATTCCATACTTTAAATACAGCATCCGCTCTCCCTGGTTTAAAATATTGATCGGGCTAAATTGTGACAATAAGTGTGGTTCTTTTAAATAGTTTTTAGCTTCACACCATATTTTGAGCATATGCTTTACAAATGGATTTTGAACTTGCTTTTGTAATTTTTTTGCCGAATCTGAGTATATGAATATGGGAAGAGGTAAAGGTAAATTGTATGATTCCATTTCAGTCCAGTGAGGGAGATCATTTGATGAAAAATAATATGTCATAGACCTCAGTTGTGCCGACCAATAATACAACATAAAATTTGGACATTTCAGACCTCCACGATCAAATGGTAAATATAATAAAGACAAACGTAATCTAGCCCTCCTGTTGTTCCATATAAATTCCACTATCTTTTTTTTAATTCTTGAGAATAAATCTAAAGGTGGTGGTAAGGGAATGTATTGAAATAAAGTATTTTAAGTAAAATATTACTTTTAAGTATATTGATTCTCCCGATCATCGACATTGGTAGTGACATCCATCTCTGAATTAACTCATTGATATCTGTCATTAAGGCTTCATAGTTGACACTGGCGACTGATTCTAGCTTAGGCACAATTTGGATTCCTAAATATTTAAACTGATTTACAGCGTTGAATTGATTTACCTCAGGGGCTGGGTAATTTCTCTGGGTCTCATTTAGCATTAATATTGAAGATTTAGTTTTATTTATTTTATATCCTGATATTTCCCCAAAGTTCTTTATTAAATTCAACAAGGTCGGAATTGATTTTTTAAGATTCGACATAAACAAAATTATGTCATCGGCGTACAGGGAGATTTTATGTTCTGTTGGTCCAACTTTAATTCCATATATTTGTGAATGTAAACGTATCGCCATCGCTAAAGGTTCAATTGCCATAGTAAACAGTAAAGGTGAAAGTGGACAGCCTTGTCGACATCCTCTATTGATTTTTATTGATTTTGAAATATTATTTGTTAGGATTTCTGCTGTAGCATTATTGTATATTATCTGAACCCATTTTATGAAATGATTTCCAAGTCCAAACCTTTGTAAGACTTCAAAAAGAAAGGGCCATTCGACTCTATCAAAGGCCTTTTCGGCGTCCAGTGATAGGAGAGCTGTATCCGGTGCTTCTTTATTAGAATAAATAATATTAAATAGTCTTCTTACATTATGGAAGCCTTGTCTTCCCTTTATAAAGCCATTCTGATCTCGATTAATAATATTTGGTAAAATTTCTTGTATTCGTCTTGCTAAAATTTTACAGATTATCTTAAGGTCAGCATTTAATAGGCTTATTGGTCTCATATTTTCACATTTATTAGAGGGTTTACCTGGTTTTGGCAACAGTATAATTAAGGCATTATTCATGTATGATGGTAAATTACTATTTTGAAATGCTTCTAAAACCATTTCCAAAAAAGGTTTTATTAATTTATTCTTAAATTTTTTATAAAGGTCAACTGGAAGACCATCTGGTCCTGCACTTTTTCCTGATTTCATATTATCAATGGCTAGCCCAACTTCTTCTTGACTAATTTTAGACTCCAATATCTCCCTGTTTTCATTTGGAATACACGGTATAGATAGTTCGTTCAAAAACCCATTTAGTTTTGTTAAATCAAATTCATTTTTGGTATCATATAATTTTTCATAGTAATCTCTAAAGGCTCTATTAATTTCTAAAGGATCTATAACTACCTGTCCGTTACTTATAATACTGGTAATTGGTGTTTTAAATTCTAATTGTTTAATCTGCCATGCCAATAATTTTCCTGATTTTTCACCTTGTTCATAAAAAGATTGTTTCAATCTTAGAAGACTCGAGGCAGCTCTATTCGCTGATTTTTTTGTCATATTCAGCTCTCAAAATCAGTAATTCGTTCTCCAACCTTGGATCACTTCCTGCATACACTTTTTCCTGAAGACTTTTTATTTTATTTTCCAATTGGGCTCTCTCCTTTCGAGTCTTCTTAGATTTTGAACCTGTATAACTAATATGTCCCCTAATAAAAGCTTTGAAAGCCTCCCACTTTACACATGCTGATGTTTGTGTTGTATTGATGTCAAAGAACTCATCTATCTGTTTTTCTATGTACTTGACAAATTCCTCATCCTGAAGCCATTTATGCTGAAATTGCCATCTACCTGATTCCTTTGTCAATTTCTTATCTACATATATTAGACAGCAGGGTGCATGATCAGAGATCAAGATGTTATCATAAAAACAGTTTTGAATCTTGGACCTTAATTCTGTGGAGATCAAAAAATAATCAATACGTGAGAATGTCTTGTAGGTACTGGAATAACAAGAGTAGGCTTTAACTTGTGGTTTCATTTCTCTCCATATATCTATCAATTTCAATTCTTTCATAAAATGATTAATGGTCATCCTACATCCATTGTGCGTACAGTCCAGTCCTGTTGATCTATCTATACCGGGATTCAATGTACAATTAAAATCCCCTGCTATTATATGTTGCCCTGTAAGTGATGATAAGATAAGAAATAAATTAGCAAAGAACTTTTGATCGTCTATATTGGGACCATATAAGTTCACCAAATTTATATTTTCTAATAGCAAAGATCCTTGAATGATTACATATCTTCCAAATTTGTCTCCAATTACATTTTTCACTTGAAATGGGACTGATTTATGTATGAGAGTCATAACTCCCCTGGCTCGGGATGAAAATGATGAGGTGAACACACTTCCTTGCCATCTACTCCTAATTCTTTTTACATCCTCCTCTATTAGATGAGTTTCTTGTAAAAACACAATTTTTGAACCCATGTCTTTTATTTTATTCATAACTTGTTTAAGTTTTTTTAAATTTTGTAGACCTCTGCAATTCCATGAAGTTAAATTAAGATTAACACTTTGGTTTATGATCAATAGGGAGTTTGGGATTACCTTGCAGTGTAAACATGCTCATACAGAGAAGCAAAAAAATGAGTGGTTGAACATTCATCCTACAAACTACACACAAACAAATTCCCCCTTCCCACATTTGTGGCGATCCCCCCCAAAATCAAAAGAAAAATTCCGTCTCCCGATATAGCCATCGACCGTTCCACACCCACGGGGAACAGCCTAAGCCACTCCTCCTTCATCCTCCCAATCACCCTAACTCTACTGCTTTTAATGACGTAACATTAACTCTCCTCTGTAGTTTTCCAACTTAACTCCAAAATTTTTTAGCAACTTTGTACATCATAGTTTTTTTTTTTTAATTTTTTTTTTTAATATATAATACAATCTATATTTTGTAAACTTGCTATTTGCTTCAAGTCAGTCAGATGCCTGTGCAAATGCTTAAATATTCTACCTTATATTTTGTTCATGCTTAGCTCCCACCAGTCTCTTCTTGGATCTTCTTGATGAACTCCTGCGCCTCCTCTGGGGTCTTGAAGATGTGGGTTCTGCCCCCATACGTAGTCAACAGTCTCGCAGGATAAATTACACCATGACGAATCCCAAGGTTGCGCAGCTCTTTACGTACGGGATCAAACTGCTTCCTCAATTGTTGGATTCCTGTGGCCAAATCTGGGTAGAACCGCACCTGCTGGTCCTGGTGTTTAATCTCTCCTTTAGCTCGTGCAGCGTTGAAGATCTTCATCCTGTCTCTGTTGCTGAGGAACTTCATAATTAGGGTCCTCGGTGGTCCCTTATCTCTCCGTGGGCCAATACGGTGTGCGCTTTCCAGAACCACTGCTGATTGCAGCTCCGCGCTGCCCAGCACCTCCGGAATCCACTTTTCCAGAAAGGAACATGAGTCCCGACCTTCGGATTCCTCCGGTAGACCCACCAGCCTCAAGTTGTTCTGTCTCGACCGGGACTCCAAATCCAGGACATTATCTTCCAGACATTTTTTTTTTTTTTTTCAAAGTGCGCACCTTTAATTGAAGACAGGTGACGTCATCTTCAGCACTAGAGACACGAAGCTCCACCTGCGCCATTCGTTCTACACAGTCACCCAATTCCTTTCTCATTCCTTCCAACGCTGCCATAATCCCATCAAATTTAGAGGAAAAGTCTGCTCTCATTGAACTTATGGCAGCTAGCACCGCACCTGTGCCGTTTCCCGCAGATACCGCACCGCTGCTAGCTTCCTCCGCCATATATGGAGCTTTATCTGCTGCGTCACAGACCTGAAAGTCCGTTAATTTGGACTGTTTCGGCGGCTCGCTTTTTCCTCTACCTGGTTTTCCAGCCTTAGGCTTCACCGACATATCCTCGCCCAAACGCTGGGATACGTTCTGTCCCAAATGAGTGTTATTTGCCAATTTTTTTTTTTTCTCTCCAGGAGCAGAGCAGAGTGAGACGTGTCCTTCTCACGTGGCAGCCATAACCGGAAGTCAAAAATAACACATTTTGATCTGGCAAAAAGAGATACTACTTGAACATTGTGATTTTTAATTTTGTGAGTTAATAACGTAAGAACAGTTATGAGCGGTCTTTATCTTGATAGTTTTTCTTACAAAAATTAAGTTGATTTCATTATCATTGACCTTTAAGCCTATATAAAATGGTTTAAACCTTTAACCTAGGGGATTTTATTGTAAAGTTGTGTTGTCATTTATGCATCAAATCATTTTGGTAACGCATTTAATGTCCTGTTTTCACATGCATTAGTTTTATTTCCATTTTTTTCTTTCTTTTGTCCATCTTTGGATTCGTATCTTGATCAAATGCTTAATGTAAATGATTCCTTCTTCCTGATGTCAGATTTATGATCTTGTTCCATTTCTGAAAATCCAAAAGGAATAGTTGCCTACAGTACAATGAAACAAGGTCTTAAGTGTTTTATTATATGGTCTGTCTTTCATTGCAGTGAATGGTAGTGTCTAGAAAGGGTATGTCCCTTCAGGAGAGAGGTGCCAATGTCCAACCGGCCTAATTCCAATCCAGGGGGGTCACTGCGCCGTTCACAGAGGAACACTGCTGCGGCCCAGCCACACGACCACACAGTCTCGGGAAGGTAAATCACCTTGTGCAGTGCTTCAATCCACATTAGTTATAAATGGTAATTATAGTTTGTGGGGACTTGGAGTCTTGTTGAGGGTTGCAACTGTGGAGGAGTTTGTACTTGAGTGGGTTTACAATATTTTTTGTCTCATATCAAACGGTTGTATTGCTCAATTTAAAGTAAAAATTAACCTTTAGTTTGTCATTCTTGGATATGATTAACCCAGTTTTAGCTGTCTTTTGGTGCTATTCCAGAGGTGTTCATGCTGAGAGCAGTTGCAGTCAGGCAAAATAGGAAATTGATTCTTTGTTGTGGCTTAATTACAGAAATCCACTCTTCCTTGCTCTTTAATTTCCAACCTTACAGGTTGCAGTCAGAGCAGGTAAAACATAAAGCAAATTCCCCACCTGAAAGTAGAAGACCTAATTCTAAGGCTCCCAAAGCCACAGCAAGCTCAGCCACTGGCCAGTCCAGAGGGCACAGCTCAAGAAGGTACCCTTGTTTTCTACTTGGTTCTTAGACATGTGTGTATAATTTGGGTATTCACTTATACATTGTTGTCATGCATTTCCTTTGGGATAAAGTTTTGAATAGGTAGAATATATCGTAGTGTCATTTTTGTATTTTTACATTTCTGGAAACTTTCTCATGGCTAATTTTGCTTTTCTTCCAATAGGAGTGGTCTTACTCTCTCAGTGGCTTCATTTGTGCTCCAAGACGACCCAGAGGCTGCAGGAACATCAGAACAAGAACGACCAAGCTACCAGTCCAAGAGTGAAGGCACTCGAAATCTCAAGCGAAGTGACGCTCCAGACCAAATTAATACCTTTGGCCCAGCTCCTTCCAAGAAGCCTAAATTGCTTCCTCCATCCAGAGACGATTCCTCAGAGACCAAGAAAAGCCCAGCTAAGTCAAAGAAGAGATCAGCTGCTACAGAATTACCTGCATCATCAGTTCGTAGTCAGCCCAAGAAGAGTGTGGCCGTTGGGGCCTCACCACTTCAGAAACGGAAGAAAGCAGACTCTATCCCCGATCTAAGTAGCCCCACTGGGTCCCTCCCCAATCGTCCCGAGGGCAGAACAGCAAAACCCACCAAGCTGGCGTCTAAATCGGCCGCCTCAGCCAAAGCTGGGTGTAGCAACGTGACAGACTCCTCCTCCTCTGCCTCCACCTCTTCCTCTTCCTCTACCACAGCCACCAACAGCACCACCACACAGGGTGCCCGTGTCAAACAGGGAAAAGATCAGACCAAGGCACGTCGCTCTCGCTCAGCATCCAGCCCCTCCCCACGCCGTAGTACACGGGACAAGGAGCAGGCTAAAGCTGCCAGCTCTTCAAAATTTGAGTGGGCAACACGCTTCAATCCCAAAGTCAACCTGCCAAAACCGAAGCTGTCCTTGCCTGGATCTTCCAAGACTGAGACCTCCAAACCAGGGCCATCAGGATTACAAGCTAAACTAGCAAGTGAGTTACATTATCAACATGAATATCTTCTGTAACATAGATGATACATACTCTTTTTTATTAGTGAAAAGACTTGAATATTTTGTTGGGATGAATATGTGAGGATTTTCTTATTTGAGATTGTAAATGAAATGTCTGAAAGCTTCACAGCATCAGTTAGAAGAAATTACTCCAAACAGCAGTGAATGAGCATATTTGAAACTTTCAGACAAGAAGCAATAAAGATGACACTTAAGTGGTAATTAAGGCGGCGTGTCCACCAAATGTGTTGTTTCTGCTGTGGGTGACTTATTTTATATTCATTCTCTATGTAGTCCAGCATCTACAGCACTCAGCGCCCTTGGCGGTAGCTGCTTTTTGTCGCGGCGCTTGGGGCTGGAAAAAAAGCTCAACTTTTCAGTCTGCAGCTGAACTCGGCAATGTCAGACCTTTCTAAGCATCCATTCAGAAATAAGGAAGGGCGGAACATAGGACGCCGGTACAGTATGTACCCAGACTCCTGTTTTCTTTTCCGTGTAATCATATTTTGCATCCAGAGCTGCTACCAATGCCAGAACACGTTTCCTGTTCATTGTTATTTCGAGACTGCTATTAAAAAAATAAGCACAAAGTCTGACCATTGGAAAAGCAGAAGTGCTGAGCTATGAGTGACAAGCTGTTGCTGGAATACAGGGCACAGCCTTTTTTTTTTTTTTTTTTTTTTCTCCCCCCCCCAGTGCGCAGCGCACAAGCGCTGGAAAAGCGCTCTGAAAAGATGTTCAGAGCGATTGGGTAACAAACGCGTTTGGTGGACACACAACCTAAAGGTCCCACATTGTGCAAAATGGTGTTTTTCGTGGGTTTTAACCTTATAAAATACAGATGTGGGTCATGTGTACATCATGAAAATATTAACTCTTACTTCACAAAAGAAATATGCCCTGCCTTTTAGTTTTGCTCTTAAGGAAATGATTGGCGTGCACTTCCTGGGTTTTATATTCCTCACAAGCCTTGCCTTCAGTTCCCTAAGTTGGCAGGACAAATGCATCCTCCCTTCCTTTTACTTGTGATTGGTCCTCAGAAAACCTTTCCCCAATCATATTAGAGTGGAGCACCCAAAAACAAGACTGTTTTTGACAGAACTTTACAGCTATGTCATGTGCATATGACGTATAATCAGTGTGACCCTTCCTCCTGACAGTCATTTTATACAGTAGTGGCAGTGTGAGTGAGCTGTACTGAAACTAACTTGGGATAAGCCACAAAGTCAGTAAAGTTGAAGTGTTCACCGTGTTCTCCATTGTGCTCAATCTAAGACAATGCCTGTCATAAACAAACTGGCAATTCCCAGTGACTTAAAGCCACTGTCTCGTTATGCAGTGATGCTATATCTACAAGAGTGGGGTTCAGACAATAGAGCCCAAGTCATGCCCCCTCTACTTCCACACATGGGACCTTAAATTGGAAAAAAAAATGTATTGAAATGAATGGCAAGAACAAAATTGTCTTTTGATCCCAATCGAGTTTTGCCATGAGTTACACGTTTGTCAATTTAAAAGATAATTTTCCACGCAATTAAAGTTGTCGGTTGTCACATAATAGAGTAATATTTAGTTTTTGTGAATACGTTTAGGGGACTGCATCTCCATCATCCCACATCACCAAACACGATCATGGTGGTTTCTCTCAAAGCTCACGTCC
Organism: Pholidichthys leucotaenia; assembly: GCA_020510985.1. Taxonomy (NCBI): domain Eukaryota; kingdom Metazoa; phylum Chordata; class Actinopteri; order Cichliformes; family Pholidichthyidae; genus Pholidichthys; species Pholidichthys leucotaenia. The sequence goes on along the minus strand of CM035847.1, from coordinate 168,550,782 downwards.
TGTTTCCTGACGGATGAAAGAAGGATCCAAAGAGAAGAATAGATGGATATTATTTATTGATTCCAAACTGGGAAATTGCAGTGTAACAGCAGTGTGACAGTAAACGACCAAAACGGTAGAAACACACACAGCATATAATGGACAAAGTTATTACCTGTGGAAAGTGGAACTGCTAAATAACTTCTATACGTCATAGATGAATAGATGGTGACCCATATAGATACATGAATCATACCCGCTGTACAATGCAGGACTATCAGGTGCAGAGTGAAATATGAGGCACCAGTTAGACTGTAAGGTTCAGTATGGTAGCATAACCAGAATACAACAGAGTGAGTTACTGTACAGTGAAATTTCCTGTACCTAACCGTTCGGCAGCGAAGTTGTAGCAGTCTGCTGGAGAAAGTGCTCCACTGACTGTCCATTATGTGGTGGAGGGGTGATCAGGATTGTCCATGATGGATTGAGTTTTAGTTGCCATGTTTACATGTGCAAAATTTCTCCCATCTGATTAGTTCAGATTGAAGAACTTTACTGTTTACATGAATTCTGAAAAAGTTGATCCTATTTGGACGTGCGTGCGTTAACATGTGTCACATGTTTGAACAGACTAAATAATTGAATTGGTGAATTCAAAAAGGGCCCAAGTCCCCATTGAAAAAGTGTGGACTTGGGCCCTTTTTGAATTCACAGATTCAATTTTGACATGCGCAGAATTATCTTAACATTCCGGATATAGAAGCAGCAATAACTTCCGATGTAGACAAACCCCGCCTCATGTCTTTCTGTTTTTTTTTTTGTAACTTAGATTTTTATTCATTTTTCATCATATATATTGCATTCAGATCACAGTCTACATTTAAAAACAAAGGGGCTAGAGTAAGAAAGGAAAAAAAAAAAAAGGAAGGGAAAAAAAAGGGGGGGGGGACAAATGTTGGAGCATCAAGTTTTTAGTTTCCATCTCTTAATTCTTCTGGTTTTTCCAGTGTCTTTGGTTATTGTTTCAATTTCTCTCGTTGTTGCACTTTGTAGTGTGTCCATTTCCGCCATTTTTTTTCATATAGTCCTTCTTGCATTCTTTGTCGATATGTTAGTTTTTCCATCATACGTATGTCCTCAACAATGTCAGTCCATTGCTCTTGGTCAGGAAGAACTTCTGATCGCCATTTTTTTGTGATAGTTTTTTTACATGCAATCAACAAGATTTTAACTAGATATCTGTCCTCAGCCTGTATAACATTGTCTCTTTTAAGATCACATAAGTACATCAGGTTACAGTTCATTGGTATATTATATCCTAATATCCTCTGTATTGTCACATGTATAGATTTCCAGAATGATGAGATTTTGCTGCATTTCCAAAACATATGTGAGTGGTCTGCATTTTGAGCCCCACATCCCCTCCAGCATAAAGATTGGGTATTTGTATATTTTCCTTGAATCTGTGGTGTAATGAAAAAGCGAATCAGGTTTTTCCATCCAAATTCCCTCCATGTCCTTGAATTTGTTGATGTGTGTTGTGTTTTTCATATTTCTTGCCAGTTTTCTTCTGTTATGTTTAAATTTAGCTCTTTCTCCCATTCCTCCTTTATATAGTTACTTGAATGTTTGTTTGCCATAAGTTTCTGATATAGCTTTGAAATAATTCTTATTTCATTTCCTGCATATGAGCTTAAAATAAGTTGTATAATCTCGCTCACATCTGTTTGGAGGTTATGCCTAATCTTCTTCATATAATAGTCTCTCATCTGCAGATATCTGAAGAATTCCGATCTTTCTAGCTTAAATTTTCTTCTGATGTTTACAAAGCTCCCGAGATCTTTTTTTTCGGATATTGCCCCATGCTGTGATTCCCTTGTTCACCAGATTTTTGTATCCCCTATCTTGCTTTGCCGGTTCAAACTGACTGTCAAATGCTACCCATTTCAATAGTTTTATGTCTTCCTTTATATTATACTTTTGTACTATTTTATACCACAGTTCCAAAGTAAATTTAGTGATTGGGTCTATTTGTTTGATTTGCTTATATGCATCTTTATCTCCTATTATGCTTTGTACTGGGAGTCCCTCAATTTCCTTTTCCATTTCTTTCCATTTTGCCTCATATCCTTCGTCGCACCAACATATGATATATCTTATTTGTGCTGAGTAGTAATATTCCTTTAGACTCGGTAGGCCCATGCCTCCTTTCTCTTTTGGTAACTGGAGAGTTTTATATTTCACTCTTGGCTTTTTACCTCCCCAAACAAATCTCGATATCATCCTGTCCCACTTTGAGAACTGGGCACCTGGAATCTCTGTTGGTAGAGCCTGGAAGAGGTAAAGTAATCTAGGTTGTATGCTGATTTTGACTGTCTCAATTTTTGAATTCAGATCCATATTTAAGATTGACCATCTATCAATATCTTTTTTTTATTTCTTGTTCCAACCTATCATAGTTTGCTTTATAGATTTTGCTTAGATCTTTAGGTATGTTCACTCCAAGGTATTTTATTTCTTTTTGTTTCCAGTTTAGTTTGATCTTATCAGTTATCTGGTTTAGAGGGTTATAGTGGAATGTCAGTATTTGTTTTTGTTATGCTTATCTTGTATCCTGATAATTTTCCAAAATTTTCTATCAAGGTCATCATTTCCATTATTGATTCATCTGGTTGTTCAAGGTAAACTATAATATTGTCTGCAAATAGCCCAATCTTGTGTTCCGCTCCCTTTATTGTTACACCTTTTAATTTCTTATTTTGTCGTATCGCTTGAGCCAGTGGCTCTATGAACAGAGCAAACAAGGTGGGCGATAAGCAGCATCCCTGCCTGGTTGATCTTTGTATATTTACTTTCTGTTAAGCTACCGTTTATCTTGATTCTTGCCACAGGTTCTTGATACAGCGTCCTTATGCATTGTACTGATTTTTCGTTAAATCCAAAGCGTTCCAGCACACTATATAGGAATTTCCAGTTAACCCTGTCAAATGCTTTTTCTGCGTCTAAACTCATTATTACTGTGCTTTTCTTTTCTTTATGTATTTGATTAATTATATGTATTGTTCTCCTGATATTGTCATGTGTTTGGCGTCCCTCTATGAATCCAGTTTGATCATCTTCTATCAATTCCGTCAAGAATGTCTTTATTCGTTTACATATAATTGTTGTATATATTTTATAATCCACATTTAATAAAGAGATTGGTCTATAGTTTCCGCATTGTTCTCTAGCTTTCCCTGGCTTTAAAATAACTGAAATAATGGCTTTGTTCCATGATGGAGGTATTTTGTTGTTCAACGTCCAATTAAATGACTTTAGGAGCTGTGGCGTGAGTTCTTCTATAAAAAGTTTATAACACTCAGATGGGTACCCATCACTACCTGGTGATTTACCGTTTTCAAGTGACTTAATCACATCTCTAATCTCTTGTGTTGTTATTTCTGCTGTTAGCTTTTCATTTTGTTGATTTCTTATTGATGGCAAGTCCAATGTGCATAGAAATTTTTTAATATCCTTAGTATTTGTTTCTTCAGGTTGCGAGTATAGTTCTTGATAGAAATTGTGGGATATTTCTTCGATGTTTTCTGGGTTAACTGTGGTTTTATTTGTGATGGGGTCTTTAATCTTATATACATTATTCACTGTGTTGTTTTCTTAATCGTTTTGCCAGCAGTTTGTGGTTTTTGGCCCCGTTTCATAATATTTTTGCTTTAGATACCTATTTTTCCTTTCAATTTCATCTATTTGTTTCTTTTATGTTTATTTTTTTCTTCTTTAATTTCTTGGTATATTTTTGGGTCATTTGTGCTTTGATGTTTACGTTCTAATTCCCTCAGTCTGTCACATCTTTGTTCATATGTTTCCAGTTTAGACTTATTTGCTTTTCCTGTTGCAACAATTAATTTACCTCTTAACACGGCTTTTACTGCATCCCATAGTATTGTTGGGTCCACTTCTTCATTGTCATTCTCTTGGATAGACTCGTTTGTTTACTTTTATTCTTTCTTTCATTTTCTCATCATTTAACAGTCCCTACATTAAGTTTCCATGTTACTCACCGGCCACTTTATTAGGTACACCATGCTAGTAACGGCTTGGACCCCCTTTTGCCTTCAGAACTGCCTCAATTCTTCGTGGCATAGATTCAACAAGGTGCTGGAAGCATTCCTCAGAGAGTTTCGTCCATATTGACATGATGGCATCACACAGTTGGCGCAGATTTGTCGGCTGCACATCCATGATGCGAATCTCCCATTCCGCCACATCCCAAAGATGCTCTATTGGATTGAGATCTGGTGACTGTGGAGGCCATTTGAGTACAGTGAACTCATTGTCATGTTCAAGAAACCAGTCTGAGATGATTCCAGCTTTATGACATGGCGCATTATCCTGCTGAAAGTAGCCATCAGAAGTTGGGTACATTGTGGTCATAAAGGGATGGACATGGTCAGCAACAATACTCAGGTAGGCTGTAGCGTTGCAACGATGCTCAATTGGTACCAAGGGGCCCAAAGAGTGCCAAGAAAATATTCCCCACACCATTACACCACCACCACCAGCCTGAACCATTGATACAAGGCAGGATGGATCCATGCTTTCATGTTGTTGACGCCAAATTCTGACCCTACCATCCGAATGTCGCAGCAGAAATCGAGACTCATCAGACCAGGCAACGTTTTTCCAATCTTCTATTGTCCAGTTTCGATGAGCTTGTGCAAATTTTAGCCTCAGTTTCCTGTTCTTAGCTGAAAGGAGTGGCACCCGGCGTGGTCTTCTGCTGCTGTAGCCCATCTGCCTCAAAGTTCGATGTACTGTGCGTTCAGAGATGCTCTTCTGCCTACCTTGGTTGTAACGGGTGGTTATTTGAGTCACTGTTGCCTTTCTATCAGCTCGAACCAGTCTGGCCATTCTCCTCTGACCTCTGGCATCAACAAGGCATTTCCGCCCACAGAACTGCCGCTCACTGGATATTTTTTCTTTTTCGGACCATTCTCTGTAAACCCTAGAGATGGTTGTGCGTGAAAATCCCAGTAGATCAGCAGTTTCTGAAATACTCAGACCAGCCCTTCTGGCACCAACAACCATGCCACGTTCAAAGTCACTCAAATCACCTTTCTTCCCCATACTGATGCTCGGTTTGAACTGCAGGAGATTGTCTTGACCATGTCTACATGCCTAAATGCACTGAGTTGCCGCCATGTGATTGGCTGATTAGAAATTAAGTGTTAACGAGCAGTTGGACAGGTGTACCTAATAAAGTGGCCCGTGAGTAAATACAGTATATTTCCATGTATATAGGATTATGATCTGATATCTCTGCCCCTCCAATCCGACAATTTCTCACCCTGTGTCCGTCACCTTCATTCATAAGGAAGTAATCTATTCTAGAGTGTACTTTATGGACTGCTGAATAATGTGTGTAGTCTTTTTCGAGTGGGTGCAGGTCCCCCCATATGTCTACCATACCCATTTCTGCCAGTGAGGTTCTTATGAACTTTGTTACATGTTTTTTTGTCTTAACACTTGTTGTGTCAACTTCATGATCCATGACAGCATTTAAGTCTCCTCCACAAATTAGGACTTCTTCACTGTGTGTTGCTATGAGATCAAACAGATGTTGAAAAAAACCCTTGTCACTTTCTGGTGGGGCATAGATGTTCACTAATGTGATCTGCATACCATCTATTCTTCCCTTTATTATTACATACCTGCCTTCTTTATCCTGGATTTCTTGTTCACATTCAAATTGTATTTTATTTGAAATTAGTATCACAACCCCCCTTTTTGCTCCTCCCTTAAATGAACTGTAGTAGGGAGTTCTTATAGCCAAATCTGTTTAGTTTCACATGTTCTGTCTTGCTCAAATGTCTCTTGCATAAATATAATTTCAGCTTTTTCCTTCTTGAATTTCCTTATTATTCTTTCCCTTTTAACAGGTGAGTTCAGACCATTCACGTTTAGTGTCATTATCTTAAGATTTTTACCCATATTTATGTTTTTCCGTTTTTTTTAACTTGTGCTCCTAGCCCCTTTAACAACAAAAATAACACATTTATATAAAAACACATTAACAAATCTCGACCTCCGTACTTTGGGCCTTTCTTCTGCCCACTGCTCCCTGTTGGTGGGTGGAGGGAATGTCCTCACAGAGTGAGGGGCCCTCCCTAGACCTGTATTTACTATCCAAGTAATAGTCATTAGTATAGAAATGTCCAACAAAAATCACTTAAACCTCTCCTAGCCGTTTGTTTCTCTTTTACCTTGCCTTCTTGGCCTTCGTTTCTTCTGTGCCTTTCTTAATCTTTGTTATGATCTAGGCTTTCAGCTGAAAGCCTTGCAGTTTTTCCTGGGCCCGCTGCTCCACGTCTCTCCCCCTTCTTCTGCCGCTCACTTGTCTCCACTCCGGCTGTCGTAATGCATTCAGTGCCGCCGCTGCTTCAGCTCCTTCCTCGGGTACGCTCACCACAAAGCCTCGCTCCATCATGTCCCGCGCTGCCTCTCTGGCCGTGTTGTAGGTTTTTACGCCGTCCTCCCAATGAATCCTCATCTTTGTTAGCGGCGTTTGGAATCTAATTTTTTTTCTCTTTCAGCGTTTTTTTAATGTTGGCATATTTCTTCCGCTGCTGCACAATTTCTGTCGGGTAGTCATGATCAAAGAATATCTGTTTGTCGCCGATTCGTATCTTTTTTTTCCACGCTTGTGTCAGGATTCTTTCCTTTGTCATATTTCAGAAAGTTTACCACAACTGACCTGGGTGGAGAGTTTGGCTTCGGGTTCTGTGCCGAGGTTCTGTGCGCTCGTTGAATCTGCAGATCCGCTTCACCGGGCAGCTCCAGCTCTTTTTTTAAGAACTGATCCATGAATTTCGTCATCGAGTTGCCTTCAATGCCCTCCGGGATCCCGAAGATGCGTATATTGCTCCGTCTGGACCTGCTCTCCAGGTCGGTTATTTTTTCCTGCATCCTCTGTGTTTGCACCGTCAGGGTCTGCAGCCGCTCGCTTGCCTCGCTCTTCCAGTCTTCCAACTCCGATATTCGGGCCTGTGCTTCTGTCATACACGCCCGTTGAGAGCGCAGCTCCTCCATGTTTTCTGTTAGCTTGCGCTCCATTTCTCTTCGGAGGCCCATAATTTCCTCCTTCATCTCTTTTTTTCAGCTCCTCCTTAAGAGCCGCTAAATCCTGTTGGAGTTGTCGCTTGAAGTCTTTTAACTCTTTACCTAAATTGGCGATGCCAGTGTTCATGGTATCGAGTTTGGCATCCTCCATTTTCCCTGCTGCAGTCGCCTCGTTTTTTTGGGCCTCGTGTTCAGCGATTTCTCCTGCGTTGTTGAAGAGGAATTCTTTAATTTTACCCTGCTTTTTGTCCGTGTGCCCGGCTCCTTCGTGTTTTCATCCCTTGGTTTATTGATCCGTTTATGTCGAGTTGGCCATTTACCAATGATTTTTAATCCGACTAGGGAGAGCTCTCTGTTTAAGCGTTATGTCTCTCCGCCATCTTCCCGGAAGTCCCTGTCTTTCTCTTTTTGAAATGGACCTGTACACCGCGTTCCAAATTATTATGCAAATGGTATTTGTCTCTGAGATTTTCCTAAATAGTTGATGCAAATGACAGTCAGTAGAATTTGTCATCAACTGTTGGCGCATAATTCAAATTTTATTGAACAAACCTCCCAATGATAACTATTTTTTTAGCAAAAATAAAAAAAACTCAAAATGCATTGTTAGAAATTATTATGCACAACAGAGTTTGAAAACATTTTATTGGCTGTAAAGAACTGAAAATGGTCATTTGTTGAATTTGCAGCAGGAGGAGGTCTTATTAGGAGGTCTTATTTACTGAACTCAAAAGCTATTTCAATCAAAAACATCTTAACAAGCCAAGTTGCATATTAACATAGGACCCCTTCTTTGATATAACCTTCACAATTCTTGCATCCATTAAACTTGTGGTTTTGGAGAGTTTGTGCTTGAATTTCTTTGCAAGATGTCAGAATAGCCTCCCACAGCTGCTGTTGTGATGTGAACTGCCTCCCACCCTCGTAGATCTTTAGCTTGAGGATGCTCCAAAGGTTCTCAATAGGGCTGAGGTAAGGGGAGGATGGGGGCCACACCATGAGTTTCTCTCCTTTTATGCCCATAGCAGTCAATGACGGAGGTATTCTTTGCAGCATGAGATGGTGCATTGTCATGCATGAAAATAATTTTGCTACGGAAGGCACGGTTGTTCTTTTTGTACCATAGAAGAAAGTGGTCAGTAAAAAACTATATATACTTTGTCGAGGTCATTTTCACACCTTTAGGAACCCTAAAGGGGCTTACCAGCTATCTTTCCATGATTCCAGCCCAAAACATGACTTCGCCACCTCCTTGCTGACGTTACAGCCTTGTTGGGACATGTTAGCCATCCACCAACCATCCACGACTCAATCTATTTGGACCATCCAGGGTTGTACGGCACTCATCACAGGGATGCGGATCCGCGGAATTCCTCGGGATTTGATCATGTCTAGGGTCATTCTCATGAATCGTCTAAATTCGAGGAGAAAATTTTAGGGGGGGGGCGGGGGTTGAGGTCTGTTATGAGCAGCGAGTCGTATTTTCGATCGGCTGCTAAAATCCACCGCGCAGAACGCGCTACCCAGCGAGATCAGTAATGTAATTTAACAAGGCCACTGATTGGCTGATACTTATTGAAGCAACCAATCGGCGATTTTGTTATTCCTTTGTGATATCCAACACGCGGAGCGAAATGCAAATGGCGGACAGTTCAATCAACTGAGTTTTCCCGATTTCGTGAAAATGGTGAACCTAAAACTCACGAAAGACAACAAAGCAAGAATTTTAGAAATCGACAAAGGGATAAGGAACAAGTTTCGTTGGGAATGGCTCGAAAAAACTGTCAGTGACTGTAAAGATCGGTAAAAATACCGAAGTTGTGGTTGGAAAAAATGGCCGACTTCATAGCAAAATGCGAAGTACCAGGGAAAGCCCAGTGTGTTAATTGTAATGATTTCTTGAGTTATGGATCTCGTGGTTGTGTTGCCTTAGTTAAACACTGTTCAAAACAGAAACATCTCAAAATTGTGGCAACAAGAAGATGGAACTACTCGCTCGTGCTGCGTTCAAAACGATCGATGGACACGGTCAAATTCAGATGCCAGTCAAAGTTCATCACAATCTGCCCCGATTACAGCAATTAGTGATCGGAAGACACATTCCGAGGTAAGATTTTTTTTCTCGTTACAAGTAATGTACTTGAGAATTTTCGCGTAATGAATTTGTTATGAAATAGCATGTGTAAGTTGTGACGTCATGCCTGTTTTGAAACACTAATTGCATTTGAATGCTGATTATCGATTGTTAATAGATAAATGTTATTACATATTTTCCTGCGTACCCCAAGACCCCCGGCTTAGTTTACTCTTTTTTTCCCAAACCCCATTCTCATCCCTGTCATCAGTAAACAAGACTGTTTGATAATTAGTCTTCATGTATTTCTGGGCCCACTGCAACCATTTCTGCTTGTGAGCATTGGTTAGGGGTTGCTGAAATAGTAGATTTACAGTATGCACAACTGCAAACCTCTGGAGGATCCTACACATTGAGGTTCGTGGGACTCCAGAGGAACCAGCAGCTTCAAATACCTGTTTGCTGCTTTGTAATGGCATTTTAGCAACTGCTCTCTTGATCTGATGAATTTGTCTGGCAGAAACCTTCCTCATTATGTCTTTATTTGCACAAACCTGTCTGTGCTCTGATCAGCCACAAATTTCTTCACAGCATGATGATCACACTTAAGTTTTCATGAAATATCTAATGTTTTCATACCTTGTCCAAGGAATTGCACGATTTGACACTTTTCGGCAGCAGAGATCCTTTTTCTTTCCCATATTGCTTGAATTTAAACCTGTGGCATGCTTAACTAGAAAAGCACTCGGAGAGCACAGACCTCCGCCAAGTGCCACAGTTCCCCCCCATACAGTGTTTGTGTGTACGTTTTCAGATTCCTTAACCATGAAAACATATGACTAGCAATTGGATTGACAATGATAGGATTAGTGGTTCAGTAGTTATGAACGAAAATGACATTTTCCGTAATGGCGGCCACAGTTCCCCCCATACAGTGTTTGTGTGTACGTTTTCAGATTCCTTGACCACGAAAACATGACTAAGATAAGATAAGCCTTTATTAGTCCCACAATGGGGAAATTCCAGGATTGCAACAGCACAGGGATAGCAACACTTAGAGCAACAATCAGAAGGCAAGAGAAAAAAAAAAGAGCAGCAAGTATACATATGGACATATAAATATAGCAATTGGATTGACAATGATAGGATTAGTGGTTCAGTAGTTATTCACGAAAATGGTATTTTCCGTAATGGCGGCCACAGTTCCCCCCCATACAGTGTTTGTGTGTACGTTTTCAGATTCCTTGACCATGAAAACATATGACTAGCAATTGGATTGACAATGATAGGATTAGTGGTTCAGTAGTTATTCATGAAAATGACATTTTCCGTAATGGCGGTTTTCTTCTGGACGGTGATCTGGATCACCACAAAAATGTAATCATCTGTAGGATACCCCATTTCTGACAATCTGTGAAAATTTCATGAAAATCCGTCCATAAGTTTTTGAGTTATCTTGCTAACAAACAAACAGACAAACCAATGCCAATGATCACATAACCTCCTTGGCGGAGGTAATAATGTGGAACATCCTTCTTAAGTAGTTTTCCTTTAATTGGGCTCACCTGGCAAACTTAATTATGACAGGTGTCTGAGATTGATATCAGTGATCCGAAGAGCCCTGAGACGCAGTACCATCCGTGGGTTTAATTGGAAAAACAAAAAATTGAATGTTTGACACTAAAATCCTATTTGCATAATAATTTGGAATGTGGTGTATTGTTATACAGACTGTAGTTTTGCTTCTGCTGGTCTCAGTAATGAAGTTACAAGTCCAGCAGTACATACTTATGCTTATGACGAACAGAGAGAGACATGCAGGACGATACAGACGAGTTCTGTTTTACCCCCCCCCCCCCCATGTCTTCCGCTTGCTGCTCTAAAGGCGGAATTGCGTCACGTCGACGTGCAGCTGATGTACAGATATGCACAGTAAACATATTTTCTACCCAGACTTCGGAGTAAGTGTTTATATGTGCACCAATCGGATTAACAATTGGCATAACCCACCCGTCTAAATCGGAAGGAAATTTTGATCCCGAATGAGTGTGATGGGTCAGAATACTCAGATTGGCATGTTTACGTGAAGCATTTTTAATTCTGATCAGGCTTGTAATCCGGTTGTATCCATGATTGTATACATGGCTAGCGTCCCTCCTCTCTCTGCTGCAGTCTCAAAAGTCTCCAGCCTGAGACCAATTACAGACCCAGCTCTCTTGATAATCTTGTCATGTCTGTTGGTGTCGCTGGCTCTGATACTGCTATCCCAACAGACTGCAGCAAAGAAGATCTTGGCACTGGCGACAGTGGACTGGTAGAAAAGCTCCAGCATCCTGTTGCACACGTTAAAAGATCTCATCTTCCTCAGGAAGTAGAGTCTGCGCATTCCCTTCTTGTATGCAGCATTGGTGTTGGATTTCCAGTCCGTTGCTAATCATGACACCCAGGTATTTGTAGTCCTCAACCGCCTCCACATCCTCCCTCTTAATTTGCAATGGCTGTGAAGGCGTCCTCTTCTTCCTGTAGTCAGTCACCATCCCGCTGGTTTTGCTGACCTTCAGCCTCAGGTGATTCTGCTCGGTCCACTCCACAAATCTGTCTACTAGTGCCCTGTACTCCCCCTCCTCTCCCTCTCTAACACAACACACATGTATAACTGCACAAATGTGTTGTTTTGCATTTTGAGAGCTGCAGCTGATCCAGAAGACTGTTGGTTACTTTCCCCTGGGCACACTTTGAAAGTGATGACGTAACTTGAAGGGGAAATTTATTGATTTTTTTTTTTTTTTTAAATTAGACTGAATTTGGTATGTTTATGCAGGAAATGATATAATTTCCTTGAATATCTTTTGAATAAACTGATCTGGAGAGAGAAAAGTCAGTGAAAGTGATGGTTTCAGATGAGTGAAAATTGCTTGGAATGTTTGCCTGAAATGCATGACGTCACTAGTTTAACAATGAATTAATTACTAGTCTTGATACAATCTGAAAACGACGATCATGTGCATATTTTGAGGAAAATGGAAGAAGGACTCTTCGATCTGAGTTTCAAAGTGTATACCGAGGAGGATCATCATCATAGCAGTCTGTTGGGGGTGACAATGACTGTTTTATTTAGGTCTGATCAGATTCCTCCTCGCAGCTCGGTAATTCGCCTTCCGCTGCCAGGAACTCCTGACCTTGTTAACCCGGGTGACGTCTGAGCCAGTATGAGTTGTTCTCTGACTGACCATTTCATGAAACTGCTTGCAAAGTATTTGAGTACCGCTAGCTTTTGCTGGTCTAGCGACACATTCTTGGCAGATAGAGGTATTATCAGGAAGAGAAGGTGAAAAGATAAGATGAGCCTTTATTAGTCCCACAATGGGGAAATTCCAGGATTGCAACAGCACAGAGATAGCAACACTCAGAGCAATAGTTAAGATACGGAAGATATAAATAAGAGCAGTGGATATACATTCATACACATAAATATATACAGAGGGGGACAAAATTGTTGGTAACCCCCTGTTAATGAAAGAAAAGCCCACAATGGTCACAGAAATAACTTGAACCTGACAAAAGTGGTAATAAATAAAAATTCGATGAAAATTAGCCAATGAAAATCAGACAACGCTTTGGAATTGTGGTTCAACAGAATTATTTTAAAAAACAAACTCATGAAACAGGCCTGGACAAAAATGATGGTGCCCCTAGAAAAGATTGAAAATAATGTGGCCATAGGGACATGTTCAACCAAGATGTGTCCCCTAATTAACATCACAGGTGTCTACAAACTTGTAATCAGTCAGTCGGCCTATTTAAAGGGTGACAAGTAGTCACTGTGCTGTTTGGTGACATGGTGTGTACCACACTAAACATGGACCAGAGGAAGCAAAGGAGAGAGTTGTCTCAGGAGATTAGAAAGAAAATTATAGACAAGCATGTTAAAGGTAAAGGCTATAAGACCATCTCCAAGCAGTTTGATGTTCCTGTGACTACAGTTGCACACATTATTCAGAAATTTAAGATCCACGGGACTGTAGCCAACCTCCCTGGACGTGGCCGCAGGAGGAGACGGATAATACAAATGGTAACAAAAGAGGCCAGAACAACCTCTACACACATTCATGGTGAACTCCAAGGTCAAGGTACATCAGTGTCAGATCGCACCATCCGTCATTGTTTGAGCCAAAGTGGATTTCATGGGAGATGACCAAGGAGGACACCACTGTTGAAAACAAATCATAAAAAAGCCAGACTGGAATTTTGCCAAACTGCATGTTGACAAGCCACAAAGCTTCTGGGAGAATGTCCTATAGACAGACAAGACAAAACTGGAACTTTTTGGCAAGGCACATCAGCGCTATGTTCACAGACGCAAAAATGAAGCATACCAAGAAAAGAACACTGTCCCTACTGTGAAACATGGAGGAGGTTCTGTTATGCTCTGGGGCTGATTTGCTGCATCTGGCACAGGGTGTCTTGACTCTGTGCAGGGTACAATGAAATCTCAAGACTATCAAGGTATTCTAGAGAGAAATGTGCTGCCCAGTGTCAGACAGCTTGGTCTCAGTCACAGGTCATGGGTCTTGCAACAGGATAATGACCCAAAACACACAGCTAAAAACACCCAAGAATGGCTAAGAGCGAAACATTGAACTATTCTAAAGTGGCCTTCTATGAGCCCTGATCTAAATCCTATTGAACATCTGTGGAAGGAGCTGAAACATGCCATCTGGAGAAGGCACCCTTCAAACCTGAGACAACTGGAGCAGTTTGTGCTTGAGGAGTGGGCCAAAATACCTGCTGAGAGGTGCAGAAGTCTCATTGACAGTTACAGAAATCGTTTGATTGCAGTGATTGCCTCAAAAGGTTGTGCAACAAAATATTAAGTTAAGGGTACCATCATTTTTGTCCAGGCCTGTTTCATGAGTTTGTTTTTTAAAGTAATTCTGTTGAACCACAATTCAAAAGCATTGTCTGATTTTCATTGGTTAATTTTCATAGAATTTTTATTTATTACCACTTTTGTCAGATTGAAGTTATTTCTGTGACCATTGTGGGTTTTTCTTTCATTAACAGAGGGGTACCAACAATTTTGTCCACGTCTGTAAATATATATACAAAGTGCGGAGCATTGTAGCAAGATGGAATAAACAGCATAACCATCTACTTAGTTATCCTACATAGTATGAATATGTACCCATACATATTGTCACCCTCCGTAGCGACTGATATTGTCCTAGTTGTATATACTGGAGGGGACCATTGTGTAAGTCTGTTGCGTCTTTTGCATTCAATACTATTAGGTTGTCACATTTTTTTGCCATCTCTGCGAGCAGCCCTGCTTAGGTTATACAGTCTGACAGCCGTAGGAAGGAAGGACCTGCGAAACCTCTCGGTTGCGCACCTAGGATAATGTAGTCTGCTGCTAAATGAGCTCCTCAGTGCATTCAGTATGTCCTGCATAGGGTGGGACTCGGACTCCAGCAGAGATGACAGTTTAGCCACCATCCTTCTCTCTCCTATCTCCTCCACTGGGTCAGGGCGCTGCCCCAGGACAGAGCTAGCTTTCTTGGTCAGTTTGTTCAGTCTCTTCCTATCGGCTGCTGTAATGCCACTGCCCCAGCAGACCACTCCAAAAGTGATGGCTGATGCCACCACCGTGTCGTAGAATGTCTTCAGCGGCGCCCCTTGCACACCAAATGACCTGAGTCTCCTCAGTAGGAACAGCCTGCGCTGTCCCTTCTTGTAGAGTGCGTCGGTATTGTGTGACCAGTCTAGTTTATTGTTCAGATGAACACCCAAGTACTTATAGGATGTCACCATCTCGATGTCTGTTCCCTGTATGTTTACTGGTGCTGTGAGGGGTTGTCCTTGCCTGCGGCAGTCCACCACCAGCTCCTTAGTTTTCCTCGCGTTGATCTGGAGGCAGTTCCGATGGCACCAGTCCATGAAGTCCTGGATAAGTCCTCTCTATTCAGCTTCATCTCCGCTAGAGATGAGGCTGACGATCGCAGAGTTGTCAGAACTTCTGTAGATGGCAGTGTGTTGTGTTGTGTGAGAAGTCTGCAGTATAAAGGGTGAACAGGAAGGGAGCCAAAACCGTTCCCTGGGAGGGCCCCCGTGCTACCGATGATCGTGTCAGACACACAGTCCCGGGTTCTCACAAACTGTGGCCGGTTAGTGAGGTAGTCCAGGATCCATGATGACAGGTGCTGGTCCACCCCTGCGCACAGCAGCTTGTCCTTCAGGATCATCGGTTGGATGGTGTTGAAAGCACTGGAGAAGTCAAAAAACATGATCCTCACCGCATTCCCGGGCTTCTCCAGGTGGGACAGAGAACGGTGAAGGAGGAAGATCACTGCATCCTCCACCCCAATGCCATGCTGGTAGGCGAACTGGAGTGGATCCATCGCTGGTCCCACCAGGGGGCGGAGGTGAGCAAGGAGCAGTCTCTCCAGGGTCTTCATCATGTGGGACGTCAGGGCCACTGGTCTGTAGCTGTTCAGGTCTTTGGGGCGGGAAGTCTTTGGTACAGGTACCACACAAGATGTTTTCCACAACTGTGGTACCCTCCTCAGCTTCAGGCTCAGGTTGAAGATGAGCTCCACAGTCCCACACAGCTGATCTGCACAGGACTTGAGGAGCTTTGCGCTGATGCCGTCCGGTCCCGATACCTTCGTCGCCTTGATCTTCCTCAGCTCCGTCCTCACCTGGGTCTTAGTGAGGGTCATGTTGGGGGGCTGTGTGTTGGGAGTGGGGGGGTGTTGGTGGAGTGGGGTGTGGGCAGCAGGACTCGATGTCTTCAGAGGCAGCAGTGGTTGTTGGGCAGTCGGGGGGGTTGGTCAAACCTATTAAAAAACAGGTTCAGATTGTTTGCCCACTCCCTGCCCCCTGTGGCCTGGGGGGAGGTATTCTGGAGCCCAGAGATGGGTTTTAAGGTTTCTCCAGACCCCACCGATGTCGCTCTGTTGCAGCTTGTCCTCCATCTTCTTCCTGAAGCTGTCCTTGCCTTCTCTGATCTTCCTCCTCAGCTCCCTCTGTACGGACTCTAGCATCTCCCTGTTCCCCGACCTGAAGATCCTCTTCTCTCTCAGAAGTGTTTTTATCTCAGGGTTGATCCAGGGTTTGTTGTTCGAGCAACACTGTATGGTCTTGGTGGGTACGGTGTTGTCCACACGGAAGCTGATGTAGTCCATGATGGTGTGAGTGAGGCCATCGATGTCCTCACCATGTGGATCGCAGAGCTGCTCCCAGGCAGTGGTTTCAAAACAGTCCTTTAGAGCGTCCATTGCCTCCTCAGACCATAACTTCACTGTGCGCATGACCGGAGGTTGTCTGTGCACTAGGGGTTTGTACACCGGCAGGAGATGAACCAAGTTGTGATCCGATCTCCTGAGTGGGGGGGGAGTTGTGATGAGGTGTACGCCTCCTTAGTGTTTGCGTAGAATAAGTCCAGTGTTTTATTGTCTCTAGTGTGGCATGTGACATACTGGGTGAACGCGGGTAGAATGGGAGACAGTGAAATATGGTTGAAATCGCCTGAAATGAGGAGAAGAGCATCTGGGTGTTCTGTCTGCAGCCTGCCAGTTATTGAGTGGATGACGTCACACACTGTCCCAGCGTTCGCCGTTGGATTTGCATAAATAACAATGCAGATCACATGTGAGTATTCCCTCGGGAGATAGGTAGGCCGCATGCTAACAGCTAGCAACTAAATGTCTTTGTTGCAGTGTTGTTGTTTAACCGTGATATGTCCCAGTCTGCACCAGTTGTTATTGACGTACATAATCACTCGGGACCCTGAATCAGACGATGAAAACCAAGCTTTGTGCCAACACTGTGCCTGCAGTACCCTGCAGCTTACCTGCTTGAACCGGATCCAAGACAGCCAGAGGGTGAGTTCAACTCCTCTTTTTATCTGTCCCAGAGATATTTTTTTTTTTGTCACCGTCCAGCTGTTCCCCGTTAGCTGTTAGCTCCAGTCCTCCTACCCAGCTGCTCCTTCATCGTCCCGCTGCCACCAGTGACTGAAGCGACTTTTAAACTTCCACCAAACCGATGTCTGAGTTGACAGTCGGGCCCTTCTTGACCTCGAAGCCTCGGCAACATGAGCCCGGGGGTGGCTGTTCAGTCCCATGTGAGCCGCTTGATCAGAGTGGAGACATGCGGAGGGTCTGTGTGCTTCCTTTGGGCTGAACCTCTGTGATGGTCATGATGAAATGAGGAGAAATGAAGACAAGTCATGGCTTGACCCTAACACTGTGAGCTGGTATATGTAAATGTATTGATTGATGTTTCTTGTCTCACTTTTATCGATCCATCCATCGTCTACCGCTTTTCTGGAGGTCTGGGTCGCAGAGGCAGCAGTTCAAGCAGAGAAGCCCAGACTTCCCTCTCCCCAGCCACCTGCTCCAGCTCGTAAGAGAGGATACCAAGGCGTTCCCAGATCAGCTGGGAGATGGTTTCTCCAGCGAGTCCTGGGTCTGCCCAGAGGTCTCGTCCCAGAGGGACGTGCCCAAAACACCTCAAGTAGGAGGCGTCCAGGAGGCATCCTGATCAGATGCCCATACCACCTCAGTTGGCTCCTTTCAATGTGGAGGAGCAGCGGTTCTACTCTGAACCTCTCCCGGATGACTGAGCTCTTTACCCTATCTCTGAGGGTGAGTCCAGCAATCCTACAAAGAAAGCTCATTTCAGCCGCTTGTATCCGCGATCTTGTTCTTTCGGTCATTACCCAAAGCTCATGACCATAGGTGAGGGTTGGAACGTAGATTGACTGGTAAATCGCTTTGCCTTAGAGCTTAACTCCCTCTTCACCACAAGAGACCAGTACAACGTCCGCATCACTGCAGATGCTGCTCCGATCCCGTCTGTCAATCTCTCGCTCCATTCTCCCCTCACTTGTGAATAAGACCCCAAGATACTTAAACTCCTCCACTTGGGGCAGGAGCTTGTCCCCAACCCAGAGAGGACAATCCACCTTTTTCCGGCTGAGAACCATGGACTCGGACTTGGAGGTACTGATTCTCATCCTAGCCACTTCACACTCAGCGGCAAACCATCCCAGTAAGACCTGTAGGTCATTGCTGGATCAAGCCAGCAGGACAACATCATGTGCAAACAACAGATGGTCCTGTGGTCACCAAGCATGACACCCTCCATTCCCTGGCTGTGCCTAGAAATCCTGTCCATAAAAATTATGAACAGGATCGGTGACAAAGGGCAGCCCTGGCGGAGTCCAACTCTCTCACTGGGAATGAGTCCGACCGACTGTTGGCAATATGAACCAAACTCTCACAACGGTCGTGCAGACGGAATAGCTCGTAACAACAAGCCCGATACCCCAGACTCCCGAAGCACCCCACACAAAAATCCACGAGGGACGCGGTCAAATGCCTTCTCCAAGTCCACGAAACGCATGTAAACTGGTTGGGCAAACTCCCACGAACCCTCGAGGATTCTCAAGAGGGTAAAGAGCTGGTCCGATGTGCCACGGCCAGGACGAAAACCACATTGCTCCTCCTATTATAGAAAATTTAGAAATCCACTTTGCAATTGTCTTCTCTCTAAATTTAAAAAAAAAAAAATGTGTAAAAGTTGTCCCTGAGCAATTGGCAACTCAGCCAAAACTATTCATCAGATTTTAGAAAAACTAGAGTGTTTCTTATTTTAATAGCAAATTATGTTTTTAGCAAGGGTAGACCTTATTCTCCAAATATGTGCTTTATTGATCGGGATGATTTTTAGACAAGTTTGATCATCATTTTTGCTTCATAACGTCACCCTCTCCTTGTAAGTTGCACGCTGACGGTGAGAATAGTGATCTCGCCTCTGAGTAACCGAGTGATCAAAATCTTCACAAGGTCTGTTGTCTACAATATTCGTTTATGCATCTAAATTGTAGAAATAATCAAGAATGTGGGTGGGATCCGCTATAGCCATTGAGCTTTTCGTTTGTTCCACTGGTGACGTCACCAAAATCAGTCGGCAAATATGGAAGTCAGAGCCTCGACGTGGGTGCACAGAGTGAATGGGTGGGGAAAAAATACAATTTCTTTCCTTTCTAGACAAAATTAAAGCTATTTTAGGCTTTATGTTCTCAGCTTTCAGCAGAGGTATAAAATGTTTTTTCATTTTCAATGAGTATTCGCTTTAAGGCAAGTCTGTGTTTGCAGTCTTTTAATTTACATATTTTCACAACTGTATACCTTAAGTGAGACAACATACGCTGTTATTTACGTGGAAAATTCTCTTTTTAAACTGACAAATATAAGTGTAACTTGTGGCAAAATTTGATTGGGATCAAAAGTTAATTTTGCTCTTGTTAGTCATTTCGGTGGAGATTTTTTTCAGTTTACGGTCCCATATGTGGAAGTTGAGGGGGTGTGACTTGGGCTCTCTTGAGTGCAGGCTGATGTGGGATGGGGCACAACTTGCCCTTGTATGCTCAAAGAAACCGTATACATGAATACTGCTGGCCCATCTATTGTCTGTGTAATGTAAACTTAAAATTTGACCATGATGGCAGACTTTCAAAGTCAACTACAGTTTCAGCGAAGTGATATGTAGGGCAGGGCAATATGGCCAAAGATGTAGATCACACTATTTTGAGATTGTGACCGTGTCAGTTTTTTGGGGGGTTTTTTTGGCGGGGGATGACGAGGCTCTTCAGTCGGACTTCACTATATGCAAACATTTCATCATTTAGCTACTTTAATGGCTTTGATCTGCTTTGCTCCACATGTTGACGCAATCACAGTATATGAAGGAACCAATATGAGTGAACCAGTTAAACTATTTTAACTATACAAACTGCAGCATAATAAAAGCTTATTGGGGGGGGGGGGGAATTTCCTTTCAAAACAAAATATTAAGATTTTCTCAATTGGACAAATAAGAAATGAGCTTAATACAGCAGATTATATAATATAAGCCTTTATTAGTCCCACAATGGGGAAATTCCAGGATTGCAACAGCACAGGGACAGCAACACTCAGAGCAATAATTTAGAAGATAAGAAAATGAGAGCAGTGAATGTATGTACACATAAATATATAAATATATATACACAGTGCGGAGCATTGTTCACCGATCCATTGAATATGACAAATTTCAAACCAACACAGATCAGTATGACAAAAATGCATTTTATTATGTCACCCACATTAAGGCTTGTTGGGCTGTGTTCTGGAGGATTGTTCTTTGGGATGGGAATCGCGAGGGACCTTATGATGCATATCACGATACTTGGGTCATGATGCAATACTATCATGATACTACAATTCTTTAAGTATTATGATAATTTTTTTTTTTTTATCCCCCGCCCGTCAAAGCCCAAAGGGGCATTATGTTATGGGTCCGTCCGTCCGTCCGTCCGTCTCTCACTTTTGTGAAATCAACTCCTACAATCTTGATCAAATTGTTTTGATACTTGGTACCATGGTTTGGTGTATACCGAGGATGCACATATTGCAGTTTGGTTCTGATCGGATGATTTCTGTGGGAATTGTAGCCCCTGACTTTTGACCTCCTTTTTCACCTCACTTCATAGACAGTAACCGTCTTGTAAAATCAACTCCTACAGTTTTGTTCTGATTGTTTTGAAACTTGGTACCATGGTTTGATACTCTGATGTGCATGCATATTGCAATTTCACTCTAATTGGATGACCTTGAGGTCAAAGGTCAGGTCATATTTTTCCCTAACTCTTCTAAACACAGGAACTACTGAAAAAAGTGATGCAGGCCAGGGCTATTCAATTACAAAATCAGTTGGGCCACAATTTGAAATCAAGACATGTAACTGGGCCGCACATGTTCACCGATCCATTGAACATGACAAATTTCAAACCAACACAGATCAGTATGACAAAAAATACACACGTCTTGGTTTTAAATGTGTGCTTGGCACATTTCAAAGGCACATGAAATGTACATAAAAACACAAACAGTGCAGGGGTTGAGCAGAACTGAAGTAGTAATTTTTTTTTTTTCTCTTGAACAACAAATACATAGACACTTGTGGATTATTTTTATGGCTATTGTCTATTTTTTAAAGAAAATTACTGGGTTTTTTTTCATGAATTTGAAACAGATGGTGGTAAAAATTTGACTTTTATTCCTTACACAGTTTACACTTGACCATATTTTAGCAGAGCCAGAACAGAAAAATAATTTGAGATTTAAAAAAAAAATTAATGAAATTAACTTAAATAATTTATTTTAAAATATTTCTATACATTTAGTTTTTTCAAACTCACCAACCAGACAGCAGGAAACACCTCCCTTATTTTGAAATCCAAATGTTGGCATGTTTAGTTTGTCTGAAGGCTACTGACGGATTAAAGTCATTGACTTGGTGAATTTTGGTCATCTTAACTTGCCAGGTACATAATAATGAACAGAAATTATTGTAATGGCTGAAGTATAAAGCCTCAGTGATTCAGTCACTCTTGCCTGTTTACCTGCATTTGAAGTCTAACCTCACCTGATTACTCAGCGACTCATTATTGTTCACGTTACCAGCCGGTTAAAACCACCATAAATGCTTCCACTGCTGACATACCTCTTCTGATTTTTTTTTTTTTTTTTTTTTTTTCTTCCCGTTAAAAGTACTTCAATAAACTCATGCTTCTTTCGGATAGTGAGTGAGACGCTCTGCCTGCTGACTGGAACTGTCACGTGGGCAGGGTGCTTCTGAGCTCCGCGCGGATGACAGTCATGCGCGTTGTTCTTGTGCGCGCTTGTGGACCATCATTCCTTCATATTTTTTTCTTAAATTTAGATCTCCTTGACATGGCCTGCGGGCCACTCAGAGGATGCATGTGGCCTGCAGGCCGCAAATTGAATAGGCCAGATGTAGGCTTTTTAAATCGATACAGTAGTTGAATGTAATACACATCCTGGATGACTTAGACTCTCACCTAACTATGGGTTTGGGGTCAAAGGGTCAAAGGTTCAAAGTTAACACTGCAGTTGCACGATGGTAAATGCTACATTTGCCATTACTATAAAAGGCGTAAAGCTAGGGCCACCAAATGTGGTACACATGTTCACCTTGGGATCCTGACCACTGACAACAGGTTTGGGGTCAAAAGGTCAAGGTTAACATTTCTTAGGCCTTATTACTGTAGGAGTAAAGTTAGTCGCCAAACTTGGTACACAGGTTCACCTTGAGATCCTGACCTCTGAGTATGGGGTCAAAAGGGTAGGGTTAACCCAGTGACTGCTTATGGTGCTCCATTGCGCGGTTTCCTCCTCTTCTCCAGGTGGTCAAGATTTTTAAGAAAATATTCAGTTCAGATGTCAGATTTCCAAAGCTATAACTTGAAATTGGTAAGAGATAATGGCGTACTGTCAACTAGAAAGATGTAGAATATGATCCAAAGTTTGAGATGGGAGTAAATTTACACATCTAATTTGCATAATGCCACGGCAGCCATATCGAATTACATAATTTTCAGTCAGAAGTGGACTTTGGACATATTTACACAAATGATGGTTTAGTTTTTTGTCACCATTTGTTTTGGGCATTTTGTTATCTTTAAAGTAAAGGGTGGCACGGTGGCGGAGTGGTTAGCACTGTGGCAGCACAGCAACTCACCCTTGGCCAGGGGATCCCGACTCAAACACGCGGTGGCGCCACGTGACCGGGACCACCGGATGTGGGCGTCCCGTGGAGACATCGCAGATTGGGGGGGCATGCCGTCTTGGAGTACTCTGCTCTCCAGCCTTAACCCTGTTGGTCCAGACGGGAGCGCGCGCACGTCTGCATCGCTAATCTGCTCCGCGGCCATGGCTGCGTAATCTATCCCCACGTAGACCGGGGCCACCACGGCGCGCGAGAGGCAGTCCGCCACCACATTCAGTTTACCCGATACATGCTGAATATTGGTAGTAAACTCTTGAGATCACGGCCAGCTGTCTCTGCTGCCGGCCCGACCACGGTTCTGAAACCTTGGCCATCGCGAACGTTAGTGGCTTGTGGTCCACGAACGCGGTGAAGCTGCGCCCTTCCAGCCAGAACTGGAAGTGGCGTATGGCCAGGTGGAGAGCCAGCAACTCTGTCGAACGCGCTGTATTTACGTTCGCTGTCGCGCAAAGTTCTGCTGAAAAAAGAGAGCGGCTGCCAAGCCCCGGCGATGCGCTGCTCTACGACAGCCCCTATGGCCACGTCTGAAGCGTCGGTAGTGAGCGCTATCCGGGCCGCTGGGTCCGGATGCGCCAGCAGTGCGGCGTTTGCCAGGACTGTTTTAACCTCCGAGAACGGCCGCTCTCGCACCGGCGTCCATTCGACCCTATCCACGGGTTTCTGTCTCTTGAGCGCGGCGTACAATGGTTGCATGAGCTGCGCTGTGCGGGGAAGGAAATGGTTATAAAAGTTCACCATCCCCAAAAATTCCTGCAGCACCCTGACCGTCTGAGGCCGGGGAAAATCCGCCACGGCGCGCACTTTGTCAGGCAGTGGGATCGCCCCTTCTGGAGAGACGCGGTGCCCCCAAAAATCAATCTCCATCACGCCGAACTGGCATTTCGCCGGGTTGATTAACCCATGCTCCTCCAACCTCGGTAAAACCGTCCTGAGGTGGGTTTCGTGTTTGTCTTCGGACGCACTGACTACCAGGATATCGTCCAGGTAGACGAACACGAACGGGAGATCGCGCAGCACTGCATCCATCATGCGCTGGAACGTCTGTACCGCGCCTTTTAACCCGAATGGCATGCGCAGGAACTCGAATAAACCGAACGGAGTTATTACTGCTGTTTTGGGTACGTCCTCCGTGCGCACTGGGACTTGATTGTCACCGCAGACCAGGTCTATTTTGGAAAAAATGCGTGCTCCGGCGAGGTGGACGGAAAAATCCTGTATGTGAGGAATCGGGTAGCGGTCGTGCGCTGTGGCGTTGTTCAACCTGCGGAAATCACTGCACAGTCGCCACGATCCCTCAGCCTTGGGGACCATGAGTAGCAGGGATGCCCATGGGCTCTTCGGACGCCTGATGATGCCCAACCTTTCCAGGTTGGTGAACGCCTTGTGCACTATGGCCAGTTTAGCTGCGTCCAAGCGCCGAGGTCTTGCAAAAACGGGCGGCCCGGTGGTGGTGATAAAGTGCTCCACCCCGTGTTTAGCGATGGCCGCCGAAAACGTTGGGACCGTGAGTGCTGGGAACTGAGTGAGCAGTGTGTGGAACTTACTGCCTGGAGCTGTGACGTTGGCCTGTGCTGTTGGCTGGGTCACTCGAGCTATACAGGGGAGAGAGTCAAAGGACAGTGCATTAACCAGGCGCCTGTTAGCAACATCATCCAGTAAACCATGTGCACACAGAAAATCAGCCCCCAGTATATGGTAATTCACTGCTGCTACGACAAAAGTCCACTCATATGTACGGCCGTGTAGAGATAAGATCAGTGTTCTCTCACCAAAGGTCTTAATTTCTGAGCCGTTTGCTGCCAAAATCTCGGGGCCGCTAGGTCCTGCCAGCTGGTTGGCGTAGGTCAGCAGGATGATGCTCTACTGGACTCCGGTGTCCATGAGGAAACGCCTCCCCGAGCGCGCGTCTGTCAAGTAAAGCAGCTTGTTCTCTTCACCGAGGGTCGCAGCTGCTACAGACCACCGGCCTCGGCATTTTCCCGAGCCGTTGAATTGGCACGGTGGCGCACATCTGCATGCGTTCTCTCCGAAGCGGCGGTGGTAGAAACGGAGCGTGTCTCTCTGGCACTCCTTGGCCCCCGCTGCTGCTACCGTCGGTGGCTCCTCGCCGCCTCTGGTTGTCTCGCTGGGCTCCACCGCTGCCGCGTTGACTATGATCGCCCAGCTGGTGAGGATGATCCTGTCTGCCTCCTGGGCTAGCGCACGGTAGTCACACACGGCCAGCAACGGCGAATTGGCCAGAACCGCTCTCGCCACTGTTGGAAGGTTCCGGAGGAAGAGGTGGGCAAACAGAAAGTGCCCGTTGTCCGTGCCCATTAACGCCAGCATCTTCTCCATCAGGTCAACGGCCGAACCATCTCCTAACTCGGTCCGTCTCAGGAGCCTCTCCGCTCTCTCACATTCTGAGAGTGTGTAGCGCCGGGTGAGCGCATCCTTGAGCGCCTCATATTTGTTGGTGGCTGATAGAGCAGGCTCACTACCTGCTGAGCTGTGTGGGCGTCCAGCGCTGCGACCACATGGTAGAATCTGGTGTCGTCTGCCGTTAACTCCCCGGAGGGCGAACTGGGCCTCGGTGTGGTGGAACCAAGAGCGCAGGTTGTGCTGCCAGAAATCTGGTAGCTTGACTGAAACCGCACACTCGTGGCTGGGGGTTCCAGTCCGGGCTGTCTGTGGGATGGCTGCTGCCTCGCTGGGGCTTCCCGACCGGGCCGGCTCCGGCGTTCTTGCCTCATGTTCCATAATACGTCTTGGGTCACCAGTGTGGAGTGTGTGAAATAAGAGACAGATCCATGGGACAGACGGTTTATTACACACTTTACATCTCACAAGCACAGAACAGAATGACTGAATTCAACAAGCTCTCCTCTCAAATCCTCTTCATACGTTTCATGGAGTTTTTCCCCTCACACAGCATGACATCTACATCACACAGCATTCAGCCCCCTATGCCTCTGACTCCTTCCTGCTATATCTCCAGGAACTCTCTGGGCATTGTTCTCCCATGTTTATTCCTTGTCTCTAAGATGCTGCATAACCCTCTCCAACACTGTCTCAATAACTTGTCATGTGCCCTTGAGTATCAATTGCAGCTTGACAACGACATCTCATACGGTCACAAGTCAACTTATTGTCTGCTGTAACATGGCATTCCACTCTTCTTAAAGGGCGGCCCTCAGGTCATTGAGGTTGTGGGGTGCAGGGTTACGAGCCTCGACATGGTGACTCGGCCTATCCCATAGGTTTTCTATGGGATTCAGGTCTGGAAAGTGCAGGGCACTCCATTTGAGGTACCCCAACTTACAGCAGCCGTCACTTAATGATACGACCTCGATGAGCAGGGAGCATTGTCGTCCATGAAGATGAAAATAGGCTTGTGTTGTTCATGCAGGGGCACGATGACTGGATTAATGTTATTCAGGTAGCCTCGGCTTGTCACTGTACCATTCACAAGGTGTAGGGCAGTTCTGTATTGGCGAGACACACCTGCCCGGACTGTAACACCACCACCACCAAAGGCTTGTCTGGTGACAACAGCTGCTGATGCATAGCACTTTCTTTTGACGTCTCCAACATCGCTGGCGGCCATCTTTTCTGCTCACCATGAATTGACTTTGATCAGAGAACAGCACTGAGGCCCACTGGTCCCTTATCCAGCATAAATGCTCCATGTCCCATGCAAGACGATAACGCCTGTGCCTGATGTGGTCAGGTACCCTTGCAGGTCATCTTGCATGCAGACCACGCTGATGTAAATGGGTTTTGAATGGTGTGATGTGACACTTGGGTGCGTCTCACCTCCCTTAAATGTACCTGGAGTTAGGTAGCATTCATCAATCAGTTCCGCAGGGTACTGTTCAGTGAAGCGGTCATCAGCGTGGGATGTGGCCAAAGGACGTCCACTTCTATGCCTTTCTGTGACTCTTCCAGTCTCTTTATCTCTGTTGCAACCTGCCGATGACACTTAGTGACACTCTAAGCTCAGTGGCCACTTTGCTCTGAGAACATCCTGTTTGAAGCCTCTCAGTGGCGAGCTGCTGTTGATCAGTTGTTTGGTGTCATCTTGGTCTCATGATGTCAAAATGTGAACAGCATGATGAAGAGGACTGCTCAAATACCAATTCTAATTGAACCAGAAAATTTTTTTGGTCGATCCATGGATCAAACACCTGTTGTGAATTTTGCCGTTAAGGTTATAGTGCATTTTAGGTGCATCCTGAAATTTTACCCAAAAGCCGACTATCCCTTACTTATTGAGTAGTGGATATACAGTGGAGATCAAAATTGGACTACAATGTATTAATACTTGATTTATTCTAACAATGTTTCATTTTTCAGAATTTGACAGAATATCAGCTGTGGCTATAACACTGCTGTACTAGCATGTTTTTTTAGATAACCAAGGCACTTCAACAGTTTGTAAAAAAAAAAAAAAACAAAAAAAACCCCCCAAAACAGTCAACAAAATTAGAGAACAGTGACCACTGTGCCAGAAGAAAAAAATTCACAAGGTTTTTTAGGGCTGTAGGATTAAATAAAATGAATGGGAAGTGTAGAGGTCCTTGCTTAGAATGGCTTGAGCACATCTGCGCCCACAGCACATCACTAGTTTCTCAGGGCGCATTCAGACGGGCACTGTTTGATCTGGACTAAGGGAACTCTGCTCCACTTCTGCGGATAGTTCGGTTTGTGTGGTGCAGTCTGCCCATGTATTGGAACTCTGGTGTGCACCAAACAAGTGAAGTCTCGTCCCCCTGAAAACCGGGGGTCTCGGTTCACTTGCAACCAAAGTCTGGTGCGCTTCACTTGCAGTGTGAATCCAAATGGACTATCCAGCAGACCAAAGGGTGGAAGTGCCCCTCGGCGTTTGTGTAACAATAGCAACATGTAGTAAAATAAGAGGAGGTGGCGTTTACCATAGTACACTTTGGGTAGAAAATAAAGACAACAGCGTGAATCCTAGAAATTTTTTTTCCAGAGAAAAGTTAAATGTCTTGTTTTGTGGCGGACAAACAACCTGGCTGAAGGGAACGAATTGCTGTTTTCGGCCCTGGCCAATCGATGAGCCAGATTTTTCTTCTTGGCTGAGATTTTTTTCTTACTGGTCAGTGGCGGTTTTGGCTAAAGCGCCCCAATGAGCAGTTGTACAGTGGGGCAAAAAAGTATTTAGTCAGCCACCAATTGCGCACGTTCTCCCCCTTAAAAGATGAGAGAGGTCTCCAATTTTCATCATAGTTATACCTCAACTATGAGAGACAAAATGAGGGGAAAAAACCCCCCCAGAAAATCACATTGTCTGATTTTTAAAGAATTTATTTGCAAATTATGGTGGAAAATAAGTATTTGGTCACCTACAAACAAGCAAGATTTCTGGCTCTCACAGACCTGTAACTTCTTTCACCACTTGCACTCCGGGCAATTTTCCTAAAAATGCCAAAAAATAACGTGCCCAAACTAAATTGAAAGCTGTTCTTCAACCCTTTGCAGCATCTTCATGGGGTTGGTCTCATTTAAAAGAAAACACTTTGAATTTTTTGGCAAAAAAAACATAATCTCTCTACGTGCTCCAGCCACTGAGTTACAGTCATCTAAACATATTGAACTTGAAGAAAAAAAATTTGGACACGGTGTTTTTTTGGATACAAATACTTGCAAATAACACACAGCTGTCCGATCCGGCTGGAAAATGCAACAGAAATGTAGAACCAAGTGTTATCCAGCTGAGATCCAAATTTGGTAACAATACCACAAAAAATGAATATTTTACACAGCTTTGTTCTCAGGCTGTTCCCAGGCTTTTTGGAACTGTGCCAAATTGTGCCAAATGGCACAGTTTGGAAAAACGTCTGTAACTTTTGAATAATTCAATGTAGAAGCTTCATTTTAGGCTCAAAGGAAAGGTCACACTCAGGGCTGTGTCTGTGTGTGTGTGTGGGGGGGGGGGGGGGTCGTCCCCCCCCCCCCCCCCGCTACCAAGGATGGAGTTCTGCCCACGCTACATGACGGATTACACTCGTTGCATGTTTCCACAGCAACGCTGTCACAGCGGCTTCCCCCCCCCTCGCTACTGTGTGTGTGTGTGCGGGGGGGTTGCCCCCCCCCCCCCCTCGCTCGCTACAGAGGATGGACTTCGGCCATCGCTACACAACACATTAGCCTCATGTGGTGATGTGGGACAGCAGTGCAATCATCGCGGCTCCCCCCCCCCCCTCGCTGCAGAAGAATAGCGGGGGTGGGGGGGCGTTCACAGCCTGTACACTGCGAGCAACCCCTTGTACCGCGGCACACGAACTTCAGACTTCGTGAACCGCACAGCTGTAATTTACTGATCGGTCAAAAGTCATTTTTGATTACAATTTTCAGGGATAAATAATAATTTAGCTTATAACACCTTACCTCTTCACAGCAGAGTCTTAGCGAACTTGTCTTCCTCATTGTCAGACGAACTCGACGCTGGTCCGCTCTGGTTCTGGTCTCGCGACTCGATCAAAACATAATTCCATTATTGCGGTTTTGTGCTTCCATGATTGCGTTTTTTGGCGAACGATTTTTCAAAACAAATAACAGTAGTAATTAAAAAAAGACTGGCGAAGGCGTGTGTGTCACTCAGCCTTCGTGGTCAGCCTCCGTCGGTCTATGATCACCATGGAAGAAATCACAACGTCTACTCTGCTGGAACTAATACAAAATAAGCACCGCCTGTGGCCGAACATGCCGATCCACGAATGGCACTCCCTGTCACACAGGCTGCATTTGTGGATGGTCTCCATGCTGCTGGGTCTGTGGGGCTCTTCCTGTGTCCTTTTTTGATCCGCTCCAGCAGCCTGTCTTCACCCAGCCTTAAAAAAAAAACAGCTCACGAACTTCTCTGCTTCAGTTGGCTCACTGCATTCAAAGCGTTGGGAGGCGGGTCCTCCTTCCAGGTTTTCTTTCATTGGCTCTTCATGGTTTCGGAAACCCAATTCAAAGCTCTTATTAGTCGAATGAGAGGTCAATCAGATGAACTAATCTGTTCTGTGTCTGCAGCATTTTTTTCCCAGTGACGCTTGGAGGCCAGCACCATCTCCATGTGCACCATCATCAGTATATCATGCGTTATGCGTCCGAGCGCGCACGAGTGCGCTCTTGTGCGCCCTCATGCGTCCTAGGACGCAGAGACTTGCCTGCCCGCGGAACAACGGAGTGCAAGTGGTTAAGAGGCTCCTCTGTCCTCCACTCGTTACCTGTATTAATGGCACCTGTTTGAACTCGTTATCAGTATAAAAGACACCTGTCCACAACCTCAAACAGTCAGACTCCAAACTCCACTATGGCCAAGACCAAACAGCTGTCAAAGGACACCAGAAACAAAACTGTAGACCTGCACCAGGCTGGGAAGACTGAATCTGCAATAGGTAAGCAGCTTGGTGTGAAGAAATCAACTGTGGGAGCAATTATTAGAAAATGGAAGACATACAAGACCACTGATAATCTCCCTCAATCTGAGGCTCCACGCAAGATCTCACCCCGTGGGGTCAAAATGATCACGAGAACGGTGAGCAAAAATCCCAGAACCACACGGGGGGACCTAGTGAATGACCTGCAGAGAGCTGGGACCAAAGTAACAAAGGCTACCATCAGTAACACACTACGCCGCCAGGGACTCAAATCCTGCAGTGCCATACGTGTCCCCCTGCTTAAGCCAGTACATGTCCAGGCCCGTCTGAAGTTTGCTAGAGAGCATTTGGATGATCCAGAAGAGGATTGGGAGAATGTCGTATGGTCAGATGAAACCAAAATAAAACTTTTTTGTAAAAACTCAACTTGTCATGTTTGGAGGAGAAAGAATGCCGAGTTGCATCCAAAGAACACCATACCTACTGTGAAGCATAGGGGTGGGAACATCATGCTTTGGGGCCATTTTTCTGCAACGGGACCAGGACAACTGATCCGTGTAAAGGAAAGAATGAATGGGGCCATGTATGGTGAGATTTTGAGTGAAAACCTCCTTCCATCAGCAAGGGCATTGAAGATGAAACGTGGCTGGGTCTTTCAGCATGACAGTGATCCCAAACACACCGCCCGGGCAAAGAAGTGGCTTCGTAAGAAGCATTTCAAGGTCCTGGAGTGGCCTAGCCAGTCTCCAGATCTCAACCCCATAGAAAATCTTTGGAGGGAGTTGAAAGTCATTGTTGACCAGCGACAGCCCCAAAACATCACTGCTCTAGAGGAGATCTGCATGGAGGAATGGGCCAAAATACCAGCAACAGTGTGTGAAAACCTTGTGAAGACTTACAGAAAACGTTTGACCTCTGTCATTGCCAACAAAGTATTGAGATGAACTTCTGTTATTGACCAAATACTTATTTTCCACCACAATTTGCAAATAAATTCTTTAAAAATCAGACAATGTGATTTTCTGGATTTTTTTTTCCCCTCATTTTCTCTCTCATAGTTGAGGTATATCTATGATGAAAATTGGAGACCTCTCATCTTTTAAGTGGGAGAACTTGCACAATTGGTGGCTGACTAAATACTTTTTTGCCCCACTGTAACTGTGACGTTATCCAGGCAGTTTAGTCCACTGCAGTGTGAACACAAACCAAACTAAAGTGTGAAAATTCTCGGCATTCCCCACCCGGTTGAACAGAGACACCCAGTCTATCCTGGTCTGAATGCAGCCTCACACTGCTCTAGTTTGGGGGACAGGATTATGTGAAGACTCTCAATGGTGAATCGGTTCAATACTGCAACTGGAATTACTCGCCAGTTCATTGCTGAACAGGGCAAAGATCTGTCTGGGCACACAGTGTCTCACCATTTAAGACAATGCAGTGACCAAGCATCTCATCAGCAGAAAGAATAAAAAGGCGAGACTTGCCTTTGCTGAGGAGCATGTTGTGTGGACAGAGGAAAGCTGGTCCAGAGTGCACTTGAGTGATGAGATTAAGTTCATTTTATTTGGGTTTGGTGGTGAAACATGTTTGGCATCAAACTGGAGAAAGACTGAACCCAAAGTGTGTTAAGAAGTCAGTTAAATTTGGAGGAGGAATTGTCAGTTTGGGGAATGTTTTCTGCAGCAGGAGTTGAACGTCTTGTACGGCTACATGGCAGGGTGAAGGCACATGTTTGTGAACCTCCTTCAGCAGCATGCAGTTCCTTAACTGCAATTGTCTCCCAGTCAGCCCACAATTTTAATACAAGACAGTACTCCGTGTCGCACTGCAAAACGGGTTAAACATTGCCTTGAATCTTAACGACATTGAAACATTGAAATGACCAGCCCAGAGTCCAGATCTAAACCCCATAGAGAATCTTTGGAAAATCCTTGGCGACGAAGTAATGGCTAAGAAACCCACTACAGTTACTGAACTGTGGAAGAGACTGCACCAAGAATAGACCATGATCAAACCAGAGCAGTATGAGAAACAAGTGATGTCCTGTGGGCACAGATGTCCTGAAGTCAATCAAAGCAAGGGCCTCTACACTTCACATTAATTTTTGAATGCTATAGCCTTAAAAACATTGTTTAAATCTTCTCTTCTGACACAGTGGGGCACTGTTACCTAATTTCGCTGTTGTTTTTTTTTTTTGTTTGTTTTTTTTTTTTTACAAAATGTTTGTGTTGGAAGGTGGAAGGAATACTTCGAAGGATCTCCTCAATTCTACTGACACACCTTCGACAAAGGAAGCAGGGCTTGTGAACGAGGGGCACAACTCACCCATCACAAGGGCTGAGGTCGCCCAAGTGGTTAAACTCTGCAGTGGCCGGGCCCTGGGGGTGGACGAGATTCACCCCAAGTACCTCAAGGCCCTGGATGTTGTCAGGCTGTCATGGTTGACATGCCTCTGCAACATTGCGTGGAGGTTGGGGACAATGCCCTTGGCATGGCAAACTGGGATGGTGGTTCCTCTCTTCAAGAAGAGGGACCGGAGGGTGTGCTCCAACTTTAGAAGGATCACACTCCTCAGCCTCCCTGGGAAGGTCTATGCCAAGGTACTGGAGAGGAGAGTCTGGCCATTGGTCGAACCTCGGATTCAGGAGGAGCAATGTGGTTTTCGTCGTGGCCGTGGCACATCGGACCAGCTCTTTACCTTCTTGAGAATCCTCGAGGGTTTGTGGGCGTATGCCCAACCAGTTTACATGTTTTGTGGACTTGGAGAAGGCATTTGTCTGCGTCCCTCGTGTTTGTTTTGTGGGAGGTACTTCGGGCGTATGGGGTATCGGGCTTGTTATGAGTTATCCGATCTCTATACGACCGTTGTGAGAGTTTGGTTTGTATTGCCAACAGTCGGTCGGACTCATTCCCAGTGAGAGTTGGACTCCACCAGGGCTGCCCTTTGTCACCGATCCTGTTCAAAAATTTTCTGGATAGGATTTCTAGGTGCAGCCAGGAAATGGAGGGTGTCATGCTCGGTGACCACAGGATCTCATCTCTTCTGTTTGCAGATGATGTTGTCCTATGGGCTTCATCCAACAATGACCTACAGGTCTTACCGGGATGCTGAGTGTGAAGCGGCTGGGATGAGATTGAATACCTCAAAATCTGAGTCCATGGTCCTCAGCCGGAAAAAGATGGGTTGTCCTCTCCGGGTTGGGGACAAACTCCTGCTCCAAGTGGAGGAGTTTAATTATCTCGGGGTCTTATTCACCAGTGAAGGGAGAATGGAGCGAGAGATTGACAGACGCATCGGAGCAGCATTTGCAGTGGTGGGGACGTTGTACCGGCCTGTTGTGGTGAAGAGGGAACTGAACTCTCGGGCAAAGCTGTCGATTTACCAGTCAGTCTGTTCCTAACCTCACCTATGGTCATGAGCTTTGGGTAATGACCGAAAGAATGAGATCATGGATACAAGTGACTGAAATGAACTTTCTTCGTAGGATTGCTGGACTCACCCTTAGAGATGGAGTGAGGAGTTGAGTCATTCGGTAGAGGCTCAGAGAAGAACCGCTGCTCCTCCACATTGAAAGGAGCCAGTTGAGGTGGTATGGGCATCTGATCAGGACGCCTCCCACTTGAGGTTTTGGGCACATCCCACTGGGAGGAGACCCCAGGGCAGACCCAGGACTCACTGGAGCAGGGGTGTCAAACTCATTCCATGGAGGGCCAAGACCCTGCAGGTTTTACCTCCACCCAGTGTCTTCAACAGGAGATCTCACTGAATTTCCCCTCACTGATTGCTGATAAATGAAAACACCATGGAATGAGTTTGACACCCCTGCACTGGAGAGACTGTCGCCCAGCTGGTCTGGGAATGCCTTGGTATGCTCTCTGAAGAGCTGGAGGAGGTGGCTGGGGAGAGGGAAGGCTGGGCTTTTGTGCTTTAACTGACTCTGACCCCTGGAAAAGCAGTAAAAGAGGGATGGATGGATGTTTGTGTTGAAGTGCCTTGGTTATTTAAAAAAAAAAAAACATGGTAGCCCACCAGTGG
Organism: Pholidichthys leucotaenia; assembly: GCA_020510985.1. NCBI lineage: Eukaryota > Metazoa > Chordata > Actinopteri > Cichliformes > Pholidichthyidae > Pholidichthys > Pholidichthys leucotaenia. The sequence continues at coordinate 168,516,566 of CM035847.1, read as the reverse complement.
TATAGCCACAACTGATATTCTGTAAAATTCTGAACAATTAAGAATAACATGCGTTGGAAAAAATTAAGTATTAGTACATTGTTCTCTAATTTTGATCTCCACTCTGTGTGTGAGAGATAGACATGGACAAAATTGTTGGTACCCCTCTGTTAATGAAAGAAAAACCCACAATGGTCACAGAAATAACTTGAATCTGACAAAAGTGGTAATAAATATTCTATGAAAATTAACCAATGAAAATCAGACAATGCTTTTGAATTGTGGTTCAACAGAATTATTTTAAAAAAACAAACTCATGAAACAGGCCTGGACAAAAATGATGGTACCCTTAACTTAATATTTTGTTGCACAACCTTTTGAGGCAATCACTGCAATCAAACGATTTCTGTAACTGTCAATGAGACTTCTGCACCTCTCAGCAGGTATTTTGGCCCACTCCTCATGAGCAAACTGCTCCAGTTGTCTCAGGTTTGAAGGGTGCCTTCTCCAGACGGCATGTTTCAGCTCCTTCCACAGATGTTCAGTAGGATTTACAGTAGATCAAGGCTCATAGAAGGCCACTTAAGAATAGTCCAATGTTTCACTCTAAGCCATTCTTGGGTGTTTTTAGCTGTGTGTTTTGGGTCATTTTCCTGTCAAGACCCATGACCTGCGACTGAGACCAAGCTGTCTGACACTGGGCAGTACATTTCGCTCTAGAATACCTTGATAGTCTTGAGATTTCATTGTACCCTGAACAGATTCAAGACACCCTGTGCCAGATGCAGCAAAGCCAGCCCCAGAACATAACAGAACCTCCTCCATGTTTCACAGTAGGGACAGTGTTCTTTTCTTGGTTTGCTTCATTTTTACCTCCGCCAGGCCGAAAAGGCCAGGAGGAGGTTATGTTTTTGCCGGGGTTTGTCTGTGTGTTTGTCTGTCTGTTTGTCTGTTGGTTAGCAAGATAACTCAAAAAGTCTTGGACAGATTTGCATGAATCTTTCAGGCGTTGTTGGAAATGGTACAAGGAAGAACTGATTAAATTTAGGGGGTGATCCGGTTCACCGTCTGGATACAGGAATTTTTTGAAGCATTTTTCCACACTGTGACATACAGCCATTTTCAACATGTGCGCAGGCGCAATGGAGGCCGCTGGGTGTCGTGTCTGACCAGCACAAACTCCGCCTTCTTCAACGTTTTAGCCACAAAAGCATGCGGAAAACACTGGTAGCCTGGGCCCCCCAGCGTGCCTGTGCCAGCCATAGGCGCTGCGCACATTGCGCTGGTCGTCGTGTCTGACCAACACAAACTCCGCGTTCTTCAACGTTTTAGGCACAAAAGCACGCGGAAAACACTGCTGCCCTGGGCCCGCCAGCGTGACTGTTTTTGCGCCACGCTGCAAAACCTGACACGACCACCTGTCCGCCGCCCCATTATTTGCCACAAATTCCCCGCCCAGCTATAGGCGCTGCGTAAAAACGACCTCTCTGCCGGGGAAGATTCTAACTTCTGTTTTGCCGCGGACCGCAACCCCAATATAATATAAAACCCACGGCAACCTGTCTAACCAATCTGCATCCGTCAGTGGAGGAGATGGACACACCAACACTTCAGTTTATTACCTCCGCCAAGGAGGCAATGCTTTTACAACCGTAAAACGGGGCTATAAGGGACGGCGGGGTAATATGGGACACTTTTCTAAATGTAATTCTGCTTTTTTAATTTTGCTTCCGCCTAGATTTGATGAAGGATTCATGGATATTTGACAATAACAACACAACTCAGCGTCCTGCTCAAAATAAAAAAAGCAGAATTACATTTAAAACATTTCCCACAAAAGTGTCCCTTATTAACCCGCCGTCCCTTATAGCCCTGTTTTACACTACTGAACCACTAATCCTATCACTATCACATTGATTGTCATTCATTAATTGTCTGTTTATTGCACTGTCCATGTCAAATAAACAAATAATCATTGTGAATCCAATTGCTAGTCATATCTTTTCATGCTCAGGGAATCTGAAAACGTACACACAAACACTGTATGGGGGGAACTGTGCCGCTTGGCGGAGGTCTGCGCTCTCCGAGTGCTTTTCTAGTTGGGTCTGTGAACATAGAGCTGATGTGCCTTGCCAAAAAGTTCCAGTTTTGTCTAGTCTGTCCATAGGACATTCTCCCAGAAGCTTTGTGGCTTGTTAGCATGCAGTTTGGCAAATTCCAGTCCGGCTTTTTTATGATTTGTTTTCAACAGTGGTGTCCTCCTTGGTCGTCTCCCATGAAGTCCACTTTGGCTCAAACAGTGACGGATGGTGCGATCTGACACTGATGTACCTTGACCTTGGAGTTCACCATCAGTGTGTTTAGAGGTTGTTCTGGGCTCTTTTGTTTACCATTCGTATTATTCGTCTCCTCCTGTGGCCACGTCCAGGGAGGTTGGCTACAGTCCCGTGGATCTTAAATTTCTGAATAATATGTGCAACTAGTCACAGGAACATCAAGCTGCTTGGACATGGTCTTATAGCCTTTACCTTTAACATGCTTGTCTATAATTTTCTTTCTAATCTCCTGAGACAACTCTCTCCTTTGCTTCCTCTGGTCCATGTTTAGTGTGGTACACACCATGTCACCGAACAGCACAGTGACTACTTGTCACCCTTTAAATAGGCCGACTGACTGATAACAAGTTTGGAGACACCTGTGATGTTAGAGGACACATCTTGGTTGAACATGTCCCTATGGTCACATTATTTTCAATCCTTTCTAGGGGTACTATCATTTTTGTCCAGGCCTGTTTCATGAGTTTGTTTTTTAAAGTACAGTGGTACCTCTACTTACGAACGTCTCTACATACGGAATTTTCAGGTTACGAGACGCCTCAACGGGAAAATATTGCCTCTCGTTACGAACGAAATTTCAGGATACGAAAGGCAAAAAAGTACGCGCTCCTCGCAGCGTCCGTAGTTTACCGAACGTAAACATACCTGTAGCTGCTCTGCCATTGGCTATCGCCTAGCATCTTCCTGGTATCCCATTGGCCACGAAGTTTTTTTTTTTTTCCAAAACTTTATGCGTTTGGTTGATCTCGCCAAAGAATATGGCCGTAATACATCAACGATCAGCACGGTATTAAAACAAAACGAAGCACTTACAAGCCGACAAAAGCAAACGTCCTTGGATCAGAACATGAACCAAAGAAGGCAAACGGTGACGACGTCGACGACGATAGCAGTTAAAGGGTAAATGAACATAATTTTTTATTCTCTCTTTTATTATTCTTTCATTTTAAACTCTCATTTTATGTTTATTGTGCAGTAATCTAATTGTAACATGTATTTGTTACATGTTTTGATGCGTTTTTACGATTTATGCCCGAATTTTGGGGGCTTGGAACGGATTACGGCATTTACATGTAAAACGCGCCTCTACTTACGAATTTTTCACGTTACGAGAATTCTTCCGGAACGAATTAAATTCGTAAGTAGAGGTACCACTGTAATTCTGTTGATCCACAATTCAGAAGCATTGTCTGATTTTCATTGGTTAATTTTCATAGACTTTTTACCACTTTTGTCAGATTCAAGTTATTTCTGTGACCATTGTGGGTTTTTCTTTCATTAACAGAGGGGTACCAACAATTTTGTCCACGTCTGTGTGTGTGTGTGTGTGTGTGTGTGTGTGTGTGTGTGTGTATATATATACTGTGTATATATATATAAAAATCTGTATATGCGTTTAGGGATTGGTTTATCATTGCGAGTGTCAAGTGTTGTGATACTACACTGAATCCATCTTTGGCCCCACCTGTAACTTTATCTAATGTACTGAAAAGTTAAATGGATTTTATGTTACTATGAACGGTTAGGTACAGGAAATCTTTCCTGTCACATGCCATTTCACTGTACAATAACTAACTCTAATGTTGAATTGTGGTCATGACTATGCTGCCATACTGCATCTTGCAGTCTTAATTGGTACCTCGCGTTGCTCCTTGTGCCTGATAGTCCTGCATTGTGTGGCGAGTGCGATTCATACATCTTATATGGGTCATCTATTTATCTACGATGTACTGTATATGTTATTGAGGGAGTTTTACTTTGCATGGGTAATTCCCTTTTCTTTTTTGCTGTTTGTTTTTTTTTGTCTACTGTCAAGCTGCTGTTACACTAATTTCCCAGTTTGAGATCAATAAAGTAAGCTACATCTATCTATTACTGTGGTACCTAAATGGTAAATTTACACTTTTAACATTTATTAATAACTTTTAGTAAAGTATCATCATACTTTGTGAATCGATAGTGTTTCCACCACAGTGTCACAATACTAGCATGTATCAATCCCCCACCCCTAATTGTGTCCCACACCTGCCACTGTCCTCCACGTACAGTCTCCGTGGAGTGCATTTGTTTAACTGTATTCCTTCATATGATGGAAGTATTTCTGTCATTAGGAGGGAGATTGTTTGTATTGAAATTGCACAGGTGCACAAGGGACTGTGCATTCACTTTAGTTCTGCTTCTCTTGAGATTGGAAGGCTGCAAGGCGACATCGGCGCTCGGTCGGGTTCTCCAATGCACTGTTGAACACTCGGCTACCTTACATCAGGGTTCATCTGTTTGTGATAGGTCACACACATTGTTTATGACAAGAAAAATTCCACACACCATCAGGAAATAAAAAGTGGAAACTGTTGTGGTGAAAGGGTGTGCCAGCTGTAACTGTGTTCAGCCCATACTTGCACGGCCAGAATACATGCTAATTCAACGTATTCACATGAATACATTGAGTTAATTCTGGTCGCGTGACTAAATTTACTTGCGTTTGGTCTGAACGCACATTATGGAATAGGGCTGCCGCCAGTCGGAGGTGGTACTCCTTTAGGAACTTTCTGCTCATCTCAGAGAAGTTTCCTGTGCTTGTTTTTCCAAACAAATCATAGTGCAAACTGCTCACCATTGACCACCACCACCCAGTGTTCCTTTTACCACAGATTGCTGTGACATTGTTTGGTATTTTTGTATTTGCATTTGGGATGTTGATGATCAATTGACTTTGGATTAATTGTCAATAAGAATTTAGTCGACTAAATTAGTTGTCAATTGATAACTCAGCAGTCCTTTTCAGTAGGAGCTTATCCTATGAAATGTAGTGGCGTTGCCGTCCAGGTGGGCGCACACGGTCACCCACTGCTGCATTTCAACCGAAAAAGCAGAAGACACCAAGCCCCCAGGACGCATACAGTGGGGCAAAAAAGTATTTAGTCAGCCACCAATTGTGCAAGTTCTCCCACTCAAAAGATGAGAGAGGTCTCCAATTTTCATCATAGGTATACCTCAACTATGAGAGACAAAATGAGGAAAAAAAAAAATCCAGAAAATCACACTGAAGGATTTTTAATGAATTAATTGGTAAATTCCTCGGTAAAATAAGTATTTGATCAATAACAAAAGTTCATCTCAATACTTTGTTATATACTCTTTGTTGGCAATGACAGAGGTCAAACGTTTTCCGTAAGTTTTCACAAGGTTTTCACACACTGTTGCTGGTATTTTGGCCCATTCCTCCATGCAGATCTCCTCTAGAGCAGTGACGTTTTGGGGCTGTCGCTGGGCAACACAGACTTTCAACTCCCTCCAAAGATTTTCTATGGGGTTGAGATCGGGAGACTGGCTAGGCCACTCCAGGACCTTGAAATGCTTCTTACGAAGCCACTCCTTCGTTGCCCAGGTAGTGTGTTTGGGATCATTGTCATGCTGAAAGACCCAGCCACGTATCATCTTCAATGCCCTTGCTGATGGAAGGAGGTTTTCACTCAAAATCTCACGATACATAGCCCCATTCATTCTTTCCTTTACACGGATCAGTCGTCCTGGTCCCTATGCAGAAAAACAGCCCTAAAGCATGATGTTTCCACCCCCATGCTTCACAGTAGGTATGGTGTTCTTTGGATGCAACTCAGCATTCTTTCTCCTCCAAACACGACAAGTTGAGTTTTTACCAAAAAGTTCTATTTTGGTTTCATCTGACCATATGACATTCTCCCAGTCCTCTTCTGGATCATCCAAATGCTCTCTAGCAAACTTCAGACGGGCCTGGACATGTACTGGCTTAAGCAGGGGGACACGTCTGGCACTGCAGGATTAGAGTCCCTGGCGGCTAGTGATGTTCGATACCACTGATTTCCTTTCCGATCCGATACTGAGTAAAATTCAGACTGGTATCAGCGATACCGATATTTTTTGCGACTACACCTAATATGTCTTTTAAATCTAAAAAAACGCATGACGCACTTACCCAGGCGGAAGAAAAAGTAATCCCACCAACCGCGTGTCACTTAAACAACATCTCAATAGTTTAGTTACTTTTCACCGTGTTTCTGTTAAGGATATACAGTATATACACTCACCGGCCACTTTATTAGGTACACCATGCTAGTAACGGGTTGGACCCCCTTTTGCCTTCAGAACTGCCTCAATTCTTCGTGGCATAGATTCAACAAGGTGCTGGAAGCATTCCTCAGAGAGTTTGGTCCATATTGACATGATGGCATCACACAGTTGGCGCAGATTTGTCGGCTGCACATCCATGATGCGAATCTCCCGTTCCACTACATCCCAAAGATGCTCTATTGGATTGAGATCTGGTGACTGTGGAGGCCATTTGAGTACAGTGAACTCATTGTCATGTTCAAGAAACCAGTCTGAGATGATTCCAGCTTTATGACATGGCGCATTATCCTGCTGAAAGTAGCCATCAGAAGTTGGGTACATTGTGGTCATAAAGGGATGGACATGGTCAGCAACAATACTCAGGTAGGCTGTAGCGTTGCAACGATGCTCAATTGGTACCAAGGGGCCCAAAGAGTGCCAAGAAAATATTCCCCACACCATTACACCACCACCACCAGCCTGAACCATTGATACAAGGCAGGATGGATCCATGCTTTCATGTTGTTGACGCCAAATTCTGACCCTACCATCCGAATGTCGCAGCAGAAATCGAGACTCATCAGACCAGGCAACGTTTTTCCAATCTTCTATTGTCCAATTTCGATGAGCTTGTGCAAATTGTAGCCTCAGTTTCCTGTTCTTAGCTGAAAGGAGTGGCACCCGGCGTGGTCTTCTGCTGCTGTAGCCCATCTGCCTCAAAGTTTGACGTACTGTGCGTTCAGAGATGCTCTTCTGCCTACCTTGGTTGTAACGGGTGGTTATTTGAGTCACTGTTGCCTTTCTATCAGCTCGAACCAGTCTGGCCATTCTCCTCTGACCTCTGGCATCAACAAGGCATTTCCGCCCACAGAACTGCCGCTCACTGGATATTTTTTCTTTTTCGGACCATTCTCTGTAAACCCTAGAGATGGTTGTGCGTGAAAATCCCAGTAGATCAACAGTTTCTGAAATACTCAGACCAGCCCTTCTGGCACCAACAACCATGCCACGTTCAAAGTCACTCAAATCACCTTTCTTCCCCATACTGATGCTCGGTTTGAACTGCAGGAGATTGTCTTGACCATGTCTACATGCCTAAATGCACTGAGTTGCCGCCATGTGATTGGCTGATTAGAAATTAAGTGTTAACGAGCAGTTGGACAGGTGTACCTAATAAAGTGGCCGGTGAGTGTATGTGTATACTCACTGCTCTTGTTTTTTTCTTGCCTTCTGATTGTTGCTCTGAGTGTTGCTATCCCTGTGCTGTTGCAATCCTGGAATTTCCCCATTGTGGGACTAATAAAGGCTTATCTTATCTTATACCTTACCTCAAATGACTTAAGTATCGATATTTTGATTTGGGTATCGATTTTGGAGCATAAAGATCCGGTATCGGAGGTATCGATATTTCGGGATCGATCCACACATCACTACTGGCGGCGTAGTGTGTTACTGATGGTAGCCTTTGTTACTTTAGTCTCAGCTCTCTGCAGGTCATTCACTAGGTCCCCCCGTGTGGTTCTGGGATTTTTGCTCACCGTTCTCGTGATCATTTTGACCCCACAGGGTGAGATCTTGCGTGGAGCCTCAGATTGAGGGAGATTATCAGTGGTCTTGTATGTCTTCCATTTTCTAATAATTGCTCCCACAGTTGATTTCTTCACACCAAGCTGCTTACCTATTGCAGATTCAGTCTTCCCAGCCTGGTGCAGGTCTACAATTTTGTTTCTGGTGTCCTTTGACAGTTCTTTGGTCTTGGCCATAGTGGAGTTTGGAGTCTGACTGTTTGAGGTTGTGGACAGGTATCTTTTATACTGATAACGAGTTGAAACAGGTGCCATCAATGTGATTTTCTGGATTTTTTTTCTTCTTATTTTGTCTCATAGTTGAAGTATACCTATGATGAAAATTGGAGACCTCTCATCTTTTAAGTGGGAGAACTTGCGCAATTGGTGGCTGACTAAATACTCTTTTGCCCCACTGTACATGTACTGTGTAGAGCGAAAAAACTCAACCTTCCAAGTTGCGTCAGAGGGCCACAGCAAGTTCTAAAAGCATATGAACTTGAAGGTCCACTTGCTTCAAATTAACTAAGCGGAGAAACGGACCGAAGCAAAGAAAAAGACAACAAGAGTGCAAAAACCCATCCCCCCTGCCCCGCGCCGCAAGTTGGAAAAGCAGACTGGGCTGAAGTTACCACTTAGGTAACGGACAACAGAGGAGTCCCAGATTGTACTGGGTTGGTCTGGATTGCTGGGGTACTGTGATAATGTTCAACATGCAACAGATGAAGTGGCTCACAATTTTTCCTGTCAACAGTCCAGTAGTGCAACTTGGTAAATTACAACGTGAAAGTTATTTTTTGTAAAATAACTAAGATAAATTTCAGTATGATATTGCTAGTAGTTTTTAAAATAAATTAAAAATCATGACATCTGTAATTACTGAGATGTACCAGCACATTGTACACACTACAATACAAAATTAAGCTACAAAAACAATGCCATTGTTTATCGTTAAAAAAATGTACATGGCTCAATAAATCATTGAGGAATAGGATGTTCATGTTTTATTCAGTACCTCAAAAATGGTAATTAACCTTGTATATGTTAGACAGAAGGGAGGGAAATTCAGATTCTCAGGAAAATTGCCGCATATTGTTACTCCATCGATAAGGTGACTCGATTAACAATTAATTATAACTTGCATCCCTAATCTGCATAAAACATTAGCTTGTACCACTGCAGCTGTTAATTCAGCAATGCTGCAGTATGGAGGTATTCCATTTCATGCTGGAAACAAGAGCTGGATTTATGCTACACTTACACGCTGGTCGTCTGCTCGAGCGCAAGGCTTGTATGATGTAAATTTTGCCATCAGCTCCAGTCACCGGGCCTCTCCACGGCTGAGTATGTGTAGCCCAAATTTTGACCGCTTTGCTCGTGCACGCTTACTACGCATGTGCAAGATTCAGCCTATTGTACAAATGTTGGTGCTACAGAAGCCAGTGGGGACTCGGGGTGGTCTGGCAAAGAACACTGGTGTGTCCGACATGGGACAGAAGCAGCAACCGGACCGTGGTCCTTCGTGGGGAGGTAAGCCCAGCTTGCCAGGTCAGCGGCTGCTGCTTTGTGTGCTACCACTATCCGTTGCAGGACCGCAAGTCCCTGATGGTACTCTTCCCGGAGTGCTCATGCTAGAATCTAAAAATTAAAACTTAGTGACGCTCCAGCAAAAATCAAGTGTTTTTTTTTTTTCTCCTAACATGTCTGTAACATATTTTTCCAGCTTAGCTTGGTTGGATATAACATTAACCAATCAGACGGATACTCTTGGCTACCTAGAGGGAGGAGCCGAGGAGCAGCAGGATTGAGACAGAGCAGGTTGGGGTAGCAGCAGAAAGAGTGGAGAGAGGCGGGCGGGCGGGCTGATTTAAAAGTTGATCGGCGCGACCCACATTCAGATCGAGCTGTTCTCAGCTCAGTTCATTGGCGGACAGGGTTCCACGCTGTGAGCTGAGAGCAGCTGCATGGAAATGGAGCAGGAATTTTACACATTTGTAGACTGTCATTCTTCAAGGTGACACATTTTTACTGTCTCAGCACCTCTTTAAAAATGACATTCCTGAGAAAAGGACGCTTTTGCTTAGTTTCTTCATCTTGAGCAACAATACAAAGACTGCTTGATCTGGCAACTCTGCTTGCGGCAATGTAGAATTGGCCATGGCTGCAGAAATCTGTTGTGCAGAAAACACGAACGCGCTGTAAAGGCTGGCCCTGTGACTTATTCACCTTACCAATTTTGAACCATATGACATAAAGACACATTAGTCTGGGCATTGTGAGTGATGGTCTATATGACATCAAGACACATTTGTCTATGTGCTGTCATATAGACATCATATCTTTGACGGCATCGCGAGTCCTATGATGACCAGGCAGAGATCATAGGCTGTCCTATGATGTCCTATAAACGTGACACACACACACACACACACACACACAGAGAGAGAGAGATTTCTTGCTTTAATAGAGTGACGATACAGTGGTGTGAAAAAGTGTTTGCCCCCTTCCTGATTTCTTTTTTTTTGTATGTCACACGTAAATGTTTCAAATCATCAAACAAATTTAAATATTAAACACACAAGAAGACACAAAGTGCAGTTTTTAAATGATGTTCATTATTAAGTGTAAAAAAAAAAATGGAGACCTACATGGCCCTGTGTGGAAAAAGGGTTTGCCTCCCCTGTTAAAACATTTAACTGTGGTTTATCACATCCTTGGAAAGCAGAGTTCAATTTCTTTAGCCACACCCAGGTCTGATCAATCAAGAAATCACTTCAATAGGACCTGCCTGACAAAGTGAGGTTGACCAAAAGATCCTCAAAAGCTAGACATGCTGCGATCCAAATAAATTCAGGGACCAATGAGAAACAAAGTAATTGAGATCTGTCAGTCTGGAAAAGGTTATAAAGCAATTTCTAAAGCTTTGGGACTCCAGCAAACCACAGTGAGAGCCGTTATCCACAAATGGCAAAAACATGGAACAGTGGTGAACCTTCCCAGGAGTGGCCAACCGACCAAAATTACCCCAAAAGCGCAGCGACAACTGATCCAAGAGGTCACAAAAGACCCCACACTAACATCTAAAGAACTGCAGGCCTCACTTGTCTCAGTTAAGGTCAGTGTTCATGACTACACCATAAGAGACTGGGCAAAAATGGCCTGCATAGAAGAGTTCCAAGATGAAAACCAATGCTGAGCAAAAAGAACATAAAGGCACGTCTTGGATTTGCCAGAAAACATTTTGATGATCCCCCAAGACTTGGGGGGGAAAATACTCTAGTGGACTGATGAGACAAAAGTTGGAACTTTTTGGAAGGTGTGTGTCCCATTACATCCAGCGTAAAAGTAACACAGCATTTCAGAAAAAGAACATCATACCAACAGTAAAATATGGTGGTGGTAGTGTGATGGTCTAGGGCTGTTTTGCTGCTTCAGGAGCTGGAAGACCTGCTGTGGTAAATGGAACCAGGAATTCTGCTGTCTACCAAAAAAGCCTGAAGGAGAATGTCCGGCCATCTGTTCGTGACCTCAAGCTGAAGTGCACTTGGGTTTTGCAGCAGGACAATGATCCAAAACACACCAGCAAGTCCACCTCTGAATGGCTTAAGAAATACAAAGTGAAGACTTTGGAGTGGCCTAGTCAAAGTCCTGACCTAGTAGTTGGCCTCCGTCGGTCTATGATGACCATGGAAGAGAATCCTAAACGTCTACTCTGCTGGAACAGCACCGCCTGTGTCTGAACAGGCCGATGTGCACCGGTGTTCTACCTTCCAGCGTTGGGCGTTGGTAGGATTCAAGCCTGGGCAGGAAGATATGGAGGACAAGATGTTACCCATGCAGCATGTCCCCCCTCTCCACGTCACTGATGAGTCCAAAGGAACAGCAGGGCTGCTATAGTTTGGCACCAGCGCCGTCGCAGGAGCTGCCAGAACGATGTTGAGCACAACAGAGAACTGCCTTAGGGGCTCCGACTCCGGATTTTTCCTCAGGGTTGACTCCCGAAGCCTTTCCCGTGACCGGGTGTGCTGCAAGGCAGCGGAGGTTTGAAATCAGGGTTTACCTTCCCCTAGATGGGCTACCTTCCCAGGTTGACGAGCCACCATTTACCCGAAGCATCTGGTTTTAAGGCGCCAGAGATCTGCCCTCGCCCCTTCTCCTATTAGTAAAAGCAGTTCCACCGGGCTTAGAGACTAAACCACATGGGCAGGCTAGGAGTTGGACTTAGTTGTCAGAGGCTTTTCGAGACGCACGCCGTAAGGAGCATTTTATGAGCACTGGGAGCTTAACCCCAGTGCCACTCCTGGCTATGACAACCTTGGAACCAAGTCCTGACCTAAATCTGATTGAAATGCTGTGGCATGACCTTAAAAAGGCGGTTCATGCTTGAAAACCCTCCAATGTGGCTGAATTTCAACAATTCTGCAAAGATGAGTGTGCCAAAATGCCTCCACAGCACTGTAAAAGATTCATTGCCAGTTATTGCAAATGCTTGACTGCAGTTGTTGCTGCTAAGGGTGGCCCAACCAGCTATTAGGTTTAGGGGGCAATCACGTTTTCACACAGGGCCAGGTAGGTTTGGATTTTTTTCCCCTTAATTATAAACACCTTCATCTAAAAACTGCATTTTGTGTTTACTTGTGTTATCTTTGTCTAACATTTAAATTTGTTTATCTGAAACATTTTAAGTGTGACAAACATAAAAAAAAAAAGAAATCAGGAAGGGGGCTAACACTTTTTCACACCACTGTATTTGTAAACATGTCCTGTTATAGTACTGCATGAGTTTGACAATACACTGAAAAAATTCAATATTACACTCAACTCCGTCACTGAACAGTGATATTAAAAAAAAATGGTGCTTATGTATATATATACACTCACCGGCCACTTTATTAGGTACACCTGTCCAACTGCTCGTTAACACTTAATTTCTAATCAGCCAATCACATGGCGGCAACTCAGTGCATTTAGGCATGTAGACATGGTCAAGACAATCTCCTGCAGTTCAAACCGAGCATCAGTATGGGGAAGAAAGGTGATCTGAGTGACTTTGAACGTGGCATGGTTGTTGGTGCCAGAAGGGCTGGTCTGAGTATTTCAGAAACTGCTGATCTACTGGGATTTTCACGCACAACCATCTCTAGGGTTTACAGAGAATGGTCCAAAAAAGAAAAAATATCCAGTGAGCGGCAGTTCTGTGGGCGGAAATGCCTTGTTGATGCCAGAGGTCAGAGGAGAATGGCCAGACTGGTTCGAGCTGATAGAAAGGCAACAGTGACTCAAATAACCACCCGTTACAACCAAGGTAGGCAGAAGAGCATCTCTGAACGCACAGTACGTCGAACTTTGAGGCAGATGGGCTACAGCAGCAGAAGACCACGCCGGGTGCCACTCCTTTCAGCTAAGAACAGGAAACTGAGGCTACAATTTGCACAAGCTCATCGAAATTGGACAATAGAAGATTGGAAAAACGTTGCCTGGTCTGATGAGTCTCGATTTCTGCTGCGACATTCGGATGGTAGGGTCAGAATTTGGCGTCAACAACATGAAAGCATGGATCCATCCTGCCTTGTATCAATGGTTCAGGCTGGTGGTGGTGGTGTAATGGTGTGGGGAATATTTTCTTGGCACTCTTTGGGCCCCTTGGTACCAATTGAGCATCGTTGCAACGCTACAGCCTACCTGAGTATTGTTGCTGACCATGTCCATCCCTTTATGACCACAATGTACCCAACTTCTGATGGCTACTTTCAGCAGGATAATGCGCCATGTCATAAAGCTGGAATCATCTCAGACTGGTTTCTTGAACATGACAATGAGTTCACTGTACTCAAATGGCCTCCACAGTCACCAGATCTCAATCCAATAGAGCATCTTTGGGATGTGGTGGAACGGGAGATTCGCATCATGGATGTGCAGCCGACAAATCTGCACCAACTGTGTGATGCCATCATGTCAATATGGACCAAACTCTCTGAGGAATGCTTCCAGCACCTTGTTGAATCTATGCCACGAAGAATTGAGGCAGTTCTGAAGACAAAAGGGGGTCCAACCCGTTACTAGCATGGTGTACCTAATAAAGTGGCCGGTGAGTGTATATGTGTGTGTGTGTGGGGGTGTGTCATAAAAGATCACACATAGATGGCCCGCCATGGATTGCCGCCGCCTCTTCTTTCGGCTGCTCCCTTTAGGGGTTGCCACAGCGCATCATCTGCCTCCATCTCACCCTACCCTTGCATCTTCCTCTGTAACACCAACCCTCTCCATGTCCTCCTTCACTACATCCATGAATCTTCTCTGGTCTTCCTCTTTTCCTCCTGCCTGGCAGCTCCATCTTCAACATCCTTTGTCCAATATATCCACTATCTCTTCTGTCCACATGTCCAGACCATCTCAGCCTTGCCTATCTTTCTTTGTCTCCAAACCGCTCAACCTGAGCTGTCCCTCTGATATACTCATTCTAATCTTGTCCCTCTTAGTCACTCCCAATGAAAATCTTAGTATCTACAACTCTGCCACCTCCAGCTCCTTCTCCTTTTTTGTCAGCGCCACCATGTCCAAACCATACATCATAGCAGGTCTCACTACTGTCTGGTAAATCTTCCCTTTCATTCTTGCTGCTACCTTTCTGTCACAGATCACCCCTGACACTTGTCTCCACCCTGCCTGCGCTCTGTTCTTCATCTCTCTTGTGCATTTTCCATTGCTTTGGATGGTTGACTCCAGGTATTTAAACTCCTCTACTTTCACTACTTCTACTCCTTACATCTTCACGGTCACACATGCCTCCCTCTCATTTAAACTCATGTAGGGCTGTCGCAGTGGAGGAGTTTCCCCTGCGGTGACTGTGGATAGCTGAACACTGCGATATGTGGTGGTATTGCAAATTTTTTTTAGGACGATCCCATGGTCTCGTAATTTAAACAGGGTTTATAACTTGAGAGGCAAACAATGGAAGCTGTGTGAAAGTCACTGCAGCTTCACTCTCAACTTACGCGTGTGAGACAGTTGTGTGGAACTCCAGTCCATTCTGTTGGGGGGGTGGGGGGGGAAACTATCGTTTTCATAAAGCAGTGGTGGCCGCTGTCCGAAAAATCACGTTCAAACAAGCAGTGCAGTAATTGTTTTGCTCATGGAGCTCAATTGTCAGGATCTTTAACACTTGGCTCAGAAGGAAATGACATGCTTTGTGCCCTTTCAGTGCGCACTGTCATGGCTGTTTTTAGCAATTCGTTCAAATGCTTCCGCCACTAATTGCCTGCTGGAGTCCATCTAGAGTCCCCCAAACGGTGCTGGCAGTGGCAGCAAACATGCTGTTGGCAATAAAAATTACACATAACATTTAACAATTTATTTAATAATCAATAGGGGCACATAACTAAATGAGATTTAGCCACACACACAAAAAAGGTGAACACTGTGTGTACTGACCCCGTAATATGTGATGGCAGTGGTCCTGACTGCAAGTGAAGTGATTTTCTTATTTTAACACAGTACACATTAAGTAAAACACACAAACTGAGACCACCGTAAGAGCTTGTGCCTTATTACGGGTCCATAAACGGATTAATGTTTGCATTCATAGCTTGACTGTCTCTGCTCAGCGCTGTAGCCTTACTGACAATTCCACAGGCAGGCACAGGAAGCGATAACAAAAACACTGTTATCAAAATAGAAGCCTGCTTTTTTTTTACTTCAGTGCCTAAAATAATAAACCTTTCAGGGGGGGTTATACAAATCAAATCAAACTTTGTCATATTGCTGTACATACAACTGTAGTGCAGGCAAGATGAAATTGCGTTTCTCTCGGCATCCATATAAGAAGCAGCATGATTTAAGACACATTCCCACATAGCTCCCCCCCATCCATTCACACATCCCTGAGACATACTTGGGGGAAGAAAAAGAATAACTAACTATAATATACAAAATGTCCGTAGGTGCAGTAGTGTGTATGAGAGATTCCGGGTCAACTGTTCAGCATCCTGACAGCTTGTGG
Organism: Pholidichthys leucotaenia; assembly: GCA_020510985.1. Classification (NCBI taxonomy): domain Eukaryota; kingdom Metazoa; phylum Chordata; class Actinopteri; order Cichliformes; family Pholidichthyidae; genus Pholidichthys; species Pholidichthys leucotaenia. The sequence continues at coordinate 168,500,598 of CM035847.1, read as the reverse complement.
AAGGAAGCTGTTGATCAGTCTGGTGGTTCTGCCTCTGATGCTCCGGAATCGTTTACCAGATGGAAGAAGTTCAAAGTGTTTATGCCGAGGGTGAGAACGGTCCTTGACAATGTTCAGTGCCCTGCTCCTACAACGGTTCTGAAAAAGTTCTTGGACAGAGGGGAGGGAGACTCCAATTACCCTCTCCGCCCCCTTGACTGTCCTCTGCAGGGCTTTTTTGTCTGACATACTGCAGCTGGAGTACCATGTAGCAATGCAGTACGTCAGAACACTCTCCACCACACCTCTGTAGAAGGTCCTGAGGATGCAGATGGGGAGAGAGGCCTGTTTGAGTTTCCTCAAGAAGTGCAGTCTCTGCTGAGCCTGCTTCCTGATCTCCAAGGAATTCTTGCTCCAGGTCAGGTCCTGCGAGATCTGCACTCCGAGGAACTTGATGTTCTCTACTCTCCACTAAACGGCCGCTGATGCTGAGGGGGGCGTGCTCAGGCTGCGACCGCCGGAAGTCGATAATCATCTCCTTCGTTTTGTCCACGTTGAGCACCAGATTGTTCTCCCTGCACCAGCCCTCCAGGTCTCTCACTTCTTCCCTGTACATTGATTCCTCATCCCCTCTGGATAAGTCCCACCACCGTGGTGTCATCTGCAAACTTAATAATCTGGTTCCCCTCGTGTCTGGATACACAGTCATGTGTTAGAAGTGTAAACAACAGTGGACTGAGTACACAGCCTTGAGGGGATCCGGTACTCAGCGTGACAGAGTTGGAGATGTTGTTTCCAACCCGGACAGACTGAGGTCTCTGTCAGGAAATCCAGGATCCAGAGACATGTGGCGGTGTTCAGACCGAGAAGGAGTAATTTCTCCGTCAGTCTCTGGGGAATAATGGTGTTGAATGCTGAACTGAAATCAATGTACAGGAGTCTGGCGTAGGTGTCTTTCTGGTCCAGGTGGGTGATGACAGAGTGTAGGGTGGTGACTATAGCATCCTCCGTGGAGCGGTTTGAACGATATGCAAACTGGAGCGGGTCGTGTGATGCAGGGAGGCAGGCTGTAATGTGTGGTTTGACAAGCCACTCAAAACACTTCATCACAATTGGGTGTCAGTGCAACAGGACGATAGTCATTCAAACAGGACACCACTGGTTTCTTTGCCACCGGTACAATGATAGAGGTCTTGAAGCATCTGGGAACGATGGCCTGACTCAGGGAGATGTTATAAATGTCAGTCAGGACATCCGCCAACTCGCTCGCGCAGTCTCGGAGCACATGTCCCGGAATGTTGTCTGGATCTGCAGCTTTGCGTGGGTTGACTCTGGTTAGGGTCCTCCATGTGTCCGCTGTGTTAATGGTAAAAGCTGGTCCGACCGATTGGGGGGGGAGGGCCAGCCCTCCCTCTGATTGTCGAGTTTGATGCTTCAAAACGTGCAAAGAAGTCGTTAAGCCTGTCTGGAAGCGAAGCGTCGTCATCATCGACCCCCTGCCTAGGCTTAAAGCCCGTCAGTGTCCGAACTCCCTGCCACATCTGCTTGGTGTTCCTAGTGTCACAGAGGTGTCCCTGGATTTTCTCCGCATAGGCGCGCTTTGCCGCCTTAATTCCCTTAGAAAGCGCAGACCTGGCTGAGCGGAGGGCGATCCTGTCCTTCGCTCTGAAGGCTGCATCTCTGGCTGTGAGCAGCGAGCGCACCTCTGCAGTCATTCAGGGCTTATGATTACCCCGCATAGTGATGGTCTTTACTGTAGTGAAATCATCTGTGCACTTAGCGATGTAGCTGGTGCCCGAATCAGCATACTCCTCCACAACTGTCCTGTCTTCCTGGGAGGCTGCTATTTTGAAGACCTTCCAGTCTGTGTGCTGAAAACAGTCTTTCAGTGCAGGGGTTGCACTCTCAGGCCAAATCCTGATTTGTTTCACTGCTGGCCTGCTGTGCTTCAATAAAGGTTTGTAGGCAGGCAGCAGCATCACGGATATGTGATCAGAACGGTCGAGATGGGGGCGGGGTATCGCTTTATATGCATCTGTGTTTGTGTACACTAAGTCCAGCATATTCTCACCTCTGGTCTTAAAGTCTACACATTGTTTAAACTTGGGGAGCACAGTCTTTAGGCTGGTGTGGTTAAAATCCCCCGCAACCACCACAAAACTGTCCGGGTGTGAAGTTTGGATTTCACTGATTGCATTGTGCAGTTCCCCGAGTGCCTTCTTAGCATTAGCTTTAGCGTTAGCGCTCGGCGCTATGTAAACACCGACTACAAACACGTTGCTGAATTCCCTAGGCAGATAATAAGGCCGACAATTTACAATAAGGAACTCCGCCAACGGAGAGCAGTGTTTAGACACTAACGTGGCATTAACGCACCAGTTCTTGTTAACATAGATGCATAGCCCACCCCCCCGGCTCTTACCGGAGCTCGCCGTTTCCCTGTCGGCACGGAACATCGCCATATCTTCCAGTTGAATGGCCTCGTCAGGAATGTTGTCGTGGAGCCATGTTTCGGTGAAAAACACACAGCAGTCCCTCCACTCTCTCCGGGTTTCTCTCAGCAGACGCAGTTCGTCCACCTTGTTTTCGAGGGCACGGACGTTTGAGAGAAGAAGCGACTGTACCGCTGGTCTGGAGGGGTTAGCCTTTAGCCTAGCATGGGTCCCGGCCCTTTTTCCTCGCTTTTTCCTGCGTTGCCACCACTTCCGCTTCCTCCTCTCATGGGTAGCTTCCAGCGGGGACTCCGCCAGAATTCCATGCTGGCGTAGGATGTCCAAATCACAACCGATCGCCGCGATTCTTGCAGCGTGCAGTACCTTGATGTTTAATAAGGTCTCACGGTTGTAAGTTTTACAGAATGTACGTCTGGGATGATCACAACACTCAAAACTCTCACACTCGCTGATGCCAAGAGGGGCCGCTGCGTCTGAGCGCGCTGCCGCCATCTTGATACACCACGGTTGTTGAAGTTGCTCATTATCCTCCGTGGTAGGCTTGTCTGTAGTGTGGTACTACATAATTGCAGTTATCACGACAGCCCTACCCTTATGTATTTTGTCTTGCTTCTACTGACTTTAATTCCTCTTGTCTCCAGAGCATACCTCCACCTCTCCAGGTTCTCTTCCACCTGCTCCCTACTCTCACTACAGATCAGTGTCGTTGGCAAACATCATGGTCCACTGAGACTCCTGCCTGACCTCATATGTCAGCCTGTCCATCACCAAGGCAAACAAGAAGGGGCTCGGAGCCGATCCCTGATGTAACCCCACTCCCACCCTGAACCCATCTGTCACTCCTACAGCACACCTCTCATCACTGTCTCGCTGTCCTCATACATTTTCTGCATCACCCTTGCATACTTCTCTACCACTGCAGACTTTCTCATACAGTACCACACTTCCTGTCTTGGCACCTGATCATATACTTTCTCTTGACCCACAAAGACACTGTGCAACTCCTGAGTTTCTCTATACTTCTCCATCAACACTCTTACAGCAAACATATCTGTAGTACTCTTTCTTGGCATACTCTATAGTTACTACAGCTCTGAACATCACCTTTGTTCTTGAAAATTGGTACCAAAACAATTCTCCACTCCTCAGGCATCCTCTCACTCTCTATGGTTCTGTTAAACAGTCTGGTTAAAAGGTCCACTGCTATCGCTCCTAAACATCTCCATACCTCCACAGGTATGGCATCTGGACCAAATGCCTTTCCATTCTTCATCCTCTTCAAAGCTGCCCTCACTTCCACCTTGCTAATTGTTGGGGCTTCCTTGTTCACCATCTTTTCTTCATCCATCCTCCTCTCTCATTTTCTTTGTCATCAGCTCTTGAAAGTACTCCTACCACCTTCTCAACACACTCTCGTCATTAGTACACCATTTCTGTCCTTAATCAGCCTAACCTGCTGCACATCCTTTACAGCTCAATCTGTCTTGCCAATCAATACAAGTCCTTTTCTCCTTCCTTAGTGTTTAGCCTCTCATACAACCCAGTGTATGCCTTTGCCACCTCGCTCTTTGCCATGCGCCTAGATTCCAAATACTCCTACTTTCATCGCCCTGACTATCCCACATTTTCTGTGCTAACCTCTTCCTTTGAATGCTTTGCTGTACCTCATTTCACCACCAAGTCTCCTTGTCTTCCTTCCTCTGTCCATTGAACACACCATATACCTTTCTGCCCATTTCGCTCAATACTTTTGCTGTACTTTCCCAATCATTGGTAATTCTTCCCTACCACCTAGAGCCTGTATCAACTCCTTCCTGAACTCTGTGCGATCTTCTTCCTTCTGTAACTTCCCCCACTTTATCTTTGGCTCTGCCTCACTCTCTTCCTCTTCTTGCTCTCAAAAGTCATCCTACAGACTACCATCCGATGCGGTCTAGCTACATTCTCCCCTGCCAACACCTTGCAGTCTCCTCTATCTCTTTGAGATTTCTCCTTCTGCTTAGGATGTAGTCGACCTGTGTGCACCTTCCTCCACTCTTGTAAGTCACAACGCTATTGTGAATATAAGTCATAAAAGATCACAACAAATAAGTGATCTGACAAACAAATAAACAAGGGTTCCTAAACAGTCGCAATACTAGATGTTCCCTTCATTTTCAGAAATTAGGTGTTTTGTGATTAATATTCACACAAATAAATCTTAGTGCTGTCCAGTCCCTTTCATATTTGTCCAAATCCGTGTGTGATTGCTTACATATCGGCTACACCTCTTTGTATTCCACTTTCAAACACCCTACATTTGGGCCTGTAAAGTCTAATTGGGATACCCATTTCAGACAGGAATACTTGCATTCTATGGGCAATGCACTAGTTTATTTTAAAAGCAGATCAGTATAGAAATGTATCTCATGTGATGAGTTAAGCTAACTTGTGACAAAACTGGGCACATGTAGTCAAAGGTGGCCAGGATTTAATGCTGATTATACTGGAGGTGATACCTATGTATATCAGATACACGACAAAGTTTTTAGCATGAATGGTGAAGTGAGTCCAAACTACTCATGTCAGTGTGGAGTTGGGCTGTTCTGGGTTGGTGAAAGAATAGTAACTGAAATGGGTCCAGGGCCGTTGGCTCCAGCCCAGCAGAGAGACCCCTCCTAAGTTCACTTTGACGTGCTGATCCACCAGCTGACCAGAGGCAAGTTTGGGGGCAGGGAAGGACTCATGAGTTGTTCCGGTCAAAAGGGAAAAACTCTTAGCTCTCTTCAGATATTAAGACATAAATTCTGTTACTTTAAGCTGTGCTGGTGAGTAAGCATGAACAATAATGATGCATGTGATCCTCAGATTCTAAATGATTTGAAGTGCAATATGCTATAATTTTGAAATTGCAAATCTTACTGCAGTTTATGTAGAAAGATGTCTCATAATGCCAAGTTACCTTTGGGAAATTTTCTCTGAAAAGCATATGAGAAATTGCTAATTGGATAACAGATGGACCAGAGCTCAAGTTTGAGTCAGAAAGCGAGTTTTCTTTTCAGCGTATTTTTTTTTTTTTTTTTTACATTTTGCAAATGTGTTTCTTGTTCTTTGAAGTTGTGACTCACAGATCTGGTATAGCATGAAGGTTGTCCTGTCATAGAGCCATAGTTGTTACTATTAATATCCATCTGCTTGGTGTTGCAGTCCTCTAAACGGACAACACTAGAGCTTTTACTGTATTGAAAAGTAGTACTTTGCTTCAGTCTTACATGGTATACTTATGCTGACTGTTTTTTTTATGGTCTGACATTGATAGCTTTTATTACAGCCCAAAATTTCAAAATATTCCATAGTGTTTCATAATTCCAAATATTCAGTCATTCATGTTTTGGATACCTCATGCGACCTTTAAATGAATGAAGATTTTACATTATATTTTAAGATCATTCTTCATATTTGTGATCTTTCAGTTAAAAAAACATTGCATTATCAAAAAGTAATGGCTTATTTTCTTCCCTAGGTTTAAGGAAATCAACAAAAAAGCGCAGCGAGTCTCCTCCAGCAGAGCTCCCCAGCTTTCGGCGGAGCACACGCCAGAAGACCACGGGCTCCTGTGCCAGCACCAGGTATAGCTACTATGACTGTCTCTCATCATGATTTTTGTTGTGTACAGGGATGAGAATCCTCCGCGGATCCGCGGAATTCCTCGGATTTGATCATGTCTAGGGCCATTCTCGTGAATCGTCTAAATTCGAGGAGAAAATTTTAGAGGGGGGGGGGGGTGAGGTCTGTTATGAGCGGCGAGTCGTATTTTCGATCGGCTGCTAAAATCCACCACGCAGAACGCGCTACCCAGCGAGATCAGTAATGTAATGTAACAAGGCCACTGATTGGCTGATACTTATTGAAGCAACCAATCGGCGATTTTGTTATTCCTTTGTCATATCCCAACACGCGGAGCGAAATGCAAATGGCGGACAGTTCAATCAACCGAGTTTTCCCGATTTCGTGAAAATGGTGAACCTAAAACTCAGGAAAGACGAAGCAAGAATTTTAGAATTCGACAAAGGGATAAGGAACAAATTTCGTTGGGAATGGCTCGAAAAAACTGTCAATGACTGTAAAGATCGGTAAAAATACCGAAGTTGTGGTTGAAAAAATGGCCGACTTCATAGCGAAATGCGAAGTACCAGGGAAAGCCCAGTGTGTTTATTGTAACAATTTCTTGAGTTATGGATCTCGTGGTTGTGTTGCCTTAGTTGAACACTGTTCAAAACAGAAACATCTCAAAATTGTGGCAACAAGGAGATTGAACTACTCGCTCGTGCTGCGTTCAAAACGATCGATGGACACGGTCAAATTCAGATGCCAGTCAAAGTTCATCACAATCGGCCCCGATTACAGCAATTAGTGATCGGAAGACACATTCCGAGGTAAGATTTTTTTCTCGTTATAAGTAATGTACTTGAGAATTTTCGCGTAATGAATTTGTTATGAAATAGCATGTGTAAGTTGTGACGTCATGCCTGGTTTGAAACACGAATTGCATTTGAATGGTGGTGATTGTTAATAGATAAATGTTATTACATATTTTCTCACAATTTGAAATGCAATCTAAGAATTTTGAATATAATTTATCATTTTTTGTTTCACTAGAAGGAGTTGCATAATGCATGTGTAAGTTTTTTTTTTTTTTTGGTCATGTGGTGATGGGTTGCCTTTCCTAAGATATCTTTGCTTTTATTAGTCAACATAATTTCTTTATGGTCTTTGCATAAAAATATTAAACATCTTTTAGGTTTTACTTACTTAGATTATCTTTCAAATATTAAAATATACTAATATGCAACTTTTTTTATATTCCTAGTAACACTAACAAATGCACACATTAATAAATCAGAATGTTTGTAGAATGTCAGTATATTTTAATAAATGGGTTATGGACTTGGTGATGGAATTTTGTTAATATTTATAATTTATTTTATTTGGTTAAATTATTTTGTCTGTTCTAGAACTATGTAAATGTAATTCTGTGTCAGTTCTAAACATATCAAATAGTAGTAAAATATAATTTAGTATTATTACATCAACATACCATTCAGATATAAATTTACACATGTGATGCAGCAGCAGATTAAAAAGGTAAACTATAAATGCATTTGTACTTACTTCTAACTTTAAATACAAGACCACATCTGAGCATTCTAAAACACCAGATTTCGTTAGCTTCTGGGGGGCGTTGCACCCCAGACCCCCCACCAAGGCTCCGCCTTGGATCCGGCTTGGGGGCCTGCGTCCCCCAAGACCCCCGGCTTAGTTTCCTCTTTTTTTCCCAAACCCCATTCTCATCCCTGTGTGTAAAACAGGGTTGTAAACCAGTGCCACAACGTGAACAGTTAAGTTTTTTGTTGTGGTTTTTTTCCAGTGGCTAAAGCTAACAGGCTAAAACGCGCGGCAGAGCTCCCCTGTAAATTTGAATAAAGTATTAAAAATGTTAACATGATAGTTATTCCTCTGGCTTAAAGATCTTGGCACGGTGGCAACATATTTTTCCGGGGGGGGGCAGAAAACGCATGACATGATTGTAACCAGAATATTTTTTTTAATTTTTGCATAGTAATATTGCATAATGGAACTTACTATTTGAAGTATTGTACAACCAAGGCTTGAATATTGGAATATTGGGCCAGTTGGGGTCCCGACTTTGTTCGTGGTGTTATCCTTCTCTGCTTCCTCTGCCTGAACACTTCCCTCTCCTTGGTTCCTCTCTTCTGTCTCATCTTGTCCTCTCTGAGCTCTAATTCAGATTCTCTCTCTATGGTGGTATACAAACAGGTTAGAAAACAGTGTCATGTTCTGTCCTGCAGGATTTTTTTCATGGTTTACATAGGCCGTAGCTCAGCCGGGGTTGGGGGTGAGTGACGTCAGGCGGGCTACGGCTAGGAGTATATATTGAGCTGTAGAGCTAAATAAGGTATATTCTATGAACAGCAGAACAAGCTCTCTGTTATTCAGACATAAAAATAAGCTCATGTTTCTCGTGGACAGTCACACTGGCGAGAGACTCTTGACTGACTGGAAAGCTCGCGTGGGTGGGCGCTTCTAAACTCCGCCTGGATGACGGCCACACGTGGTGTTTGTGTGCGTGCTTGCGGAAAGTCATTGCTTCATATATTTTTCTTAAATTCATATCTCCTCATTAGCGCGCCTGTAATTTTTCTGGCGAGGTGGGCTGCCACCCAGAAATGTTACCAGAGAAAACCCTGCATTAAGTTATGGGTAGTTGTGACATTTCTTCACTTGTTACATGTTTATTCACTTAGTGAATTATTTATTATTCAAGGGGGAATAATGCTTATTAGAAGTCAACTGCTTTGTAGTCCACTTTTATTTCTGCTGATTTAAAAGTATTAAGATTCACATTTTAGTTTTCATAATTTTTTTGTTTTTTTGTTTTTTTTTGTTACTTATTTCTACCCGTAGGTAGACTTGGTTTGCAGTCTGGTGACAAGCCACCGGCTGCTGGTCGCTGCGTGCGCGAGCGCCCTAAACCTACATGTTTTTGGTATGCGGGAGGAAACCGGAGAAATCCCGGAGTAAACCCACGCAACACGGGGAGAACATGCAAACTCCACACAGCTCACTGTTGGTCGGGGGCTGGGATCGAACCCACGACCTCATGATCCCCGCGATCCCCCGGCCGAGGGTAAAACTGTGCTGCCACAGTGCTAAACCACTGCGCCACCGTGCAGCCCCATATTTTGACTACTTTTCTAAATTTAAGTTTTTCGTGTGTGTTCTTGTTGATTAAAAACTAAACGGTAAGAAACGGTGCTGGCAACTCCATGTTCGCTATATGTAGAACATAGTGGTGTGAAAAAGTGTTTGCTTCCTTCCTGATTTCATTTTTTTTAATGTTTGTCACACTTAAATGTTTCAGATCATCAAACAAATTTAAATATTAGACAAAGATAACACAAGTACACACAAAATGCAGTTTTTAAATGAAGGTGTTTATTATTAAGGGGGGAAAAAATCCAAACCTACCTGGCCCTGTGTGAAAAAGTGATTGCCCCCTAAACCTAATAACTGGTTGGGCCACCCTTAGCAGCAACAACTGCAATCAAGCATTTGCAATAACTGGCAATGAGACTTTTACAGCACTGTGGAGGAGTTTTGGCCCACTCATCTTTGCAGAATTGTTGTAACTCAGCCACATTGGAGGGTTTTCAAGCATGAACTGCCTTTTTAAGGTCATGCCACAGCATTTCAATCGGATTCAGGTTAGGACTTTGACTAGGCCACTCCAAAGTTTTCATTTTGTTTTTCTTAAGCCATTCAGAGGTGGACTTGCTGGTGTGTTTTGGATCATTGTCCTGCTGCAGAACCCAAGTGCGCTTCAGCTTGAGGTCACAAACAGATGGCTGGACAATCTCCTTCAGGACTTTTTGGTAGACAGAATTATTCCTGGTTCCATTTACCACAGCAAGTCTTTCAGCTCCTGAAGCAGCAATACAGCCCCAGACCATCACACTACCACCATCACCATCATATTTTACTGTTGGTATGATGTTCCTTTTCTGAAATGCTGTTACTTTAACGCCAGATGTAATGGGACACACACCTTCCAAAAAGTTCAACTTTTGTCTCGTCGGTCCACTAGAGTATTTTCCCCAAAGGTCTTGGGGCTCATCAAGATGTTTTCTGGAAAAACTGAGACGAGCCTTTATGTTCTTTTTGCTCAGCAGTGGTTTTCATCTTGGATCTCTGCTATGCAGGCCATTTTTTGCCCAGTCTCTTTCTTATGGTGGAGTCATGAACACTGACCTTAACTGAGGCAAGTGAGGCCTGCAGTTCTTTAGATGTTGGTGTTGGGTCTTTTGTGACCTCTTGGATGAGTCGTTGCTGCACTCTGGGGGTAATTTTGGTCATCTGGCCACTCCTGGGAAGGTTCACCACTGTTCCATGTTTTCGCCATTTGTGGATAACGGCTCTCACTGTGGTTTGCTGGAGTCCGAAAGCTTTAGAAATGGCTTTATAACCTCCAGACTGATGGATCTGAACTACTTTATTTGTTCCTTAATTTCTTTGGATTGCAGCATGATGTCTAGCTTTTGAGAATCTTTTGGTCTACTTCACTTTGTCAGGCAGGTCCTACTGAAGTGATTTCTTGATTGAGAACAGGTGTGGCAGTAATCAGGCCTGGGCATGGCTAGAGAAATAAAACTCAGCTTTCCAAAGATGTAATAAACTACAAGTAATTTGTTTTAACATTGGGGCAATCACTGTTTCACACAGGGCCATGTAGGTTTTTTTTTTCTTTTTTACCCTCAATAAAAAACACCTTCATTTAAAAAAAACTGCATTTTGTGTTTACTTGTCATGTTTGTCTAATATTTAAATTTGTTTGACCTGAAACATTTCAGTGTGACAAGCATACAAAAAATGAGAAGTCAGGAAGGGGGCAAACACTTTTTCACACCACTGTAAGTAAGAAAAGGCGTTTCTCCCAAGTCTTTATTGTAAATATTGGCAGGTATTTAAGTAAAAAGTTAAATCTTGACTTCCGGTTATGGCGGCTACGTAGGAGGACACGTATCACTCTGCTCTGCTCCTAGAGAAAAAAAAGTCGGCAAATAACTCATTTGGAACAGAACCTATCCCAGCGTTTGGGCGAGGGTATCCCGGTGAAGCCTAAGGCTAGGAAATCAGGTGGAGGAAAAATTGAACCGCCGAAACAGGCCAAATTAACGGACTTTCACGTCCGTGACGCAGCAGATAAAGCTCCTAGCAGCGGTGCGGTGACTGCAGGCGACGGCACAGGTGCGGTGCTCGCTGCCATTAGTTCAGTGAGAGCAGACTTTTCCGCTAAATTTGATGGGATTATGGCAGTGTTGGAAGGAATGAGAAAGGAATTGGCTGACTGTGTGGAACGAGTGGCGCAGGTGGAGCTTCGAGTTTCCAGTGCTGAAGATGACGTCGCCGGCCTTCAATTAAAGGTGCGCACTTTGGGGAAAAAAAAAAAATAAATGTCTTGAAGATAATGTCCTGGACTTGGAGTCCCGGTCGAGATGGAACAACCTGAGGCTGGTGGGTCTACCGGAGGGAACCGACCTGTGTTCCTTTTTGGAAAAGTGGATTCCAGAAGCACTGAACAACGCGGAGCTGCAATCATCAGTCGTTTTAGAAAGCGCCCACCAAATTGGCCCACTAAGAGATAACAAGGCATCACCGAGGACGCTAATTATGAAGTTCCTCACCTACAGAGACAGGATGACGATCTCCGACGCGGCGCGAGCCAAAGGAGAAATTAAATACCAGGATCGACAGGTGCGGTTTTATCCAGATTTGGCCACAGGAATTCAACGGTTGAGGAAGCAGTTTGACCCCGTCCGTAAAGAGCTGCGCAACCTTGGGATTCGTCATGGAGTAATTCACCCTGCAAGACTGCTGGTCACGTATAAGGGCAGAACACACATCTTCAAGACCCCTGAGGAGGCGCAGGAATTCATCAAGAAGATCCAAGAGGAGACTGGTGCGAGCTAAGCATGAATAAAATATAAGGTAGAATATTTAAGCATTTGCACAGGCATCTAACTGATTTGAAGCATATAGCAAGTTTACAAAATATAGATTGTATTACATATTAAAAAAAAAAAAAAAAAACCCTATGATGTACAAAGTTGCTATAAAATTTTGCAGTTAAGTTGGAAAACTACAGAAGAGAGTTAATGTTACGTCATTTAAAGCAGTAGAGTTAGGGTGATTGGGAGGATGAAGAAGGAGTGGCTTTGGCTGGTCCTCGTGGGTGTGGAGCGGTCGATGGCTATATCGGGAGACGGAATTTTTTTTTTTGATTTTGGGGGGATCACCACGAATGTGGGAAGGGGGAATTTGTTTGTGTGTAGTTTGTAGGATGAATGTTCAACCACTTATGTTTTTGCTTCTCTGTATGAGCATGTTTACACTGCGAGGTAATCCCAAACTCCCTATTGATCATAGACCAAAGCGTTGATCTTAATTTAACTTCATGGAATTGGAGAGGTCTACAAAATTTAAAAAAATATAAACAAGTTATGAATAAAATAAAAGACATGGGTTCAAAAATTGTGTTTTTACAAGAAACTCATCTAATAGAGGAGGGTGTAAAAAGAATTAGGAGTAGATGGCAAGGAAGTGTATTCACCTCATCATTTTCATCCCGAACCAGGGGAGTTATGACTCTCATACATAAATCGGTCCCATTTCAAGTGAAAAATGTAATTGGAGACAAATTTGGAAGATATGTAATCATTCAAGGTTCTTTGCTATTAGAAAATATAAATCTGGTGAACTTATACGGTCCCAATATAGATGATCAAAAGTTCTTTGCTAATTTATTTCTTATTTTATCATCACTTACAGGGCAACATATAATAGCAGGGGATTTTTAATTGTACATTGAACCCCGGTATAGATAGATCAACAGGACTGGACTGTACGCACAATGGATGCAGGATGATCACTAAGCAGCCTACTCTTGTTATTCTAATACCTACAAGACATTCTCACATATTGACTATTTTTTGATCTCCACAGAATTAAGGTCCAAGATTCAAAACTGCTTTTATGATAATATTGTGATCTCTGATCATGCACCCTGTTGTCTAATATATGTAGATAAGAAATTGACAAAGGAACCAGGTAGGTGGCAATTTCAGCATAAATGGCTTCAGGATGAGGAATTTAAGTACATAGAAAAACAGATGAGTTCTTTGATATCAATACTACACAAACATCAGCATGTATAAAGTGGGAGGCTTTCAAAGCTTTTATTAGGGGACATATTATTAGTTATACAGGTTCAAAATCTATTAAGACTCGAGAAGAGAGAGTCCATTTGGAACATAAACTAAAAATTCTTCAAGAAAAAGTGTATGCAGGAAGTGACCCAAAGTTAGAGAACAAATTAGTGATTCTGAGAGCTGAATATGACAAAAAAAAATCAGCGAATAGAGCTGCCTCGAGTCTTCTAAGATTGAAGCAATCTTTTTATGAACAAGGTGAAAAATCAGGAAAATTATTGGCATGGCAGATTAAAAAATTAGAATTTAAAACACCAATTACCAGTATTATAAGTAACGGACAGGTAGTTGTAGATCCTTTAGAAATTAATAGAGCCTTTAGAGATTACTATGAAAAATTATATGATACAAAAAATGAAACTGACTTAACAAAACTAAATGGGTTTTTGGATGGACTATCTATACCGTGTATTCCAAATGAAAACAGGGAGATACTGGAGTCTAAAATTAGTCAAGAAGTTGGGCTAGCCATTGATAATGTGAAATCAGGAAAAAGTGCAGGACCAGATGGTCTTCCAGTTGACCTTTATAAAAAATTTAAGAATAAATTAATAAAACCTTTTTTGGAAATGGTTTTAGAAGCATTTCAAAATAGTAATTTACCACCATACATGAATAATGCCTTAATTATACTGTTGCCAAAACCAGGTAAACCCTCTAATAAATGTGAAAATATGAGACCAATAAGTCTATTAAATGCTGACCTTAAGATAATCTGTAAAATTTTAGCAAGACGAATACAAGAAATATTACCAAATATTATTAACCGAGATCAGAATGGCTTTATAAAGGGAAGACGAGGCTTCCATAATGTAAGAAGACTATTTAATATTATTTATTCTAATAAAGAAGCACTGGATACAGCTCTCCTATCAGGACGCCGAAAAGGCCTTTTGATAGGGTCGAATGGCCCTTTCTTTTTGAAGTCTTACAAAGCTTTGGACTTGGAAATAATTTCATAAAATGGGTTCAGATAATATATAATAATGCTACAGCAGAAATCCTAACAAACAGCAATATCTCAAAATCAATAAAAATCAATAGAGGATGTCGACAAGGCTGTCCACTTTCACCTTTATTGTTTACTATGGCAATTGAACCTTTAGCGATGGCAGTTCGTTTACATCCACAAATATATGGAATTAAAGTTGGACCAACAGAACATAAAATCTCCCTGTATGCCGATGACATAATTTTGTTTATGTCGAATCTTAAAAAATCAATTCCGACCTTGTTGAATTTAATAAAGAATTTTGGGAAATATCGGGATATAAAATAAATAAAACTAAATCTTCAATATTAATGCTAAATGAGACCCAGAGAAATCACCCAGCTCCTGAGGTAAATCAATTCAATGTTGTAAATCAGTTTAAATATTTAGGAATTCAAATTGTGCCTAAGCTAGAATTAGTCGCCAGTGCCAACTATGAAGCCTTAATGACAGACATTAATGAGTTAATTCAGAGATGGATGTCACTACCAATGTTGATGATAGGGAGAGTCAATATACTTAAAAGTAATATTTTACCTAAAATACTTTATTTATTTCAATACATTCCTTTACCACCACCTTCAGATCTATTCTCAAGAATTAAAAAAAAGTTAGTGGAATTTATATGGAACAACAGGAAGGCTAGATTACGTCTGTCCTTACTATATTTACCATTTGATCGTGGAGGTCTGAAATGTCCAAACTTTGTTGTATTACTAGTCAGCACAACTGAGGTCTATGACATATTGTTTTTCATCAAATGGTCTCCCTCACTGGACTGAAATGGAATCATACAATTTACCTTTACCTCTTCCCATATTCATATACTCGGACTCGGCAAAAAAATTACACAAACAAGTTAAAAATCCATTTGTAAAGCATATGATCAAAATATGGTGTGAAACTAAAAAATATTTAAAAGAACCACATTTACTGTCACAATTTAGCCCAATATGGGGTAATCAATATTTTAAACCAGGGAGAGCGGATGCTGTGTTTAAAGTATGGAGTTTAAAAGGGATCCAAAAAATTCAAGATTTATATCTGTCATGTTCAGATAACAATGTATTTTGAAGAGCTGAGGATCAAATTTAATCTTAATAGAACACATTTTTTTAAATATCTTCAGCTTAGGAACTTTATTCGATCAAATCAAAACAATGCTCTCACTCGACTTATTTATTCATCCTTGGAAAAAATTTTGACGAAAGATAGTAAGAGAAAGGGTATTATTTCAGAGTTTTATAATTCATTGACACGATCTTCAAGTGAAAACTCACAGAAAAGATTGAATTATTGGAAAGAAGACCTGCAAATTGAAATTTCAGAGGAACAATGGGAATTGGCTTGTACAGAAGCTCAAACCAAATCAATAAATGTACGTCTTAAATTGATACATTTTAAATGGTTAATGCGGATGTATGTTACACCGGTGGAATTAAATAGATATAACAAAAACATACCAGATACGTGTACAAAATGTATGGAAAGTAAAGGAACCTTATTTCATTGTGTATGGGAATGTAGGAAAATTAGAATGTTTTGGGAAGAGGTGAGGGTAACAATTGAAAAAATAATTTCAAAACAAATCATATTGAATCCTAAACTGTTTTTGTTGGGTCTGTATCCAGAAAAGCATAATTTTAATAAAAGTGAAAGAGCATTCATAGACCTCAGTTTGCTTAACGCCAAAAAATGTATTGCACTATTGTGGAAAAAGACTCATAGACCAGATGTGACTCAGTGGCTGTATATTATGCAAAATGCCATTTTTTTTTCCCACATTATCTTTATTGAACCTTTTTTTTTTTTTTAACAAACATAACACAAACAATCAAACACTAACACTAAAGTACTACTAACTAACTAACTAACTAACCTGCACTTATATAGCGCTTTTCTAGTCACAAAGACCACTCAAAGCGCTTTCATTAATACTAACCCTCTATTCTAAGGGCCTATAGGAAACAGATATCTAGGGACAATTTAGAACAGCCAATTAACCTAACGTGCATGTCTTTGGCATGTGGGAGGAAACCGGAGAAATCCCGGAGTAAACCCACGCAACACGGGGAGAACATGCAAACTCCACACAGATCACTGTTGGTCGGGGGCTGGGATCGAACCCACGATCCCACGATCCCCACAATCCCCCGGCCAAGGGTAAACTGTGCTGCCGCAGTGCTAACCACTGCGCCACCGTGCAGCCGTACTACAAAAAAAAATGCACTAAACACCTACAACCACCAACAAAATCAAGTCTTGAACAATGCTCCTCTGTTTAGTCTAGACAATCCATTACATAAGTATACATATTATGTTCACCAGTTTGGAATTTACAAGGTCCACACACATCATTCACCTTCTTCTTCAAGAGTTATGTTTAAATTTTTTACATAATCAATAAAAGGTCTCCATATATTCTCAAACACACTTTCCTTTGATTTCAGTATATATGTTATTCTTTCTAATGGAAGGTTTGTTAACATCTGTCTTAACCACTGAGTCACATCTGGTCTATGAGTCTTTTTCCACAGTAATGCAATACATTTTTTGGCATTAAGCAAACTGAGGTCTATGAATGTTCTTTCACTTTTATTAAAGTTATGCTTTTTTGCTGGCTGGCTGCTGGCCTGTGCCGGCGGTCTCCTCGGCCACTGGTGCACGTTCAGGCTCGCATCTGCATTGCAGTCGCCCTAAGAAATGAGGGTGAATGAGGGTGGGTGAGTGTGAGGGGGAGAGCATGAATGGATGTGAGTAGGTCGGAGTAAGAGTGCATGTATGGGTGAACCTGAGTGTGGGTGACCCTGAGGGTGAGTGAGAGTCAGATTGAGTGGATACAGGAGTGAGAGAATGGGTGGGTCCAGGGGTGAGTGAGTGAGTGCATGTGGGGGTGTATGAGAGCAAATAAAGGTGTGAATGTGTGGGAATAGGTGTGTCTGCTAGTCGGGAAGTGCTGGATTGAGGGGGGTAGTGCCTCTCGGCTCCGTGGGCTCCCCTGGGCGGGGGAAATGGGGGGCTTCTTTGGGCATGGGGTCCCCAGGGTGTGCGGCGGAGGGGTGCCTGGGGGGGCTTGTGGCGGGGGGTGCAGGTTGGTCTCCAGCTCTGGGGTGGGGATGCTGGCCTTCCGGCGCCTGGGGTCCGGGGGCTGGTGTTGGCTCCACTGAAGGGGGGTGGGGCCGGGAGCGTGGGCCTGGCGGCTTGACCTCCCTTGGCCGTCACTCCGGGAACGGATGCCCTGTTTTCCTGGGGCTTGTTGACCTTGGGCATTTGTACTCTGGGGGGGGTTGGCGGCACTGCTTTGCCTGCTTGGGGTTTCCGGAGGGGGGGGGGGGGGTTGCTGCGACCCACTCACTGCACACACTTACTTTGCATGCGCTCTCGTATACATGCACATGGACGTACACGCACAAATGTCTCCCCTTTAACAGGTGCGGATACCAAACACGTGTTGAGACCTCTTCGGTGGAAGAAGCAGTCCGTCTTCTGTTTTTTAGTTGTGCGTTCCTCTCCCTTTTCTTTGCTCCTCCACACACTTCCTTTCCCCATTCCCCATCCTGTTGGGTCCTTCATGAGTAAAATAATTTAAAGTATTAAGTTATTACAGGAGGAGTTTACAACAGTATACAGTACATAGATAGGTACTGTATAAAGCTCCTTTTGGCAAAATAAATCCGTTTTGGCACAGTCAAGGTAACAGATCTCAGTTCTGCTCACCTAGCTGCCTGACAGGACAAGGGGGTGGGGAAAATAGTTTGGGGTTTCAGGTCCCGACCAGGTCATACCAAAGACCATATAAAAATGGTTCTTTCCACCTTCTAGTTTGGTTCTAAGCATAATAGAATGGGGGAAGGTGAAGTTGTTTGTGGCAGTGCCTTGCATGGGAGCGACCCCTCTGATTCTACATGTGATAAACATGGTAGAGAGTGCGGCTGAAAAAAGCGACTGCATTCCCATAGGAACCAAGTATAAGCAAGTACAGTGGGGCAAAAAAGTATTTAGTCAGCCACCAATTGTGCAAGTTCTCCCATTTAAGAGGAGAGAGGCCTCCAATTTTCATCATAGGTATACCTCAACTATGAGAGACAAAATGAGAAAAAAAAATCCAGAAAATCACATTGAAGGATTTTTAAAGAATTTATTTGCAAATTATGGTGGAAAATAAGTATTAGGTCACCTACAAACAAGCAAGATTTCTTGCTCTCACAGACCTGTAACAACTTCTTTAAGAGGCTCCTCTGTCCTCCACTCGTTACCTGTATTAATGGCACCTGTTTGAACTCGTTATCAGTATAAAAGACACCTGGCCTCAA
Organism: Pholidichthys leucotaenia; assembly: GCA_020510985.1. Lineage (NCBI taxonomy): Eukaryota > Metazoa > Chordata > Actinopteri > Cichliformes > Pholidichthyidae > Pholidichthys > Pholidichthys leucotaenia. The sequence goes on along the minus strand of CM035847.1, from coordinate 168,482,036 downwards.
CTTCAGAACAGTCAGACTCCAAACTCCACTATGGCCAAGACTAAAGAGCTGTCAAAGGACACCAGAAACAAAATTGTAGACCTGCACCAGGCTGGGAAGACTGAATCTGCAATAGGTAAGCAGCTTGGTGTGAAGAAATCAGCTGTGGGAGCAATTATTAGAAAATGGAAGACATACAAGACCACTGATAATCTCCCTCGATCTGGGGCTCCACACAAGAGCTCACCCTGTGGGGTCAAAATGATCACGAGAACAGTGAGCAAAAATCCCAGAACCACACGGGGGGGCTAGTGAATGACCTGCAGAGAGCTGGGACCAAAGTAACAAAGGCTACCATCAGTAACACAGTACGCCGCCAGGGACTCAAATCCTGCAGTGCCAGACGTGTCCCCCTGCTTAAGCCAGTACATGTCCAGGCCCGTCTGAAGTTTGCTAGAGAGCATTTGGATGATCCAGAAGAGGATTGGGAGAATGTCATATGGTCAGATGAAACCAAAATAGAACTTTACTGTAAAAACTCAACTTGTCGTGTTTGGAGGAGAAAGAACACCATACCTACTGTGAAGCATGGGGGTGGAAATATCATGCTTTGGGACTGTTTTTCTGCAAAGGGACCAGGACGACTGATCCTTGTAAAGGAAAGAATGAAGTGGGGCCATGTATGGTGAGATTTTGAGTGAAAACCTCCTTCCATCAGCAAGGGCATTGAAGATGAAACGTGGCTGGGTCTTTCAGCATGACAATGATCCCAAACACACTGCCCGGACAATGGAGTGGCTTCGTAAGAAGCATTTCAAGGTCCTGGAGTGGCCTAGCCAGTCTCCAGATCTCAACCCCATAGAAAATCTTTGGAGGGGGTTGAAAGTCCGTGTTGCCCAGCGACAGCCCCAAAACATCACTGCTCTAGAGGAGATCTGCATGGAGGAATGAGCCAAAGTACCAGCAACAGTGTGTGAAAACCTTGTGAAAACTTACAGAAAACTTTGGACCTCTGTCATTGCCAACAAAGGGTATTTAACAAAGTATTGAGATGAACTTTTGTTATTGACCAAATACTTATTTTCCACCATAATTTGCAAATAAATTCTTTAAAAATCAGACAATGTGATTTTTTGGATTTTTTTTTTCTTCCTAATTTTGTCTCTCATAGTTGAGGTATACCTATGATGAAAATTGCAGACCTCTCTCATCTTTTAAGTGGGAGAACTTGCACAATTGGTGGCTGACTAAATACTTTTTTTTACCCCACTGTATTTCTGCTTGCCCATTGCTGAAGGGTCTCCTCCTGTGTGAGATGGCTGTGTTGTTCAGTCATGCTGCAGGCATCACTGACAGATTTCTTGAATTTATAGAGTGCCTTCTGCCTTACTGAGTGAGATTTCCCAATGTCCTGGTTCGAATGGGTGTGGTTTAAAGTAGTGTGTCGTATTCGGTCTCCGCTTCTGTGCCTTGCCTGGTGTGCAGTGTTGGCGGCCAGCCGACTATTTGGCATCTCCTGGGTCTCAGCTTGTCTGTGCCTTGCGTGGTGTGCAGCATTGCTCGCTTTGCGGGCATTTGGGGCTTCAAGTGACTTAGCACGTGCATGGCGCACTGCAGCGCGTTTCCTGTCTGTGTATCCCTTGTCTGTTGTACCCTATGCTGGTGAAGGGTCTCCTCCTGTGGCAGGCATCATAGAACACTCCATCATAGGTAGGCAGGCATTGTGAGTGATGGGCTATATGACATCATAAAGACATCCAGGCTGGCATCATAGGACACTACATCACAGGTAGCAGTCCTATTGCCTATATGGGTGATTCCATTTATTTGGGGTCCAGTGCACTATATCAGGGGTAGATTTTCAAGCTCTCTCTCTTTTTCTGTAATTTGCAGATGTCGGTTTCGTTTTTATAACATGCAAGGGAACATAGGAGTTTCAGACTTGCATTGCAATTTAAAAAAAAAAAATCATTGATTTTGCCGTTACCATCGAAACTATTGGTCGTGTCCCCTCATTTTTCCCAGTTTTTGTGTGACATGACAATCGCATCAATTTCAAAGTACCTTAAAGGGATCTCTGCGTAACTCTTTCTACTCATTTATGCAAGAGATAAGAGTTGTAATTCAAATTCAAAATAAAACATTCCCCAATGTGATCGTATCTATGGTTTTTGTATGGCGACCCCTGCAAATTTACTCGTACGACGTAAATTTTTGTCCCCAAATTTACGCAGCAACATGCAAGTTATTTGGTAAAGTAACAAGAAAAAAAGAAGTGCTAATGCTTTTCACTTTGCACCTTTCAAATCCCAAACCACACACGTAAAAAGGAGATTAGTCTTTGTGAAGCTTAGATGTAGAATATTTCAATAAAATCTCAAACATTTATGACACATCGAATATGGTGTCCCTTAAAAAATTTACGTCTTCGGTCTTGGTCGGCCGCTCGCAGCCCCGTCTGGCGAGGTGACCGCCCTGGGAAAGCACTTTTATTTTCTCTACCCCGGATGTGCTCAACCCATGTGGAGAGGATTAACCGTGGCCACTTTATATTGAAGTTATCGAAGGTCCAAACTTCAGTGTCCCACATTTACGCCTTTTGTGATTTTACATCTTATCCAACAAACGGGGAGAATTTGAAGGTATGTATACACGTTATCACATCTTAATATATATGTCATGAAAATGTAGCTGTTGATGAGTTTTGATGCGTTAAAAATACCGGAAGTGTTGAAGTTGTTTCGTGTAAAACGTGTGCCATTGCAAAGTGCATTCAACTCCATACCGGGAAACAAAAGCCTGAGTGTCCCATTTACGCCTTAACTTACAAGTAGTTAAAGTGAGCTCTCATCCTCAAGAGTTTTGGACATTTGAATTATATACTTGTTTCTGGTGCTTCTTTATCCTCATAAAATACCTATTGGAGTTGTCGCTTATAAAATATAATCTAAAAACGAGGGAAATGCCATAGACGTAAAGCAAATTAAAGGGAAACCAAAACAATAGCGTGTCTATTTACGTCTCCTGCACCAGGTCGTTTTCTGGAAATCAAGTCAATATCATGGTTTATTTCGCATTATATTTGTTACCGTAGATCATTTTGCAAGTACCTGTATAAGTTTTAAGGTAAAAAATTAGAAATATGTGTCGAAATGAGTGGCTGTACCTTGAGTGAGATCAAGACGTAAACAGGGACTCAAACAAGTCTATAAAGAGACTCAATTTCATTTTCATGAAAAGAGGCTTTAAATAGGTCATGCTATTTGGGAAAGTAGTCAGACTACAGTACCTAACACATGCCAACTTTCAAAGAATGAAAGTGTTCTTGGCTGGTTTGGTGTCCCCTTTACACCAGAAAATGGACACGTGTGTGCACACTTGCATGCTGTCTGTTCCTGAACGCGAATGCCGTTACGAAAATAGTTAAGTTTCATAAACCTGACACAATTGGATAGTGATTAGTCAATTTCATGTGCAGATTTGATCAATTTTAAATTTTGCCACCAATGTCACACATTGGACCCCTAATAAATGGAATCACCCATATAACGACATCGCCTGTATGACATCATCACGAGTCCTATGTACCCTGAGATCATTGGATTATCATAGGACACCCTGCAGACGACATAGGCCGTCCTATGATGTCCAATGATCATGACAGACATTTCTTGAATTTACAGTGACTAGTGCATACCTGTGCATGCCCATAGAAAGCAAGTGTAAGCCAACATTTCTGCATGCCCGTAGAAAGTTACTGTTAGCATGGCAACAGCAACCATGGTGAAACCTGCCTTGGATGATTGACGTCACCACTCGTTTGTTGATGCCTGCCTTTGATCTTTGATAATGTCATAGCGAGTCCTATGATCATGAGTAATGCCTGCCTTTGACTTTTGATGTCATAGTGAATCCTATGATCGGGAGTGAAGCCTGCCTTTCATCTCTTTGCAAGTCCTATGATGTTTTAGCGAGTCCTATGATTGTGACATTGTGACAGATTTCTTGAATTATATATAGAGTGATGAAGTGATGATATTCCTTGTCTCATGCTTGTTACTTCTTCTCCTGCCTGTCACTGTTGTGTGTTACGTTGCTTACCTGTGTCTTTATATACAGTACGTCTTGTAGGGAGTCATGTGCTCTATGAAAGCGAGTCCTATATGACAGCAGCGCGAGTCCTATGATGCCTGTGATCATCCTATGATGTCCTATCCCCCTGTGTGTCTGTGCAGCCCCGCCCATCACGTTTTCTGTAACCATGCCATGCTTGTAAACGTCTTCTCATGCCTGTCACTGTTCTGTGTTATGTTGCTTACCTGTGTCTATATACAGCCGTGGACAAAATTGTTGGTACCCCTCTGTTAAAGAAAAACCCACAATGGTCACAGAAATATAACTTGAATCTGACAAAAGTGGTAATAAATAAAAATTCTATGAAAATTAACCAATGAAAAGCAGACAATGCTTTTGAATTTTGGTTCAACAGAATTACTTTAAAAAACAAACTCATGAAACAGGCCTGGACAAAAATGATGGTACCCCTAGAAAAGATTGAAAATAATGTGACCTTTGGGACATGTTCAACCAAGATGTCCTCTAATTAACATCACAGGTGTCTACAAACTTGTAATCAGTCAGTCGGCCTATTTAAAGGGTGACAAGTAGTCACTGTGCTGTTTGGTGACATGGTGTGTACCACACTAAACATGGACCAGAGGATGCAAAGGAGAGAGTTGTCTCAGGAGATTGGAAAGAAAATTATAGACAAGCATGTTAAAAGGAACTCTGATTATATTGGCATGTTAGCTCTATATGCTTTATTTTTTTATGTTAGTAACATAACTATAATATAATTTTTTTGAAAATAATTCCCAGTTTTATATATTTTTAAAAAACTTTATTACGATGTAAATCGCCATTTTTTGTTTACGTCGCAATGCATTCTGGGTAGTGACGTAGAGTGGTTGCAGCCGTTTTTTCTGTCTTATACAAGCCAAGAAGCGAAGCTACGAACTACTGCCATTAGTCAGTGAAAATACCACATTGCGCAGCTTTTGGATGTAATTTCCAATCAAAGGGAAATGAAGAGAGCGGGGTAAGCCTCCATAGCTTTCCTAAAGAGGGAAAGTTGAGGAAAAAGTGGGGCGGCAGCGGCTCAGGAGGTAGAGCAGGTCATCTAATAACCCGATGGTTGGCAGTTCGCATCACGCTCTCCCCAGATATCCTGCCGTTGTGTCCCTGGGCAAGTCACTTCACCCGCATTGCCTCCAGTGCCCATAACACTGGGTATGAATGTGTAAAAATGTTTAAATGTTCAGTGGTGGCCGGAGAGGCCGTTGGCGCGGATTGGCAGCCACATTTCCGTCACTCTGAGTGTCTGTCATCGCACGCTTGATAAAGCTGACATGTATATCAATCACGCTGTGATAAAGCACGATATCGCTCAAAGCGTGCACATGAGACATGTCTGTGATCACGCGCTATAGCGCACGCCTGATAAAGCTGACATGTATTAATCACGCTGTGATAAAGCACGATATCGCTCAAAGCACACGAGCGTGCGCGAGTCACGGTTCGAATTTTGTCACGCATACCTGTCAAGTGATATGGTTTCGCCGTATTTTAATACGGGGAAAATGCAGTTTTAGCAAATACGGGCGTATTGCCATTTCTGTACGCCAAAAAGAAAAATATACGGGAAAAAAATTGAGAGTGTGGAGGAACACCTCGTGTGTGACCCCCACAGCGTACGGGGCTGGCAGAGCGCTCGGCGTGAGCAATTATCTGAACAGTGAGAGGTATGGACTGATCATTATGCAGATGTGCCTCGCATCTTGATCACTGGCATTGTTTGTTGCTGACTTTGAGATGCAGGGCTTGTGCTTTATCATAGCGTGATTAATATATATGTCAGCTTTATCAGGCGTGCGCTATAGCACGTGATCATAGACATGACTCATGCGCGCGCTTTGAGCGATATCGTGCTAAATAAAAAAACAATATTTTTCAAATTTACATTAGCACAAGGTAGATTGCTTAATTTGAAAGTACACAATAAGAATAATTCTGAATATAGTTAATTGTCAGCTAGATATATACACTTGGAATTAAAGAGTTTTTAATTGTCAGCTTTGTTACACTAATGCACTTGGATGAACTTGGTTAGGTGCGCTTAATTTCGCCAGGCATCGAATTACTGTTCAGTTGATTTTAGGTTCTCTTGTGGAGGAACAAAATAAGTGCAGGCAGACACGGCGAACTGAAGTTTAAAAGGGTGTTTTATTCATCCTCCACAAGGCTCGCTCGCTGTGGCAGCGTGCTGGAGCGAGCCCTGCGTCTCAAAGTCAGCAACAAACAATGCCAGTGATCAAAATGCGAGGCGCATCTGCATAATGATCAGTCCATACCTCTCACTGTTCTGATAATTGCTCACGCTGAGCGCTCTGCCAGCCCCGTACGCTGTGGGGGTCACACACGAGGTGTTCCTCCACACTCTCAATAATTTTTTTTCCCGTATGTTTTTCTTTTTGGCGTACAGAAATGGCAATACGCCCGTATTTGCTAAAATTGCATTTTCCTCGTATTAAAATACGGCGAAACCGTATCACTTGACAGGTATGCCGTGACAAAATTTGAACCGTGATTCGCGCACGCTCGTGTGCTTTGAGCGATATCGTGCTTTATCACAACGTGGTTAATACATATGTCAGCTTTATCAAGCGTGCGCTATAGCGCGTGATCGGATATGTCTCATGCGCGCGCTTTGAGCGATATCGTGCTTTATCACAGCGTGATTAATATATATGTCAGCTTTATCAAGCGTGCGATGACAGACACACAGAGTGACGGAAATGTGGCTGCCAATCCGCGCCAACGGCCTGGCCTCTCCGGCCACCACTGAGCATTTAAACATTTTTACACATTCATACCCAGTGTTATGGGCACTGGAGGCAATGCGGGTGAAGTGTCTTGCCCAGGGACACAACGGCAGGATATCTGGGGAGAGCGTGATGCGAACCGCCAACCATCGGGTTATTAGATGACCTGCTCTACCTGCTGAGCTGCTGCCGCCCCACTTTTTCCTCAACTTTCCCTCTTTAGGAAAGCTATGGAGGCTTACCCTGCTCTCTTTATTTCCGTTTGCGCGGCTTTTGGATGTAATTTCCAATCAATGTGGTATTTTCACTGACAAATGGCAGTAGTTTGTAGCTTCGCTTCTTGGCTTGTATAAGACAGAAAAAACGGCTGCAACCATTCTACGTCACTACCCAGAATGCATTGCGACGTAAACAAAAATGGCGATTTACATCGTAATAAAGTTTTTTAAAAATATATAAAACTGGGAATTATTTTCAAAAAAATTATAGTTATGTTACTAACATAAAAATAAAGCATATAGAGCTAACATGCCAATATAATGAGTTCCTTTTAAAGGTAAAGGCTTATAAGATCATCTCCAAGCAGCTTGATGTTCCTGTGATTACAGTTGCACATATTCAGAAATTTAAGATCCACAGGACTGTAGCCAACCTCCCTGGACGTGGCCGCAGGAGGAGACGGATAATACGAATGGTAACAAAAGAGCCCAGAACAACCTCTAAACACATTCAAGGTGAACTCCAAGGTCAAGGTATATCAGTGTCAGATTGCACCATCCGTCGTTGTTTGAGCCAAAGTGGACTTCATGGGAGACGACCAGGGAGGACACCACTGTTGAAAACAAATCATAAAAAAAGCTAGACTGGAATTTGCCAAACTGCATGTTGACAAGCCACAAAGCTTCTGGGAGAATGTCCTATGGACAGACGAGACAAAACTGGAACTTTGTGGCAAGGCACATCAGCTCTATGTTCACAGATGCAAAAATGAAGCATACCAAGAAAAGAACACAGTCCCTACTGTGAAACATGGAGGAGGTTCTGTTATGTTCTGGGGCTGCTTTGCTGCATCTGGCACAGGGTGTCTTGAATCTGTGCAGGGTACAATGAAATCTCAAGACTATCAAGATATTCTAGAGCAGAATGTGCTGCCCAGTGTCAGCTTGGTCTCAGTTGCAGGTCATGGGTCTTGCAACAGGATAATGACCCAAAACACACAGCTAAAAACACCCAAGAATGGCTAAGAGTGAAACACTGGACTATTCTAAAGTGGCCTTCTATGAGCCCTGATCTAAATTCTATTGAACATCTGTGGAAGGAGCTGAAACATGCCGTCTGGAGAAGGCACCCTTCAAACCTGAGACAACTGGAGCAGTTTGCTCATGAGGAGTGGGCCAAAATACCTGCTGAGAGGTGCAGAAGTCTCATTGACAGTTACAGAAATCGTTTGTTTGCAGTGATTGCCTCAAAAGGTTGTGCAACAGAGTATTAAGGGTACCATCATTTTTGTCCAGGCCTGTTTCATGAGTTTGTTTTTTAAAATAATTCTATTGAACCACAATTCAAAAGCAATGTCTGATTTTCATTGGTTAATTTTCATAGAATTTTTATTTATTACCACTTTTGTCAGATTGAAGTTATTTCTGTGACCATTGTGGGTTTTTCTTTCATTAACAGAGGGGTACCAACAATTTTGTCCATGTTTGAAAATTAACTTAATGACCAAAGAGGTAGTTATTTCTGTTACAATATTACCATATATATTTACAGTTGTTTTTAAAGAAATCTGCTCACCACCCAGACAACAGGGAAAAACCTCCCTTATTTTGAAGTCCAAATGTTGACACGTTTAGTTTGTCTGAAGGCTGCTGATGGATTAGTCATTGACTTTGTGAATTTCAGTCATCTTAATTTGCCAGGTACATAATAATGAACATAAATTAGTTAATATTAACTAAGGTAAAGGTTAAAAACAGCTCCTTTTCATTTTTGACTGAAATAAGAAAAAACAAACAAAATCAACGAACTTGAGCTCTAAACCACACCTGATAGCTAAGCGACTCTTCCATTATTGCTGCTGTTACCAGCAGGTTAAAACCATAAATGCCTCCAGCGCCTACATACCTGGCGCACGGTGGCGCAGTGGTTTAGCACTGTGGCAGCACAGTTTTACCCTCGGCCGGGGGACCGCGGGGATCATGAGATCGTGGGTTCGATCCCAGCCCCCGACCAACAGTGAGCTGTGTGGAGTTTGCATGTTCTCCCCGTGTTGCGCGGGTTTACTCCGGGATTTCTCCGGTTTCCTCCCGCATACCAAAAACATGTAGGTTTAGGGCGCTCGCGCACGCAGCGACCGGCAGCCGGTGGCTTGTCACCAGACTGCAAACCAAGTCTACCTACGGGTACAAATAAGTAACAAAAAAAAAAAAAAAATACCTCTTCTAATTTTCTTTTTTTTCCGCATTTAAAGTACTTTAATAAGCTCATGTTTCTCTTGGACAGTCAGGCTAGTAGTGAGACACTCTGCCTAGCTGGTGACTTGAACACGCGGGCGGGGCACTTCTCTCCGTGTGGATGACGGTCACATGCATTGTTCGTGTGCACGCTTGTGGACCGTCATTCCTTCATAAATTTTTCTTAAATGTACTGTATATGTCCTGATAGAGTGACGGAAATTTTTCTGGTGTGGCGGTCTGTCACCGGGAAATGTTACCAGAGGAAACCTTGAACGTGATGCAAACTTTCTGATGCAAAACTTTCTGCATCCTATAGGTGGCGCTGTAGACTTCTATGAATATTGTTCTATAGAGCTGTTTAGAACTTGACTAACATCCATAATACTGAATTTGGAAATCCCACAATGCATACCAGAGTTATTGCCATCAGAATGGTCATAGAATGATCATGGCGAGGCATCGAACTTTGCCACACCCCTACGGCCAAACCATCGAGCGTCATGAAAAGTTTTCAATTGCAGCGGCATGAAAAAATAAGCAGCTATGCTGTGGTTTTAAGCAGGTTTTATTAATCATACCGCCGTCACGTGAACTCGGCTCCAGCCCATAGCGTGAGCAGGCTGAAGCCGAATTCCTCAGGCTCTCAGTGAAGAAGAAGAGAGGCGGACACGTGTGTGTCTACCAGTTGCAGGATCAGAGTGAGAGAGAGAGAGATTGCGTTACAGAATTGCACCTTAAATACTTGACCATAACAATACATCAAAGGGACATACCCCACAGTTAGAATGATCAAAGCAATAACCGAACAGGCAGGAGGTATTTGCATTTGTAAGACATACATCACAATGGGCAGATTAGCTAGACCTCCCTCCAAGTGTCAGACAAAGAGGCTAACAAGCACATCTACATATTGATCTGAGTCTCTAGGTCACAGTAAGGGCAAAATGCATGAACACTTTCACTTCAAGGCTGTAAACTCAGCATGCAGCGGAACAAATCCCAGGAGTGCGAGCTGACTGTCTCTGTGTTCTGTTTGTGTGTTGTGGGGGGTTTAATCAAACCGCTACACAATAACTTTTAATGGCACATGGGTATAGATGATTGTCACCACAAATGAGCTCAATCGGACTAAAACCCTAGGACGAGTTCGATCAAATGCACGAGGTGGAAATCAGGTCACCACCATGTCCTGCCTAAATGGCCGACTTCCTAGTCGTGTAGACCTGATGGTGTACACGACTAGTGTTGGGTGTAGACCTGATGGTCTACACCCAACACTATGGAGTGTTTTGCATAGGGAGTTTTTCCTCTCCACCGTCGCCAAGTGCTTGCTCACAGGGGATCGCCTGATTGCTGGGGGTCTTTCTGCAACTGTGGGGGTCCTCCCTACAGTTGATAGTGCTATGAGATGACTGTTGTTGTGAAATGGCGCTATATAAATAAAGTTGAATTGAATTGAATGTCTTAACATGATAAACATCTCACCCAGTTTTCACCTTTCTATGTGAAAGTGTGTGCTACTTCCATAGACTTCACGTTAGGTGGTGCTGTAGAGCCATTTTTGTGGGGTCATTCATATTTCCTCCAAAATATTAAATCTTTTTGCCAGTCTTGAGGTCCCTGCAAAAAATGTTGTTTTCTTGCTCGTTGACTACCCCAACAATGAGATCTTGACTGGAGAAGAAGAAAAAAAAAAATTCTAACAAATACAATAGAGCTCTTGCCCGCTGATGTTGTTTGTGGCCTGGGCCCTAAAAATACTCACGAATACAATGGGACTCTAGCCCACTGACATTGTCAGTGGCTCGGGCCCTAATTAAGTTTTATTTTTGAACCCTTCAACAAAGATGGGTAGATGTACTTTATTGATCCCAAACTGGGAAATTACAGAGGATTTACAAGAATTAAGAAAATAGAGGACAAAAGAATAAGTTACTCGTTCACTTTGGCAATAAAACAACCCCAGGACAACAATAGTTCCACTTTCAGGTTTGTCTGTTAAATCAAAAATTTAAATTTTGGTCCAACAGAATAAGGATGACCAACCACAAGTAAATAGAAGCTCTGGTAACAATACAGTTAGTGAAATGATTATACATGCCTTCCAGTCTATAAGATTAATTTTATAAGTTTATTTATAAAAGGGACAGTGCATATTAATGAATATAAGACATGTAAATATGCGTCATACAAGATTATAGCTGAAGCTAATTTCCATCTTGTGTCCACTGGCAAGCCAATGCCAACCACATAAAACAGAACACAATACAACAACAGTAAACGGTAATGATAAAACAATACAGCAATAATAACAATGACTTTAGGATTGCACTGATAGAAAGAAGCAAAGTTAAGAAGAATATCCAGGTGGATACCCTGAATTTCCCCTCTGGGGATCAATAAAGTACATCAAATCAAAATGAAAATATTGTTGATCTCAGACCAGTAAAAAATACATTAACCAAGGTGTTACTCGGGATGTTTAAGTGTACAAAGTGCTAAGGTGCATCGTGTAGTTTAGTAAAGTGTGTTTGTAGAATTATACGATGCAGGAATTTAAAGTGCTTAGTGGATTGCACATGGCTGTATCTTTGTATGCTAGTGATATTGCACCAGGTTTGCATACATGGTTAAACCCATGTACACATGGTTATTGAAGTTACGTGAATTAGCATACAAGCATACATACACACAATCACGGACACACAAACATGCCTAGGTCATATGAAGGTCATAAATCTGGTCTGTTTTCAACCAATTGAAAACACATAATTACTACACGTCACTGGTGTTGAACATGTACACAAGTTTGAGATGATATGAGCCACTCCTTCAAAGCTGGAGCTTTCCCTGACAGGAGGTGGTATGGTGTTCCATAAAGTACTATCATGAAATGAAAAAACATTTTGACAAAAAGAGGTTTTATGGAAGGGTATCATACAATCACCTCTTGAGGAAGCCCGAGTGGACAGACCATGAGTGCGACTTACTCTGTATTTGATGTATTCATTCGTGGGGGGCAGCCAGACCATGTTGGATTTTATACATAAAGTAGGCAGTTGTTTTTTTTTTAATTCTCAAAGGACAGGAGGTTGTATAGATGGATAGATGCACTTTATTGATTCCAAACTGGGAAATTATAGTGTAACAGCAGCATGACATGAGACAACCAAACGACAGAAACGCACACAGCATAATAGACAAAGGGGGTTACCCATGGAAAGTAAAACTGCTCAAAACAGAAGCTTATATACGTCATAGATGACTAGGTGGTGACCTGTATAGATGCATGAATTATACCCACTGTACAATGCAGGACTATCAGGTGCAGAGTGAAATGTGAGGTTCCAATTAGACTGTAAGGTGCAGTATGGCAGCGTAGTTATGATCAGAATTCAACGTCAGAGTGAATTATTGTACAGTGAAATGGCATGTGGCAGGAAAGATTTCCCGTGCCTAACTGTTTGACAGCGAAGCTGTAGCAGTCTGCTTGAGAAAGTGCTCCGCTGTCTGTCCAGTGTGTGGTGGAGGGGGTGATCTGGATTGTCCATGATGGATCGCAGTTTTAGTTTCCTCCTCTCCACCACAGTCTCAAAGGTCTCCAGCCTGAGACCAATTACAGAGCCATCCCTCTTGATATCTTGTCAAGTCTGTTGGTGTTGCTGCCTCTGATACTGCTACCCCAACAGACAGCAGAAAAGAAGATGGCGCTCGCGACAACGGTCTGGTAGAAAAGCTCCAGCATCCTGTTGCACATGTTGAAGGATCTCAGCTTCCTCAGGAAGTAGTCTGCTCATCTCTTTCTTGTGCACAGCATCTATGTTGGATGTCCAGTCCAGCCCGTTGCTGATCGTGACAGCCAGGTATTCGTAGTCCAACCACCTCCACATTCTCCCCCCCAATCTGCAGTGGCTGAGAAGACATTCTCTTCTTCCTGAAGTCAATCACCATCTCTCTGGTATCTAGATAGAATATTGCAGTGGTGGTATGTGAGAAGCTTTTTATTGAACATTTTCAGAGCATTTTTATAAAGTGATTAAATTGGTGTGAGTTGCCGCTTCCACCAATGACCAGCTGGTAATAGAATAGCTCAGATGTGAAAAGATCATTGAGTGTAAAAACATCCTAGCAGCTCTGTCTGTAAGCGACTTCCTAATTTGACTGAAGTTGTGAATATTAGATTTTAATGTTTGTGACCATTTTGATATGGCTGTTGAGCGAGGGTGTAGAGTCCACAGTCACATCCAGGTATTTGAATTCCTTGTAGGGATGCAAGTTATCAAATAATTCATTAATTGATAATTGATTCACCTTATTGATCGATTAATTGATAAGCGGCGTTTTTCCTGAGAATCTGAATTTCCCTCAGTACAATACGGTCTTATCTTTAACATAAAAAGTTGCTGTTTTTTCATATACTGAATAAAACATGAACATTATAATTCCTCAATGATTTATTGTACCATTTGCATTTTTTAAATTTTTTTGTTTTTACTACAGACAATAGCATTTTTTGCAGTTAATTTTACACTGTAAAGTGTGTACTATGTACTGGTACATTACAGTAAATTACAGATGTCATATTTTTTTTATTTAACAACTACTACCAATATCAAAATTTATCTTTTTTAGTTGTATTAAAAAAAAAAACTTTGACATTCTAATTTACTGAGATGCACTGGTAGACTGATTTAGCAGGAAAATAAATTGTGAGCTACTTCATCTGTTACACGTTAAACATTATCACAGTACCCTGGCAATCCAGGCACAATCTGGACTTCCTCTGTTGTCTGTTACCTCAGTGGCAGCTTGAGTCCGGTCTGCTTTTCTGTGTAGCTGCAGGTTGAAGGGGAGGCAGTGGGGATAGGTTTTCATGCTCTTGTAGCCTGCTGCAGTCCATTTCTCCGGCCTGTTGATTTGATGGGTGAACATTGGAATGTGCCATTGGAACTTGTGACTCTCTGACGTAACCCGGAAGGTCGAGTTTTTTCACAATGCGCAGTGCATGTGCTCTAGGGGCTTGTTGCTGTCTTCTGCTTTTTCGTTGAAATGTGGCAGTGGGTGACTGTGTGCGCCCCCAGCCTGGACGGCAAAGCCACTATTGGCCCTTTTCCACTAGTACCCATTCGGCCTTACTCTACACTACTCGGCTCGGCTGTGTTTCCATTGCAGCTGGGTACAGCTGGGTACGCCTGGGGTGTGCGGGATTTTTTTTACAGCAAGGTGGCACCACACTCCCGTGACATAAAACACGCGACCCAAGCAAAACATAACATTGCGGCTGTACAAGGCGACTCCTCGGTCTGTAGCTTGTTGTCACCATAAAGGCCAAAAAGGACCGCCAGACAAGGGTACATACAGGCAGTGAGACGAAACACTCTGGAAAAGTACTGGAGCGTCTTGGAAGCCATAAGGCCGAAGACGTGAAGATATGAAGTAGATCATATATGACGGTAAGCTAATGATTGCTAATGCTAGTTTGCTTTAAGTACGTCGTACTACACTGTAATGTCTGCAAGTTATCATTATTAGGTACTAAAATATGTATGCTGTGTGTGTGTGTTTCAGATGGCTCTGTTGTGGGAAAATTACTGCTTCAAACGGTCGGTCTGGCGTTCAACACAGCCTCTCACTGATGTCACCCCAGCTTCACAAACGATCAGTGGTTATAGAGCCTAAGCATGTCTGTAGAAACATTTAGCTTCCTGTACAACAAATTGCTCTGTGTGAAAATCATGGAGAGACTGAGACATCATGAGATGTACCTGTTCCAGCAGCACTGAGTCTGTGGTGGTGTCATGGCAAAAAGTGATCAGCTGACACAACTTGATCGCCAGGTTTTAGTTATATTAGCTACAAAATATATATTCAAAAGGTAAACAGTACTGAGTTAGGTATAATAAGATATACAGTATTTGACAATTATGATGCATTTTAGGCGGGGCGCCTACTCTTCATCCTGTACACAAACGTGTCGGAGCAGACATGACAACAGACACATTATAAAGTATGCTGATGATTCAGTTATTGTCAGTCTCCTCCAGGATGGTGAGAGTGGCCACGGCCCTGTAGTTTGTAGTTTGTTCACTGGTGTGAGGATTCCTACCTGCAGCTGAATACGACAAAAACTAAAGATATGATTATTGACTTTAGGAGGAAAACTCCCAGGCACAAAGTCACTGTACTAAAAGGCCAGACCACTGAATGTGTACAATCCTACAGATATTTTGGGACGATTATTGATAGTAATTTAAACTTTGAAGAGAACTGTGAAAGGGTGTGCAAAAAGGGTCAGCAACATTTGCGTTGTTTGAGGAAACTTGCACGCTTCCACATTGACTGAACCATAATGACAGTGTTTTATCGGGCTTTTATTGAATCTGTTTTATCCTTTTCTTTAGTGTCATGGTTTGGTCAGATAAAACTGAAACAGAGGAAATCCTTGGATCAGGTAGTTAGATGGTCCAGTCGTTTGCTTGGTGAGTCACAGCTGAGCCTGACATCCTTGTACACCAGACAGGTACAGAGGATGGCTACCTCCATTTTAAATGATGACTCCCACCCTTTGCACTGCAACTTTCAGCTTCTTCCCTCAAGACGGAGGTTTGCTGTCCCAAAAAGTAAAACCCAGCGCTACAAAAACAGCTTTGTTCCTGCTGCTGTCAAAGAGTTGAACAAGTTGTAACAATATATTGCACATAATTTAGTTACCTATTTATTAACTCCATTTTATATTTACTTATTTGTGTAGGATTTTTATTTGGGTTCTAAATCTTTTATTGGGTTTTAGACCTTTGAGTTTTTAACCTCTTTGACTAGTCTTTAACTTCTTAATATGACCCTTCTCGCTTATCTCTGGTTTTTCTCTCATCTCTTTGTCTTTATATCCTGATTGATGGAGCCTCGAGTATTTTTATCATGTTTATAGTCAGCTTAATGTGTGTTTGTGTTTATGGTGAATGTAATTGTGGTTTGTAAATATGGATGTCACCAGACTGCAAAACAAATCTACCTACGGGTACAAATAAAGTAACCTGAACAGTGTGTTAGCAACAATACTCCAAAACTGATGGACAGACTTTGATGCAATTTTCACCACAAGTGGCTATAGGCCTACACACAAACCCATTCCATTTTGGAGGTGATCCATGAGAAACGGAAGGAGCCTTGGCAGAGGCATGTGCTCCGAGTGCTTTTCTAGTTTTTACTGTGGCCTCAGCAATCAGAATGAATTAATACATTTACTTGAATGGAATATAGTACTTTAACTGAGGGTGCGGATCACAGAGTATAGAGTCGCTCAGTCAAAATAAGATAAGCCTTTATTAGTCCCACAACGGGGAAATTCCAGGATTGCAACAGCACAGGGATAGCAACACTCAGAGCAACAATCAGAAGGCAAGAAAAAAAACAAGCAAGCAAGAGCAGCTAATATACATATGTACATATTACTATAAAATATATACAGTATATACACACACACACACAGACACACAGTGCAGAGCATTGTAGCTGGATGGAATAAATATATGAATATATGAACACACAGTGCAGAGCATTGTAGCTGGATGGAATAAATATATGAATATATGAACACACAGTGCAGAGCATTGTAGCTAGATGGAATAAATATGTAAATATATAAACACCCACAGTACGGAGCATTGCAGCTAGGTGGAATAAATATGCAAGTATATAAACACACACAGTGCGGAGCAATGTAGCTAGATGGAATAATATGTAGATATATAAAAACACAGTGCGGAGCATTGTAGCTAGATGGAATAAATATATAGATATATAAATATAAACACACCCAGTGCTGAGCATTGTAGCTAGATGGAATAAATATATAGATATATAAATATAAACACACCCAGTGCAGAGCATTGTAGCTAGATGGAATAAATATGTAAATATATAAACACACACAGTGCAGAGCATTGTTGCTAGGTGGGATGAAACAGCATAACCGTCTATTTAGTTATCCTACATGGTATGATTATGTGCCCATACATATTCTCACCCTCCATAGCGACCGGTATGTTCCTAGTTGTATGCCGGAGAGGACCATTGTGTAAGTCTATTGCATCTTTTGCATTCAAAAAAAACCAAAACTATTAGTTTGTTACGTCTTTTTGCTATCTCTGCGAGCAGCCCTGCTTAGGTTGTACAGTCTGACAGCCGTTGGTAGGAAGGACCTACGAAACCTCTCGGTTGTGCACCTGGGATGATGTAGTCTGCTGCTAAATGAGCTCCTCAGTGCATCCAGTATGTCCTGCATAGGGTGGAACTCGGACTCCAGCAGAGATGACAGTTTAGCCACCGTCCTTCTCTCTCCTATCTCCTCCATCGGATCAAGGCGTTGCCCCAGGACAGCGCTAGCTTTCTTAATCATTATCAAAAGTTTAGCCACCACTCTGTCACCGCTGTCTCTTATTGCCCTGGCTTCAAGTGTGGGCGGTGTTTTGTACTTGTATTGCTAAAATATAAAAGGATGCACTACAGTGGGTCTCAAATATTTGTAATGTGTCCTGCTATTATAATACTGCATTAGTTTATTGATGTTAGACTATAAACTACATATATAAACTAAATTATATTGATGATTGAACAACTTCCATTCCCCAAAGTGCAACATGCAGTTATGAACATAACTCACAAAGGATCACACAAGTGATCTGACAAAAAAAAAAAAAACATTAACAAGCGGTTTATTTTACAGTTGATGTGCCAGTCATTTTCAATTACTCTGTAATTAATATTCACACAATCAAATGAATCTCAGTTCAGTTCCTTTTATATTAAGTAGAAATTGTGCTACTTTGGTTTTGGCACTTTACCTATAAAGCAAAGGATTTCAGTACTTTCCACAGTGGCAAGGTCTGTTGTGGGGTGGCTGCTTTTCCTTTCCTCTTGCCTAGACCAAAGACAGAAATGGGTGGTGTTAGTTCAAGCAAGTTCAAAACATATACAGGCACATCTCAAAAAATTAGAATATCATGAAAGTGCAATATTTTTGGTCACTCATTTCAGAAAGTGAAACCCATATATAGATTCATTACATGGACAGTGATATATTGCAAGTGTTTATTTTAATTTTGAAGATTTTGGCTACAGCCCATGCTAACCAACATTTCAGCGGCCAACATTTCTATTTAAAAACTATTTTTAAAAATTAATTTTATGTAATATTCTAATTTTTTGCCAAACTGAATTTGGGGTTTTCAGGGGCTATAAGCCATAATCATCCAAATCAAAATAAATGCTTGAAATATATCACTGTGTAATGAATCTATTAATGGATGGATTTCACTTTCTGAAGTGAGTGACAAAAAATATTGAACTTTTTCATGACATTCTAATTTTTGGAGATGTACCTGTATTAGGGAAATCCAGGATCCACTCTGTACATGTACAAGTACATTATCAATCCAGGGATTTATGGTGGAACAGCACAACACTGTTCCAACACCTTTTATGGAAAATCCACAGAATAGGTGTGTGGGTCTATTCTGACGCTTTAGAAAATTATATTACTTTATAAATCACTGGTTTGAAAATGCACTTTATATGTTGAGATTTTGGATCCTGGGGTCCTCTTGACCTGTATCCACAATATAAACACTGAGGGAGGCTCACCCCTGGCATGTGGAAACAGATTCTAGAAAGAAATTACAACTTAATGCACAGCACCAAAGTGCAACACGTACACAAACCAGGACTTTAACCAGGTATATATTTCATCGTTTTGCTCTCACAAGCGAATACTTAGGACAAAGCAAGCGCAAATCAGCAGAGTTGGCTACTAGCTAGCTAGCTACTAGCTAATACTCGTTAGCCAGCACAGGACGGCGTTGTATTGTTCAAAAAAAGTGAGCTTACCACCAACAGGATAAATAAGCGAAAAGATGCACAATATCACAAATCACTCACCATCAATGGTTCTCTCACGTTCATCTTCAGCTTTGTCCGTAGTCTGGTTCTATGCTGGGCTGCCATCTGTATCGGTGTGGGTCGCTCCTCTCGCTGTGGATCTGCCACCAAGCACAGAAAACTCTGCACCTCTTCGTTGGACCACGGTGTAGATTTCCGCGAAACCTGCAACGCCATTTCTATTAATATCGTGTTTACTCGGTGACCGAGTTTAGTCTGTGAACTATTGCAAATGGCGGTCGTGTTGATTCCACAGAAAACGGACGCTTTCATGACGTTATGCCCCGACCAATCAGTGGCCTGCAGGCTGTTGACGTCACATTTTTGGCTCGACTCAGCGCAGTTGTACCCTGGCCTCGAACAGGTACTAAAATAGTACCTGGTAACAGGTACTAGGTACTAATGGAAAAGGCTACAAACCGGGCCAGTCGAGTAGGGCCGACTGGGTACTAGTGGAAAAGGGCCATATGTTTCTTAGAATAAGCTCCCATTGAAAAAGACTGCCGAGTTATCAATTAATTGAGAACTAACTGGACTAAATTCTTATTGATATTCGAAAGTCAATCATTAACATCTCTAATTCCTTGACATCATTTAGTTCTTCTCCTATGTAAATGTTAGAATGCGTAATAGTAGTAGGGCGTTTTGAAAAAGAAAACATGCATGCAATTTTATTTACATTCAGAGAGACGGGACTTGGTGAGCCAGTGTTGAACATGCGTCAGTTGATGAGTGCAACCGTAGCTTCTTTAGGAGTTAAAAAAAAAAAAAGGTTACTGTTATGCAGTTCTGGCTGAGAAGCTCAGAAGCTGCTATTTAAATGAAGTCTTAGCTCAATTAATATCAGAGTATTGCTGTGCATGTAAATGTAGTGTATTCAGTAGCCCTCATGTTCTAGGCCTGTGTGTAACTGAAAATCTCTAGGATGTTATGTATCTGTGGATTTTAGGTCACAAACTAGCAACACAGACCAGCTGTGCCCTGATCCTGGTCTGTGAGGAGATGGCCTGTCTTATCAGGAGCATGCCCAGATGCTGTCAGGGGTCCAGGCCACATTAAATTAATTCAGTTCAACTTTATTTATATTAGCACCAAGTTACAACAGTCATCTCATAGCACTTTGACCTGTAGGGCAAAGAACCCACAATTGCAGAAAAAGACGACAACGATCAGGTGATCCCTGTGAGCAAGCACTTTGTGATGGTGGAGTAGAAAAACTCACTG
This sequence comes from Pholidichthys leucotaenia, assembly GCA_020510985.1. NCBI lineage: Eukaryota > Metazoa > Chordata > Actinopteri > Cichliformes > Pholidichthyidae > Pholidichthys > Pholidichthys leucotaenia. The sequence goes on along the minus strand of CM035847.1, from coordinate 168,461,560 downwards.
GACAGGAAAAAACCACCAGCAGAACCAGGCTTGGGGAGAGGCCATTGTTTGTTCCAAATAGTTGGGGGGGGGGGGGGATGGTGGTGATGGGACAAAGAAGGTGGAACAAAACAGACATGTAGAGAACAAAACACCATGCCAGGGACTCGGTCTATGGGAGAGAGCAAATAAATGCTAATGAACAGGAAAAATCTTACCAAGCATTGAGTGTGTGTGTGTGTGTGTGGGGGGGGGGGGGGACTTGTTGACTGGAAAAACTCTAATGACAGTTGCACAAGTTTGATTAGCCTGTGATGTAAACTTTTCAGTGTTTGTGAATCCAGCCTGCAGTGGGTTGATGATTTTGGTTTTCATTTAAATGACTTGATTTGATTAATGCTCCGTATATTTACAAATGCCCACTGTAACCTGAAAATCTGGGTTGTCTACTGACCACTATGGGTTCACTGTTGTGTGTTGACTTTTAATGATGATAGAATTGTTGTTGAGGTTTTGCAGTTATCCCTCATGTTGTCGATCTCTTTGTGTCTATCACAGTCGGCGGGGCTCAGGCCTGGGAAAGCGCGGGGCAGCCGACGCTCGCCGACAGGAGAAAATGGCCGACTCTGATAACAACCAAGATGGGGCCAACTCCTCAGCTACTCGCACTGATGAAGCATCACAAGGAGCTTCAGGTACCTTTTTATTGACAAAGTAATTTTGGTTATTGTGCTTTGTCTAAAATAATGTTGGACATGATGTATGAATGTTGGTAATGTTGATACATAGAATATTTTTTAGGCAATTTCCTGAGATTGTTTTTGGTTTTGTATTAACTTTAAGTTGTGTTGGTGCCACCAATATTTGATGCGCTGGCCCTCATTAACGGCTATGTGCACCAAAAATGAAGTCACAAGTGGTGTCGTGGGGTTTTCAGACAAAACTAAGAAACTCTGCAGTAATTTAAACCAAAGAAACAATGGTTTAAATGATGGTTTTAAACGATGATGCTACATGTTTCCAGTTAGCATAACTTAGCATTGTCGTTTAACATTAGACACGGTGTTAATGTTACTTGCCTCCTATTAAAACGAGGTTAGCGAACTCTCCTCTGACACAGCACGATGGAAAAAGAGTCCCACATTCCCTGGCAAACAGGAGTAGCAGCTATCTGAGCCTGTAGTTTGGAGTTAGCATTAGCATCCACTGGACTGAAGTTTAGCCACCCATGACACACCCGTTCCACTGTGCGTACTGCAGACAAGAGACGGGGCGCTGACAGTTAGTGGTGAGGAGCTTTACTGAATAAACGGGAGTATGTGCATTTTAAATAACGATATAAACGACAAGAGTACTTTATGAAACGATAGACATTTTTATATCGTCATCCTGCACAGCCCTACCACTAGCAATATAAAGTTTGTCCCGAGTGAGCATAAAAGTCTGTTCCTTTTTAACAGTATGATCAACTTTGCACTGTGGAGTTCTCAGTTTTTACCCAGTTGGCGAGCTTGGCTTCTATTCTGGTTCAGTCACTCATGTAACATCCATGTTACGCTATGTTCTTATGATCAGTAAGACCGTTCTTACAGCGAGTCATTTTACAACATAGCGGCTGTATTAAAGAGCACTACTCAAAATTAAAGGGCACAACTCAAAATAGATAAGGTCTACAAAGTTGAAATTTTCACTATGTATTTCTCTACTGTGCTGTCTCTGGTTGTACATATTGTAAACAAATGGTGTTTATCAGTGATGTAAAGCCACATGTCTTGGTCGTCCTTGCCAACATATTAACAGGAGTGATCAAAACTTTTTTTTTGTATTTAGGTTATTTTAAATATTTTCCTCATTTCTATTCCAGTATTGAATATTGTTGATAAATAAAAGTTCAAGGGTCTTTGAAAGTTGGATATGGACTGTTAGAATTACATTGCTTTATCGAGGGCATAAAATGGTCTTCATGACGTCGGTGATAATATTTGGCAGTGATAATTTTGTGGAAAATTTCTCGTCTGTCAAAACTGATTGTTACAGACCTAATGAAACTTTATCAAGACTAGAGTTTTTCCTATTTTGTTGGGCAGCAGTTTTTTTTTTTTTTTAAACAAATAATATAAGAATTTTTTATTAATGCCGTTTTTGTGTTTAGCTTCAAGCTCGGTTGCGGGAGCGGTAGGCATGACCACCTCTGGGGAAAGTGAGTCAGATGATTCTGAAATGGGAAGGCTTCAAGGTATGTATGAAAAGCCCCTCTTAAATTTGAGCATTTTTAAGTGCTTGAAACATTTATCTTGAGTTGCTCTCTTAACCTTCTCATTTGGATCCACATTAGCCCTCCTTGAAGCCAGAGGTCTTCCGCCACATCTTTTTGGGCCACTGGGACCCCGCATGTCTCAACTGTTTCACAGAACCATAGGCAGTGGAGCCAGTGAGTTAAGCTTTCTTAAATTTGAACTTGTCTTTTTAATTGGTTCATATCTTAATAGAAATTTCAATTCTCATTTTCAGGTTCCAAGGCTCAGCAGTTATTACAGGGCCTTCAGGCCACAGGTGATGAGTCACAGCAGCTCCAAGCTGCAATTGAAATGTGCCAGCTGCTGGTGATGGGCAATGAGGAAACACTTGGGGGTTTTCCTGTCAAGAGTGTGGTTCCAGCTTTGGTAAGTCTTAGCTTGTTTCCCCAACCTTGCATGTTCCAAACCTTCATTTTCTTAGCCTGTGCTTCATGTGAAGGTAAATGTTGGCAAAAGACCTTCAAAATTTTTAGTATAATATAGCAACTATTTGTATTTATGAATTGATTTTTTTTTATTTTAAAAATGACTGTTTTGCTTGCAATTAGATTTACTGAGCAATACCTTAAAGCGAGGTAGTCGGATCTGGGGATTTTTTTTAATTTTTTTTGTATGCATGGAAAGAAAATCCTATAGACACATATAGCGTGATTGCGAGTGTGAATGACCTGTTCCACGAGCAAATGTACTTTTTTTTTTTTTTTTTTTGGGTCCGTGGCTGTTTACATCAGTCAGGATACTTCGTGTGCCGATGGGCTGTAGGGATCCCGTATTTTACATCCGGTAAACAGTGAAACGGGAACAGCAGGAAGAGCCATTGTATCGTCGTCTATAATCGTTTTATAACACATTTCACACCTAATAATAGTAACATTTCCACAAAAAATGCGCTATATTAACAACACGATCGCATTTTGCACATGGCTCGTTCTCCGGCGGCGGCCCCGAGAAGTAAACAAATGCAGGGACACTTGAATTCTTTCGTCCCGAAAATATCATTTTTGAATATTCATTACAGCTAAATGGGAGCAGTTTCGATGCCAAAATTTCACATACAAATCCTAATATATGTGTTCTCTACACAATCGGCTTTTGGGTATCCGACTACCTCGCTTTAAAAGCATTACATTAACATTCACACATACGGGTGCATCTCAATAAATTGAATGTCATTGAAAAGTTCATTTATTTCAGTAATTCAGTTCAAAAAGTATTACATAAATTCATTACACAGTGGTGTATTTAAAGTTTTTTCTTCTAATTTGTCAAAAAATTAGAATATTACATGACATATATTCTTAAAAACATGGATTTTTAATAGAAATGTTGGCCGACTGAAAAGTATGTCCATGTACACAATTCTTGGTTGGTGCTCCTTTTGCATGAAGTACAGCATCAAAGCAGCATGCCATGGAGGCAATCAGCCTGTGGCAGTGCTGTGTTGTTATGGAAGCACAGGTTGCTTTGATGGTGGCCTTCAGCTCATCTGCATTGTTGGATCTGGTGTCTCATCTTCCTCTTGACCATAGAGTTTCTGTGGGGTTTAGGTCAGGAGAGCTTGTTAGCTTATCAGCCATAGTGATACCATGATCATTAAACCAGGTATTAGTAGTTTTGGCTGCGTCGGCAAGTGCCAAGTCTTGCTGGAAAATGAAATCAGCATCTCCATAAAGCTTGTCAGCAGGGGGAAGCATGAGGTGCTCTAAAATGTCCTGGTAGACGGCTATGCCGACCTTAGACTTATTAAAACAGAGTGGACCTACACCATCGGATGACATGGCTTTGCAAATCAAGTGCCAAGTCCTGTCATGTGGAAATCATGGTCCCAGAGTCTAGAGGAAGTGTGGAGAGGGACAGAATCCAAGTTGCTTGAAGTCCACTGTGAAGTTTGCAGTCGGTGATGATTTGGGGAGCCATGTCATCTGTTGCTGTTGGTCCACTGGGTTTTATTAAATCCGGTGGCGTCAGAAAACACATGACACTATTGTAACCGTCCGTCCATCCATCCATCCATCTTCTATCGCTTTTCCGGAGGTCCGGGTCGCAGAGTCAGCAGTTAAAGCAGAGAAGCCCAGACTTCCCTCTCCCCAGCCACCTGCTCCAGCTCTTCAGAGAGGATACCAAGGCGTTCCCAGACCACCTGGGAGACATAGTCTCTCCAGCGAGTCCTGGGTCTGCTCCGGGGTCTCCTTCCAGTGGACATGTCCGAAACACCTCAAGTGGGAGGCGTCCAGGAGGCATCCTAATCATATGCCCATACCACCTCAACTGACTCCTTTCAATGTGGAGGAGCAGCGGTTCTACTCTGAGCCTCTCCCGGATGACTGAGCTCCTCACCCTATCTCTGAGGGTGAGTCCAGCAATCCTACGGAGAAAGCTCATTTCAGCCACTTGTATCCGTGATCTCATTCTTTCAGTCATTACCCAAAGCTCGTGACCATAGGTGAGAGTAGGAACATGGATTGACTGGTAAATCGACAGCTTTGCCTTAGAACTCAGTTCCCTCTTCACCAAATCAAACCGGTACAATATCCGCCTCACTGCAGATGCTGCGCCGGTCCGTCTGTCAATCTCTCGCTCCATTCTCCCCTCACTTGTGAATAAGACCCCAAGATACTTAAACTCCTCCACTTGGGGCAGGAGCCTGTCCCCAACCCGGAGAGGACAATCCACCTTTTTCCGGCCGAGGACCATGGACTCTGACTTGGAGGTGCTGATTCTCATCCCAGCTGCTTTCACACTCGGCGGCAAACCGTTCCAGCAAGAACTGTAGGTCATTGCTGGATGAAGCCAACAGGACAACATCATCTGCAAACAACAAAGATGAGATCCTGTGGTCACCAAGTCACCACACCCTCCATTCCCTGGCTGTGCCTAGAAATCCTGTCCATAAAAATTATGAACAGGATCGGTGACAAAGGGCAGCCCTGGCAGAGTCCAACTCTCACTGAGAATGAGTCCGAGTGTTGGCAATACGAACCAAACTCTCACAACGGTTGTACAGAGACCAAATAGCTCGTAACAACAAGCCCGATACCCCATACTCCCGAAACCCCCCCCACAAAAAACCACGAGGGATGCGGTCGAATGCCTTCTCAAAGTCCACACTATTGCAACTGGAATATGTTAATTTTATACTATTTCTTTTTTAAAATTTTGCACAGTAACTTTGCATTTGGAACTTAACCATTTGAAGTATTGCACAACCAAGGCTTGAATCTTGGAATATTGGGCCCGTTGGGGTCCTACCCAGTTGTCCTGTGTTTGGACCTTTTTATTAGTGTCATTTTTCTCTCCTTTCTCTGCTTTCACCTCTCCTACACCCTCTGCCTGAACACTTTCTTCTCCTTGGCTTCTCTCTTCTGTCTCTTCTTTCCCTCTCTGAGCCCCGTCTAATTCAGCTTCTCTCTGTGGTGGTATAGAAAATATCAAGTGTCAACATTTTGTCCTTCATGATTTTTTTGTCGTGATTTACAGGAATGATGTATTTTTTAAAATTTTTTATTAGTATTTCTTTTTTCCGTTGAGAGAGTAGGAAAGAGGAAAAAAAATTCATAATAATTTACTCACACATATTTAAATTATATGATCAGAGGTGGGTATAGTAGCCAGAAATTCTGCTCGCATAAAAGCAGTGTTGTCTTATGAAATTAATAATTAAAAGTAGATGCACAAAAAATTCTAGTTGGGCTGACTAAGGGTACAAAAAGCACCCACTTAAAAACTTGAGTAATGACTTTAAAGGGTACCTGTGGTGGTGGTGGGGAAAAAAGATATTATATTGAGCCCCTGTCTCACGTTCTAGTTCAAGTTTAAGTTGAAATTCATGTTCAAAGCAATTTGATATAAATCCATTGCTGATGTGCTAGTTCAGCGATGTCAGCAAAACATGCGAGCAGCCATACTAGCGGCTACATGGCCTGCCAGGACGCTTCCTGTGACATAATATCGTTGGCACCGTGATCTGGATCAATATTGGCTGAGCCTGGAGTGCCCGGATGAGCAGTGACTTTCGGGATATTCAAATTCAAATTCAAACGTTTATTTCAAACTCAGGGTTCATATTAAATGCAGAACTAAAACGAGTAGAAAATAAATAAATAATTGCTTAAATTCAGCGGGTCGTATCGTCTGATCTGAGCTTTTAACAGCCGCCAGACGGGCTGGGCTCCTCCCTCGCCGCTAAAACTATATACAGAGCAGCAGACACTCGGCGCGTTGCGTTGTGTGTGAGGACCAAAATTCAAACGTTTATTTCAAACTCAGGGTTCATATTAAATGCAGAACTAAAACGAGTAGAAAATAAATAAATAAATGCTTAAATTCAGCGGGTCATATCGTCTGATCTGAGCTCGTAACAGCCGCCAGACGGGCTGGGCTCCTCCCTCGCTGCTATACAGAGGAGCAGACAGCAGGCAGCAGGCTCTTGTTACAACAAAAACATACAATGCGATATGGATATCGCAACATGGCGGAATGTAAAGCCTTTGGATGTCTCAATGATAAGCGAAAAAACAGATAATTGTTTTATATTATTTTATACCGCCACAAACACTTCTTTTGTGTACCCAAACCCAGCTCACCTTGTCAGAAGATCATAGCGGAAAAGTGATTGCGCAATCTCGGAACAGGGCACAGACGTCTCCTTTCAGACGAAATTGCGTTGTGTGTGAGGACCACTTCGTCACTTTAACCCTCAGAAGACCTTTCTGGCTCAAACCTGTAGCCATGTTTGACGAATTCTTCCTCAGAGTCCGACAATTCAGCCATAATGGAATAAAAACACTCAAATAAGCACCCTAGACACTCATACAGGCGGAGTATTGGCAACGATATGACGTCACATCCGCATGTGTCATGGCTGCGCCCAGAGTTTTCATTGGCTGGCCATGCCTGCGGTCGTATTTGCATATTTCTCTGGTGGTGTATGGCTGGCAATTATTTAACCAAATAACGAATACTTTGCCTAATGTTTTCAAGTTGAATGCATTTAGATGACCACCACAGGTATGCTTTAAGTCTTGAAGGTTAAATGTATCAAAATTTGCAACAATTTTCCTCAAATTAATAATTTCCTCTTGCAAAATTGTGACTTTTGTTGTACATTTGAGACTGGATTATAAATTTGTGGATTAGTTTATGGCTGTCGTTGTCTATTTTTTAAATAAAATTACTAATTTTTTAAAATTGAAACGGATTGTGGTAAAATTTTGATTATTTTTTTTTTCTCATACATTTAAACTTTTGACATAATTTTGCAGAGCCAGAACAGAACAATAACACTCATTTAAAAGAAATATTATACACTACTCACAAAACGTTAGGGATATTCGGCTTTCTGGTGAAATTTCAGGATGCCCCTGAAATGCACTATATAACCTTTACAGGTGAACTTAATTTGGCCTTCTCTAACCTTTTGAATGCACATGGCCAACTGTTGAATGTTTCAGTACTTTTCACATAACTTGCTGTTCTCTTAACAAGGTGCTTAACAGCAAAATTCACAACAGGTGCTTGATCCATGAATTGACCAATACATTTTCTGGTTCAATTAGCAATGGTGTTTAAACAGTTCACATTTTGACATCATGAGACCAAGATGACACCTAACAACTGATCAGCAATGCCTCACCATTGCGAAGCTTCAAACAGGATGTTCTGAGGAAAGTGGCAACTGAGCTTAGTGTCATCAGCAGGTTGCAACAGAGATACAGGGAGACTGGAAGGGGCATAGAAGTGGACATCCTTTGGCCACATTCCACGCTGATGACCACTTCATCGTGAACTGTGCCCTGCAGAACTGGATGATGAATGATACTCAACTCCAGGCACATTGAAGGGAGGTGAGAGGCACCCAAGTGTCACGTCAGACCATTCAAAACCATTTACATCAGCATGGTCTGCGTGCTAGACGACCTGCAAGGGTACCTGACCACACCACCAGGCACAGGCGTCATCGTCTTGCATGAACCAGGGAGCATTTCCGCTGGACAAGGGACCAGCGGGCTTGAGTGTTGTTCTCTGATGAAAGTTGATTCATGTTGAGCAGAAATTATGGCTGCCAATGATTTTGGAGATGTCGGGGAGAGCGCTATGCATCAGCCACTGTTGTCACCAAGTTACGGTCTGGGCAGGTGTGTCTAGTCAATACAGAACTGCCCTACACCTTGTGAATGGTACAGTGACAAGCTGAGACTACCTGAATAACCTTCAATCCAGTCATCGTGCCCCTGCATGAACAACACAGGCCTAATTTCATCTTCATGGCTAACTATGCTCCAGCTCATCGAGTTTGCACCATTAGGGAATGGCTGCTGAAGGCTGGGGTACCGCAAATGGAGTGGCCTGCACTTTCTCCAGACCTGAATCCCATAGAAAACCTATGGGATCAGTTGAGTCGCCGTGTAGAGGCTCGTAACCCAGCACCCCACAACCTCAATGACCTGAGGGTCTCCCTTCAAGAAGAGTGGAATGCCATGCCTCGGCAGACAATAAGTTGAGTTGTGAGCAGCATGAAATGTTGTTGTCAAGCTGTAATTGACGCTCAAGGGCACATGACAAGTTACATGTTTTGTTGTGGTGTACCCGCCACTGTTGTTGGCTTTTGTTTCAATAAATTGTTTGAGATGAGCAAATCATCATTGCATGCGTCTACTTAAATGCTCTACTTTCATGATATTATATCACTGTAGCGTGAACTTTTACATTTTCCATAAATTTCATCTGAAAGCCAAATATCCCTAACTTTTTGTGAGTAGTATATATATAAAAGGGATTCTGCGGTGTGGGTATGTATGTATGTGGTAAACTTTGTCCCTCTACTAACTCAGAAGCCACTTGACCGCGGACTCTTATCTTTTGTATGTCAATGCTACAATACCTGAAGCGTGCATCTGTCAAATTTCACTGACTGCTTCACTGAAAAGTGATCATTTTTTTTAATCTTATTTGAAACTGCATTCAATTATAGTGTCTGCCAGCAAAGGCAGCGCTAATCGAAACCAAGGTGACACTTTGTGCAAGTGGTCAAGCAAGAGAGCAAGTGGTGTGCATGGAGTCCGTGTTGATCGAAGCAGGAGTTAAGTAAGCATTAACAGGCTGAAAACGGCAGTAAATGTAAATGGTAGGCTGCGTTTAAACAACAATAAATGCTACAGCTCTTCAGTAGTGATGGCCAGCTGAAGCCTCAATCAAGCTCTGAGGCTTTCGGAGCTTGCAGGCTTCATTCTAAGAACGGTAACCTCTGGTGCCCATCATGCATGGTCTTTGTTTTGACCTACTCATATTTTTTTTTTTTTGTATACTTCATTAATCCCAGAGGGAAATTAGAGGGCATCCACCTGGATGGATGAGGCAGCCAATGTGTGGCACCAATCCATTCACTATTCGCTCGCACACATTCACACCTAGGGCCACTTTAGAGTGTCCAATTAACCTAACTTGCATGTTTTTGGCCTGTGGGAGAAAACCGGAGTACTCGGGATAAACCCATGCAGACAAAGGGAGAACATGCAAACTGCACACAGAAGGGTGTGCAGACCTGGTCCATCTCTACGACGCCCTGACTGACTCTGAGCTGCCCCCTCCAGGACCCGGACCTCCAGCTGCTCTCTCCCTTCGGTGTCATCAGTGACACAGAAGGGTCACTGATGGTCAGGGGGTGGGATCGAACCCACGAAAGTCAGGGGTGGAATCAGTCCTGTGACCTTACTGTGCTGCCACAGTGCTAACCACTGTGCCACCCAGCTGCCCAATTATTTATTATTAGTGGTGTTGGACGATTAAAATGTCTAATGGTGATTAATCTTTTGGAATGTTGCGTTAATCACGATAATGCATCAATCGCGTGTTTTTTCCATTCAGATACAGTGTACCTTAAGTTGGTAATTTTTCAAGTTTCTCATGCTGTTATAAACGTGGCAGTGGAGTGCTTGCTTCACATGCAGGTTTATCACAATTCTTAACATATCCAAAATGACAAAAACTAACCATATTATTGCATGTGCAAACAGAATGCCAGGGCTCAATACCGTCACGGCAACACAAATCCAACTCCACTCCTATGAAAAACATCCACCGCTTTTAAGCAGCTCAACACACACAATGGACCTCGTGTGTCACAACAGACACAATTTCCCTTTTTGCAGAAAAATTGTAAACAGCTATCTCGCCCGTGTTGTCACCCACCGCGCCACAAAAACAGGGCGTAGGAGTGAAATGACATTACGAACACAGCTTGAGAATTTTAGACTGGTACTCACCTACCGACAGTTGGACCCAAAGTTATGAGGATGAAACAGGCAAGTGTTTGTCTGTGCCAGCTGCTAGCAGCCGCTAACTGGCTAGCCAGCTTCCAAAGAAGAACAACGGACATCCAGGCGACGTTATGGAGGAGGCTGTAACAATTAGCCAAGTGAAAGCTCCAGCAGATAACGTTATAAACTTCAACATGACAGCGTTTTGGGATTTCCATGGCTGTGATCCAACTTGTTTGACTTCACAATGTCTGTATGGTGCGGCCAGTGTCTACAGCTGCAGAGCAGCTTTGGTACATGGTGCAGTTAGGTCAACAAAGTACTGTTGGCACTTTCTGCTGTTAACTGCAGTTAACTGCGATCCCAGAGTCTAACTGCCCTAGGTGCCATGTGGCGCCTGGGGAAGCACAAGGCAACTGAAGGCCCCCCTTGTGGTCAAGAGTGGTAAAAATTTTTCTCAATGAAATAGTTCAGATTTCCAAGGCTATAACTTGAAGGTTACAAGAGATAATGGCTTACTGTCAATTGGAAAGATGTAGAATATGATCCAAAGTTTCAGATAGGAATAAATTTACATATCTAATTTGCATAATGTCGCGGCAGCTATATAAATTGCATAACTCAGTCAAAAGTGGACTTGGGACACATTTACATAAAGAATGGTCTGTTTTTTTTGACACCGATTCGTCTACAGGGGTATGTTGTTATCTGATCTTCAGAGTATATGAACCAGAAAATCAATAAAATGTCAAAAAAACATATTTCTCTCACCTGTTGGCGGGTGGGGGGGCTCGCCCGCCCACATGACGGTCCATTTTCATCCATCGCAGTCGAAGTTTATGCGTTTGCTCAGCCATTTACAATGTGTACCACATTGACAAACTCTTATGATTACCCCACGTGAATTTCATTTGTATTACGCGGCTATTTTTCCTATTGGGTGCATTATTCTTGTGGGAATCCATGCCGCCTGTGGGGGCCACCATCTTGATAATGGGAGCTCAGTTTTTTGGCCATCGTTGTCGATGTAACACGTATACTTAGTAATTTACACCCTTGTACCACATCTACAAACTCTTATGATTATCCCACATGAATTTTGTTTGTATTACGTGGCTATTTTTCCCGTTTTATGCAGTTTCAGTCATCATCGCGGCAGCGATGACCAAACATGGCGGCATCCACATTGGTGTGTGAGCTCAAAGCAGAAAAAAGAATAATAATAATAAGGATTTCTTCTTCTTGGCTATATTCTGTCAGCCATGATTCCTTCAGCGTGTGTCTGCCACCTTCTAAACTGTCAGATCAATAGAGATTAGTACAAATTCTCAGTATAGCCGGGGGACGTCAGTAAGTTGACACGTACAGTTGCTGCGCTGTGCCACTGGGGGCGCGTGACCCGTCCATTTAATCTGGGCAGTTAAATGACGGGTGATGAACGCGATAACGCCGACATCACTATTATTAATTTATAAGATAAGCCTTTTAGTCCCACAATGGGGAAATTCCAGGATTGCAACAGCACAGGGATAGCAACATTCAGAGCAACAATCAGAAGGCAAGAAAAAACAAGAGCAGCTAGTATACATATATATATATATATATATATATATATATTGGCTATATATATATATATATTGGCTGCACGGTGGCGCAGTGGTTTAGCACTGTGGCAGCACAGTTTTACCCTTGGCCGGGGGATCGCGGGGATCATGAGATCGTGGGTTCGATCCCAGCCCCCGACCAACAGTGAGCTGTGTGGAGTTTGCATGTTCTCCCCGTGTTGGGCGGGTTTACTCCGGGATTTCTCCGGTTTCCTCCCACACACCAAAAAAACATGTAGGTTTAGGGCGCTCGTGCACGCAGCGACCAGCAGCCGGTGGCTTGTCACCAGACTGCAAACCAAGTCTACCTACGGGTACAAATAAGTAACAAAAAAAAAAAAATATATATATAGACACACAGTGCGGAGCATTGTGGTTGGTGGATGTGCAGCAGAAAGTCTAAGCTCTCTCTCCGCGGATGCGGCGGGCCAGCTGGATGTCTTTGGGCATGATGGTGACCCTCTTGGCGTGGATGGCGCACAGGTTGGTGTCCTCGAAGAAACCCACCAGGTAGGCCTCGCTGGCCTCCTGTAGAGCCATGACGGCGGAGCTTTGGAAGCACAGGTCAGTCTTGAAGTCCTGAGCGATCTCCTCACCAGGCGCTGGAAGGGCAGCTTATGGATGAGCAGCTCCGTGGATTTCTGGTAGCGACGGATCTCTCTCAGAGCCACGGTACCGGGCCTGTAACGTTGAGGCTTCTTCACTCCACCGGTGGCCGGAGTGCTTTTCCGAGCAGCCTTGGTGGCCAGCTGCTTCCTGGGGGCTTTCCTCCAGTAGATTTATGGGCGGTCTGCTTGGTTCTTGCCATCGCTCTTTATTATTCTGTCTTATATTTCTTGCACGCTGCCTAAACTCCAGCCCGGCACCCGCGTCGTTTTCGCTTCAGTTCTCCCGGTATGTCGAGTTTCTCCGTTAGCACCGGGTGGCGGTTGAGTGCTAGCTAGCTCTTCACTGCTGTATCGTCTCCTGCTGTAAACAGAGGCTCCGTCCGCCGACTCGGGAGACCTTTGGGGCGATCTGTGTGTCCGTGATATATATAGAGTGAAAGGTGTGCCGGATCAGAAAGTTATCACCGGATCAGAATGAAGAAGGAAGATAAAAAAGACTCAGAATTGAGCCGCTGTTGCAAAAGGGAGCCAACTCGTGGCGCCGGAACTGGAAGATTATTATGATTATTATGTACTATAATTTATAAATGCCACATTTCCCAGCTTCATTTTTTTTTACTTCACCTTTCCATAATGTTGCTGTCCAACCCTGAGAACACAATATTATAAAAGTACTGATCCTATGGGCTGCACGGTGTCTTATGCACGGTGTCCTATGTCTATGCACGGTGCACGGTGTCCTATGTCTATGGGCTGCACGGTGGCGCAGTGGTTTAGCACTGTGGCAGCACAGTTTTACCCTCGGCCGGGGGACCGCGGGAATCATGAGATCGTGGGTTCGATCCCAGCCCCCGACCAACAGTGAGCTGTGTGGAGTTTGCATGTTCTCCCCGTGTTGCGCGGGTTTACTCCGGGATTTCTCCGGTTTCCTCCCGCATACCAAAACATGTAGGTTTAGGGCGCTCGCGCACGCAGCGACCAGCAGCCGGTGGCTTGTCACCAGACTGCAAACCAAGTCTACCTACGGGTACAAATAAGTATAAAAAAAAAAAAAAAAGTACTGATCCAACAATAGAAAAGGGATTTCATTGGATTCAATGGACCGTTCTGCAGGGTAACTGATTAAGGATGCTGGGCGCATGCGCACGCCGCAACCGGAAGCTGGTGAAAAAGTCCGTCGTCTGTGTGTCTTGTTTTTATGTACTTTAATGTGTTTTTATGAAATCCTCTGTGTCGTTTCTGTCCTGGAATGTTTGTGGACTGTATGGCGAAGAGCTCCCTGGTTCCATCAACGTGGACTTCCTCCCCTTTTTTGCGCTGCTGCAACTTTTCCTCCGGCTCTTTGTCTATGAGGTAAACGTGACCGACATCATGGCGGGCAGAATACATTATTCCAGGGACATGTTGCTGCATTTAGATTGATGCAGGGGCTGTGATTGAGCCTAAGCCGCAACTGCCGGACTTTATTTTGAGAGACGGACACAGCGGTGAAAAGAGAGATGGGAGAAGGAAACGCGGAAAGCGTGGAGGCGTGAAATTGCGCCTTAGAAGACGTCAGTTTGGTAACATTCCTCTTCTATGATTTTTGGGAACGTACAGTCGCTGAGAAACAAGGTGGATGAAATTCAAGGGAATGTACGCTACCAGAAGGACTTTTAAGAACTGCTGTGTCATGGCTTATACTGAGACTTGGCTTAATGTGCATGACCGAGACACAGACCTGTGGATTGACGGCTTTGGAGCCCCACTGCGCCCAGATCGGCAGGAAGAGGTAACGGGGAAACGTCAGGGGGGCGTCGTATGTTTATATATTAATAAGCAGTACTGCACATCTGTCATGGTCAAAGAGCGCATCTGTACACCCGATGTGGAGCCTGCTGTCTGTGTCACTACGCCCCTTTTATTTGCCTCACGAGTTCCCCCAGCTTTTCATCACAACTGTGTACATTCACTCGAGGGCAGACGCTGACTCCGCCTCCAGCACCATCTTTGATGTGATCCAGCGGCTGCAATCAATTTCTCCAGAGGCGCCAAACTTCATTCTTGGGGATTTTAACCATGTTTGTTTAAAGAAGACACTTAAAAACTTTTATCAGTATGTCTCCTGCCCAACCAGGCGAAAAAAGACATTGGACCTGTGCTATGGATCCATAGAGAGGGCCTATAAATCACTCCCCCTTCCTCCTGTAGGATCCTCAGATCACAACTGTGTACATTTGCTGCCACATATAAAACTGCTCTCAGAAGAGGCAAGGTGAAGACGAGGGACATTGATGTGTGGACAGAGGATTCAGTGCACAGCCTCCAGGAATGCTTTAACTGTACAGACTGGGAGATGTTCACACTGGCCTGCGGGGATGATTTGGACTCTTTGGTGGACGTCACATGCTCATACATGGCTTTCTGTAAAAATAAGATCGTTCCATGTAAACGTGTCAAAATATATCCCAACAACAAGCCATGGGTTACAAAATCAGTTAAATACTGCTTACAGAGGAAAGCACTTGCCTTTAAACAGGGGTCTGTTTCTGAGCTACAGGTTGCCACAAAAGAGCTGAAGTCCGAAATTTTAAGAGCAAAACAGAATTAGAAATCAGAATTAGAAAGCAAGATGGCAACAAAGAAACTTGGTTTAGCCTGGGCCAGTATGAAAACTATTGCAGGCCTACAGAGCGCAGTAATTGTGTGTTTTTAGATGGTTTTAATTCAGACACAGAGCTGGCTAATGCTCTTAATTGTTTTTATGGTCGTTTTGACTCCTTTGATTTTAGCACAGAAACCCAAGATTTGAAACAGAAACTCAAAGACAATCAGCACTTTAATATTGAGGTGCAGGATGTTAAAAGGGAGTTCTGCGCTGTAAAAGTGAACAAAAGTCAGGGCCCTGATAATATACTGTATGTGGGCGCTTGGTAAAGTCCTGTGCACATGAACTGAGCCCTATATTTCATTACATTTTCAATAAGTCCTTACAGACACAACATGTGCCTAAGATCTGGAAAGAAGCCGTGGTTGTTCCCGTTCCAAAATCCAGCTGTCCTAAAACGGTAAACGACTTTAGACCAGTTGCTTTGACTTCAATTTTAATGAAAATTTTTGAAAAACTGGTCAGATGTGAGGTCCTAAAACAGACTGAGCATGCATTGGATCCTCTGCAGTTTGCCTATAGGCCTCACAGAGGAGTGGAGGATGTCACTGTCACTCTGTTTAACATGCTTTTTAAACATCTGGATTTTAATGGGACACACGCCAGACTTTTATTTGTGGACTTTTCCTCCGCCTTTAATACAATCCAACCTCATATCTTAGTTGAAAGGCTCCTGCAACAATTTGATTTGAGCAATAATCTGGTGGGTTGGATTCTGGATTTCTTAACCAACAGGACGCAGAGAGTAAGGGTCAATGGTACATTGTCTGACCTAAAGTGCTCTTCTACTGGCTCTCCTCACTACTCTTCATCCTGTACACAAACATGTGTCGAAGCAGACATGACAACAGACACATTATAAAGTATGCTGATGACTCAGTTATTGTCAGTCTCCTCCAGGATGGTGAGAGTGGCCACGGCCCAGTAGTTGATGATTTTGTTCACTGGTGTGAGGATTCCTACCTGCAGCTGAATACGACAAAAACTAAAGACATGATTGTTGACTTTAGGAGGAAAACTCCCAGGCACAAAGTCACCGTACTAAAAGGCCAGACCACCGAATGTGTACAATCCTACAAATATCTTGGGACGATTCCATCCATCCATCCATCCATCTTCTACCGCTTTTCCGGAGGTCCGGGTCGCGGAGGCAGCAGTTCAAGCAGAGAAGCCCAGACTTCCCTCTCCCCAGCCACCTGCTCCAGCTCTTCAGAGGGGATACCAAGGCGTTCCCAGACTAGCTGGGAGACATAGTCTCTCCACCGAGTCCTGGGTCTGCCCCGGGGTCTCCTCCCAGTGGGACGTGCCTGAAACACCTCAAGTGGGAGGCGTCCAGGAGGCATCCTAATCAGATGCCCATACCACCTCAACTGACTCCTTTCAATGTGGAGGAGCAGCGGTTCTACTCTGAGCCTCTCCCGGATGACTGAGCTCCTCACCCTATCTCTGAGGGTGAGTCCAGCAATCCTACGGAGAAAGCTCATTTCAGCCGCTTGTATCCGCGATCTCATTCTTTCGGTCATTACCCAAAGCTCGTGACCATAGGTGAGAGTAGGAACGTAGATTGACTGGTAAATCGACAGCTTTGCCTTAGAACTAAGCTCCCTCTTCACCACAACAGACCGGTACAACGTCCGCATCACTGCAGATGCTGCTCCAATCCGTCTGTCGATCTCTCGCTCCATTTTCCCCTCACTCGTGAACAAGACCCCAAGATACTTAAACTCCTCCACTTGGGGCAGGAGCCTGTCCCCAACCCGGAGAGGACAATCCACCTTTTTCCGGCTGAGGACCATGGACTCGGACTTGGAGGTGCTGATTCTCATCCCAGCCGCTTCACACTCAGCGGCAAACCGTCCCAGCAAGAGCTGTAGGTCATTGCTGGATGAAGCCAACAGGACAACATCATCTGCAAACAACAGAGATGAGATCCTGTGGTCACCAAGCATGACACCCTCCATTCCCTGGCTGCGCCTAGAAATCCTGTCCATAAAAATTATGAACAGGACCGGTGACAAAGGGCAGCCCTGGCGGAGTCCAACTCTCACTGGGAATGACTCCGACCGAGTGTTGGCAATGCGAACTAAACTCTCACAACGGTCGTACAGAGACCGAATAGCTCGTAACAACAAGCCCGATACCCCATACTCCCGAAGCACCCCCCACAAAAATCCACGAGGGACGCAGTCAAATGCCTTCTCCAAGTCCACAAAACACATGTAAACTGGTTGGGCAAACTCCCACGAACCCTCAAGAATTCTCGAGAGGGTAAAGAGCTGGTCCGATGTGCCACGGCCAGGACGAAAACCACATTGCTCCTCCTGAATCCGAGGTTCGACCAACGGCCGGACTCTCCTCTCCAGTACCTTGGCATAGACCTTCCCAGGGAGGCTGAGGAGTGTGATCCCTCTAAAGTTGGAGCACACCCTCCGGTCCCCTTTTTTGAAGAGAGGAACCACCACCCCGGTTTGCCATGCCAAAGGCACTGCCCCCGACCTCCACGCAATGTTGCAGAGGCGTGTCAACCATGACAACCCAACAACATCCAGGGCCTTGAGGTACTCGGGGCGAATCTCGTCCACCCCCGGGGCCCGGCCACCAAGGAGATTTTTAACCACCTTGGCGACCTCAGCCCCTGTGATAGGCGAGTCATCCCCCTCGTCCCCAAACCCTGCTTCCTCTGTGGAAGGCGTATCAGTGGGATTGAGGAGATCCTCAAAGTATTCCTTCCACCGCCCGACGATATCCCCAGTTGAAGTCAACAGTGTCCCATCCGCACCATACACAGTGTGGACGGGGAGCTGCTTTCCCCTCCTGAGCCGCCGAACAGTTTGCCAGAATCTCTTTGAAGCCGACCGAAAGTCTTGTTCCATGGCCTCACCGAACTCCTCCCATACCCGGGTTTTTGCTTCAGCAACCACCCGAGCTGCACTCCGCTTGGCCTGCCGGTACACCTCAGCTGCTTCGGGAGTCCCACAAGCCAACCAAGCTTGATAGGACTCCTTCTTCAGCTTAATGGCCCCCCTCACCACTGGTGTCCACCACTTGGTTCGGGGGTTGCCACCACGAGATGCACCGACCACCTTGCGGCCGCAGCTCTGGGCTGCCGCTTCAACAACAGAGGTGGAGAACATGGCCCATTCAGACTCCATGTCTCCAGACTCCCTCGGAATGTGGTTGAAGTTCTTCCGGAGGTGGGAGTTGAAGACCTCCCGGACAGGGGCCTCAGCCAGACGCTCCCAGCACACCCTCACTATACGTTTGGGTCTACCAGGTCTGAATGGCTTCCTCCCCTGCCATCGGATCCAACTCACCACCAGGTGGTGATCAGTTGACAGCTCTGCACCTCTCTTTACTCGGGTGTCCAAGACATACGGTCGCAGGTCTGATGATACGATAACAAAATCGATCATCGACCTGCGGCCTAGGGTGTCCTGGTGCCAGGTGCACATATGGACACCCTTATGCTTGAACATGGTGTTCGTTATAGACAGACTGTGGTTAGCACAGAAGTCCAATAACTGAACACCACTCGGGTTCAGATCGGGCAGGCCGTTCCTCCCAATCACCCCCCTCCAGGTTTCACTGTCGTTGCCCACATGCGCATTGAAGTCCCCCAGTAGGACAATGGAGTCTCCAGGAGGAGCACCCTCCAGCACCCCAGTCACAGACTCCAAAAAGGGTGGGTACTCTGAAACATCATTTGGTGCATAGGCACAAATGATGGTCAGGACCCGTTTCCCAACCCGAAGGCGCAGGGAAGCAACCCTTTCGTCCACCGGGGAAAACTCCAATATAGAGGCAGCAAGGTGGGGCGATACAAGAATACCTACCCCTGCTCGTCGCCTCTCGCCCGGGGCAACTCCAGAAAAGGCCAAGCTCCAGCCCCTCTCCAGGAGACTGGTTCCGGAACCGGAGCTGTGTGTTGAGGTGAGGCCGACTATATCTAGCCGGTATCGCTCAATCTCGTACACCAGCTCAGGCTCCTTCCCCACCAGAGAGGTGACATTCCACGTACCAAAAGCCAGTTTAGAAAGCTTGGGATCAGTCCGCCAAGGTCTCCGCCTTTGACTGCCACCTAATCCACATAGCACCGGACTTCCATGATCCCTCCTGCAGGTGGTGAACCTACTGGAGGGCGGACCCATGTAACTCCTTCGGGCTGAGCCCGGCTGGGTCCCATGGGTGGAAACCCGGCCACCAGACGCTAGCCTTCGAGCCCCTCCCCCAGGCCTGGCTCCAGGGTGGGGCCCCGGTAACCCCATACCGGGCGGGGTACACTGAATCCTTGATATACAATTTATCATGAGAGTCTGTTGGATCGTTCTTCGTCTGGCCCTTCACCCAGGACCAGTTTGTCTTGGGAGACCCTATCAGAGGCAAATTGCCCCGGACAACATAGCTCCTGGGATCACTGGGGCACGCAAACCCCCCCACCACGATAAGGTGACGATCCATGAGGGGGTCTTGGGACGATTATTGATAGTAATTTAAACTTTGAAGAGAACTGTGAAAGGGTGTGCAAAAAGGGTCAGCAACATTTGCATGGCTTGAGAAAACTTGCACACTTCCAAATTGACCGAACCATAATGACAATGTTTTATCGGGCTTTTATTGAATCTGTTTTATCCTTTTCTTTAGTGTCATGGTTTGGTCAGATAAAACTGAAACAGAGGAAATCCTTGGATCAGGTAGTTAGATGGTCCAGTCGTTTGCTTGGTGAGCCACAGCTGAGCCTGACATCCCTGTACACCAGACAAGTACAGAGGATGGCTACCTCCATTTTAAATGATGACTCCCACCCTTTGCACTGCCACTTTCAGCTTCTTCCCTCAAGACGGAGGTTTGCTGTCCCAAAAAGTAAAACCCAGCGCTACAAAAACAGCTTTGTTCCTGCTGCTGTCAAAGAGTTGAACAAGCTGTCACAATATATTGCACATAATTTAGATACCTATTTATTAACTCCATTTTATATTTACTTATTTTTGTAGGATGTTACTTAGGTTCTAAATATTTTATTGGGTTTTAGACCTTTGAGTTTTTAACCTCTTTGACTAGTTTTTAACTTTTAATATGACCCTTCTCTCTTACCTCTGGTTTTTCTCCCATCTCTTTCTTTTTATACCCTGATTGATGGAGCCTTGAGTATTTTTATCATGTTTATAGTCAGCTTCATGTGTGCCTGTGTTTGTGTCAATGTTGAATGTAATTTGTGGCTTGTAAATATGGATGTCACCAAGACTGCAAAACAAATCTACCTACGGGTACAAATAAAGGAACCTGAACCTAAGGTGGGAATGACTAAAGTGAGTGAGTACAAATTAGCCACTTAACATCTCAACAGATGTCTAAAATGTTCATTGGTGCAGCAAGTTTCTATATGATAACCTTGCTTTTGCTTTTTCTGTATCATAGTGCTTAATACATGCCAGATACATTGTCTCTGGTGTATGTCTGTATGTAGATTATGTGGACGAAACTTGGTTACTATTGTAGTCCCACTACCCTTAAACACTGCATGCCATATTCAACGGGCAGCAATGCTAGTTCAAGATTCAAAGATTTTTATTTGTCAGTACTTCTAGAGTGCATCCATAAAGTATTCAGAGCGGTTCACTTTTTCTACATTTTGTTACAGCCTTATTCTAAAATGGATTAAATTAATTTTTTTCCTCAAAATTCTACACACAATACCCCATAATGACAATGTGAAAAAAAGTTATGAAATTTTTGCAAATTTAATAAAAATAAAAAAAAAACTAAGAAATCACATGTACATAAGTATTCACAGCCTTTGCTCAATACTTTGTTGATGCACCTTTGGCACCAATTACAGCCTCAAGTCTTTTGAATATCTGATGCCACAAGCCTGGCACACCTATCTTTAGGCAGTTTTTCCCATTCCTCTTTGCAGCACCTCTCAAGCTCCATCAAGTTGGATGGGAAGTAGGGCTATCACAGTTGAAGAATTTCCACTGTGGTGATGGTGGCTAGCTCAACACCGCGATATGTGGTATTATTGCAAATGTTTTTAAGGACCCTGTGGTCTCGTAATTTAAACAGGGTTCATAACTTGCGTGGCAAATGATGGAAGCTCTGAGAAACTCGCTGCAGCTCCGCCCTCAACTTTATGTACCTGCGTGACAATTGTGCGGCACCTCCGGTTTTACTAGGTATGAACTGCTGATTCTGTGTAAAAAAAAAAAAAAAAAAAAAAAAGCTAATTTTCATAAAGCAGTGGTGGGAACTCAGTATTTCAACTACGGTGTGTGTTGACTGGAGACTGCAGTGACATTCAGCTTATTTAAACAGGACATCCTCCGTACAGGACCCTGCATGGCTCTTGTCTCTGATTTTTGCCGCGGTCTGAAAAATCACGTTCAAACAAGCAACGCACTATGCAGTAGTTGGTTGACTCTTGGAGCTCACACGCCACTCAGAAGGAAATAACACACTTTGTGCCCTTTCAGTGCTCACTGTCACGGCTGTATTTAGCAAGGAGTCCAAACGCTTCACCACTCACTGCCTGCTGGAGTCCGTCTGGAGAGAGCCCCCCACACATTACTGACGCCGCCAGTACACAGTGCTATGGAAGCTTCCACAGTACTGGGTGCTGCCACTATCAGTACCAGGTGCAAACATGCTGTTGGCAATAAAAATACACTTAACATTTAACAGTTTACAGTGGTGTGAAAAAATGTTTGCCCCCTTACTGATTTTTATTATTTTTTTTTTGTCAAACTTGAATGTTTCAGGTCATCAAACAAATTTAAATATTAGACAAAGATGACACAAGTAAAGACAAAATGCAGTTTTTTAATGAAGGTGTTTATTAAGGGGAAAAAAATCCAAACCTACATGGCCCTGTGTGAAAAAGTGATTGCCCCCTAAACCTAATAGCTGGTTGGGCCACCCTTAGCAGCAACAACTGCAATCAAGCATTTGCAATAACTGGCAATGAGTCTTACAATGCTGTGGAGGAATATTGGCACACTCATCTTTGCAGAATTGTTGTAATTCAGCCACTTTTGAGGTCATGCTACAGCATCTCAATCGGATTCAGGTCAGGGCTTTGACTAGGCCACTTCAAAGTCTTTATTTTGTTTTTCTTAAGCCATTCAGAGGTGGTCTTACTGGTGTGTTTTGGATCATTGTCGTGCTGCAGAACCAAAGTGCTCTTCAGCTTGAGGTCACAAACAGATGGCTGGACATTCTCCTTCAGGATTTTTTGGTTGACAGCAGAATTCATGGTTCCATTTACCACAGCAAGTCTTCCAGGTCCTGAAGCAGCAAAACAGCCCCAGGCCATCACACTACCACCACCATGTTTTACTGTAGGAATGATGTTCCTTTTCTGAAATGCTGTTACTTTTTTCCATTGGATGTAATGGGACACACACCTTCCAAATAGTTCAACTTTTGTTTCGTCAGTCCACAGAGTATGTTCCCATAAGTCTTGGGGATCATCACGATGTTTTCTGGAAAAACAGACGAGCCTTTATGTTCTTTTTGCTCAGCAGTGGTTTTCATCTTGGAACTCTGCTATGCAGGCCATTTTTTGCCCAGTTTTTTTTCTTATGGTGGAGTCATGAACACTGAGGCAAGTGAAGCCTGCAGTTCTTTGGATGCTGTTGTGAGGTCTTTTGTGACCTCTTGGATGAGTTGTCGCTGCGCTTTTGGGGTAATTTTTGTCGGCCGGCCACTTGTGGGAAGATTCACCACTGTTCCTTGTTTTCGCCATTTGTGGATAATTGCTCTCACTGTGGTTTGCTAGAGTCCCAAAGCATTAGAAATGGCTTGATAACCTTTTCCAGACTGATGGATCTCTATTACTTTGTTTCTCATTTGTTCATGAATTTCTTTGGATCACAGCATGTTGTCTAGCTTTTGAGGATCTTTTGGCCAATTTCACTTTGTCAGGCAGGAGGTCCTATTGAAGTGATTTCTTGATTGAGAACAGGTGTGGCAGTAATCAGGCCTGGGCATGGCTAGAGAAATTGAACTCAGCTTTCCAAAGATGTGATAAACCACAGTTAATTTGTGTTTGGGGGGGGGGGGGGTCACTTTTTCACACAGGGCCAGGTAGGTTTTTTTTTTTTTTTTTACCCTTAATAATAAACGCCTTCATTTAAAAACTGCATTTTGTGTTTACTTATGTTATTGATTATTTAAATTTGTTTAATTTGAAACATTTAAGTGTGAGAAACAGGAAAAAAAATGAGAAATCAGGCAGGCGGCAAACACTTTATCCCACCACTTTATGTATTAATCAGTAGGGGCACATAAGTGAACAATGAGATTTAGCCACAAACACAAAAAAGTGAACACCACAGTTGTTGCGGTTGCTCGTCTTCCTCAACAGTAGACTTGTCTATAGCGTGGTATTACATAATGCTGGTTATCACGACAGCCCTAATGGGAAGTGTCAGTGCACAGCCATTTTCAGATCTCTCCAGAGATGTTGAATTGAATTCAAGTCTGGGCTCTGGCTGGGCCACTCAAGGACTTTCACAGAGTTGTCCTAAAGCCATTCCTTTGATATCTTGGCTGTGTGCTTATGGACGTTGTTCTGCTGAAAGATGAGCTGTCACCCCAGTCTGAGGTCAAGAGCAGGAGCAGGTTTTCATACAGGATATTTCTGCATATTACTGCATTCCTCCTTCCTTCTGTCCTGACTAGTCTCCCAGTTCCTGCTGCTGGAAAACATCCCCACAGCATGATGCTGCCACCACCATGCTTCATTGTAGGGATGGTATTGGCCTGGTGATGAGCGGTGCCTGGTTTCCTCCAAACATGATGCTTGGCATTCATGCCAGAGTTCAATCTTTGTCTCATCAGACCAGAGAATTTTGTTTCTCATGGTCTGAGAGTCTGTGACGATGGAGTGTCACCACTGTTATGGTCTATTGTATATGTGATTATATTGTTTGTGTAATGTTTGTAAATGTTAATTATTAAGTTTGCACATATTACTGTATGACCTGTTTGACTAATTGGAATGCCTTGTTGAGATAATTGTTATGGTTAATTATTTGGGTAAAAACAATTGGTAATTATTTAATCCACATACCTTTGCCAACATGCTTCCTGAGGGTGTCCGGGCAAAAGACTCTGTTAGGGGTCGAAGGCTTTTTAAAGGACACCAGCAGGAAGGAAGCATGTAATGGTGAGTTAGAGGGGTGATTTAGAATTTGTAAATAGGGGTTTAAATTATTTATTGAATTATTTATGGTGTTATTTATTCTGTTATTTATATTTATTCTGTATATAGGTGGGGAAGTATTATGGACTTTTAGATATTAATGGGTATGTGTGGGGAAAAAGGAAAATGTTATTGTTTTACCTGGGATATGGTATTGTCCTAATTAACGCTAATTATCTCTGATAGTATATAACAGGTGGTGGTTGACTTTTAATGAGGGCTGAGAGATTTTCAGTGTGGATCATTGAAGGTCGTGTCATTGGAAAATCGTGTCGGATGTTTGGAGTTATTACCTGTGAGTTGTTTTTTTTATTTTTTTTTTATTTAAGTTTTTGTAAAGGGTATACAGGTCGTTGCAGCAATGCATTGTTTACATTTTCATCACATGTTCCCTTATTTTCTGATATCTGACAACATTGGAAGATTAATTCTTACAACACCCCCCTTTTTTTTTTTTAAAGTGAAAGAAAAAGTGAAATTAAAGAGAAAAAAAAAACCAAAAAACAAATAACAAAAAAACAAACCAGTAAAAAACAAACAAAAAGAAAAAGTAAGTAAATAAAGATAAAAGAGCATCTGAGTAGAGATGGAACAAAGAGTGGAACCATTATTGAAATGGTATTTGTCAAAGATTAGATCTAATGGAAGACACATATGCGGTCCAGGGTTGCCAAAAGTTCATGAACCCATCCATGTCCTGTCTCAGTGCGAATGTCAACTTTTCCATCGAGTAAATGTCTTGGATCACGTTAGTCCAATCTTCAGGTGTAGGACAGTCCTTCAACATCCATTTTTTAGTTAGAGCTTTTTTGCTTGCCAATATTAAAACATTGAATAAGTATTTTTCTCCTCGTCTTTCCAGTGAGTCCGGTAGTAAACCCAAATACAAAGTTACAAAAGAAAAGGGAACTGTAATTTTGAATATTTTCCCCAATATTGTCTGTACCTTGGTCCAATATTGGTGGATAACTGGGCATGACCAAAACACATGAAAATGATTTGCAGTCTTTTCACCACACAAGCGCCAACAGTTCAATCCCTTATGGGTAAATTTGTTTTGTGCAGGTGTTCTGAAAAATCTTGCCAAGTTTTTCCATCCAAATTCTCTCCACTGCAGGGATGAGGTACTTTTCCATTGCTGTTTATTTAGCTTTTCCCATATTTCCAGTTGTAAAGTGAAATTCCCCTCTTTTTCCCATCTCTCTTTTATATAAGATGTGTTGTCTCCTTTTAAGTCTTGAAGACCTTGGTATATTTTAGAAATGTATCTGATCCCTTTATATGCCATTAAGAAGACCTTCAGAACACCTGACTGGGCCCTTTCCAAATCCTCCTTTTTAAGTATATTGTTTATGTGGTGTCTAAGCTGGAAGAACCTGTAAAGGTCTTGATTTATTAGGCCTTGTTTTTTCAAATCTTCAAAACTTCTTAAGATTTGCCCTTTAAAAAAATCGTAATATTTTATCAGCCCTTTCTCCTTCCACTTTTTAAATCTGGTGTCTGTTTTATTAGGAGTAAAGTCCTGATCATAGGCAATCCATTGCAGAAGTCGATAGGGCTCTTTAGTTTGATTCTCTCTGCCTATCTTAAACCAAATTTTTAGCGGGGTCTCTATCCACGGGTTAGTGTTATTCAAAAGCTTAGGTAAGGCATTGTTCCCTATTATCGCCTGTAGGGGGATGTCACTTGTTATTTGGCATTCGATCTCCTTCCATTGTGCAGTGTAGACTGGGTTACATATCTCTACTAAAGTTTTAATTTGTGCGGCTTTAAAGTAGTCCCTGATATTTGGCAGCGCGAGCCCACCTTTGTCTTTGTTTAGCTGTAGGGTTCTATATCTGATTCTAGGTCTCTTGCCCTGCCATATGAATCTTGAGATCCTTCTGTCCAGCTACTGCCATGTTTTTTTGGGAGGTTCTACCGGTATTGTTTGGAAAAGGTATAGAAGACGTGGAAGTATATTCATTTTGACTGCTTCAATTCTTTGTGCAGTACCCAAGAATGGTATCATATTCCATCTTGCTAGGTCAGATTTTATTTTTGTCACCAGTGGATCATAGTTTAGTGATATAATTTTGTTGAGTTGTTTCGGGATATTGACCCCCAGATATTTCATAGATTCCGACTCCCAGTTAGTTTTGAGTTTGCTTAGTGAATAATGATTTGGGTCATAGTTGAATGTTAAAACTTGGGTTTTATGCATGTTTAATTTGTACCCCGATAAATCTCCATACTCTGAAAAAACTGAGGTTAGTTCTGGTAAAGAAGTGTTCGGCTGCCCTAGGTATATTAAAATGTCATCAGCAAAGAGTGCTATTTTATGTTCCTTCTGACCAAGTGTAATACCTTGAATTTTTGAGTTTTGTCTTATCCAATGGCTCAGAGGTTCTATGAAGATTGCAAAGAGCAGTGGAGACGGGGGGCAGCCCTGACGACATCCTCTTTCCAGTTCAAAAGATGATGATAAATTACCGTTAATCCTTATTTTAGCTGTTGGTTTTTTATATAATGCCTGTATAGTTCTGATGAAGTTGTTATGAAAATTGAAACTGGATAAGATTCTATATAGAAAAGACCAGTCAACCGAATCGAATGCTTTTTCAGCATCTAATCCCAATATGACTGCATTTAAGTTATATTTTTTTATATGATGAATTATGTGTAAAGTGCGTCGAATGTTGTCTTGTGTCTGTCTTTGTCTTATAAAACCTGTTTGGTCTAAATGAATTAGGTCTGTCAGTATATTTTCTAACCTTTTGGCAAGGATAATGGTAAAAAGCTTATAGTCCTGATTTAGTACACTGATTGGTCTGTAGTTGGAGCACTCTAGTTTATCCTTTTCAGGTTTAGGTATAACTGCAATGACCCCTTCTCTCCAGGAGGGGGGGATTTCCCCTGTGTGGAGGACATAATTAAATGTTTTCAGGAGGAGAGGAGATAGTTGCTGTTTAAAGGTTTTGTACCACTCTGCTGTATAGCCACCAGCTCCTGGGGATTTGTTAGCTTTAAGTTTCATAATTGCTTTTTCCAATTCTTTAGGATGTATTTCTGACAGTAGTGTTTTATTTTGTGACTCCGTAAGTTGGGGAAGGTTTAATGTGTTTAGGAATGCCTCGGATGCGTTTTTATGTTTTTTGTGGGAGTATAAGTTCTTATAGTAATTCTCGAAGTTTTTAAGAATATCCTGAATTCTGAATTTTATTTCCTTTGATACTGGGTCTCTGATTTTGTAGATTGCTCTTTCTGTTTGATGTTTCCTCAATTTATAGGCTAGCAATTTTGCCGATTTACTGCCTGCTTCATAGTATTTTTGTTTCAGAAATGTAAGTTTCTTCTGGATTTCTATTGTGTAGATCTCATTTATTTGGTTTTTAATTTCCTTAATCTTGAGCGAGTCAGTAGAATGAGTGTTGCCTTTGTGTTCTTTTTCTAGGTTCCTAAGTTCTGACTCTAATGTGGATAGTTTTTCTTGTCTTAGTTTCTTTTGGGTTGCCAGTTTTGCAATAATCTTTCCTCTTATTACAGCTTTGCATGCATCCCACAGTATTAAAGGGGATACTTCTCCATTATCGTCATCTTCCAAATATCTGAGAATATCTGATTCCAATTCATCTTTCAATGGTCCTTTCAGGACATTTGAATTTAACCTCCAAGAAAATGTATTATTTGTGTATTTTTGGATATTTAAGTCCATGTAGATCGGACTGTGGTCGGAGAGATCCATCAGTCCTATTTTACATGTTTTTACTCTTCCAATGTCTCTATTAAACATAAAAAAATAGTCAATCCTTGAGTAAGATGAATGTGGAGTTGAGTAAAATGTATAGTCTTTTACACTGGGGTTGAGTTCCCTCCACACGTCACAGATTCCCATTTCTTTTAGTAGCATCCGAGTCTTCCTGTTTTGGGTGTTATTTTGATGTGGGGAATTACCAGAAGCATCCCAGTATGGATTCAGTCTAAGATTGAAGTCCCCACCACATATCACTAAACCTTGAGCTTTAGTTATCATTAGGTCGAATACATTTTTATAAAATTTCCAGTTAGCCCCTGGGGGAGCATACACATTCAGCAGGGTGATATCTTCTCCCTCTAGCCGCCCAGTTACCAAACTGTATCTCCCTTCTTTATCTTTGTGTTCTGATTTTTTTTCAAATGTAATTTTGGTTGATATCAATGTCGCTACTCCCCTCCTCCTCCCTGATTTATATGAAGATGAAGAGATCATTTTAAACCCTTGTCTACTGAGTTTATTGTGTTCCACGTCTGTTAGGTGGGTTTCTTGTAAAAATATTATTCCTGCTTTGTCTTTTTTCATTTTGCCTAGAATCTTGGATCTTTTAACTGGATTCAGGATTCCTTTTACATTATATGAAATTATTTTGGTTACACCCTGTTTCTCCATTGTGTTGTTTAGTATAACTGTGTGGTGGCCCTCATTTGTGCTACTCAGAAACTGAAAGAACATTAAAAACAAGAAAAACATTAAGAACATAGTGTAAAAAACTTTAAAACAAAAAGCTGTCATAAGAACTTCCTGAGCTGAGGTCTTTTTAAAGACCCTGGAAGAGCCTTGATGGAGTGAAGGCCCTGAGGGAAATTTCTCAAACTGTGTTACGTGTTGAGGGCCCTCTCTTACCACTGAAAGTAGTCCCATGCTTTTAACGTGAGTTTCAGAACCCAATCCAAACTTGTAATGATTTTTTTTTTTTTCCTTTTATGCCTAAACCCTGTGAAATTGTGTGCACCCTCCCACCCCCATCACATCAAACATTCACGCAAAAACAGTATTTGTTAGTATGAGGAGAACATGTGGATTATTGTCACATTTCTATTTTAACAAGTTTTTTTTTTTTGTTTTTTTTTTTATTACAAAGACTTATTTGTTTCAAATAATATGATTGTTCCATGAAATGTTTTACCACATGCTGAATATGCATCTCCTTTAATGTTTGTTACCTTGTATGAGGGGGGTTGGATGTGCGGATTGATTCAAGAGAAGGGGGGGGGGGAAAGGTCGCTATTCCAACCTGAAAACGGATAGTTTATCCGCGACGCTCTGGCGCTGGGTTTCCCGCTGCTGGTCCGTGGATTTTGAGGGTCTTTGTGTTGTCCATGTTTGCGCTTTGATCTTCTCACTCGGGTCTGCTGCGGGTTTAAATACCGTTACCGGGAGCCCTCTTTTCGCCATGTCAGCTGTTGCTTCTTCCGCCGAATTATAGAGACACGTTTCATCGCCGTAGAAGACTCTTAACTTCGCAGGAAATTGAGTCTGAAAGCGCAATTTCTTCTCTCTTAACACCTTTTTCGCGTCATTGTATTCCCTGCGCTTTTTAAGGACCTCCGGGGCGTAATCGTGTTCCACATAGACTTTTCTCTCCTGGTGCATAAATCCTTTTTTCTGCCAGGCCAGTCTTACAACCTCTTGATTTATTTTGAAATTGGAAAATCTTACCAACACCGAACGTGGGGGCGCTTCCGCCGCCGGCCTAGCGGCTAATGAACGATGTGCCTTTTCTATCTTCAAGTCGGTGGTTTGTGGAATATCCAATTTCTCTCTTAGTAAGGATTCCACGCATTCTGCCATTGAGTTAAAACCATTTTCGGTTCCTTCTATCAGACCATGAATTCTTATGTTGTCTCTTCTTTGTTTTCCTTCTTGGTCGGTTAGCTTAGCCTCTATAGCTGCTTGTCTTTTGCGTAGGTCTAGCACAGAATCTTCGAGCACTTTTATTCGATCCTCTGTTTCCAAGATTCGGTTCTCGGCCTGGTCCACTCTGCTGTTTGTCCTTTTCAATTCTTCTCTGAATTCCCGAAATTCGGCCATAACTTCTCGGCGAAATCGTCGTAGCTCCTCAAATAGTGATTTCAGGCTAACCCTTTTGTTAGCTATCACCAGTTCCTCGTCTTCTGAACGGAGATCTTCCAGTTCAGATTCTCCGGCCGATACGTGTTCTGGCCTGGAGAATTTCAGTTTCTTCTGTTTTCCTTTAGACATGATGATTTTGTCTTTTGATTTTCACTCCTCCAAAAATCCGTTAAGTTTGATTTTCAAGGTGTTATCCTGGATTGGGTCTGAGAGCTTCAGTGTTAAGCTGCAGTCGCCATGGCGTCCAGACCGGAAGTCCATTACCTGTGAGTTTTTGAAATAAAAATTGGAAAATTGAAGCTTGGCCCCACCAGTTTGTTACATTTGGTGGCAGCGGTGGTCCGTTCCCAGGACGAGACGTAACGTTTGGTGGAAGTGGTGGATAGAGCATGGGACGGAAGGAGCGATGGCCAGGAGGAAAGTGACGAGACAAGAGGAGCAGTTCAACTCTGACGTAGCTATGACAGCTGAGATGCCGGTAGTCAGCGGACTAGGCGAGCTCGAGGAGCTAACGTGCTTGGTGAAGTCTTTGGTACGTTCACTGACTGTCAGAGACCGTCAGAGGGAGGAAGAAGCATCTCTTCAGGAGCAAAAGTGGCAGACCATGAATAATCAAATTCGTCAGATTCAGTCGCAAGTTATGGAGTTGAGAGGAGTATGGGAGCCGGGCTGAACGCAGTGGTGACGACAACGCTTTGGGGGAAGACCCCAGGGTGACGGTCAGTCGGGTCGGCCCGCAGGAGGATGATTTACCGCTGCAGGTGCAGCCGAGGAGAACGCGAATGCACCACGAGCCCAAGCTGAATCCACTCTCCCCCGAGGACGATATTGAGCACTACCTGGCGACGTTTGAGAGGATCGCTACAGTATGCCGCTGGCGCGAAGAGAAGTGGGCTGTCCAGTTAGCTCCTCTGCTCACAGGTAAAGCATGGAGTGCATATGTACTGATGGATATTGCTGACACGAACAATTATGGAAAACTGAAGGAAGCTGTTTTAAGCAAATACGAAATAACGTCCGACACGTATAGGAGGAGGTTTCGGTCCCTGGACGTTTATCAGGACGAAACCCCTCGTGAATTGTATGTACGTTTGAAAGACCTGTTTTGTAGATGGATTAAACCAGAGACCTCAACTATAAAAGACATTATGGAACTATTAGTTTTGGAACAGTTTCTGTGGATGGTGAACCCGGAACTGGGAATCTGGATACAAGAGCGGGACCCGAAGACTGCAGAGGACGCTGCGCATCTAGCGGAGGTTTTTCTTTCGGCCAGGTCGGGGAGCAGGAGAACTACTCTCGGCCGTGACAGTTCTTTCACCTCTTTCAGGAATAAGTCTAATGAAGGTGAGAGGGGTGGTCCGGCTCAAGTTAGACATTCCAATTCCAGACAGATTTTAAATGGCAGAGATAATAGAAGCAAAAAGTCACGTGTTGTCTAATAAAGATATTCGTTGTTATCAATGTAATAAAATCGGTCACACACAATACTCATGTCCTGCCATAAAAAATGAGAAACCATCACTACTGTGCTCAGTTCCAAGACCTACTCTGTCAGCACCAATTCATGATGAAATATATAAAATTAATGTTCTGCGTAATGGTCAGTGTGAAGAGTGTCAACAGCCTGGTCATCAGCAGCAGCCTGTTCTTCAGGAGACACATCATCAGCTCTTCATTTGTGCGATGGAAATGGATGAGGAGAGAATACAGTCTTTTCCCACAAATGTGTCAGAGCTGTGTTTATTTCAAGTGTCTCATTTGCAGGATGATCAACAGAGAGAATTAGAGGCACTGTTAGATCCAGAATTGTTTCAGGAGAGACCTGGTTTCACCACGTTGGTGCGTCATAAAGTTCATTTGAAAGAGGAAGCTGTTCAGGTGCCTTTTGCCAAACTTGAGGAAGGCTGCCAAGTGCCTTTTACTAAGGAGTGGCTTCCGTCTGACCACTCTACCATACAGGCCTGACTCTGTTTCCTCTGTCCTCTGCCCTTCTCCCTTGATCGCTCAGTTTAGGTGGCCAGCCAGCTCTTGAGAGATCTGGTGGTTCCAAACTTCTTCCATTTACGGATAATGGAGGCCACTGTGCTCATTGGTACCTTCAAAGCAGCAGAAATTTTTCTGCACCCTTCCCCAGATTTGTGCCTCGAGACAATCCTGTCTCGGAGGTCTACAGATGATTCCTTTGACTTCATGCTTGGTTTGTGCTCTGACATGCACTGTCAACTGTTGGACCTTACATAGATATGTGTGTGCCTTTCCAAATCATGTCCAATCAACTGAATTTACCACAGGTGGACTCGAGTTAAGCTGTAGAAATCATCTCAAGGATGATCAGTGCAAACAGGATGCATCTGAGCTCAATTTTGAGCTTCATGGCAATGGCTGTGAATACTTGAGTTCATGTGATTTCTTAGTTTTTTTAATTTTTAATAAATTTGCAAAAATCTCAAAACTTTTCATGTTGTCATTATGGAGTATTGTGTGTAGAATTTTGAGGGAAAAAATCAATTTAATCCATTTTGGAATAAGGCTGTAAAATGGCAAAATATGGAAAAAGTGAAGCTCTGAACACTTTATGGATGCACTGTATATGTACAGAACATACAGTAGAATTGAAATGCTGTTTCTCTCTTAAGCCTGCTTCATGCTACACCTCTGCTGTTGGCGAACGCGTAACCAGAAACCTTGTGTGACAAAATTTTACGTTGTCTCCACTCTGCTAGTGTCCGCAGTGCTTGACTGCGGACGACAGCGTCCAGCTCAAATTTTGTGACCGTGCTGCCTGCCCACGACCTGAACACATTGAAAAGCGCATGCGCAAGACTGAACGTCCCATTCACGACGTGGTGATATCAACACAGCATAACCAGTAGACGAAGAAGACAACGAGGAGGCGGAAAAAGAGAATAAAAACATACATGAATTATACCTACATACTTTTGATCACAGCGGCAGCAGCATCTTCGTGGAAAAGGAGCGAAAACTGGGAAGTCAAAACAGCAGAAATGGACTCTGTATTTGAAGAGAAACTTTGAAGTCCGCCATTCCTTCGTTGGTGAAAATCCTGGTGCGTCAGCGCTACCTATCGGGCGGGAGTGAAACTACAAATGATGGTTTTGCACATGCGTCAACAGCTTGACCTGGGTAGATGAAAAAAGTGAGCATGAGCAGCGCCACGTGTGTGCCGGGCTCGTCCAAAGCGTACGCGGACCAAAGCTGGCTAGAGGGAAATGTAGCATGAAGCATGCTTTAGTGGTGTGCGCAGTATATGAGATGAGAAGGAATAGGGATGGAAAACAACGTATGTACAGTAATGCTTCCCATAGTGCAAATAACGGTAAAAACACAGCAGTCCTATGTATAGTAAACGGTAATACCGGTCAATTGTGAGTTCAATGCAGTAATGGGCGTTGATATTAATAAAATTATATTTAAAGAAATGATAAAATGACCAAAGATGCTGTTATTTCAGTTATATTTCTATATATTTACAGCGGTTTTTTTGTAAGTACTCTGCTCACCAACCAGACAACAGGAAAAACCTCCCATATTTTGAAATCCAGATGTTGGCAGGTTTAATTTGTCTGAAGGCTCTAAGATGCTGACAGATTAAAGTCACTGACTTTGTGAATTTTGGTAATTTTAAATTGCCAGGTACATAATGAACATAAATTAGTTAATATTCCAATCCAACTTCATTTCTAAAACACTTGAAAAACAACTACGGCTGGCACAAAGTGCTGTACATTAGGAATAAATAAAATGTGAGACATCTAAAACATAAAAATAAGACAGTGAAATATAGCTAAAGTATAAAACAGGACAAGTAAAATTGACAATTGTATAATAAAAGCAAAACAAGTGAGATCAATGTCTCATGCTGGGTTGTAAAGGCCAAGGAGTAAAAATGGGTTTTAAGATGAGTTTTAAAACTGGACAGTGAAGGGGCCTGTCTGATGGACAAAGGCACATTGTTCCACAGTGTAGGAGCTCTGTGTCCTCTGAGCTTCCTCTTCGATTTTGGTATCTCCAGGAGCAGTTGATCAGCTCACATGAGGCCGAGCAGGAGTGCAAGGGTGAAGAAGCTCAGAGAGGTAAGGTGGGGCAAGGCCATTTAATGATTTAGAAACAATTAAAAGAATTTTAAAATGAACCCTCAAGTGCACAGGCAGCTAGTGAAGGGAGGCTAAAATAGGTGTAATGTGGTCCCTCTTACTTGTTACAGTTAAAGGGTACCTGTGGTGGTCGTCTAAATGCATTCAACTTGAAAACATTAGGCAAAGTATTCGTTATTTGGTTAAATAATTATTGCCAGCCATATACCACCAGAGAAATATGCAAATACGACTATGCAACAGCACAGGGATAGCAACACTCAGAGCAACAGTCAAGAAGACAAGAAAAAACAAGAGCAGCGAATATACATATGTACATATAAATATATGGGTGTTTTTTGGGGGGGGGGGGGTCCAGTGCACTATATCAGGGGTATCCGACTTTCAAGCGCTCTCTTTTTCTGTAATTTGCAAATGTCGGTTTCGTTTTTATAATATGCAAGGGAACATAAGAGTTTCAGACTTGCATT
Source organism: Pholidichthys leucotaenia (assembly GCA_020510985.1). NCBI lineage: Eukaryota > Metazoa > Chordata > Actinopteri > Cichliformes > Pholidichthyidae > Pholidichthys > Pholidichthys leucotaenia. The sequence goes on along the minus strand of CM035847.1, from coordinate 168,426,511 downwards.
GCAATTTTTTAAAAAAAATCATTGATTTTGCCGTTAGAATCGAAACTATTGGTCGTGTCCCCTAATTTTTCCCAGTTTTTGTGACATGAAAATCGCATCAATTTCAAAGTACTGTAAAGTGATCTCTGAGTAACTCTTTCTACTCATTTATGCAAGAGATAACAGAGTTGTAATGCAAATTCAAAATAAAACATTCCCCAATGTGATCGGATCTATGGTTTTTGTACGGCGACCCCTGCAAATTTACTCGTACGACGTAAATTTCCGTGTCCCCGAATTTACGCAGCAACATGCAAGTTATTTGGTAAAGTAACCAGAAAACAGGAAGTGCTGATGCTTTTCACTTTGCACCTTTCAAATCCCAAACCATACACGTAAAAAGGAGATCAGTCTTTGTGAAGCTCAGATGTAGAATATTTCAATAAAATCTCAAACATTTATGACACATCGAATATGGTGTCCTTTAAAAAATTTGAGTCTTCGGTCTTGGTCGGCCGCGCGCAGCCCTGTCTGGCGAGGTGACCACCCTGGGAAAGCACTTTTATTTTCTCTACCCCGGATGTGCTCAACCCATGTGGAGAGGATTAACCGTGGTCACTTTATATTGAAGTTATCGAAGGTCCAAACTTCTGTGTCCCGCATTTACGCCTTTTGTGATTTTACGTCTTATCCAACAAACAGGGAGAATTTGAAGGTATGTACACACGTTATCACATCTTAATATGTCATGAAAATGTAGCTGTTGATGAGTTTTGATGCGTGAAAAATACTGGAAGTGTTGAAGTTGTTTCATGTAAAACGTGTGCCATTGCAAAGTGCATTGGCACATGGGGAAACAAAAGCCCGAGTGTCCCGTTTACGTCTCCATTTACAAGTAGTTGAAGTGAGCGCTCATCCTCAAGAGTTCCTGAATGCGAATGCCGTTACGAAAATGGTTAATAGTTTCATAAACCTGACACAATTGGATAGTGATTAGTCAATGTCATGTGCAGATTTGATCAATTTTAAATTTTGCCACCAATGTCACACATTGGACCCCTAATAAATAAAAACAACCATATAAATATATAAACACACAGTGCGGAGCATTGTAGCTAGATGGAATAAATATATAAATATATAAACACACACAGTGCGGAGCATTGTAGCTAGATGGAATGAACAGCATAACCGTCTACTTAGTTATCCTACATGGTATGATTATGTACCCATACATATTGTCACCCTCCGTAGCGACCGGTATTGTCCTAGTTGTATACCGGAGGGGACCATTGTGTAAGTCTATTGCGTCTTTTGCATTCAATACTATTAGGTTGTCACGTTTTTTTGCTATCTCTGCGAGCAGCCCTGCTTAGGTTATACAGTGTGACAGCCGTAGGTAGGACCTGCGAAACCTCTCGGTTGCGCACCTAGGATGATGTAGTCTGCTGCTAAATGAGCTCCTCAGTGTGTTCAGTACATCCTGCATAGGGTGTGACTCGGACTCCAGCAGAGATGACAGTTTAGCCACCATCCTTCTCTCTCCCATCTCCTCCACAGGGTCAAGGCGTTGCCCCAGGACAGAGCTAGCTTTCTTGATCAGTTTGTTCAGTCTCTTCCTATCGGCTGGTGTAACGCCACTGCCCCAGCAGACGACTCCAAAAGTGATGGCTGATGCCACCACCGTGTCGTAGAATGTCTTGAGCAGCGCCCCTTGTACACCAAAAGACCGGAGTCTCCTCAGTAGGAACAGCCTGCGTTGTCCCTTCTTGTAGAGTGCGTCAGTATTGTGTGACCAGTCTAGTTTATTGTTCAGATGAACACCCAGGTACTTGTAGGATGTCACCATCTCGATGTCTGTTCCCTGTATGTTTACTGGTGCTGTGAGTGTGCCGTATTCAGTCTCAGCTTCTCTGTGCATTGCCTGGTGTACAGCATTGGTGGCCAGCTAACTATTTGGCATCTCCTGGGTCTCAGCTTGTCTGTGCCTTGCGTGGTGTGCAGTGTTGCTCACTTTGCGGGCATTTGGGGTTTCAGGTGACTCGGCACGTGCATGGCACACTGCCACATGTTTCCTGTCTATCTGTGCATCCCTTGTCTGTTGTACCCTATGCTGGTGAAGGGTCTCCTTCTGTGGCAGGCACCATAGGACACTACATCATAGGTAGGCAGGCATCGTGAGTGATGGTCTATATGACATCCAGACATCCAGGCTGGCATCATAGGACACTACATCACAGGTAGCCTATAGGCATCACAGGCGTCCTTTTGCCTATATGACGGCATCGCCTGTATGACATCATTGCGAGTCCTATGTAGCCTGAGATCATAGGATCATCATAGGACATCCTGCAGACATCATAGGCCGTCCTATGATCGTGACAGACACACATTTCTAGACACAGGCATTTCTTGAATTTATAGAGTGATGGTGATTTTTGAGATAAAAGGCAGCTTGGAGATTGGCCTAAAATTAGCAGTGTGATCAAGACCAGATTTCTTGATCGGGTTGAACTACTCCATGTTTGAAATGTGCAGGAACCACACCAGAAGATAAACTGTTGTTTAAAATGGTTAAAACTAACTTATGCTAGGAAAGACTTCTTTAAAAAAATCGAGGAGGGAGAGCATCACAAAGAGACCCTGAGGGCTTATATGATCAACCACGTCCTGTAATTGTAGTCGGGTCACAGGCTCAGCCTGATTGAAGACAGCAGAGCAAGGGACAGAGTGGTCAGGGGCAGGAGCTGGGATAAGAGCCCTAATGGTGGCGACCTTATTAAAAAAAAAAAAAAAAGTTGTATGTTACAGATGATGCGTCCATACTGACAGTCGGCGAGGCATTAAGAGCAACGTCAGTAGTTTTAAATGACACACGTGGGTCATGACAGTTTGCTGCAATGATCTTAGATAGATGTTCTCTTTTAGTCTCTTTAACACAGTTCTGGTAGTGATGCCACCAGTCCTTAAACATTTGAAATGATACCTGCAACTTGTCCTCCTTCCACCTGCTCTCAGCTTTGCGGCACTCTTGTCTGGCTGCCCAAGTTCTGTTGTTAAACCACAGCTCGAGTTTGGCTCTGGGCTGCTTTAATTTTTAATGTGTCCAGGACAGTTTGGGAAGAGGAATAAAACCAGGAACTGAGGTCCTCCATATCAGATGTAGAATCTGGGGGAGCACAGAGCTGGGTAAAAGCTGTGGAAAACTGACCAGCAGTGGAGGGATTAAAAATCCGACAGTGGTGAGCAGGCCCGGAGGTTTTAACTTTGGTATGGGTTAAATCAACATCAAATAAAATAGAGATATGGTCAGAAAATAAAGCATCACCAATCTCCAGTTTAAACAGACAAACCATGCAAGAGAACAAGATCTAATGTATGTCTGTGTTCATCTGTAGGGCCACCAAATGAAAACTAATCCAAAGAATAAATCGGGTTTAAAAAGTCATTCACCAATGGCTTATCCGGACAGCACACATGGATATTAAAATCTCCAACAATAAGGACTCAGTCATACTTTGGCATAATTTCTGCTATAAAATTGGCAAAGTCATTCATACATATACATATTCATACTATGTAGGATAACTAAGTAGACGGTTATGCTGCTTATTCCATCTTGCTACAATGGTCGGCACTTTGTATATGTATTTATGTGTACGTATGTATATCCACTGCTCTTATTTATATTTTTCGTATCTTAATTATTGCTCTGAATGTTGCTATCCCAGTGCTGTTGCAATCCTGGAACTTCCCCATTGTGGGACTAATAAAGGCTTATCTTATCTTAAAATCCTTATTGTATTTGGAGGGTCCGTAAATAACAGCGACCAGCTCTGGGTCAGACCAGTCCACTGCAAATAGTCATTTCAGAACTGGGGAATGACGATGGTAAAAAGCACTGCTTACATTTAATGTCATTTTTATAGTCACAGTTCCTCCTCCTCGACCCGACGTCTGCAGGGAGTTAAAATAAGAGCAACCAGCCGGTAAAAGTTCAGGGGGAAAAAAAAAAGGCTACAGTTACCAACACTCAACCAAGTCTCACATGTACATTGGAAGTCCAGACCACGGGAGGTGGGGGGAAAAAAAAAATCCCTCAGGATAAAAGTCTTATTTACCAGTGATCTGGCATTTACCAGGCCAATCCTGGCAGGAGCTGGAGCCTGTGGTGGAGGGGACTGGAGAGCTCGACACAGCGGCCTCAGGTTCCAGAGGTTCACCCTGTGCCGGGGAAGCTGGGGAGAGTAGGGGCAGCGGGGCTGCGGCATCTCATCCAAGCTGGTCACTGGTACCAGGCAGGCATCGATGGGATCCAAGGAGTGCCAAGGCACAAACATGGGAGAAGATAATCCATACTCTGCTCGGGAAACGGAAGAGGGGCATGCCAGGCAGAGCTTCAGCTTTACCATCCAGCTGCCTTGTTTACCGTGGTGATAGTGACGCTTCTGACAGGAGGATGGAACTGAAGCCCGGTACTGGTGAGTGGGAACTTCCTGATAACACCGGGAACAAAGTTTTCTGTCCATTAAAATCAAATGAAGCTAGGGTTTTAACAGAAAACCAGAGATCCAGGAGAGTTTGGTGATCATACACCAGCAGTGACTTGATTTGTTGAGTGAAAATGGTTAGACATAACAAAAATAAAAACAGAAATGATAGAGGCAGACGGCCAGCCACACACACCGGCGCCATCTTGAAGTGGTTGGTGAAGTAACTCCTCAGTAATTCAGTCATCCTTGCCTTTTCCTGAATTAGCCTGCATATGAAGCATAACCACACCTGTTTGCTAAGCAACTCATTAGTGTTTCCGTTACCAGTGGGTTAAAACCACAATAAAAGCCTCCAGTGCTTGCATACCTCTTCTGTTCCCCACCCCCCCGTTTAAAGTAGTTAAATAAGCTCATGTTTTGCTCTGACGCAAATGTACCAAACTGTTGAGTTGGGTCTTCCGAACATTTCTGGATTTCTTGTTTCTTTTTCAGCCTAAGGGTGGTCTTTCACTGCCACTGAAAGCTCCTTTTACTGCATGTTGTGGGTTGAAAGCAACAGCTTCCAAATGCAAATGCCACACCTGGAATCCAGTCCAGACCTTCTACCTGCTTGATTAATGATGGAATAATGAACGAATAGCCCATGCAACCCATGAAATAGCTTTTGAGTCAGTTGTCCAATTACTTTCAAGCCCCTGGATTTTTTTTTAGTGGTTGTAATTCCTAAACGCACTCCATTTTGGATGTGAATACCCTCAAATTAAAGCTGAGATTCTTAAATACAGCCGTGGACAAAATTGTTGGTACCCCTCTGTTAAGGAAAAACCCACAATGGTCACAGAAATAACTTGAATCTGACAAAAGTGGTAATAAATAAAAATTCTATGAAAATTAACCAATGAAAATCAGACGATGCTTTTGAATTGTGGTTCAACAGAATTACTTTTAAAAACAAACTCACGAAACAGGCCTGGACAAAAATGATGGTACCCCTAGGAAAGTTTGAAAATAATGTGACCATAGGGACGTATTCAACCAAGATGTGTCGTCTATTTAACATCACAGGTGTCTACAAACTTGTAATCAGTCGGCCTATTTAAAGGGTGACAAGTAGTCACTGTGCTGTTTGGTGACATGGTGTGTACCACACTAAACATGGACCAGAGGAAGCAAAGAAGAGAGTTGTCTCAGGAGATTAGAAAGAAAATTATAGACAAGCATGTTAAAGGTAAAGGCTATGAGACCATCTCCAAGCAGCGTGATGTTCCTGTGACTACAGTTGCACATATTCAGAAATTTAAGATCCACAGGACTGTAGCCAACCTCCCTGGACGTGGCCGCAGGAGGAGACGGATAATACGAATGGTAACAAAAGAGCACAGAACAACCTCTAAACACATTGATGGTGAACTCCAAGGTCAAGGTACATCAGTGTCAGATCACACCATCTGTCGCTGTTTGAGCCAAAGTGGACTTCATGGGAGACGACCAAGGAGGACACCACTGTTGAAAACAAATCATAAAAAAGCCATACTGGAATTTGCCAAACTGAATGTTGACAAGCCACAAAGCTTCTGGGAGAATGTCCTATGGACAGACGACACAAAACTGGAACGTTTTGGCAAGGCACATCAGCTCTATGTTCACAGATGCAAAAATGAAGCATACCAAGAAAAGAACACTGTCCCTACTGTGAAACATGGAGGAGGTTCTGTTATGTTCTGGGGCTGCTTTGCTGCATCTGGCACAGTGTCTCTTGAATCTGTGCAGGGTACAATGAAATCTCAAGACTATCAAGGTACTCTAGAGAGAAATGTGCTGCCCAGTGTCCAGACAGCTTGGTCTCAGTCGCAGGTCATGGGTCTTGCAACAGGATAATGACCCAAAACACACAGCTTAAAAACACCCAAGAATGGCTAAGAGCGAAACATTGGACTATTCTAAAGTGGCCTTCTATGAGCCCTGATCTAAATCCTATTGAACATCTGTGGAAGGAGCTGAAACATGCCGTCTGGAGAAGGCACCCTTCAAACCTGAGACAACTGGAGCAGTTTACTCATGAGGAGTGGGCCAAAATACCTGCTGAGAGGTTCAGAAGTCTCATTGATAGATACAGAAATCGTTTGATTGCAGTGATTGCCTCAAAAGGTTGTGCAACAAAATATTAAGTTAAGGGTACCATCATTTTTGTCCAGGCCTGTTTCATGAGTTTTTTTTTTAAATAATTCTGTTGAACCACAATTCAAAAGCTGTCTGATTTTCATTGTTTAATTTTCATAGAATTTTTATTTATTACCACTTCTGTCAGATTGAAGTTATTTCTGTGACCACTGTGGGTTTTTCTTTCATTAACAGAGGGGTACCAACAATTTTGTCCATGTGTGTATGTTTTGGTACACAGCTAAAATAACAAAAGCTGTCAGTGTCCAAATACTTACGGACCTAACTGTACTTTTTAGTCAGCAAACATTTGTATTAAAAAGCTTTTTATGTAATATTCTAATTTTTGGAGAAACTGAATTTGGGGTTTTCATTAGCTGTAAAACCATAATCAAAATTAAAAGAAATAAATGTGAATTATATCACTGTAATGAATCTACATAATGAGTCTGAGTTGACTTAATTGCTGAACCAAGTTAACTTTTCGATTATCTAATTTATTGAGATGCACCTGTACATGTTTGCCTGAACAATTGAGATACTTGTAAATAAATATTAAATGGGGGGGGGGGAATATTGACAGTGGTCAATGAAATTTGGTGCTGGCTTAATCTTCATAAGCTCTTCACTGTCAGTTATGTTTCACTTTACCATATACACATTAAGTCAGTTTTTAGTGCACATTGTTTGATTCTCCTGTGAATTTCCATAAATCTAACTCCCCATATGTTCATCTTTCATTTGCAGATAACACTGTTACAAATGGAGCATAACTTCGATATTGTAAGTATAATAAAGTTTTATTGTTGCAATCTTGTAATGCGTTGATTTTGGAATACTACAACTTTTGTTCTTTTACATTTTGTGCACAGATGAATCATGCCTCACGTGCACTCACTTACATGATGGAGGCACTACCTCGGTCTTCTGCTGTGGTGGTCGATGCCATTCCTGTCTTCCTGGAGAAAGTAAAAAAAAAAAAAAGAGAAAGCAATATCTATAACTGCTCACCATTTTAGAATGGAACTTTACTGATATGCTTATGGATCATTCCAATTTCTCGCCCATAGCTTCAGGTGATTCAGTTCATTGACGTAGCAGAGCAGGCCCTGACTGCCTTGGAAATGTTGTCAAGGCGACACAGCAAAGCCATTTTGCAGGCTGTAAGTGTAGCACTGTCTTTTTTTCTGCACCCTTTCACTGTCCTTTGTCTGCAAGTCACAATTATATATCTCTATAATGTTCTTACCATCTCTCCCAGGGAGGACTTGCTGCCTGCCTCCTCTATCTGGAGTTCTTCAGCATCAATGCTCAGAGGAACGCTTTGGCCATTGCTGCAAACTGTTGCCAGAGCATTACTCCAGATGAGTTCCACTTTGTTGCTGACTCCTTGCCACTTTTGACCCAGAGACTTACACACCAGGTCTGTTTTTTTTCTTAATGCTGGTGGTAATGGATAAGTTTCATGTTTTTGTGGTATTTGTTACAGAAATAAAAATGTTACTTGTTTTACTAAAAATCAAGCTTGTTCTGTGTGGAAGGCCAAAGGAGCTTTAATATTTTATAGTTGGTGTATGATAGTATTTTAAGTAAAAGTTAAGTCACCCTCCACACCATGTGGTGTATAGGGGGTGGTGTCCTCCTCCGTTTCTGTGACCCTAGGCCACACAGCCACTGTAAGCAGTGAAGGCTACAGTTTTGTTTTGGGTTTTTTTTTTCTTTTTTTGGGGGGAGGGGGGGGGGGTCAGTCAGTCAGTACTCTGGTCGCTTTGTCTGTGAATTTCCTGCCCCCATTCTAATATGCTGAGCACCAAGCTAAAAGGCAGAAAGTACCATTTTTTTTATCTGGTCTTTGGTATGACCCCAGCTGTAGCTTGAACCCACAGCCTCCTGACTGTGGGGTGGGTGCTCTACCACTAGGCCACCACTCAATATTTTGTAATGGCATACTAATAATGGCTCTATTTCTTTACTTTTTGTTTCAGGATAAAAAGTCGGTGGAAAGCACTTGTCTGTGTTTCGCCAGGCTGGTGGACAACTTTCAACACGAAGAGGTCTCTACCTTCACATATTTATTCATTCATTTATTTCTTTATTTGAATGAACTTGACAGTAGAGGTGTAATGTTCTCAACCGAAGACTAAATTCTGGTACAATCACAATTAGAACTTAATTTTTCTTTTGCAGTTTCCTCCCAAGGTTTTTTGCATCTGCATGTCGGAATAAGTGTATTTGGTGATATGTTACACTCCTAATTATCACCATGCTTCCTGTCTTATTTAGAAATTGTATATTATCAGCTACATTTGCCCTCGAATTTCTTCCTAAATGTGCATGTGTCTTTAAATCAACAGAATCTTTTGCAAGAGGTGGCATCACGGGACCTGTTGACAAACATTCAGCAGCTGCTTGTTGTAACTCCTCCTGTCCTGAGCTCGGGGATGTTCATCATGGTTGTGCGCATGTTTTCACTCATGTGCTCAAACTGTCCATGCCTGGCAGTCCAGCTCATGAAACAGAGTATGGAGACTTAACATACACTTTATATGAATCTTCTGTTTCATAGAAATGTGTGTGGGTATAAATTCTCTATCTGCTTTTCTGGTGAATCATAGTCTCTTTCTAAAGGTGTGTTCAGACCAAAACACGAAATGAATTTTTCACATGGCGTGAATACATGTAAAGTTAATGTAAACATGTGGAACATGCGCATAAAAGCACTTTCACATCCGAGTAATAGCACTTGATAGTAATGGCCTTGAGATTCTGTCGTCACTGGAGTAAAAGTATCAACAGTGGAGCGTAAACTACTTTGCACATGAGACTGCCACTCACCTACAGACAGATGGACCGGGAGTGCTGCAGCTGAATTGGAATGTTGGTTATTTACCACTCCCTCCAGGATTTCATGGGATGTTTTTATGATAGTTGCGGGCCAAAAAGCCTGAATTCGTGGGAGCTTTTTTAAAAAGTTGCAATATTTTTAGTGTTTTTTGCACTAAAAGTTGTGGGAACAGTTCCAAATTTTAAAGCAGTTGCTGTTTTCCAGTTTACTGCAGTGATATTCTGTATAACAATACAAGAAAAGGTCAGGATTGTCAAATTTCCTATTACAGTAGTTTATAAATTAAGCAGAAACTTCTGCTATACAGAAAAACTCTTGTGCAACAGCAAATACAAACATTAACACAATGTCCATTACAACAGCAAAACTGCATTGAATGCATGTTAGAGTATAGATTTGGAAATTATTGGCAGCACCTTCATTTGAAAACGCCCTACAGTTTCCAACCACTCGATACCGAGCGGAGAGGAAAAAATAAATTTATTTTGTTGCATTTTATTGGCGATTGGAGTCTGTTTTTCTGACGAAAAAAAAATACAGAAAATATTCTCTTTCCATGCCTACCTGTCTTGTCTGCTGCATGTCGGTCTTCACACACACATCTTTGATTTACAGCGGGACAGCGAGGGAGGTGGTGGGTGCGTTTGTCTGTCCAGACCGGAGAGTCAGTTTTAAAGCTCATTGACCAGATGTAGTAATTATTTTACCTCTAAAGATGTAGAAATGTTCAAACACTGGCTGTAGTGTACTCTCCTCATGTGCACTCCCGCGACGGAGTGCTTTTGGGACAGGCACATGTTTTTCAACACAAACTCAGCGCTTCGTACACGTGGTCAGGATAGACATGGTGAGGCATCCACGGGCAGGCTAGAGGAGATGGAGGAAGGGACGGTGTTGAAAACCTTGCGGATGAGTGTTTTTTATAAATCGCACTCTGTTTGCTGATGTGTTCCGTTACTCACTAAACACCGAAGTGAATGTGGTGCAACGATGCATTTGGTTGGTTAGACTGAGCATTTCAGAGCGTTGTAGACAAATTTGATTGGTGAAATTGGCGGAGGTTGATGAGGATTGGCCAAAATTGTGGGAAAGTTGCGATGATTGGACAAAGTTGCAAGGTCGCGGAATAGTTGCACTGATTGGCTGATTTCATGTGAATTGGTGTGATCGCAACATCGCAAAATCCTGGAGGGACTGATTTACCCACGGATGTGTTAACAAGGCCAGCAGTGTAAACAACGGTCATCTAGGTGAAATTTTGGAGGCAGGGACAATTTTTTTCAGGTGAGACCCCTGTTGGTTAACGCAAACCTAAACGTGATGGTAGGGCTGTGCGATATGACAAAAAAAAAAAGAAAATCACGGTTGTCTTACATCACGATAACGGTATATATCACAATATACATTTTCTGTAAATTCTACAGTTTAATCACATAAAAAGGGCCATCTTTTTTTTTTTTTTACCTTTTTTTTTTTTTACATGTACTGTTTTCCCTCATCATTTTGCAGTGTTATAAAATAGTTTTTAATGTGCATTTGAGACTTGATTCTCATTAACTTCAGGTTTTTCTTCTAAATCATATCTATTTATAAATTCAAGGGATCTCTGTGTTCCTCAGATGTCTCTCAAACCGTTCGTCACACTGACCTAAGATTTTAAATGTGCTTTGCTGAAGCTACGAGGGTGTGCTCCCCGAATATGGAGTCACTCAGACAAAATATGTAATTTTTATCAAAAGTTTAGCTACCGCTGTGTAACCGCTCTACATCTTCACCCCCCTGGCTTCAAGAAGTGTGGGCAGGGTTTTGGGTCGACTCCGTGCTCATTTGACAATATGCAACATCACGACCTGTCAGTCACCACAGTGTTCCCTGGACAAAACAAGGAAGTGGAAAATGACAAATTTGACTAGAAAAAGATAATACTGAAGATTTAATGCTTAAAAAAATTATACTGTAAAGTTGGCGTCGTTGTATAGATCTAAAGGATAATTCGGCATATGTGGAGAACATGAGGTGCGTGAGGACACTGGGCGGAGTGTCAGTGGGACCCGGGTCTGACAAAGAATACCGGTGTATCAACACAGAACATGCTGGGAGAAGCAGCAGCCTAACCAGGCGGACCACGGTCCTTCGTGGGGAGGCAGTACACAGGAGTACCTGCTTCTTCTTCACCTGTGTGCACAGGACTGTGACTATTGTGGCTCTGAATGGCCAGAATGACTTAACGACCAAACGCAGGACACAGAAATGCCCAAATAATGACATAAATCACTTTTTAGTTACATATTTACTGACAAATGGGCAACACTGATGCAATGGTTGCAGTAAAACGGGTCCTTCTGCTGTGAATAATAATAGATGTACTTTATGGATGTTGGGTGTTTTGTAGTTAATTGTGTTGATTAGTTTTAAAAAAAACTTTTAATAACAAAATATTGCTAAAATATAAAACGATGCACTACAATGGGTCTCAAACATTTGTAAATGTCCTGTTATAGTACTGCATTAGTTTATTGACGATACACAGAGGAAATTCAATATACTTAACTCCATCACTGACCAGTGATATAAACTAAAATAATTATGACTGAACTCCCTTTCCCCAAAATGAAGATACAATATTATGAATATAAGTGATAAAGGATCAGACAAATAAGTGATATGACAAACAAACAAGGGATCTGAAATAGTTGCTAATATTGGATGTCCCATTCATTTTCAATAATTAGGTATTCTGTAATTAATATTCACAGTCAAATAAATCTTAGTGCCATTTACTCCCTTTTATATTTGTCAAAGTCTAACACGTGGTGATTGCCTACATATAGGCTACACCTCTTTATTCCACTTTCAAACACAGCCTACATTTGGGCCTGTAAAGCCTGATTGGGATCCCTGTTTCAGACAGGAATACTTGTGTTCTACGGGCATGCACTAGTATGAATAAAAAGTAAACATCAATAGGTTAAATATTTCTTGAGCCAGAGGCGAAAAACAAAACAAACTCCCCACCCCCAAAAAAAAACCAAACATAAAAATGTCTGAAAATGAGAATTACCCATGGCTGTCACCTACAAATGTAAATTAGCTGTTAGTTTAAATCAGTGAAAATTTAAGTGTACACCTGCAGCCTAAAGACTGCCGTTCTGGCCTGATTTAACCTGTTTGCTTCTTAGTAAAAACATTTCCGATTGGTCATGATCAGAAAATCAGACACAAAAGGTAATGTAATAAAATACATGTGATGACTAACTTCATTCATTATCAATACTTGACCAACAGTGATCTGTGTGGAGTTTGCATGTTCTCCCCGTGTCTGCGTGGGTTTACTCTGGGATTTCTCCGGTTTCCTCCCACATGCAAAAAACATGCAAGTTTGGTTAATTGGCATCAAAACTGGGGATTCTAAATTGTCCTTAGGAATGACTGTGAGAGTGAATGGTTGTCTGTCTCTCTGTGTTGGCCCTGCGATGGACTGGCGATCTGTCCAGGGTGTACCCTGCCTCTCACCCAAAGATGCTGGGATAGGCTCCAGCCCCCCCGCGACCCGAAAAGGATTAAGCGGAAGAAGATGGATGGATGGATGGATGGACTAATTAAAATGATTAGAAATAAAATAAATTACATTCAGAGCCAACTTACTCCTCTGACCCGTTTTAATGTATTTATTTTGCGTGTATGTGCCACCATCATGCATTTTTGCATGACGGTGATTTAATTTTTTTCAGATGGAACTAAAACTGCAGTAATTTAAACAAAAAAAACCCCGATGGTCCGCTACGGTTTCCAGTTAGCACAACTTGGCATCGTCATTTATATTTTATAATTAGACATGGTGTTAACATTACTTACCTCCTATTAAAACGAGGTTAGCGAACTGTACTCTCTGATGCAGCACAATGGCATACAGTCCCACATCCCTGGCAAACAGGAGTAGCAGCTATCTGAACCGGTAGTTTGAAGTTGGCATTAGCAACCACCGGACTGAAGCCTAGCCACCTACAACACACCTGTTCCACTGTGTGCACTGCAGAGGAGAGACGGGGTGCTGACAAGTAGTGGTGAGGAGTTTACTGAATAAACGGGAGTCTGTGCATTTTAAATAACGATAAATGATAGAGCATTCTATGAAACAATACATTTTTTATCGTCATATCACGCAGACCTACATGATGGTGTTTTTTTTTTTTTGTTACTTATTTGTACCCGTAGGTAGACTTGGTTTGCAGTCTGGTGACAAGCCACCGGCTACTGGTCGCTGCGTGCGCGAGCGCCCTAAACCTACATGTTTTTGGTGTGCGGGAGGAAACCGGAGAAATCCCGGAGTAAACCCACGCAACACGGGGAGAACATGCAAACTCCACACAGCTCACTGTTGGTCGGGGGCTGGGATCGAACCCACGATCTCATGATCCCCGCGGTCCCCCGGCCGAGGGTAAAACTGTGCTGCCACAGTGCTAAACCACTGCGCCACCGTGCAGCCGTGTTTTGTGGATTTCCTCAGCAGGTTGAACACAGCTGCAGAGGCAACTCTGCCCATCTGCAGCTCACTCAATGAATTCACGTCTGTTCGCATGTTTACATACATTGAGTTAAAAATGTAATCATGCCGTGTGAAAAATTTGCCCGTTCGCATTTGGTGTAAACACATCTTAACAGTTTCTTCTTGATTGCAATTTATTTTAAGGGGTGATTATCAAAGGCCTTGATTTGAACTTGATTAAAACATTTTTTGTTTCCAAGTCAGGTAAATTCGTCACTGGTCTTGTTTTAGCTTGTGACACTTTTTTTTTTTTTTTTTTTTTTTTTTTTTTTTTTTTTTAAACAGTGTTGCTAGTTCATTACTAATAGCTTGACTTTTGTAAAGTTTAACTTTTGGTGTATAATGCTTTATTTTGCTCGCTAGCCTGTGATCAACACTGACATCTTTAAACTTTGCCTTGTTTTCCATCTTTCAGCAGTTGAGTAGGGATGTATCTACAACCCAATAGCTAAAAGGTTTTTTTTTCTCTTCTAAACAGACATAGCTGAAACTTTGCGTTTCCTGTTGTGTGGTGCATCAAATGGCACCTGCCAAGAGCAGATTGAACTGGTGCCTCGCAGTCCCCAGGAGCTTTACGAACTGACCTCCCTGATATGGTAATGACTAGTTTTGTGTTTGCTGAGGTCACCGTAGACAGCATGAGAAAAATGAGTTGATTGATATTTTTTCCCTGCACAATTTTTTTTAATTGCAACATAGTTTGATTAACTATATACGTATAACTACCTACAAATGAGTTGCACTGTTCTCATTTGTAGGTACAGTTGGCAAATTGTATCACAAGACAGTCTTTTGATATGAGTCACTTGTGAAAAGTTGTTAAAAAACCTAAACGCATACTGAAAACATTTTTGTGAAAGGCTGCTTTATTGTTCTAGTGAGCTAATGCCCTGCCTGCCCAGAGAGGGTATCTTTGCAGTGGATGTGATGTTAAAGAAGGGCAGCGCACAGACAACAGAGGGAGCAATCTGGCAGTGGAGGGATGACCGAGGACTTTGGCATCCTTACAACCGCATTGACAGCCGCATTATTGAGGTAAAAAAAATCATGTTCAAGTCCTAATAGGCAGCAAGTATTATCCGAAACTTAAAAAGTTGCTCTGTTTTTTGATGTACTTTTTTCTTGTGTTGAGATGTGTGCGTTTGAGATTTTTATTATACCCCACTCAAAGTTGCAGAGGGTGCAATCCCTGAAAAAAAATCATGGAATCGCCACTCTTGGAGGATGTTCATTCAGTTGTTTTAATTTTGTAGAAAATAAACTAATCACAGACATATCACAAAACAATTTTTATTCAAAATGCCAACCCTTCTGGCTTTTAGAAACATAAAAGCATAAGAAGGTTGTTGCAGTTAATTGCTTATTTTCTATTACCGCAAGCAGAGGAAAAAAATGGAATCACTCAATTCTGAGGAAAATATTATGGAATCACCCTGTAATTTGCAGCCCCAAAACGGCAAGTGTGATGATTCAATAATTTTTGCCTGGGCGGTATGTTTTTGACCCGTTCGTCTGTTCCTTCATTTGACAATTTATATTGTCGCTAGAATAGTTTCTCATTGAATTGATTTCAGATTTATACAGAAGCTTGAACTCATACATGGTAAATGGCGTTCACTTATATAGCGCTTTTTCTCATCTCTGGATGACCAAAGCGCTTTACAGATCCTGCTATCCACCCATTCACGCACACATTCACACACTGATGGCGGCAGAGCTGCCATACACACATAGGCGCTAGCCTGGCCACCAGGAGCAACTGGGGGTTCAGTGTCTTGCTCAAGGACACTTCGACATGCAGACTGCAGACAGTGGGAATCGAACCCATGACCCTCCGATCAGTAGTCGGTCACACTACACCTGCGCCACAGCCGCCCCCCACAATGCCTTGGACACGTTAAATTTTGACATAATGGTGTAACCTGCAAGGTTTACAAACAACTAAATGGACTTGAATATAAACGGTTTTTCTATTGAAAACGGCACTAACTCCTTCGGGGGCATGCCAATATTCTCATCAGATTGAGGGCATTAGAGGTGTGAATCAGAGATTTAGATTACAATTGAGGCATTAACGATTTGAAAGCAAAATGATTCACGATGCCATCGCTATATTGCATCTTCAATTTATTTTTTTTCCCCTTCTGTAATGCCTTTTTTTTTTTAAAGATTTCAGCAGTTTTGTAATTCATGAAAGGAACAACACTGAATTGCTGTGTGGCTCGAGTTATATATTTTTTGATTAATGTAATACATCAGCAAAAAAGTAAGTATAAACCTGGAGTGAATTGCAGTTCTTAGGCAGTTAATGTAAGCACTTTTCATAGACATACAGTCACAAAACACTGTATAACAAAATAGAATAAATAGAACTAGACAGACACAATAAAAATAGAAATAAAAAAAGTTTGCAAAGAATACAAAAAACCCAAATTACAACAAAAGATTAAAATAATTTAAAAATATCAGACCATTAAAAAGCAGTTGATTTGAAATAATAGCATGGTGAAACAAAACATGTTTTCAGCTGCTTTTTGAGTCAACAAATGTTGAATAAATAATTTTGGTAAAAATCGGGGGCAGGTTTTGATTAGTAATGTTCTGCGATGATGCAAAGGCCCACATCACAATGCATCTAGAATCGAGAAATTTCCACACCTTGAGAGGGCATGCATTGCTATATTCAACGAGAACTCTGATGTGAGAATGCATGGGGTATGTGAACTTGCTCACTAAGGTTCTTTCATGTTGGATTTTGTTTCACCAGAAGTTTACTTTTTAATAAATAATGGACAATTTATCATGTCAATTTTTTGGCAACATTCAAGCTGTATGCATCATCCAATATATTGGCGCACAGAATTATTTGTAGGCCTTTGTGTCACTGACATTAAAAGAATAACTTGTGGTGATTTTTGAGTTACAGACTGCCCACCAGAATGGAGAAGATGAGATCAGCTTGTCAACACTGGGTCGTGTATACACAATTGACTTCAACTCTATGCAGCAAATCAATGAAGACACAGGAACGGCACGCGGTATCCAGAGGAAACCAAATCCTCTCGCCAACCCAAACCCAGGTAATAAAGTTTAGTGCAAAGTAGGTTGGTATTGATGGAAATTTCTGAATTTTTTCCTAAAATAAACAAAAACAAACAAAAAACCCTTGAAACAGAATGGTTGTTGGGCTCAAAAAGGGATTTTTCCCACAAAAAAAATTTCTAAATGGTTTGCTCACATTTAACAAGAGGCTGATGGGGTAAGCTGCCGAGTGCTGGTTTGGCTCTTAATTTCTAAAGATTTTGTTTAACCTCACTAGACATTAAGCATCTACCGACACTTGATTATATATGTTGCTCTTGGACATTATTTTAGCTTATTTTAATATTGTTCATTATGCTCTCACCGTGACAAAAGGCCATAAGCTGCCAGTACCAGTTCACCATTCACTTATTTGCAGTGGTTTGTGTGATTATTGTACTCGAGGGACCAGTCGTATCCTAGAAGACTGAAACCACGATTCACAAGTAATGCAATTAATGGACCCACCACTAATATTTGATTATTTGTATAACTATTTAGTAGCAACACAGATCCTTGGGAAGTGCAAATTTATTATGAACTGGACTGATACCTACTATTAGCAGTAATTTAAATTCTGGTAAATAAGTGAACAAGGCTAATTGTAATGTGGTCACATACTTTTTGCAGTTGCCTGGTCCAAAATCTGAGCAAGTGGCTTTAACCACTTGCACTCCGGGCAATTTTCCTAAAAATGCCAAAAAATAATGTGCCCAAAGTAAATCGAAAGCTGTTATTCAACCCTTTGCAGCATCTTCATGGGGTTGGTCTCATTTAAAAGAAAACACTTTGAATTTTTTGGCAAAAAAAACCCATAATCTCTCTACGTGCTCCGGCCACTGAGTTACAGTCATCTAAACATACTGAACTTGAAGAAAAAAAAATTGGACACAGTGTTTTTTTTGGATACAAATGCTTGTAAATAACACAGCTGTCCAATCCGGCTGGAAAATGCAACAGAAATGTAGAACCAAGTGTTATCCAGCTGAGATCCAAATTTGGTAACAATACCACAAAAAATGAATATTTTACACAGCTTTGTTCTCAGGCTGTTCCCAGGCGTTTTGGAACTGTGCCAAATTGTGCCAAATGGCACAGTTTGGAAAAACGTCTAACTTTTGAATAATTCAATGTAGAATCTTCATTTTAGGCTCTAATGAAAGGTCACACTCAGGGCTGTGTCTGTCTGTGTGTGTGTGGGCGCGGGGGGTCGTCCCCCCCCCCCCCCCCCGCTACCAAGGACAGACTTCGGCCCTCGCTACAGACAGATTACACTCCTTGCATGTTTTCACAGCGGCTTCCCCCCCCCTTCCCGCTACTGTGTGTGTGGGGGGGGGGAGAAACCGTGAACGCCCCCCCCCCGCTCCTCTTCTGCAGCGGGGAGGGGGGGGGGGGCGTTCACGGTCCGAACACGGCAAATGAACAGTTTATCGCGGCGCACGCACTTCGTACTTTGTGCGCAGTACAGTTGTAATTTACCGATCGGTCAAAAGTCATTTTTGGATTACAGTTTTCAGGGATAAATAATAATTTAGCTTATAACACCTTACCTCTTCAAAGCAGCAGAGTCGTGGCGAACATCTCTTCCCACGCGTCAGACGAACGCGACGCTGCTCCGCTCGTGGATCCCGATCAACATAATTCCATTATTGCCGTTTTGGCGAATGATTTACGACTTTTGTCGTCGACCTCCGTCTATTCTGCTGGAATGAGTGCAGGTCCCACTTGTGGGTGTTCTCCATGCTGCTGGGTCTGTATTAGATTCGTCCAGCGTCCTTTGTTTTCATCTGTGGCAACAGTAAATCTCTCTTCACCCTGCCTGAATTTCTGTGCTTCAATTGGCTCCTGCGTTCACAGTAGGCAGGTCCTCCTTCCTAGATTTTCATTCATTGGCTCCTCAAGGTTTCAGAAACCCAGTTCAAGGCTCTTATTAGTCGAATGAGAGGTCAATCAATGAACTAATCTGTTCGCGGCTGTCTCTGCAGTTTTTTTTTGAGTGGCGCTTGGACGCTACTACATCACCATCACCACCATCATGCGTCATGCGTCCAAGCGCGCACGAGGGCGCTCTCGTGCGCCCTCGTGCGTCATAGGACGCAGAGACTTGCCCGCCCGCGGAACAACGGAGCGCAAGTGGTTAAAGTCTTAAGATGCGTTCAGACAAAACGTGCAACGCAAATACATGTAAAGTTAATGTAAACATGTGGAAAACATGCAAATTTGAGCATCAGAGGGATTTGGGAGTGCTAGCTAGTAATCAGCATTGAGATTTTGCCATCACTGGAGTTAAAGTATCAAAACCGTAGTAATTCCAGCTGCAGTGTTGAACCAATTCCCCATTAAGAGTCTTGGCATAATCCTGTCCCCAAATCAGAGCAGTGTGAGAATCTAGTGATGTCCTGTGGGTGCAAATGTGCTAAAGTCATTCAAAGCAAGGGCCTCTCCACTTCCTATTAATGTTTTAGTCCTATAACCCTAAAAAAAAAACCATGGTAAATCTTTTCTTCGGGCACAGTGGTTACTGTTCTTTTTTTTTTTTTTTAACAAAAAGTTTGTATTGAAGTGCCTTGGTTATTTAAAAAAATGCGAGTACACCAGTTGTATAACAGCCACAGCTGATATTCTGTCAAATTCTGAACAATGAAGAATAATATTTCAGAATAATCAAGTATTAATACTTTGTTCTCTAATTTTAATCTCCACTGTATATATACTTGGTATGCTATAAACATGCATGCATCCATGGTAGGTAGGAGTGAGAATCGGGAGGGACCTTTCGATTCAGGTTGCGATTCTTGGGGCATGATTCGATCCTATGATGATTCAATGGTAATCACGATGTTGCGATAATCAAGTATCACGATTCCATATATCTGAAATTTTTTCACCTTATTCAACCTCAAGTCATGTCCCAAAGTAAAACTGTTGACATCTATTTCATACAGTAAAGTATTCTCAGGGCTTCATTTTCTGCGGAGATGTGTCTTTGCCACACAAGGAGGGTGGTGGACGGTGCAGTTAGGAACTGACTCCGACTCCAGATACGTTTAGCTGACTCTGTGGACTCTTAAAAAGCAGCTGAAAGTATTTGAAATATGAGATTATCATTTAGTTTCATCTGCTTTTTAATGGTAAGCCTGATTTTTTTTTTTTTTTTTTTTAATTTTAATCTTGTGTTTTTACTTGTTTTTGTGTTTTTAAAATTATTTTTCTGTTAACTTCCTTTTATTCCATTTTATTGTGCAGTGCTTTGTGACTATGTTTCTGAAAAGCGCCTTATAAATAAACTTTGCTTACTTGATGCTTGGAGAAAAAGCTCCATGCCAGTGTCTCTTGAAAAGCGCCTTATAAATAAACTTTGCTTACTTGATGCTTGGAGAAAAAGCTCCATGCCAGTGTCTCTTGAAAAGCGCCTTATAAATAAACTTTGCTTACTTGATGCTTGGAGAAAAAGCTCCATGCCAGTGTCTCTTTAGCTTAGCCGTTGCTCATGCTGCTCCAAGATGTGTGCTGGCCCACTGTGTTCTTAGTGTTTTGGATTTTTTTTTTTTTTTTTTTTGGGTGCAGCGCTGCTTGAGGGTTGTTAGTCTTTCCTTCCGTCTTTGTTAGAAAATTCAAAAAAGGCCCGCCATTTGAGCTAACTTTGAGCTAATTGCTTCTTCACTTTCAAAGCTGGCTGCAAGTCTCAGATAAGCCATGACTTCACTTGACTGGGTGCTTGCTTTGCACCATCTAGTGGACTGAAAACACCGTTGATTAACTGATGACCCAAAAGTATATGTGTGCACATTTTCTCTTTTAAATAAAAGATCGAGCTGTGCGTTTATGGATCGATGCATTGTTGCCAGTGCCAAGTATCGCGATCCATCACTGAATCAGTCTTTTTCCCCCACCCCTAATGGTAGGTTTGGCAGAGTTGAAGTTTATTTTCAGGTAGTGTGGTTACTGCTGCCACTAAAAGGCTTTCATAATGTTTTGGCGACATTTAGAACAGTTGTCTTAGAATATTAGTTACCCCACTGGAAAAAAATAAGGTTTTTAACCATCAACACGTTGTCCAACATGTAATAATTCAGAATCTCATCCCCTGAATTGGTCTATGTTGAAAGCAAAGTTCTTTTTCCCTACATATTTCGAGTAGCTTCCTTGTGAATATTTGGACCATTCAGCACCTACAAGGACTACTGTAATGAGTGTTGTTGCAGATTATTCAGTCATATTCAACCAATATACAGCTCTAGAAAAAATAAGAGACTACTGCAAAATCGTTCCTAAATTATCTGTTGAATTCCAACACAAGGACACCTCCATCTACTTTAGGAGGTACTGATTAGATGATCATCTCTCAATACAAATTCTCAATACAAATTGTATTAAGATGGCGGCAGCGCGCATGGACGCAGCGGCCCCCCCTTGGCATCAGCGAGTGTGAGAGTTTTGAGTGTTTTGATCTTCCCAGACGTACATTCTGTAAAACTTACAACCATGAGACCTTATTAAACATGAAGGTACTGCACGCTGCAAGAATCGCGGTGATCGGTTGTGATTTGGACATTCTACGCCAGCATGGAATTCTAGCGGAGTCCCCGCTGGAAGCTACCCGAGAGAGGAGGCGGCGTAAGCGGAGCGAACGCAAGCAAAAGCGTGGAAAAAGGGCCGGGATCCATGCTAGGCTAAAGGCTAACCCCTCCAGACCAGCGGTACCGTCGCTCATTCTCTCTAACGTCCGCTCCCTCGAAAACAAGCTGGACGAGCTGCGTCTGCTGAGAGAAACCCGGAGAGAGTGGAGAGACTGCTGTGTGCTTGCGTTCACTGAGACATGGCTCCACGACAACATTCCTGACGAGGCCATTCAACTGGAAGATATGGCAATGTTCCGTGCCGACAGGGAAACAGCGAGCTCCGGTAAGAGCCGGGGGGGGGGGGTGGACTATGCATCTATGTTAACAAGAATTGGTGCGTTAATGCCACGTTAGTGTCTAAACACTGCTCTCCGTTGGCGGAGTTCCTTATTGTAAATTGTCGGCCATATTATTTGCCGAGGGAATTCAGCAACGTGTTTGTAGCGGCTGTTTACGTAGCGCCAAGCGCTAACGCTAATGCTAAGAAGGCACTCGGAACTGCACAATGCGATTAGTGAAATCCAAACTTCACACCCGGACAGTTTTGTGGTGGTTGCGGGGGATTTTAACCACACCAGCTGAAAGACTGTGCTCCCCAAGTTTAAACAATGTGTAGACTTTAAGACCAGAGGAGAGAATATGTTGGACTTAGTGTACACAAACACAGATGCATATAAGGCGATACCCCGCCCCCATCTCGGCCTTTCTGACCACATATCCGTGATGCTGCTGCCTGCCTACAAACCTTTATTGAAGCGCAGCAGGCCAGCAGTGAAACAAATCAGAATTTGGCCAGAGAGTGCAACCTCTGCACTGAAAGACTGTTTTCTGCACACAGACTGGGAGGTCTTCAAAATAGCAGCCTCCCAGGAAGACAAGACAGATGTGGAGGAGTATGCTGATACGGTCACCAGCTACATCGCGAAGTGCACAGAGGATGTCACTACAGTGAAGACCATCACTATGCGGGGTAACCATAAGCCCTGGATGACTGCAGAGGTGCGCTCGCTGCTTACAGCCAGGGATGCAGCCTTCAGAGCGAAGGGCAGGATCGCCCTCCGCTCAGCCAGGTCTGCGCTCTCAAAGGGAATTAAGGCAGCAAAGCGCGCCTATGCGGAGAAAATCCAGGGACACCTCTGTGACACTAGGAACACCAAGCAGATGTGGCAGGGAGTTCGGACACTGACGGGCTATAAGTCTAGGCAGGGGGTCGATGATGACGACGCTTCGCTTCCAGACAGGCTTAACGACTTCTTTGCACGTTTTGAAGCATCAAACTCGACAATCAGAGGGAGGGCTGGCCCTCCCCCCCCCAATCGGTCGGACCAGCTTTTACCATCAACACAGCGGACACACGGAGGACCCTAACCAGAGTCAACCCACGTAAAGCTGCAGGTCCGGACAACATCCCGGGACGTGTGCTCCGAGACTGTGCGAGCGAGTTGGCGGATGTCCTGACTGACATTTATAACATCTCCCTGAGTCAGGCCATCGTTCCCAGATGCTTCAAGACCTCTATCATTGTACCGGTGGCAAAGAAACCAGTTGTGTCCTGTTTGAATGACTATCGTCCTGTTGCACTGACACCCAATTGTGATGAAGTGTTTTGAACGGCTTGTCAAACCACACATTACAGCCTGCCTCCCTGCATCACATGACCCGCTCCAGTTTGCATATCGTTCAAACCGCTTCACGGAGGATGCTATAGTCACCACCCTACACTCTGTCATCACCCACCTGGACCAGAAAGACACCTACGCCAGACTCCTGTACATTGATTTCAGTTCAGCATTCAACACCATTATTCCCCAGAGACTGATGGAGAAATTACTCCTTCTCGGTCTGAACAACGCCACATGTCTCTGGATCCTGGATTTCCTGACTGAGAGACCTCAGTCTGTCCGGGTTGGAAACAACATCTCCAACTCTGTCACGCTGAGCACCGGATCCCCTCAAGGCTGTGTACTCAGTCCACTGTTGTTTACACTTCTAACACATGACTGTGTATCCAGACACAAGGGGAACCAGATTATTAAGTTTGCAGACGACACCACGGTGGTGGGACTTATTCAGAGGGATGAGGAATCAATGTACAGGGAAGAAGTTAGAGACCTGGAGGGCTGGTGCAGGGAGAACAATCTGGTGCTCAACATGGACAAAACGAAGGAGATGATTATCGACTTCCGGCGGTCACAGCCTGAGCACGTCCCCCTCAGCATCGGCGGCCGTTTAGTGGAGAGAGTGGAGAACATCAAGTTCCTCGGAGTGCAGATCTCGCAGGACCTGACCTGGAGCAAGAATTCCTTGGGGATCAGGAAGCAGGCTCAGCAGAGACTGCACTTCTTGAGGAAGCTCAAACAGGCCTCTCTCCCCATCTGCATCCTCAGGACCTTCTCCAGAGGTGTGGTGGAGAGTGTTCTGACGTACTGCATTGCTACATGGTACTCCAGCTGCAGTATGTCAGACAAAAAAGCCCTGCAGAGGATAGTCAAGGGGGCTGAGAGGGTAACTGGAGTCTCCCTCCCCTCTGTCCAAGAACTTTTTCAGAACCGTTGTAGGAGCAGGGCACTGAACATTGTCAAGGACCGTTCTCACCCTCTGCATAAACACTTGGAACTTCTTCCATCTGGTAAACGATTCCGGAGCATCAGAGGCAGAACCACCAGACTGATCAACAGCTTCCTTCCGCAAGCTGTCAGGATGCTGAACAGTTGACCCGGAATCTCTCATACACACTACTGCACCTACGGACATTTTGTATATTATTTGTATATTATAGTTAGTTAGTTTTTTCCCAAGTATGTCTCAGGGATGTGTGAATGGATAGGGGGGTGGGAGTGGGGGGGTGAAGCTATGTGTGAGTGTGTCTTAAATCATGCTACTTCTATTTATATGGATGCCGAGAGAAACGCAATTTCATCTTGCCTGCACTACAGTTGTATGTACAGCAATATGACAATGAAGTTTGATTTGATCTAAGCATGGTAAGATGGGTAAAAGCTGTGAATAAATATCAGATGTTATTACACAAATACAGATTTGAGTTCTTAAAGTAGAACTGAACTCACCTTTTTGCCAAAAAAGTAGAATAGCAGATTAATTCCTTATTACCTATTGTATTTTTCAACACATAAAAGAAATTTTTAGGCCGTGTGATGGCCAAGCTATAAGCCGATAAACTTTTGCCTCTGGCTGGCAGTGCCAAACAAACCGGACGTAGTGCAGACGACGCTGCGTGACGTCACGAGTGTGACCCTTATCAAAACAACAATGGCAGATGATAGCAGTTCCAGCAGTCAAGAACACCAGAGTTTTCAGAGTGAAGAGGCATTCAGGATCGGTGACAAGACAGAGGAGGATGCAGGAGTGTCAAGTGAACAGGAAGAGAGCGAGGGAGGCATCGAACCGTACAGATTAGAGCCAGAATTTTCGGGGGATTCCGGCACCGACTCAGACCGCAGCAGTGATGGGGAGGAGAGTCGCGTATTGAATACAGAATGGTGAGTCTTTACTTTGGCATGTTTGGGGTGTCAGGATAAGGAAAATTAACAATAAAAAAAGGGAAAAAAAAACCCATCAGCATTTTTCCAACTTATTACAGTGATCCCTCACTTACCGACCGCGAAAAGTGAAAAACCGCGAAGTAGCGTTAACCCCCCCCCCCCCCCCAAGGGCGTCACAAGCACTATTTTGCACAAAAAGGCACAAGAGAACAGCGAAAAGTGCCACTAAGCAACACGAGCGATAAAGAACAATGAATGCGGTCTTCCTTCGCTGGGTATAGGCGCTCGGCAGGGAGCGAAGCTGGGTATAGGCGCTCGGCAGGGAGCGAAGCTGGGTAAAACGTCTCGGCCAATCAGCTTGCGAGATTCCCGAGTGGTGAAGAGGTGGGCGGAGAGGAGTGGAGCGGTGGTCAGAGGTAGATTTTGAGTTGTGCGGGCTCTCCGTGTTGATACCTGATGTTCTAATGTAGAAGGCAGGGAGACTACATTAGAACATCAGGTATCAACACGGAGAGCCCGCACAACTCAATATCCACCTCTCTGACCACCGCTCCACTCTTCTCCGCCCACCTCTTCACCGCTCGGGAATCTCGCAAGCTGATTGGCCGAGACATTTTACCTCGCAAGCTGATTGGCCGAGACGTTTTACCCAGTGAAGGAAGACCGCATTCATTGTTCTTTATCGCTCGTGTTGCTTAGTGGCACTTTTCGCTGTTCTCTTGTGCCTTTTTGTGCAAAATAGTGCTTGTGACGCCCTTGGGGGGGGGGGTGACGCTACTTCGCGGTTTTTCACTTTTCGCGGTCGGTTCTGGTCCCCATTAAACACGATAAGTGAGGGATCACTGTATATCTAGAAACGCATCGCTTCCCGGTCGCTTTTCCTCCCCCTTTCTTTTCTTTCGCCGCCATGACAGCTTTCCTTGGCCACTGAACAGATCTTCCCAGGTGTTGGAAGTGTTTTGTAGTCGACTATCACGACAAAATGCACCAAAAACAACCAGTGTCAACGTGGTCGCAATGGTAAACATGAGGACTGGGTCACACTCGTGACGTCACGCGGAACTCCGGCTGCACTTCCGGTTAATCGGTGGATTTGTCTGATTTTTCAGGGCGGGAAATTCAAAATCGCTATTTTCTCCAAGATTCCGTGATTTGTGGAGGGGGTGCCAATGATAAATTATCTTTATAATTGTATGTACTATCACCCAGTGCCATTCAATGCCGTTCAGTTCTACTTTAAGTTAAAATTGAAGTAGTGTTTAAGAATGAACTTGAATTTGTTTTCTTTACATTATTTGATCTAAAGGCAACATCTTAATATTTTGACTTGGAATTTGAGTCAGTTGTTTTTGGTAGGTTGGAGAATAAAACCAAATTAATTTGACTTTGCCGTGGTCTCGCTGGTTTTACTTTTTTCCAGAGCTGTAGATTGAAATATTGTAGACTGAAATAAATAATTAAAAAAAAAAAATCATTGTATAAACCGAAGTAAATTTTTATTAATGAAGTGATCTGAGGCTGCATCACCCAGCCTTATTGTAGGTGTATGTGGTACATGTAGCTCACAGTTTAACAGCTCCACTGAGTTGTTAAATAATTTATTTGGTCAATCCAGTAAACATGACCTTGTAATTGTTCTTCTTCAGGATGTCATCAAGAAGTTCGCAGAGAGGATGCACGAGCCCAGTTAATGAAGGAGGATCCTGAGCTGGCAAAGTGCTTTATCAAAACTCTGTTTGGGGTGTTATATGAAGTGTACAGCTCATCAGCTGGCCCTGCTGTGAGACACAAGTGCCTTAGAGCCATCCTCAGGATCATCTACTTTGCTGATGCAGAGCTGCTGAAGGATGTGCTGAGGAACCATGCTGTGTCCAGGTTAACTGCACATTTGCTACATTTAACATTCAGGCAGAATTAAAAGGTGTTCTTAAAGGATGTTGACTTATGCTAAAAATCAAAATACTGATGTTTTCAGGGCTGAACCTAAATGATTTTATTCATTTATTTTTATTTCTACAGTCACATAGCTTCCATGCTGTCTAGCCAGGACCTGAAGATTGTAGTGGGCTCTCTACAGATGGCAGAAATCCTTATGCAGAAGCTGCCTGATGTCTTCAGTGTATATTTTAGAAGAGAAGGTAGTAGAAACAAAACTATGTGCACCTCCTCTGACACAGAACAGAGAAACGCCAGTGATTCAAAGACAATGGTCAATATCGTATCAGAGTTTTCAGTTTTAATATTGGACCATTTCTTGATTGTTATTTTGACAAAATAAAATGTAAAAAGGTTTCCTCAAACATATACCCCAGTACACATAGCAAGTAATTTTTTGAAGTTTAGAAATTTTGAAACATTTTGTTACATAACTTTGCTGGTACTCTTGCTGAACTGGCTTGGAGCTAAAGATTTGTTATGTCTCAATTTTCCACTTCTTTAGGTGTAATGCATCAGGTGAAGAATTTGGCCGAGTCTGAGAGCTTTCTAGTAACTAGTCCTCCAAAGGCTTGCCCAAGTGGCACTACCAGTCTCTGCACTACAACTATCAGCACTGCATCTACCACATCGGCTAATAATGCAACTCCTGACCTGGGTTCACCCAGCTTCCAGCACAGCATGGATGACTCTCTGGACCTCAGCCCACAGGGGTGAGTTGGATGTCATATGACGTTGTAAATTGTTGTTTCAAGAATTTTGACAATTGGTTGACAATCACATTGATCATACTAGAATCAAACTTCTGAAATGACCATTGCAACAGCCAGATTGTTAACCAGGTAGTTGCAAAAATTCTCCCAAAGCTTGAATTTTTTACACACTGAGCATTATGCCAAAAGCAAAATGGTTTCAGTGATCATCACTGTTTTCAATTGAGTGCCGATGTACTGCAGTGTTAAGTTGGTTAGTTAATTCCCTTCCACAGCATGTGGGACACCATGTGGTGTATAGCAGCGGCACCTATCTCAGTTTCTCTGACCCTAGGCCATACAGCTACTGGAAGTAGTGAAAGCTAGAGTGGGAGTTGACTCCTCTGGTAGCGCTGTGTGTTAACTTTCTTTCTCGTTCTTCTATGCTGAGCATCAAGCTAAAAGGCAAAAAGTACCATTTTTATATGGTCTTTAGTATGACCCGGCTGGGGCATGAACCCACTACCTCCCAGTTGTGGGGTGGACGCTCTACCACTAGGCCACCACTCTGGTTCAGTCTACTGCAATGAGTGAGCAAATATTTAAGATTACATTGAGCTGATGCTAAGATATTGCAAACATACTTTGTTCCCCAACCAGCCGGTTAAGTGATGTCCTAAAAAGGAAACGACTACCTAAAAGAGGGCCCAGGAGACCCAAATACTCGCCTCCAAGAGATGATGATAAAGTAGACAATCAGGGTAAGTGCTCTTTTTCTTCTGTCTTTTTTGTTTGAAGAGTATCCTTTGCAAGATAATGTAGACTACATTTTTGTTAAAGGTGCCATTTATGCCATTTCTGGGCTTGCGCTTTAGGTTTTGACATATGGAAAATAAAATCGGCATTTCCACAGAGCTTGTCAGCAGAGCTGCAAGCTTTATGCTACAGGCTCAGTGTTTCCTCTGGCTTAAGGACCTTGAGATGCGGTGGCAACATATTTTTCCGGGGGTGGGTGGGGGAACACATGTGTATGAATGCATACCTGCCAACTACTCCGGTTTTGCCGTAATGGTTCCGGTTTTCAAGACCCCATTCCGGGTTACGGCTTTATTCAGTCAAAAATTTTAAATCGTAAAAAAAAACACGAAAGCAATTCCAAACACGAGATCGCTAGGAATCGTATCTAAATTTAGAACATAGTAGCGTCAGTAGCGTTTCTTTTCGTGGTTCGCTGCTACGCTTGAAGCGTTTGCTAAGCTAACGCAATCGCTATTGAGGGTATTGAGGTTTCTATTCTCGCGCAAAATCCCGGAGAGGCGAGCGTACATGGCGAGATGTAAACACGATGTAAACTGCTGCAGACGTTCGCACGACTGCACTTTAGCCCTGGCAAATGGACCATGGATTCGAAATCTAAAGGGAGAATACATTTTATATAATGCCTAAGATTCTGAAGAACGTGCTGTGTAATTGCAAGCCTTGTCATGCTTGGTGTATCATGTAAACACATAAAATATCAGAGCGATTTTGCCGTCTTTTACGCACGTGCCTGTGCCTGCTGATATTTCTAGTCTTCTAGTTACCTCCGCCAAGGAGGTTATGTGATCATCAGCGTTGGTTTGTTTGTTTGTTAGCAAGATAACTCAAAAAGTTATGGACGGATTTTCATGAAATTTTCACAGATTGTCAGAAATGGGGTATCCTACAGATGATTAGATTTTGGTGGTGATCCGGATGATCGTCTGGATCCAGGAATTTTTTAAAGGATTCTTTTTTTTTTTTTTTTTTTTATTTAACATTGCGAGATAGGGCCATTTTCAATATTTTATTTATGATGTTAAACACTGTATGGGGGGAACTGTGGCGCTTGGCGGAGGTCTGCGCTGTCCGAGTGCTTTTCTAGTATTCATAATACATCACATCTGGCCTATTCAAAGTTCTATGCAGTGTTAAGATAGTCTTTTGAATGCAGATTTAATGAATGAATGAATCTTTATTTTGGATAGATTAAAAGTAAAGATTAAAAAGAAACAAAATAATATAACAAAGGCGAAAAAATCCAACAAGGTTAAATTAGACAATAATTCCTCTGATTATACAGTTCAACATAAGTTATCTGAAATGGGTGATGGCTGAAGCCGCAGCTTATATTGCCTACTCATATTCCATCCAAGAATTCAAAAGAAAAACAAAACAAGAGTGATTATAATTCAGAACAAAGCTAAGACAAAATGTGACAAAAAAAAAACTAAGTAACAACACAACACAGACTGGATATGACTATCCTTATGTGATTTTACATGTCCTCTTGTATATATGTTTGGAGTATTTCTTCCTTTAGTTTTTGTTTAAATTGTCCAAGCGTTGTACATGATTTTAATTCAGGTCCAAAATCGTTCCATAATCTGACTCCTTGCACTGAAACACAGTGTTGAATTGAATTGAAATGTTCCTCTGAAATGATATTGTTTCTCCCTTATTTGGAACAACTTTTGGATATTTGCGGACAGTGATAGATTCTTAGCTTTAAACATTATTACTGCAGTTTTAAAGTCAACCAGATCTTTCAACTTGAGAGCTTTTAATTTAAGAAAAAGTGGGTTTGTTGGTTCCCTATAAGCAGCTTTGTTTATTATTCTAATAGCTCTCTTCTGAAGCATAAAGACTGGATATATGTTTGTTTTATATGTATTTCCCCATACTTCAGTACAATATGTCATGTATGGAAGTATTAATGAATGATACAAAGTATATAATGTGGGTTGTTGATTCAGCAAATATTTCGCTCTGTGTAGTATTGCAATTGATTTAGATATTTTACCTTTAATATAATTAATGTGACTTCTATGTCAAATAAACATCTGCGTCACTCAAACAACAAACCCTGGATCAACCCTGAGATAAAAACACTTCTGAGAGAGAAGAAGAGGATCTTCAGGTCGGGGAACAGGGAGATGCTGAAGTCCGTACAGAGGGAGCTGAGGAGAAAGATCAGAGAAGGCAAGGACAGCTTCAGGAAGAAGATGGAGGACAAGCTGCAACAGAGCGACATCAGCGGGGTCTGGAGAAACCTCAAAACCATCTCTGGGCTCCAGAATACCTCCCCCCAGGCCACGGGGGGCAGGGAGTGGGCGAACAACCTGAATCTGTTTTTCAATAGGTTTGACCAACCGCCCTCCCCCCTGTCTGCACAACAACCACTGCTGCCTCTAAAGAAATCAAGTCCTGCTGCCCACTCCCCACTCCACCAACACCACCCCACTCCCAACACACAGCCCCCCATCCTGACCCTGACCAGGACCCAGGTGAGGACGGAGCTGAGGAAGATCAAGGCGAGGAAGGCGTCGGGACTGGACGGCATCAGCGCAAAGCTCCCCAAGTCCTGTGCAGACCAGCTGTGTAGGATTGGGGGCAGCGCGGTGGCGGAGTGGTTAGCACTGCGGCAGCACAGCAACTCACCCTTGGCCGGGGGATCCTGGGTTTGATCCCAGCCCCCAACCAACAATAATCTGTGTGGAGTTTGCATGTTCTCCCCGTGTCTGCGTGGGTTTACTCCGGAATTTCTCCGGTTTCCTCCCACATGCCAAAAACATGCAAGTTAGGTTAATTGGCATCAAACTGGGGATTCTAAATTGTCCTTAGGTATGACTGTGAGAGTGAATGGTTGTCCGTCGTCTCTCTGTGTTGACCCTGCAATGGACTGCCGATCTGTCCAGGGTGTACCCTGCCTCTCTCCCAAAGATGCTGGGATAGGCTCCAGCCCCCCCGTGACCCAAAAAGGATTAAGCGGAAGAAGATGAAAGATTTTTTTCTATTTATAGTTTTTGTTTTTTGTTTTTTTTAGAAATCTCCTCACCACCTAGACAGCAGGAAAAACCTCCCTTATTTTGAAATCAAATGTTGACATGTTTTGTTTGTCTGAAGGCTGCTGACGAATTAAAGTCATTGACTTCGTGAATTTCGGTTATCTTAACCTGCCAGGTACATAATGGGGAACTGTAGCGGACTCTAGAGACATAAGTCACCACAATATGTGTTCATGTACAGAATGATCTGTTTAGGCAGTTATAGTTGTGTGCTCAGGCTTTCTCATCAGGCACCTCTCTAGGCAGCCGCTGAAGGACCTCAGTTTAGAGCTAGTGTTTTTAACTGTTACTTTTTGTCACTGCCGCTGGAGAATAAAAACGGCACACCTGCTCATGCGAGAAAAGGGAAATTGCCAGTCTCTTCATTACTGTAATTCCTACAGAACATATTGTAGTGGCTGGTGAAATATATCCTCAGCAATTAATCAGTCCCCCTTGCCTTTCTCCGTCATATGAAGCTGGCTGCATATGAATTCTAACCACATCTCTTAGCTAAGCGACTCTTCCATTATTGCCCCCATTTCCAGCGGGTTAAAACCATGATAAACGCCAGTGCTTGCATACCTCTTACGATTTTTTTTCCACGTTTTAAGTACTTTTAATAAACTCATGTTTCTGTCGGACAGTCATGCAGTCACTGTTTGCTGACTGACTGGAAAACTCGTGTGTGCGGGGCGCTTCTAAACTCAGCGCGGATGATGGCCACATGCGTTGTTTGTGTGCGCGCTTGCGGAAAGTCATTGCTTCATATATTTTTCTTAATAAATTCATATCGCCTTGGGGTGGTGGTAAAATTTGTGGTGCGGCGGGCTGCCACTGAGAAATGTTACCAGAGGAAACCCTGCATTCAGAAAGGTTTTTGAACCTTTTAGAGTGAGTTTCTGATGCATCAAAACTTTGCAAGGTTATAGTTCAGAGTGCAGCTCCTCCATTTTATGTGCTTTTTAAAGCTGAGTGTGGGATCTAATGTGATGCCCAAATACTTAAACTCTTACATTTTCTGTATTTGCTCCATTTACAGTTATACTCGGATAGTGCGTATGATTTTGTTTGTTGGTAAAATACATGGTAGCTGTTTTCCCTACGTTCAGAGTGAGGCATGATTGATTAAGCCATTTTGACACTTTCTCCATTGCTATTATTAACTTGTCAGCCACTTGTTTGGCATCCTTCCCATGTGTGTAGATGACTGTGACATGAATTTTTGTCATCTTCACATACGGGTGGCAAGCCATTAATATACAAAGTAAAAAGCAGGCCTAAAACTGAGCCTTGTGGTACTCCCATGGTGCATGCTTTTGATTGGGATACAGTATTGTTTTTGTGCACACACTGGGAGTGACCAGATAGATGTTAACCAGCTAAAGGTATTCATGGACAGTTTGTCCTAATAGTTTAGAAAGGACGGAGTGATTGACCGTATCAAAAGGCTTTACAGCAAGTCTAAAAAGATGGCTCCTATCACCCCCCTTCCCCTTCGTCCAGATATTCTTTAATCGTTTCAATAAAGTATTAAGATGCAGTCTCCGTGGAGTGGTTCAGCCTGAAACTAAACTGCATGTGATGCAGCAGCTGAGCCGATTTGAGATGTTCTACCACTTGGTCTACTACCACCTTTTCAATGGCTTTTGACAGTCTACCTGGAAATTTTAGAGCACTTCATGCTTCCCTCTGTTCCCTCTGCTGACAAACTTTATAGGCTCTGTCTACACCTTGATGATTTAGGCAGCGTTTGCCGACATACCAAAAGTTGTCTAAAATGCTGGCATATGGCCAAAATTGCATACGGCCAAATCCATAATCGTATCCAAAACAAGTTGGACGTATACGTAACATATTAGTAACATATAGAATGTTTCAATAACTTCTAGATAATTGATACCAACGATTGCTTAGCATGTTGCTGGCATTCACAACTTATGCCCAACGATAGTCTAACTTAGGCAGAACTTATACATAGCTTATTCTAACACGGTCATACCAAACTGCCATCGCCTCCCGATCCATGAATCCTAGGTGTACGGGAGCATGAAGGCTTCATCATCTCGCTCACAGGCACATAAAAAAAGTTAAAGTCAGTCTCGCTTCAACCGAGATGATTCTCTCCTCCAAAGACCATCATACGGTGGGGGACATGACCGACCTGGCAGATCTGTCAGGTCTGTCACGCCTACGGAAAGGATAAAATGGCTGTGACACAGCACAAATGTCAGATGATGGTCAAAACAAGGTATGAAACCTCTCTTGACTTTGTCTAAATAGAATAACAAGACCAGTTTGACATGAACATCTGCTCACCATAGAGTCTTGATGGTTTCCTCCTGTGAACCAACGTTGCCAGTACACCATTATACGG
The DNA here is from genome assembly GCA_020510985.1 of Pholidichthys leucotaenia. Taxonomy (NCBI): domain Eukaryota; kingdom Metazoa; phylum Chordata; class Actinopteri; order Cichliformes; family Pholidichthyidae; genus Pholidichthys; species Pholidichthys leucotaenia. The sequence goes on along the minus strand of CM035847.1, from coordinate 168,392,433 downwards.
TAGCTGTAAGTTAGAAACATGGTCAGTAAGTTACACATAGGTTCAGAGCGCATTGCTCATGGTTTACAAATAAGTTTTGGGTACGCTCGATATTATCTTGTCATATTTTGACTTATGAGTAACTTGCAAATGACATGTGTGAACGATTGCATAACTTGCAACTTATAGCCCACATATGCAGGATGTATGAGCCATACACCGGATACATTGGAAAAATTTTGAACATGCACAAAATTTTTAGTGGACCTTGCCTTACTATGACGTATATTGGCGTGCTCTTAACTTATACAAAGTTGCCCTTAACTTATTTAATGTACGCCAGCATGTTTTCCCAATTTTTTTTAAACGTCGGCATATGGTGTGGCAGGGGCTTAAGTAGACTTCATTTTCCAGAAGAACTTGGCACTTGGCTACACTGCCAAAAGTGCCAATACTGTACCTGGCTTAATGACCATGGTATCACTGTGCTTGGCCAGCAAACTTGCCCAACCTAAATCCCATAGAGAATCTATGGGGTATTGTCAAGAGGAAGATGAAAGACGGCAGACCCAACAATGCAGATAAGCTGAAGGCCACTATCAAAGCAACCTGAGCTTTCATAGCACTTCAGCAGTGCCACAGAGGCATAACCTTCATGCCACATCTCTTTGATACAGTAATTAATGCAAAAAAAGAAAAGCCCCGGCCAAGTATTAAGTGTGTACATGGACATACTTTTCAGTCGGCCAGCATTTCTATTAAAAATCCCTTAAAAAATTGATCTGGTTTTCATGAACTGTAAACCATAGTCATCAAAATTAAAAGAAATACCCTAACGCTTGAAGTATATCACTGTAATGAATCAGTTTCACTTTTTTTGAATTTAATTACTGAAATTACTTTTCAATGGTATTCTAGTTTATTGAGATGCACCTGTAGATGTACTTTTAAAAACAAGTCAATTGTGTTTTACAGCTCATAGAAATTTTCAATTTTTAAACACTTCCGTTTTCTACCTTCTCATTAACATTCATGAGCTCCTTGCTTTTTTGTCAAAATCAAGGCCTTAAATTATTACAGGGATCTACTAGACCACTCTTGGTCTGGCCCTTCTCCAAGGACCAATTTGCCGTGGAAGACCCTAACAGTGGTCAAGTTGCCCCCAGCCATATAGCTTCTGGGATCATTAAGCTGAGTGTATGCGCCGCATCTGTTCGAGCATGAGGCTTGTGTGACAAAAATTGCATCATCTCCAGTCCGCAAGGCTCCATGGGGCACCTCCACAGGTGAGGATGTGTAACCCAAATTTTGTGACCACATTGGCTGTGTGTGTTGACTACACATGTGCAAGATCCAACCTCGAAGAATCTCGATCAGTAATGTTCTGCATCGACGCAAAGGGCCACATCATGGTGCATCCAAGAAGAGAAATTTCCACACCTCTAAGAATGACTGAAATTTTCATGAACAAAACGTGCTGAGTTGTTGCTACACCTGACTTTCCACTTTTTTTGGACTTAATCTCAAGACCTCCATGATGATTGCGAAAACCCTGCATTGGGCAATTACAGCACTTTGTGATTCTAATCTGTGGCCTCCCATGTCTGTTATTACTTGTTTTACATGAGCTTAAGTTTTGTTGTGAGTTCATATAGAAGCTTGTGGGATTAAAAAGGACTGAGAACATTGGATTTGAAAAAGTAACGTGAAATCAGAGTTCAAACAAAATACTTGGTGTTTCTTTTAATGTAAATATTTCACTATTTAAAAAAATCATAGTAAATTCAAGTCCTTTGGTTTAAAAACAACCCTTCATTTTAGAATCCATACTAATCTTTCCGTTATCATTCTTACCGTTTTCAGTATGGCTGTGAAATTGGCATTCAATTTCATTGTAAGTGGTATTAAAAAGGTCTTGGAAGTTTTAAATCTTACCTGAAAACGGAAGTACCCTGGCATCTGGTTTGTTATATTTTATTAAGCCCAAAGGGAAATTCAAGGGCATTCACTTGGATAAGGCAGCCATGGTGTGGCACCAATCCCTTCACACTCGCATTTATAGCTGGGACATTTGGTCTCCATTTAACCTAACTTGCATGTTTTTGGAATGTGGGAGGAAGCCGGAGCATCTGGGGTAAACTCACACAAGCATGAGGAGAACACACAAACTAGGAGAGCTCCTGATAGCTGGTGGATTTAAACCCACAACCTTCTTATTGTGAGGCAACAGTGCTAACCACTACATCACTATGCTGCCCATATGACTCATTTTAGCAAATGAGTCATTTATGAAATATAAAATGAGAGTGGCCTCAAATTAAATATGCTGCTTAAGGGGGAAAAACAGATTGTCGTAATAAGGTGACCTTAGTTCTTCAGGAAAGAGGGAATCTACATATTTTTTAAAAAATATGTAGATTTAATATTACTAAATTACTATGTAGATGGACTTCCGGTTATGGCTGCCACGTAAGACGGACGTGTCTCACTCTGCTCTGCTCTTGGAGAAAAAAAATCGGCAAATAACTCTCTCATTTGGGACAGAACGTATCCCAGCGTTTGGGCGAGGATATGTCGGCGAAGCCTAAGGCTGGAAAACCAGGTAAAGGAAAAAGTGAGCCGCCGAAACAGTCCAAATTAACGGACTTTCAGGTCTGTGACGCAGCAAATAAAACTCCATATATGGCGGAGGAGGCTGGCAACGGTGCGATGTCTGCGGGGGGAGGCGCAGATGCGCTGATGGCTGCCATGAGTTCAATGAGAGCGGACTTTTCCTCTAGATTTGATGGGATTATGACAGCGTTGGAAGGAATAAGAAAGGAATTGGGTGACTGTGTAGAACGAACGGCGCAGATGGAGCTCCGTCTCGCTAGTGCTGAAGATGACGTCACCCGTCTTCAATTAAAGGTGCACACTTTGGAAAAAAAAAATAAATCTCTGGAAAATAATATTTTGGATTTGGAATCTCGGTTGAGACAGAATAACTTGAGGCTGGTGGGTCTTCCAGAGGAATCAGAAGGTCGGGACGTATGTTCCTTTCTGGAAAAGTGGATTCCGGAGGTGCTGGGCAGCGAGGAGTTGCAATCAGCAGTGGTTCTGGAAAATGCACATCGTATTGGCCCACGGAGAGATAAGGGACCGCCGAGGACCTTAATTATGAAGTTTCTTAGCAACAGAGACAGGATGAAGATCTTCAATGCTGCACGAGCTAAAGGAGAGATTAAACACCAGGACCAGCAGGTGCGGTTCTACCCAGATTTGGCCACAGGAATCCAGCAATTGAGGAAGCAGTTTGATCCCATACGTAAGGAGCTGCACAACCTTGGGATTCGTCATGGTGTAATCTATCCTGCGAGACTGCTGACCACGTATGAGGGCAGAACCCACATCTTCAAGACCCCAGAGGAAGCGCAGGAGTTCATCAAGAAGATCAAAGAAGAAGAAGAGACTGGTGGGAGCTAAGCATGAACAAAATATAAGGTAGAATAATTAAGCATTTGCACAGGCATCTGACTGACTTGAAGTAAATAGTAAGTTTACAAAATATAGATTGTATTATATATTAAAAAAACAAAACAAAAACAAAACAAACAAAAAAACTATGATGTACAAAGTTGTTAAAAATTTTGGAGTTAAGTTGGAAAACTACAGAGGAGAGTTAATGTTACGTTATTAAAAGCAGTAGAGTTAGGGTGATTGGGAGGATGAAGGAGGAGTGGCTTAGGCTGTTCCCCGTGGGTGTGGAATGGTCGATGGCTATATCGGGAGACAGAATTTTTCTTTTGATTTTGGGGGGTTTGCCACAAGTGTGGGAAGGGGAAATTTGTTTGTGTGTAGTTTGTAGGATGAATGTTCAACCACTCATGTTTTTGCTTCTCTGTATGAGCATGTTTACACTGCAAGGTAATCCCAAACTCTCTATTGATCATAAACCAAAGTGTTAATCTTAATTTAACTTCATGGAATTGCAGAGGTCTACAAAATTTAAAAAAACTTAAACAAGTTATGAATAAAATAAAAGACATGGGTTCAAAAATTGTGTTTTTACAAGAAACTCATCTAATAGAGGAGGATGTTAAAAGAATTAGGAGTAGATGGCAAGGAAGTGTATTCACCTCTTCATTTTCATCCCGAGCCAGGGGAGTTATGACTCTCATACATAAATCAGTTCCTTTTCAAGTGAAAAATGTAATTGGAGACAAATTTGGAAGATATGTAATCATTCAAGGTTCTTTGCTATTAGAAAATATAAATCTTGTGAACTTATATGGTCCCAATATAGATGATCAGAAGTTCTTTGCTAATTTATTTCTTATCTTATCATCACTTACAGGGCAACATATAATAGCAGGGGATTTTAATTGTACATTGAATCCAGGTATAGATAGATCAACAGGACTGGATTGTACGCACATTGGATGTAGGATGACTATTAATCATTTTATGAAAGAATTGAGATTGTTAGATATATGGAGAGAAATGAAACCACAAGTTAAAGCCTATTCTTGTTATTCCAGTACCTACAAGACATTCTCACGTATTGATTATTTTTTGATTTCCACAGAATTAAGGTCCAAGATTCAAAACTGCTTTTATGATAACATCGTGATCTCTGATCATGCACCCTGTTGTCTAATATATGTAGATAAAAAATTGACAAAGGAATCAGGTAGATGGCAATTTCAGCATAAATGGCTTCAGGATGAGGAATTTGTCAAGTATATAGAAAAACAGATAGACGAGTTCTTTGACATCAATACTACACAAACATCAGCATGTGTAAAGTGGGAGGCTTTCAAAGCTTTTATTAGGGGACATATTATTAGTTATACAGGATCAAAATCTAAGAAGACTCGAGAGGAGAGAGCTAAATTGGAACATAAAATAAAAAGTCTTCAGGAAAAAGTGTATGCAGGAAGTGACCCAAGGTTGGAGAATGAATTACTGATTTTGAGAGCTGAATACGACAAAAAATCAGCGAATAGAGCTGCCTCGAGTCTTCTAAGATTGAAACAATCTTTTTATGAACAAGGTGAAAAATCAGGAAAATTATTAGCATGGCAGATTAAACAATTAGAAATTAAAACACCAATTACCAGTATTATAAGTAACGGACAGGTAGTTATAGATCCTTTAGAAATTAATAGAGCCTTTAGAGATTACTATGAAAAATTATATGATACCAAAAATGAACCTGATTTAACAAAACTAAATGGGTTTTTGAACGAACTATCTATACCGTGTATTCCAAATGAAAACAGGGAGATATTGGAGTCTAAAATTAGTCAAGAAGTTGGGCTAGCCATTGATAATATGAAATCAGGAAAAAGTGCAGGACCAGATGGTCTTCCAGTTGACCTTTATAAAAAATTTAAGAATAAATTAATAAAACCTTTTTTGGAAATGGTTTTAGAAGCATTTCAAAATAATAATTTACCATCATACATAAATAATGCCTTAATTATACTGCTGCCAAAACCAGGTAAGCCCTCTAATAAATGTGAAAATATGAGACCAATAAGCCTATTAAACGCCGACCTTAAGATAATCTGTAAAATTTTAGCAAGACGAATACAAGAAATTTTACCAAATATTATTAATCGAGATCAGAATGGCTTTATAAAGGGTAGACAAGGCTTCCATAATGTAAGAAGACTATTTAATATTATTTATTTTAATAAAGAAGCACCGGATACAGCTCTCCTATCACTGGACGCCGAAAAGGCCTTTGATAGAGTTGAATGGCCCTTTCTTTTTGAAGTCCTACAAAGGTTTGGACTTGGAAATAATTTCATAAAATGGGTTCAAATAATATACAATAATGCTACAGCAGAAATCCTAACAAATAACAATATTTCAAAACCAATAAAAATCAATAGAGGATGTCGACAAGGCTGTCCACTTTCACCTTTATTGTTTACTATGGCAATTGAACCTTTAGCGATAGCGATACGTTTACATTCACAAATATATGGAATTAAAGTTGGACCAACAGAACATAAAATCTCCCTGTACGCCGATGACATAATTTTGTTTATGTCGAATCTAAAAAAATCAATTCCAACCTTGTTGAATTTAATAAAGAATTTTGGGGAAATATCAGGATATAAAATAAATAAAACTAAATCTTCAATATTAATGCTAAATGAGACTCAGAGAAATTACCCAGCCCCTGAGGTAAATCAATTCAATGTTGTAAATCAGTTTAAATATTTAGGAATCCAAATTGTGCCTAAGCTAGAATCAGTCGCCAGTGTCAACTATGAAGCCTTAATGTCAGATATCAATGAGTTAACTCAGAGATGGATGTCACTACCAATGTCGATGATCGGGAGAATCAATATACTTAAAAGTAATATTTTACCTAAAATACTTTATTTCAATACATTCCCTTATCACCACCTTTAGATCTATTCTCAAGAATAAAAAAAAAGTTAGTGGAATTTATATGGAACAACAGGAGGGCTAGATTACGTTTGTCTTTATTATATTTACCATTTGATCGTGGAGGGCTGAAATGTCCAAATTTTATGTTGTATTATTGGTCGGCACAACTGAGGTCTATGACATATTATTTTTCATCAAATGATCTCCCTCACTGGACTGAAATGGAATCATACAATTTACCTTTACCTCTTCCCATATTCATATACTCAGATTCGGCAAAAAAATTACAAAAACAAGTTAAAAATCCATTTGTAAAGCATATGATCAAAATATGGTGTGAAGCTAAAAACTATTTAAAAGAACCACAGTTATTGTCACAATTTAGTCCAATATGGGGTAATCAATATTTTAAACCAGGGAGAGCGGACGCTGTATTTAAAGCATGGAATTTAAAAGGGATACAAAAGATTCAGGATTTATATTTGCCATGTGCAGATAACATAATGTCTTTTGAAGAGCTGAGGATCAAATTTAATCTCAATAGAACACATTTTTTTAAATATCTTCAACTTAGAAACTTTATTCGATCAAATCAAAATAAAGCTCTCACTCGACCTATCTATTCATCCTTGGAAAAAATGATGATGAAAGATAGTAAAAGAAAGGGTATTATTTCAGAGTTTTATAACTCATTGACACTATCTTCAAGTGAAAATTCACTGAAAAGATTAAACTACTGGAAAGAAGATCTGCAAACTGAAATTTCAGAGGAACAATGGGAATTGGCTTGTACAGAAGCTCAAACCAAATCAATAAATGCACGCCTTAAATTGATACATTTCAAATGGTTAATGCGGATGTATGTTACACCGGAGGAGTTAAATAGATATAACAAAAATATACCAGATACATGCACAAAATGCATGGAAAGTAAAGGAACCCTATTTCATTGTTTATGGGAATGTAGATTAATAAGAATGTTTTGGGAAGAGGTGAGGGTAACAATTGAAAAAATAATCTCAAAACAAATCATATTGAATCCTAAACTGTTTTTGTTGGGTCTGTACCCAGAAAAGCATAATTTTAATAAAAGTGAAAGAACATTCATAGACCTCAGTTTGCTTAATGCCAAAAAATGTATTGCACTATTATGGAAAAAGACTCATAGACCAGATGTGACTCAGTGGTTAAGACAGATGTTAACAAACCTTCCATTAGAAAGAATAACATATATACTGAAATCAAAGGAAATTGTGTTTGAGAATATATGGAGACCTTTTATTGATTATGTAAAAAATTTAAACATAACTCTTGAAGAAGAAGGTGAATGATGTGTGTGGACCTTGTAAATTCCAAACTGGTGAACATAATATGTATACTTATGTATTGGATTGTCTAGACTAAACAGAGGAGCATTGTTGAAGACTTGATTTTGTTGGTGGTTGTTGGTGTTTTTAGTGCATTTTTTTTTTTGTAGTACTTTAGTGTTAGTGTTTGATTGTTTGTATCATGTTTGTTAAAAAAAAAAAAAAAGGTTCAATAAAGATATTGTGGAAAAAAAAATTACTATGTAGATGCATATCTATGAACCAGTATGGCACAGTCCTTTTTCTCCCCCTTCTGTACACAAAAACAAATTGCAAAACCAAGCCAACTGAAATGATATGCCCCGTTTTTTTCACAGCCAAGAGCCCCACCAGTACCCAGTCACCCAAGTCGTCCTTCTTGGCCAGTCTCAATCCCAAGACCTGGGGTAAACCGGTCACACAGACTAACAATGCCAACTCTGAGCCTTCACGAACGGCAGGCGTGAGTGGCCTGGTAAGGGCACCTCCCAAGGACTCAGTTTCAAATAACAGGTATGTTAATGAGTTTTGATGACTGACTCCTGTTTCATCGCTCGGCACTTGTCAAAATCACCTTATGCGATCTTTATGCTTAACAACTGTGGAGCAATATGTGGATATGTCTGAAAGGGTGATGTCTGTCATTTTGTAGAGACAAAATAAAGGCCTGGATCAAAGAACAGGCAAATAAGTTTGTGGAGCGCTACTTCAACTCTGAAAACGTGGATAGCAGCAACCCTGCTCTGAATGTACTCCAAAGACTTTGCACAGCCACTGAGCAGCTCAGCCTGCAGGTACAAAATGTACAGCACATGGAAAATGTGTTCTCTTAACATTAAATATAGGGAAACATAATTCCACACAGCTTTCGGAGCATGTGTTGCTCCTTTAGATTTCATAGTAGAAATGTGTGTAGAAATCTGAGATTGAGTCAGACTTTAGAAACTTTCTGATTAGATCAAAGTAACTGTTAAACCATGAATTCCATAACTGAGATATTCGTGTTTTCCAGCTGGACGGTGGTATGGAGTGCCTCGTGGAAATTTCCAGTATTGTGTCGGAATCGGACGTGTCGTCTTTTGAGATCCAGCACAGTGGGCTCGTAAAGCAGCTGCTGCTGTATTTAACCTCCAACATAGATAGGGACAGGCTGAGTCGTGACGTACGGCTCAAGAGGTTCCTCCACGTGTTCGTTGGCTGTCCGGTGAGGGACTGGAGCATGCATCACCATAAAAATACTGAGACTGCCCAAGTTAGTTTTCTCTTGTCCCAATTAATTTTACCTTCTTGTGGCTGACAGGTTCCGGGTATGGAGCTTTTAGGTCGTCTGGACCCAACAGAGAATGCACCCTACCTAGCCCTAGTCCATAAGATGAACAGCTGTCTGAGCCAAATGGAGCAGTTCCCCGTCAAAGTGCACGACTTCCCCAGTGGGAATGGGAATGGCAGCAGGTCAGTGGTTTCTATGTGCAGATTTGATGCCAAACCATTATACTGCAAATTGTATGGTATAAAATATTTTTACAAATTTTCTTTCTGCAGAGGATCTCAAGCACTAAAGTTCTTCAACACACATCAGCTCAAGTGTCAGCTGCAAAGACACCCAGACTGCACTAATGTTAAACAGTGGAAAGGGGGCCCTGTGAAGATTGACCCCCTGGCTTTAGTCCAAGCCATTGAGAGATATCTCGTCGTCAGGGGTGAGGGTTAAATGTCTTACACTACTGGACTTGGCAAAAGTTCATTTAGCATTTAAAAAAAATAACAGTTTAATTTGCAAGTGGAATTTCTGTTTTCAGGGTATGGTCGGATCCGGGAAGAGGATGAAGACAGTGATGATGACGGTTCTGATGATGAAATAGATGAGTCGCTGGTATGCAGTTATTGCTTGCTAACAAAGCAGTTTCTTTTTCCTGTAAGCATATACTTGTCTATAAATGGTTAATTTGGCTTGTAATTTAATTTATTCTGTCTTTCAGGCGGCACAGTTCCTGAATTCAGGCAGTGTGCGTCACAGACTACAGTTCTACATTGGTGACCACCTGCTACCATACAACATGACTGTATACCAGGCTGTACGGCAATACAGTCTTCAAGCAGAAGAAGAAAGAGAGTCAACGGACGATGAAGCAAACCCTCTTGGGCGAGCTGGTATCTGGACCAAGACGCACACAA